>OZ010607.1:11522990-11540490 GCA_963932145.1 Acanthosepion lycidas | reverse complement strand
TGAAAATGAAGAAGAAAGGGATTATCACTCGTCAGGAATGAATGCAAACATTACTGACAAGCATGGCTATCATATGTATAATGTAAATGCATTGATAATGATTTTACTATAGGAATGCATTGTAAATGGGGAAGAAAGGGATTGTCAGTGGTCAGGAATGAATGCAAGCATTACTGATAAAGTAGGGCTATGATATGTATAATGTAAATGCATTGATAATGATTTTACAGTAGCAATACATAGAAAATCAAGAAGAAAGGCATTATCAATGGTCAGGAATGAATGCAAGCCCTACTGACAGAAAACGGTTATTATATGGATAAGATAAATGCATTGATAATGATCAAAGTCAGGGGGAAAAGATTGTCAGGAACTAACCCTAACTCTAATCTCATTAAAGACTTTTTTCCCCATTACTCCAATCATTCTCCATAGGATTTACATAACTCTTGCAATTTCATAAAGTAAATTGGCTATAAGCTAAATCTCTTTCCTTCACTCACTCTCTACATGTAGCAATTTATCTCTCTCACTCACTCTCTCTGTATATGTAGTGATTTCAAAATTTTTTATTCTAATCTCTTATAATAAAAATATAATAATGATATATTGCTCTACTTTGTATTGAGCACTTTTTTGAAAGAAAATGCTACGAAACAGTGGATTTTTACACCATCTGATCTTCCTCTCTTTCTATACATACATACATACAAACATACATACATATATATATATATATATATATATATATATATATATATATATATATATATAAAAGTGAACATAGAAGTCAACACTTAGAGGCGACAGTCTGTTTCATGCTATATGCAATATTTACACACGCTCTATCTCTGATATTGAGCACTTTATTCCATAAATATAGCACACCTTAAGACTATATTTCTTTATATATATATATATATATATATATATATATATATATATATATATATATATTAAGACATTTTTATGTTTATACATTCTTTTTATAAAAATGTCTTAAAATAATTGTCGGACTTTCTTCATTTCATAATATATATATATATATATATATATATATATATATATATATATATGAATATACATAATATCCAACGTCGATAACACTATTCGGAGTTTAATGCAGTTAATGCAATCTTTATGTGTGAATTTTGACCGTTATCGATCACGTTCTCGTAAATGGTGATTCAAAACTGGGTTTACAAACTTGTCTATTTAAAATATAGAATTAACTATTAATAATTTATATCGTTCAAATTCATAAGTTCGAATGTTGGAGAGTTAAAAATAATAAAAAATAAATAAAAATTAATTAAATTATAAGTTAGATTCCAAAGAAAACAATATATCAAGCGAGGTAACTCTCGTTCTTTTTGCATAAAAAAAAATTATTTATGTCTATTAAGGTAAACTATAACGCAGACTAGAAATATAAAACTGCATAAATAAATAAGTAAATAAGTAATAGTTCGGGATTATATATCTAATGCACTTGAAGGTGAAGTTATATATACACACACGTTATAAATTAATCGATTACAGTAATATTGCATTCTATATATACATAGATTTATAAGAAAAGTTATAGATAATGCGTTCTGAGAATATTAAAAGTTGTTGCATATTATATTAATATTCGTAAAATCCATTTTGCAATCACTTTTAATCAACGTCAATGTTTTTGAGCAGGTACTTGAATTTGTGGATGTATGTAGACATTCATTCAGACTTTGTGTTCAGCAAGTTAGGATTATTTAAGTGCTTTAATATAATAAGCTTCTCCAACGAACATAACTTACATCTGTCTCAATTTCTATTGTATAGGTTAGCTTTCGCGATTATATTCCAGTTAATGGTTGGGTTCTTATGGTAGTTTTTTAAACGCCAGCCATGGCTTAAAATGCTTGTACATATTATATACATCAGTATATAATACATTCACTCATGCACTGGCCGTTTAATGTGCAGGTTGCGTTTTTACGGCAGTTGCATAGACATTTACTAGGATTATTTTGTAGTGTCCTTGTTTTTTGTACAGCTATAGCTTACCTTAATGTTATTTCTGTTGAAAACCTTTTCCCATAATGAAGAATGAGCAAAGTGTTTAGGAATTAAATTCAGGAAAATTCTACCTTTACTTTTTATCCTACCTATTCCTATATATATATATATATATATATATATATATATATATATATAAGTGAACATTGAAGTCAAAACTCAGAGGCGACAGGCTGTTTCATGCTAGACACAACCGTCAGGCGGCCTAAAATTGTATGTCGAATAGGCAAAAAGCAATAAAGTAATTGAAAAATGTGAGTAGTTGAGCATGGGTTGAACGTGGTTTTCTCTTATATATATATATATATATATATATATATATATATATATATATATATATATATATATATATATATGTGTGTGTGTATGTGTGTGCGTGTGTGATTGAATAAATTACAGGCATTATTTTTGCTAATTTTTAACAAAATCCGCTCAAACACACGAATAACCTTCCGTGTATTGATGTTAAAGGATGAGAGAAATGTGCTATAGTTGTTTAAATTTCTTTTATTTTCATTTCCCAAATTCTTTCGATCTTCTTCCAAGATCATCTTCAGGGGTGCAAGTGATATAAATCTATATGTTGTTGATTAGTATAAGTATTTTTCCAAAGATGTCCGTTGTTATCCATTACCGTATTTTTTCATTATGCGTTTAAATGCAAAACGGTTGACAATGTGCTGAGTGTTCATTAGAACGTGCAAAAATTATCCATTATGGGATTTTTTCTTCTATGTTATAATGTCGGGGTCACGTGCGCATTAAAGCATGAAAAAAACTGTTCCTTTACAGATATTTTAGAACATTACAGCAGTATTCATAGTTGATTCTGTTCAGTGCCGGCTTTAATTTTTTTAATATAAGTTGTTTCTAGTATCTGTAATGTAAATTTGT
This sequence comes from Acanthosepion lycidas, assembly GCA_963932145.1. Taxonomy (NCBI): domain Eukaryota; kingdom Metazoa; phylum Mollusca; class Cephalopoda; order Sepiida; family Sepiidae; genus Acanthosepion; species Acanthosepion lycidas. The sequence goes on along the minus strand of OZ010607.1, from coordinate 11,537,535 downwards.
TGTTTTCATGGTATAGGATGATTTTTTATTGGGCATGTGGACAGGAATGTCGTCGTAGTTGTTTCGCAATAGACGAATGGTCAGACATGTGCAATGTAAGCCTTCTTATTGGTGTATTTGTTGTATACACAACGTAGATATTTGTTTTTTTCGGAGATACATTCTCCCAGGGAACATTTAAATTGGTTTTAAAGAGAGAAGTTTAATAACGGTTTTAAGGAGTGAGTTTCAGGCAATACGAGTTATTGTCATTTCATAAATTGACTTCTGATTCGTTGACCTAAATTAAAATTATATATATATATATATATATATATATATATATATATATATATATATATATATATATATATATAAAATTTAAACGTATTATATCCTGTTTATTTTACTTTTAATTCTTTTAAGTCAGCGAATTAATTTTTGGTGACTGTAGAAAATTTCTTAATTCCAAAATTTTCTCTCAAATAATTTTTATTTTCCCAAGTAGTTTCAATCTCATCTTAGACCATCTTCAGGGGGTGCATATCTATAGATGTGCTACGCGTTAACACTGTAAATTCGAAATATTTTTACCGCTATACACGGGAGGTAATTTATTTGATTTTTAAAAAAATATTAGAGTCTTACAGAAGACCAAAATCGTATATCAATTTAAATATCCTTTGTGCTATTGGATCTCTGATAAAAATATTAATACGCATGTTGGTTTTACAATAGCGACGATGACGAGAAGGATTACGTTTCACTTAAACGACCATAGTTCAATCTCGGAACATTTAAAGGAACACTCACATTTTAGACAGATATTAGTCGAAAATACATCAGTGCTCCATCAAAATAATAATAAGAAGAAAAATATAACATATCCATAGGTCGCAGTTTACCGGAAAGCAAGAATCAAGAAGAAAGTCCTATAAGCGAGAGGTGCAGAGGAAGAAACATTTAGCATATAATTTCAGCAGTGAAATTATGAGACCTAACTACCAATCTAGTACATCCCTTAAATTGTGAAGTCGAAGTATCAAAGAGCAAGGTTTATTATAAGAAATATCGTGGAAATATTTATAGAAAAGGCAATGAGAAGCTACATTACGGTTGCTGGAAAATGATTGGAGCCGAGATGTTAGATTGAGACAGATAAGGTTTCAGATTCTTTCGATTTTGTCAAGAATCTCTAGTTATATAACAGGAGCACCTGAACACATTCAATCTGTACTAGAAAGAGCGATAAATGTTTAATTTTCGAAAAACCTGGTTTAAGAGAAGGATTTTGTAAATTTTAACTGTTCGGCCAATGAATGTCCTGTATGGAAACAGCTACCTTGAGGTTTTCTTCTCTTATGCGCCTCATCCCTTCAGGAAGTCATGGTTCTCCACAACTTTCTATCTTGTGTGACCCTTAGTAGATTTTCTCCCTTTACTGAGTTTCTGCCATCCATTCAAATAAGCTCGCCGAGTAGTTGCCTAACTGCATTTCCTCATCATTCTTGTCCCGTGAAGATTGTTTTCCAAGGCTTCCCTCTTCATTATGTGCCCAAGGAATTTCATCTGTCTCTTCCTGATTCTTAATATAAAGTAAAAACACATTTCTGTTGTTTCACGACTTTATACTTCATTTGTGTGGAGATTGTCCAGCACTCATTACCATATAGGAGGACAGATATTACGTAACAGTTCAGTAATCCTTTCTTTGTTTCTATTGCTCGAAGTCACTTCTTCATCTGTGAGGTGATTGTCCAGAAATCACTGCCATATAGGATGACTGATATTACATAACAGTTCAGTACTCATTTCTTTGTTTCTATTACTTCATCTGTGAGGAGATTGTCAAGCATTCACTGCCAAATAGGAAGAGAGATATTACGTAATAGTTCAGTAATCATTTCCTTGTTTCAGTTGCTTCAAGTCTCTTCTTCATCTGTGAGAAGATTGTCCAGCATTCACTGCCATATAAGAGGACTGATATTATATAACATTTCAGTAAACTTTTCTTCGATTCTATTGTTCCAAGTCACTTCTACATTTGTGAGGTGATTGTCCAACATTCAATGTCATTTAGAAGGACTGATATTACGTAAGAGTTCAGTAATCTTTTCTTTGTTTCTATTGCTCCAAGTCTCTTCTTCATCTGTGAGGAGATTGTCCTGCATTCACTGCCATGTACTAGGATTGATATTACGTAACAGTTCAATACACTTTTCCTTGTTTTTTTGCTTCGTCTCTTCTTCATCTGTCAGGAGATTGTCCAGCATTCACTGCCATATAGGAGGTCTGATATTACGCAACTGTTCAGTAATCTTTTCTTTGTTTCTATTGCTCCAAGTCTCTTCTTCTTCTGTGAGGAGATTGTCCAGCATTCACTGTCATGTTGGAGGTCTGATATTACATAACAATTCAATACTCTTTTCCTTGTTGCTGACAAAATTTATGAAACCTCTATAAAAGGGCATTTGGTATTACTTTAAATCTTATTATAAACGCTATGTTTATTTTTTCATAATGCTCTTATAAATATATCCTTAAAATTTTACGAACTTTAATTTGTTGATGCCTATTTTAATTTAAAAACATTGACAGGTCTAATAAAGCCTTAGTACTTATAAATGTCATGCATAGATGATTTTTAAACCAATCCAGTTAAATCTACCCTCCAAATTTCTTTAGGCTAACGTTTTAACAGGATTAGGGCTTTATCTATTGTTTCCTGTTTAGGATTGGTTTTCCGGTTAACCCCTAATTCTTAATATTACTCTATAATTCTAATGCCTCTGCCTAAACTCTGAATTTTTTTACAATTTATTCATTTATTTATCTTATTATTTTCTTTTCCATTCAATAGGAGTAGACAGGTTTACGAGTCGGTTTTCTGTTCATTTTAAAGTTTACTCACACTTTATATTTCTAACATCCCCGCCTAAAGTCTGAAAATTTATTTACTATTTATTTTCTTTTTTCTTCAATGGGAGTAGATAGGTTCGCCTGTCGTCCGGTTCACACCCCTTCCCGGTCTTTTGCGCGGGAGCAAATGTTCATCCCGTTTTTCCTGTTTAGGATTAGGTTTCAGTTTCTTGAAAAGCGTTTTTCTTCACTTTCACTTCTGGTAGACCCTTGCATCTTGGTGGCGTTATCACCTTGATTGGGTTGGTACCATACCTCTTATTCTGTATCATTCTACCACGAGTGGCTCTTGGGCCCTATATACAGGATAAACAGCGTTTTTTAAAAAACACTCTAAATAAACATGGCACAGAACAGAATTCCCAACTAAGAGCCATAATATTCATCCCAGACTTGTCTGGGATTATTTGTGAACAATAACAGATAGAATTAAACAACGTTTAGATAAGGAATAGATCGAAGTTTAACGAACAGAAAGTTCATCGAATTATATTTTCAATCTCTCTCTCTCTCTCTCTCTCTCTCTCTTTCTCTGGCAATTTTTCGTCGTGGGAATAAAACCATTCAATTTTAGCTTGGTCTCTCAGTCCTCCCTCCATAGAGTAAATCCTAGAATTCTTTTCATATTTTAGGTCTGACTATCAACTATTTCTTGTTGTCACTGCTTAGTAGCAAGCTATAAATGGTAAGACATTTGCAGATGTTTTTAATGCTTTTTCTTGTTTGCAATCGATTCAAAAACCCGGTGATGAGGTCAGTTTTTATATCCGGGTGAGCATAAAGACGCAGTTATTTATTTGAAATCTAAAAAGAAGTATTCATATACCGGGTGTGATTGATAATTGTGGCCATATTATGTTTTTAATTTAGCGCATGCGCGTTGCTTGTTTTTGATTTTGTCGACTGCACAGTATAGCAGGGTTAGTTGGTCACTATCTGTAAGAAAAAGAGCACCATGATGCAATTCACTGAGGCAGAAATTTGGAAGCAGCTTGCTGTACTGCTTGGCATTCGCGCCGGAAACTCTAATAAGAACATTTTTGAGGACAGTGCAGACGGAAAGAGTTGGAGGAGTCTAATGGTGATTACGAAAATGTTTGGAGTGACCTCTCGTGATGGTGACCTCCATTCATCTTCCCACAAAGTCAGAGTCTTAATATGGAGGCCTATATTAACGAACTTGGATCAAGAGGTTGGCTGCTGGTAGACAATATATCTGACAACAGGATTCTGCACCATATCACACAAGCAGGAGAACCAATTCATGGTTGTCCTATAATTTCTGCGACCACATCTCCCCTTATATCTGGCCACCTAACTCCCCAGACTGATTATTATGTACGCGACGCAGTTGAGGGATACACCAACAAAACTCCTTGTAACACCAAACTGAAGACAAGGATTATAACCAACTTAAACTCCAGAAAAATTACAGGAGATTCCGAAGTCGACTGGAGGCCGTGGTTGAAGCCAAGACGATTTTATAGAATAAATTTACTTTTTAATATTTCAAGATATGTTTCTGTAATTTTGGTAAATATACCTGTTAAAATGAGGTTTATTTTTCATTTTTGCGTCACTTAGACAACAATTTATCTATCGCACTCCCTCTATATTTTCTATGGACCGGCGCTTTGGATATCTACAAAAACACAATTTATCTTTTAAAATGATACCCTCAGCCTACTACCAAGTAATGATATAACGTACTATGGACTAAATCTTACTGAGAAAAAGTCTTGCCCTTTCGGCCTTCTAATTCGTGGACCTTATCTCGTGTGTATTAGTAATAGGTGTTTTCTCCATCTACAAGAGATACAGTTCGCGTAGTTTGAAACACAAATTTAGATAAAATTCAAAGAATCTGAAATATTATTAGTCCTGACCTGGCATCTAAACCCTTACGTCTTAGAGGCTTTAGTGACATGTTTAAGGTGAAATTATTTTAAAATATCATGGTTCAGTATATACTTTTTATGCAGTAGTATAAATCTAAGAAGGGACATTATAATGATATTTCTTACTCTCGTACCAACTGAACCAATAAATACTATCAAAGACCTCCACCAAGTCACAGAAGTCCCATCACTTGATGACTATCAACAACAGAAGCAACTGAAATCGATAGTACAACTGGAAGAGAAATCAAGATATTGACACTGCATCAAAGAAAAAGGTTTAAAAACAAACCCTCCATCAATATTGGAAAAAGCGATATTTACTGGACTTGATAAACTTATGTTCTTGAAAATTAAATTTATTAAAGGATTTCCTTTAAATTTAAAGTTATATGTACTCCATTTGATTACATTATAAAATCTGACTCCAATGAAAGCGAGAAAAATGGACTATCAACTACCAGAAAACAGAATGTATGGTGGTTAGCAAAAGTGGCAGCCAAGGTATGAGGTACAAACTGGAGACGTCAAAATCAAATAGGGAGAATATTATGATAACTACTATAAGTTAAAGGGCAAAGACTGGGCTCTACCGATGTATACAGAGAATAACATAGACATAGCATGTGAGCAACAAGGAAGTTTTAAGAAAAATAGTAATAACTAAAAAACTGATAGTGAAAAATGATATCTGGAATTTCTTGGACATAAAATGAGGAAAGTAGACGTGGAGAATTTAACACTTACAGGAAATACTGAAAGGAAGAGAAGGGGGGGCACAGAAGAAAGTAACAGGTTAAAGTGAATGGATAGCCGAGTTATGTATTGTAAACATCAAAATTTTCTCCAGTCTCGATAGTAAGTTTGATCGTTTCGATAAGATCAAATTGGCTGCTCTTCTAAAAAATGACCTACAGTCTGTTGTTAACTGGGGCAAGGAATGGCCTGTTAATTTTAACGCCTTCAAAACAAAACTCTTTTCTATCAGTCATCTGAGAAACATTTGCTCGTCTCGATAGTAAGTTTGATCGGTTTTATAAGATCAATTTAGCAGCTGATTTAAAAAATGACCTAAAGTCTGTTGTTAAGCAAGGGATGGCTTGTTAATTTTAACGCCTCCAAAATGAAACTGCTCACTTTTAATCGTACTAGAGAACTGTTTTTGCTTTCTATCAGCATTTTGCATTGCGACCCATTATACTTACATGTAATTAATCAAAGACAAACTCTGTTCACTAGGTTGGATTGTTTTGTAACGAGGACAAACACTTGTTGCCACTTTTATGATGACAACGTACACTTGCTTGATATTTCGTCAATGTCAACTTAGTAGAGACTATCGAATAGTACTCATACTAATAGTACTTCGCGTAGAAAATAGTATAGAGAAAAACCTAGGAATAACGACCATCTCAGACGTCACGCGACTTCCTGTATATATGCGTTTGTGCTATGGTCATGTGATCCATCAATAATGAGATCGCTTGTATTTCTTCACTGTCGATCTATGTTCAAACACAAATGTCGGCAGGAACACTTTATTCCTGTATAACAGTTTGGTGTGTTTTTGTTTTTTTGTTTTACGACATATCAATGTCAATACGTTATTTAATGGCGACAAATGTTTTAGTGATGGTAATATTTTTTTTTCCCAAAAAAATACATTGCTGGTAATTTTTTTTTTTTAATGCATTGTTAGTAAAATTTTTTTTTAAATGTATTACTAATAATATTTTTTCAAAAATGTATTACTGGTAATAATTTTTGTCTTCAAAAATTTATTGCTGGCAATAATTTGTTTTATTTAATATTGTCCATAGCTTGGACCCTAGAACATACTACCACCCCGGGTCAGAGTGGACCTCGGAACACCAGCATTTAAGAGGTGGCTACACGCTCCTCAAAACCTTCTAATCAGAGGGCTTGCTGTCGGACGTAGTTTATCGTCTTACCCAGGACGCGGATGTAGTTTATCATCATACTCAAGACGGTTATTTATTTAGCAGCGACAATTTATATGCCTATTTCGTATCATGTGAACATATTGGAATTGCATATATTAATTTTTTTTATCATCTCTGTATGAATATAAAATTAATAATTTTAGAAAAAAACAAATTTAAAGGAATTTCCGTCACTCAGTCCGCAAAGAGTTTGAGGAACAAGATACATAAACTGTATTAGAACAGACTATATATATATATATATATATATATATATATATATATATATATATATATATATATATATATATATAAAAAAGACATTGAAGTCATCCCTTAGAGGCGACAGGCTGTTTCATGCTCGACGCAATCGTCAGGCCATCAATTGCGTCTAGCATGAAACAGCCTGTCGCCTCTAAGTGTTGACTTCAATGTTCACTTTTATATTTACACACGCTTTATCTCTGATATTGAGCACTTTATCCGACAAATATAGCACACCTTAAGACTATATTTCTTTATATATATATATATATATATATATATATATATATATATATATATATATATATATAATACGAGCTTACCTCGGTGAAAAACTATGATTTATGAGTGCTGTGAAACATTTAGTTATTTCTAGTCTGCATTTTGTTCACACTTGCGTATTTTTTTTCTTTCTTTTTTGTTGCGACCCTATTTTATTTATCTAGCAACACACTCGCTGGTCAGCACCCGCATTTTGGAAAAGCCTGGCTTAGAGCCCCAAGAGACAGGATGTTGCGGAGATACGTCATCGCCCAAGTCCTGAATGGACAAGGCACATAAAAGAGGTTTGAATGAAAAATTAAAAAAAAACAATCATTCTTTACCGGGTACAAATTTTTTGCAAGTTTTTGACACCTACTCGAATTTCCTATTTAATTCAATGCTTTTGTATTTACAAAGACGACTCCAAACTGGAAATGGCTGAGAAGTTTGGTTAAAAGGTAAAAAAAAAAAAGTTGTTTTTATTTTGTTTATGCTGTTAGATAAAAATAACTTCCTTGTATTGAATTAATATCCTTTTAAGAAAATAAGTTTATTTATTTATGTAGTTGTTTTTCTTGTATCAAACGTTATTTTGAAGGAATGTTTTTAAAAATATCATTTACATGGAATGACCGAATAATGAAATACCGGATATTAAGATAAATATTATTTATAATGACTATTCATCTCCGTCTTTGTCTGTCTGCCTCTCTTTCTCTCTCTCTCTCTCCATATATATATATATATATATATAGTGCGATAGGGATATTTATTAAAAGTATAATTATATAATTACTCATGAAAATCTTATTTACTAGGTATTTAATTGTTAAATGTACTGTTCAAAATGTCCTCCTTCTTTGTCAAAACACATTTCAATTTTGTGCTTGCATGATTCATTTACACGTCAGAGAGTTTCCTCTGCCATTTTAGTGCATTCATGTTAACCCCTATGCTGTGTCACTCACCCTATATATATATATATATATATATATATATATATCTTTCACCAAGCCTTCTAAGTGAAATCGTGTGGACGGAACCCTCGGGGGCCGTCGATAACTGTGCTAGCACGAAGTCACAAGTCATCGTGACTGAGAGCTTGAGTGTGCTGGCCTTGTTCATATTGTTGATCTCGCTAGATAACATTTTCTTTCCCAGAAACTGTAACTAAAGTCTCCTGAGCATATAACGGGTGCTGAATAAACTCAAAATGCTCCTAAACAAGCCTAGTAGACGGTTATCCTCGAATAAGTGTAGCCAGTTATATGTATATAATGTGTGTGTGTGAGTGTGTGTGTGTGTGTGTGTGTGAGAGAGAGAGAGAGAGAGAGCACGTGACTATGCGCGTGTGTGTGATAAAATATAGATTTAAGCTATAGTATATTTATGGGTATTAGTGCTCAATTTCAGGAATAGCCCTTATATAAATATAAGGCGACCTCTGTGCCCCCTTATATATATATATATATATATATATATGTGTGTGTGTGTGTGTGTGTGTGTGTGTGTGTGTGTGTGAGTGAGTGTATGTGTGTGGAGAGAGAGTGAGACAGAGAGAGAGATACAGTGCAACCTCGGTTCTCGAACGACTCACATGTCGAACAAATCGGTTTTCGAACAATATTCAAAATGAAAATGCCTCGGTTATCGAATAAAATTTCGGTTCTCGAATAACATTGCCGAACCGAGTTAACCCGAAGAGAAGCATTTCTTAGTCGACCGCCATGTTGTATATATTCGTGTGTTGTACTGTGCTTTTCTTTTCCAATCTTATTGTACTGTGACTTTTTTTCTCTTCATTAGTCCTCAGTCATGGCTCCAAAGAAAGCTAGCAGTGATACTGGTAAAGGAAAAAGAAAAGTTAAGAGAAAAACAATTGCTGATAATATTGTCTCTTCCTACTTAGTTTCATATGGCAAAATCAACAACCTATACTCTTCTTATAAATAAAGAGACGATCATGTCTTTCCTTCCCTTTTCCAAACAATAAAATCTCTTTCGTTCTCCTTCCACTTACATTATCTGTCCTACATACGGGTACGGTGAAAATTCAAGTGTTCGTCTATACTTTATCTGTTTAGGACTGGGTTTATTTATTGATTTTCTTAGATTTAATGATTTTCATTAGTTTTATGTATAAACTTGTGGGCAAAGTACTGTTGTTAAAGTTTAAATAAGCAATCATCTTGGGATCAGGAACGAATTAATCCATTTTACATTGATTCCTATTGGAAAAATAGTTTCGGTTTACAAACATTTTGTGTTATGAACGGGATTCATGAACGAATTAAATTCGTAAACCGAGATCCATTGTATAGATATATTTTGGCCAGCTACTCGTTTTCAGAGCACACCCGTCTACTAGGGCAGCTAAACAATCCCATTTACAGACGCTTACTTTAATATATATATATATATATATATGTGTGTGTGTGTGTGTGTGTGTGTGTGTGTGTGTATTCATTTTATTTTCCACCGCCGTAAGGTACATTTCTTAAGTCTTTTCAATAAATATTTTCGTGCTAATTGTTCTAATGAACTTTCATCTATCCCACCCAGATTTCATGAATTTAAGTTTAATACTTTATTGCCTCATCATTTAATGGGTAGATGTAACCGCATGTCCTATGCTAACAGTTTCTTCTCCCGCACTTCTCGCTTGTGGAATTCTCGTCCGGTTTCTTGCTTCCAGTCAACTTTGACCCTCAAAAAAATTTTTTTGAGGAAAAAAATATTACACATGTTCGAAGAAAAAATATTACCAGCAATACATTTTTGAAAAAAAAAAATATTAGCAGCAATAAAAAGTGAGGTTGATATGCCGTAAAGTAAACCAAACCAAACTAAACTAAACTAGGAATGGCTTCTTAAGAATGTTCACAATTATTTCATTTTATTTACTAGAATCTACCTTTAAAAACTGGGACAGATATTTATAAGCAATATAACGTTAAATCTAAAATATTTTTTTCATTAATTGCTGACTGGTTTTTCTTACAAATTAATATCGACTTTTAATCACAATTTTTGAGGTTGGCACCAAGAAATACATTTCGAAACTTGTATTCCATACCCGAATATTTTGTAATTTATTGTGAATGTCTTAAATTTTATCTCTGGATGAATTATAGATATGGAGAAGGCCTAAGAACGAAGCGGCTGAAAAACAGTGATAATATCACGAAGCCACTCATTATTATCCGCAACATGGTCATCATCAAAAAAGATAAAATGTTTCCCGAATATTTTGTAATTTATTGTGAATGTCTTAAATTTCATCTCTGGATGAATTATAGATATGGAGAAGGCCTAAGAACGAAGCGGCTGAAAAACAGTGATAATATCAGGAAGCCCCTCATCATTATCCGCAACATGGTCATCATCAAAAAAGATAAAATGTTTTCCCGACTGTGAGCATTGCTTTTTAAAGAACCTAATAAAATATCATAAAATCATTCACTTCCAAAATGACAGAAACATTCATTCTTTCTCAAGTAAATTTGAAGCATTTAATGGTGTCTTTAATCCTAAGTTATTTCTTCTTCCTATAAACCAGCATTTCTCAACCGTTGTGCCCGGGTACACTAGGCCACCCTGAAAGGTGTGCCTCAAGTTAACAGAAAAGTAAATTTGTGAATTATTTTTATATTTAAAAAATCTTTATTTTTAAAAAGCTAGTGACATCGACTATATGGCTTCCATGATTAAGTCAAGTCTTTGACATTTGATATTATAAACTGGATGTTAAATTGCTTAATCTTTAAGGAGGAATAGATAATCCTTTCTCTGTTGCCTTCCCCAAGGTATTTAAATGAACTATTAGTGGCATTTCAAAAAAGAGAATAGCAGATTCTTCTTAAATCCTTTTAAATGAAAAGTGTATCACTAATCCTCTTTGGGGATGCTAAACAAAAATATTACAACCATTTCTTCTTACTATAAATCAGTGTTTCTCAATCGGTGTGCCCGGGCGCACTAGGCTACCCTGAAAGTTGCGCCCGAAGTTAACAGAAGAGTAAATTTATTAATTATTTTTATATTTAAAAAAAATCTTTATTTTTAAAAAGCTAGAGATACCAAGCACATGGCTTCCATGATTAAGTCAAATCTTTATTATTTGATATTTTAAACTGGATTTTAAATGTTTAAAGAGGAATAGATAATCCTTTCGTTTAATCCTTCTTCAAGAAATTTAAATGGGTCATTATCTGCCCCCATTTCTCTAAAAAATAGCAGATTCTTCATAAATCCTTTTAAATAAAAACTATACTACTTATATTCTCTGAGAATGATAAACAAAAATTTCATATTATCAAATTTCATAATTTTTTCCTTATGGATATGCGTTCTAGAGTTTTAGTTATTTTAAAAGTGCAGTAAAAAAAGTCTATGTTTTTGTACCTGTTTCACTAATGCGCCCTGAAATGTCTCCAGGTGCGCCCCAAGGTAACAGAAGAGTAATTTATTAAATATTTTTATATTTAAAAAATCTTTATTTTTAAGAAGCTAGAGACACCAAGCACATAACTTCCATGTCTCAGTCAAGTCGTTGTCATTTGATATTTTAAACTGGATTCTAAATTGCTTAATCTTTAAGAAGTAGTGGATAATCCTTTCCCTTTTGACTTCCTCAAGGGATTTATATCAGTCATTTTCAAAATCCCCCCCCCCAAAAAAAACACACACATTCTTCATAAATCCCTTTAAATGAAAAGTGTACCACCTCTTTGGGAGTTTGCGACCACATCAGGTTGAAACAACCGTTCCGTACAATTACCGATGTTAGATCGGTTACAATTGAGAAGTCAGATGTCTCGACACTAGGCTCTTCGGGGCTTGCTTTCCAGCTTAGGCTTGAGCAAGCATCAAGACGTCGATCTGTCTGCGTTTGGGTAGAAACGAACCCAAACGAGGCTATGCCGAAGTGAAGAGTTTTGTCTGGTAAGGTAGACAAACTCGACCTCGTGTATGCGAGGTCTACGGAGAATTTTTGCCCGAGTCTACGGTCCCGGATCGCCCCACAGAAAATCGGCCTTGTACCACATCCTGCTTCGTGGGGAAGCCTGTTAAATACCGGCTCTTCATACTTTCGACCTTGTGTTAAGTCTAAGTTACGGCATTAAATAACTCATTGACGCTGATATACCGTAAAACAAACCAAACCAAAGCAAACTAAACAATAGATTGCTATACCTTTAAGCTAAGGCAATCTGTCACAGCAAATCATAGCTCTATTTTGAAAGAAAAGATGGACACGGGCAGTAATCGAAATGTCTTTTAAACTGGTAAACCATATTCAAGCATACGTCCTTTTTCGGCTAGACAGTCGAACTCTCTGCCACTGAGCAGAAGGGCAGAGTCTCCTTCGGGGAGGTTGACCAACCCGATCCCAGGTATTTTTTGGCGGAGCCTACGGGCTTGGAGAACCCACGTTAAACCCGGCCTTGTGCCACATACAACCCTCGTGGGGAGGGAGTGGCTAGATATACTAGCTCTATTTTGAAGTCTATACCTTCTAACTTTAACTGTGAAATTAATGTCAACCGACCGAGAGATGATTTATTACTCTCGATAGGATAGGCCTAAAAAGAATTGTTTTTTTGTTTTTTTCTTTCTAAGAAAAATTCTATTACGTTAGAAAAAAGGTCTTGTTTATTTGTTTTGGGCAGATTATTATTAATTTAACTTAGAGAACGAGATTTTAAACTTGTACAACGAGAATTCAGTGTGTAGAACGAGATTTGTATGATCCTTATGTCATTGTGGATCGTGATGAAGATCATCCTTCTTCGAAAAAGTATGAACTGGCGCTAAATAATCACAAACAAAGAAGTGTACCAAATAAGAGAAACCACATCACTCGAGGAGTTTCAAAAGCTGCAACAACTAAAATGCATAGCACATGTAAGTCGAAATGAAAAATATGACCTAATCAAGATGTTAGCTTTCCACACTCTTTCAAACAATAGGTTAGGAAGGAAACTCCCATCAGTAACTGAAAGATTGATAGCAGCTACTGTTTTGGGAAATCTATTTTCCTGAAAATTGATTCGAAGATTTTATAAATTTCAACGGACATCAATACTAGCTTCTCAGTCAATAAATGCTGAATATTTCCTTATAAGGAAACAGCTAATATTAGCATTAGCATTACAATTAGTTTATTTGTTGATATATATATTTTTCTACTAATGTTCACACAATACAATGGCCAAGAACCACTACTAGAGTGTTATTGACTGGTATTGTATGAGCTTAAGAAAAAGATGGAAGTGAAGTTCCTGGGGCTATGCAGGAAAAATGGGCAGTTAACGTTAGACTTGAAGAGGTCAAGATTGTAGTGATTGGGAAAGCATCCTACCAGGAGTCTGTCACACAAAGCAACAATTCTAGGGAAGAAGCTGTCTGAATGAAGCCGACTTCTTACAACAGGAATACGTAAGGAAAAAATAACGGTTAATCCTAGACTTGATGCTGTTTGATAGTATTAATTAGGTAAGTATCCTTTCGGATGTTTGTTTTGGGAAGAAGCTGTCCGAATCGAACTTCCTCATTACTAATGAAATACGAAGGAAATGGGGATGAGTCACCCTTTTGTACGTGGCATGGCAGGTCGCAATTATAAAGGCCAGGGCTCGTGAGATTAAAGAATGTAGTGTAATAACAAAAGTACGTTGGTACAGGCTTTAAAAACCCTTTATTCAACTGAGAATACAAGGTTCGCGTATAGTGTCCTTTTATAGTCCCAGTAAACAGAAATAGCTCTCTCAAAGAAGAGAGTACCGAAACTAGGGGAGACCACTCTTGATTATTCATAACATGTAACTCATCAAAGAACTTGAAATGGAAATATTGACACAGAAGCGAGTAGCGAAATGTATAATATTTTTCTTACATATCTAGAATTCTTCTGTAATTCCTTTAGGCTTAATTTGTGCTTTTTTAAATTTAGTCCGTTTGTATGAAAATATAATAATTTTTATTTGATTGTTTATATATTAGTGTCATGGGTCCTTAATTATAACTAAAGAATGAACTCTTCCTAACACTATGTATACTACGCCTCTCAAGAGAGAGGGTCGAATCGAGTCGAGCCGATAGTAGTTCACTCCAAACCAGACTGACAGTCATACTAACACCTTCCACATCTTGTATTATTATTTCGTGTAATATACCTTCGTTATTTCTACTCTTGTGTTCGTGTTGTTCTACCGTGGTCCTAACCTGGACCATAACAATTAGTTTAAAAAGGACGTTCTGTTTGCTTTCTTTGTT
>OZ010607.1:11492990-11520490 GCA_963932145.1 Acanthosepion lycidas | reverse complement strand
GAGAGGAACTAATAATAATAATAATAATAATAATAATAATAATAAGAAGAAGAAGAAGAAGAAGAAGAAGAAGAAAAATTAGATATTTTCTGTTTCAAACAATGCTGCCACCTGCGCCCTCTCCAATGATGACAGATGTGCCAATGGTGCCCTGTGAGGCAGGAAGATTCCTTGAAACAGTCTCGAGTGCGCCAACCATAAAAGGGACAACTTTACTTGCTGATCCTTGGTATATTTCTCTGACTTGTCTCTACCAAGTCTTGGTACATCTCCTGATCAGTTATCACGATGTTTCTATTCCAAGATACCGCTTAGACCAACCGGATCCATTCATGACTGCACTTGTTTCATTGTTATTAATTTTATTGCTGTCGTTGACGCTTCTGTTATTTGGAAGCAAAAATGATAGACTTAAAATAACTCAGAAATTATTCTCAAAGTAGAGATCTTCACTTACACAGACGTCATAGACTGACAGAATTTATACTTCATAATAATTGCATTTTTTGTTGCCGCACATTGACATATCCAATGAGAATTTTTTTTCTTAAGACACGTTAATAACGAGATTCCTTACAACTCAAGAACAATTCGCAGAAGATTCGATGAATAAAGAATGACGTCTGGCACAGCCTCGTCCGGGTTCTTCTCTGTTCTTCGGCAGAGATTTAGACTGTATAGCTGAAAAGATTCCAGCTAGTCATAGCCGGTCATGCCACAGCTACGGACCAGATGTTACAGAACAACACCGAGGATTCTGTCCGCGCAACGGGGAAGAGAGAGAGAGAAGGCCTCCGCCACGGAACAGATACTACAAACGCAGCATCTACTGCGACGGGAAGATTCTCCTTAACCCCATTGTTTATTCCGTCTACCGACGATTCTTAGCATCCGTATTTAATATTTTGGGACGAGTCCAAGTCCTATTCTGGAGTGGTGTGTTCATCTCCACAACAAACCCTGCCCTTTTTAAATATGCACTTTCTTTAGTCGATACTTTTACCGATATGGGTCCAACTCCGACGTTTCAACCGTTTTCACTTTCCCTGGCGTTGTATTGTAATTTCAGTTTTAGGAATAGGTACTTCAAAATAGCGTATCTCCATCGGTCAATTAAATTCTACTGGTGGCTTATTCTGTGCATATCTAGACCTCAATTGATTATTATGTCTCTTATGACGAAATCGTACATCTTCGACAATGCCCATTATACCACCAAGGCGGTGAAGAATTTTGTACTTCCTGACAATTTTCTTTTCCAGTTCTAAAGCTTTTAAAGAAAACTTTATCTATGATCTAAAATGATCTGGTAAATTGAATTTGTTGAACTTTCTTTTTGTTCCCAAGCAGTAATTTGTCAAAAATGGAACTTTTCTCGCAAACATGAGCTCTGCAGGCGAGATTTTTTGCGTTGACGTTTGCATTTGACGTCCTTCGATACACACTCAAAAAATCTTGTAATGTCGTTTCATCAGCCTTTAGCTGTTTTTAATGCTTTTTTGAAGATGTCAACAAACTGTTTCGCTTGACCATTCGGCGTTGTCAAATGTTCAATCGCATAGCCTTTGCAGAAATTTTTAAACTCCCTAGAAGTGAATTGAATTATCGGATACCACACTGTCAGGTAATCCAAACCTTGCATAAAGGTGGCCCAAGAATTTAATTGTTATTGCGGTAGCAGGTCTATCACACTTTAATATCTTGAGCCATTTTCTTAAATTGTCGACTAAAGTTAAATATTATGAAACATTTATTGGTCCGGCAAAGTCCACATGTAGTCTTGCACACGGTTTATCAATGCTTCGCCATACCTGATAATTTATAGGTAGTGATTTTGCTGCTAAATTACAACCATTACATTTTCTAACTTTATTTTGAATATATTTGTCTATCTTTAGTTACAGGAATAGGTACTTCAAAGACATTTGCTGCAATTTGCAAAATATCTCCATCGATGAATTAATTTTTACTTGTTGCTTATTCTGTGTATATCTCCTCCTCAATTGATTATATGTTTTCTATGTTGAAATCGTCCACCTTGACAAAGTACATCATACTACCAAGGCATCAAATAATTTTTCCATCCCTTTAAGGTTTTAAAGAATACTTTATCGACGATTTTAAATGATCTGGTAGTTTCATATTGGCAACTTTCTTTTTATTCCCTGACAGTAATTTGTCAAAAATAGATCTAACTTTCCTAGCAAACTTGAGCTCTGCAGGTGAAATTTTCGCGGTGACGTTTGCATTTGGACGTGTCAACAAACCGCTCAGCTTGACAATTCGCCCGCGGATGTAAAACCGGCTTTGTCAAATGTTCAACCGTGCTGTTTCTTCAGAAAGTAGTAAATTGAATTCCATTGTCAAATACCACACTGTCAGGTACTCCAAATCTTGTAAAAATTTCGCGTAAGAATTTAATCATTATTACAGTAGTAGGTCTTTTACACTTTAATATCTCGAGTCATTTTGTGTAACTGTCAATCAAAATTAAATAATATGAACCATTTATTGGTCCGGCAAAGTCCACATGTAGTCTCGCCCACGGTTTATCAGTGCTCGGCCATGCCACATAATTTATAGGTAGTGATTTTACTGCTAAATTACAACCATTATATTTTCTAGCCGTATTTTGGGTATCTTTGTTCAACTTTGGAAAATATACGTAGCTTCTCATCAGTAACTTTATCCTTCCTATTCCAGGATGTCCTATGTAGAATTATTTTAATATTCTTTTTGTAGTGATAACGGAATTACCACTCTATCCGTGTACAAAAGTACTCCATCACAAATAGAAAATGCTTTATTAATGTTAGCAGGTTTAGTTTCTTAATGACATTCATAGATTTTGGAATAAACGTATCTATTTTAGAATTAATTTTGATATCGTCATTCGTGACTGACAATTCTTTAATCGTGTTACGCATCAGGTTTTAATTTTGCTTTTGGAGTCCAGCGAAGCACTTACAGTATCTTCAAAATTGTCAAACACGTGAACACTTTAAATAAACAGCAATTGTCGGGTTAAAAAAGTTATTTTTGCGACATTTTAGACTTAAAGTAAATAATATTTGTTTCAAATTAGAAATTATCAGAAATTATCAGAAAATAACTAAAAATGATCAGAAATTATACTTGAAATCCGCTAATATTCTTCAACTAAAGTTTCAGAAAATTATTTTTTATTTTTGGAAGATTTTTTTTTAATAAAGAGAATTACATTGCAATGAAAGACGACAAAAAGGGACGTTAATCTGATATTTTAGCAAAACAGAAAATCTCATCCCAGTCAATTTAAATTAGTTTTTGAAATACTGCAAAGTATTTAGCTTATTGGTAACAGCTACTGGGCATAATAAACCTGTTCCCCCGTTTGAATAAACTTTTTTATTTTAGAATTCATTTTGATATCGTCAATCGTGACTGACAATTCTTTAATCGTGTTACACACCAGGCTTTTAATTTTGCTTTTGGATTCCAGCGAAGCAATTACAGTATCTTCAAAATTTTCTTTAGATTTCGATATCAGCCTTGATAAGCCATCTGCCTGTCCCAATTTCTTTGACGATAGAAATTCCATCTTGAAATCATAGTGTACCAAAATCGTAGCCGAACGCTGTCATCTGTGTGAAGTATTTGTGGACATCCCTTTCTTGGAACCTAGTATACTTAATAATGGATGACGATCAGTTTACAGTATGAATTTTCATCCTAATATCATTCTGTGACATTTCTTTTCAGCGAAAATTATAGCAAGCGCTTCCTTTTCAATTTGACCGTAGCATTTTTTCGTATGTGTCAAACGTCGTGAAGCGTGAGCGGGTGATTTCACTGAATGATCTTTGAATTTATCGGCTATTACCAGCTCCCATGCCTTATTTGCTTGCGTCCGACGCTGTTGATGCCGGTTGTAATGTATCAGCGATAACTTTGAAGTTAGTCATTTTTAATTCATTCGAACGCTTTTTGATATTAAATTTTTCACACGTACGGTGACTTTATCGGCATATGTGACAAAATCTTCATTTTCCTCCTTATTAAATTTCATGCACTGCCAACGAGTATAAAATAATGAATTCTTTTCACCAAAACATTTTGATAATATCGACACTGATTCGTGAAATGACGCTTTTTTTTTTTGGAGTATTGGCAAAATGAAATATAGGCATTTTTTCATCCAACCATCCTTGACATTCTTCTCTAAAAATGGCCTCATACCATTTGAAGTACGAAGGAATGTAATGATTTCTTCTGGATCGTAATTAAATTCACTGACTGAATGAGCGACTGAGTCCGGCGAAAATGAAATTGACGCATTGCCTGTTCTTTGCTTTCCCAGGATTGCATTTATCTGTTCTTGATGTTCAATACTTCGTTCCTGTTACATTTCTTGTAATAATGTCTTCTGGAATTCTTACTGTTTCTGAATGATTATCTTCAATTCTTCTATAGTGTATTTTGTTCGTACAACTAATCCTTAACTAGGAAGAAAAAGTGTTTTTCCTAATAGCCGTATTTCACACAGCCTTAAATTTTATCGATTTTTGCGTCGCGCTAGGAATACAACCTGACCTGCACCGAAATTGTTTTAAGCGAGAGGAAACAGTTTTTTCCGTGTTAATTCGAATTCTCGTCGCCACTGTTATGTCTTCATTGAATTGAATGAAGAGAAAATAATCAAGAAGTACCATGCCACTTGGAGCCGACTGTAGTCTTGTTGAAATAGGTAATAAGCAGATAAGTTCGATCTCCTATTGCCTATTCCTTCGGTATTTGTTCAAAATCTCCCCACAAGGCGGGATGTGCTACAAGTCCAGTTTTTAACGCTGAGAGTTTAGAGCCGTTAGGCCCGGGCAAAAAATTCCCGTAGATCCTGTATACACGGGGTCGGGTTTGTCTACCTCTCCAGACGAGACTCTGCCCTTCGGCATAGCCTCGTCTGGGTTCCTCGCTATCCGGCAACAGTGAGGTCGACAAAAAGTTCTTTTCAACTTTTACTCATTCGGTATTTAATCGAAACCTCCCCACAAGGTAGTATGTGGCACAAGGCCGGTTTTTAACGTGGTGCGTTCCTAGCCAGTAGGGTCGAGCAAAAATTGCCCGTAGACCCTGTATACGCGGAGTCGGGTTTGTCTACCTCCCCAGACGAGATCTGCCCTTCAGCATAGCTTCGTCTAGTTTTCTCGCCATCCGAAGGCAGAGAGGTCGACAAGAAATTCTGTTCTTCCTCTCCTTCTTCTACTGTCGATTCCCGGCGTCCTTATTTATTTATTTGGACAAGTCCAAGTCTCTCTTCTGCTGAGGTGTGTTCCTCTCTACAAAGTATCCTCTGTTAAAATACTTCCCTGATATTTAAACGTCTACACCAGCTTAGTAAAGATAGCAAAAAGACAATGCTTACGAACGGCTGCAAAGGACATGAATACGGGGAGAGCCATATTGACCACATCCTGAAAGCACACAATACATAGAATAAGAGGAGGAAGAGTAGGAGGAAGAGTAGGAGAAGTAAAAGAAGAACAGGAGCAACAAAGAGAATGAGGAGTGGGAGGAGGAGGCGAGAACAATAGTGGGAGAAAAAAGAAGGAGGAGGAAGAAAGAAGAACAAAAACAATAGGGAAGAAGAAGAAGAAGGGGAAGGAGGGGGAGGAGGAGGAGAAGGAGGAGGAGGAGAAGAAGAGGAAGAAGATCCATGACATCATAAATTATGGGATATAAATCATTATTACTAAAATGTTTTCACATGTGTGCCATTAAATATATTTATAAATTATTAGATTAAATGCTTTAATTCTAGGCGGGGGAACGGTTTATTATTTTATAACGATAGGAAACCGATCCCCCATATTATGTCCAATAGAACCTTATATTGGCGGCAAGTTCTTAATATTATTAACAATTTTTCACATGTTAGAATTTTAAATATTTTTCTATTATTTTATAAATATATTGTAATTACGTACTATCAGTTTATTACATATAAACAATAGGAAGCGATCCCTGTTTTTATGTCCAGTAGAGTTTTAAATTAATAGCATTATATCCGGTCAAAACTAAGAAATTTTTTATTTTATTAAGTCCTTACTATTAGTATGAGCAAGTTTCACATCTGAATATTTACCGCGTTGTCAAAAGTGTCTTGTAGGATTTATACTTAGTTGACTGATGGGTTTAGCGGCATCAGCGAGTATTTGGATATGATTTGATGCAATGCCCCCCTCCGTTGAAGAGATAGTATCCTTGTCAATGCCTGAGCGATCTCTTTTTTGCATCATCTTCAGTTTTTGTTTTTGTTTTTTTATTTGTTTTGCCGCTAATATGTCATCGGAATACATATCGTTCGTTCGTTCAGCATCCGTCCGTCTAGGGAGACGATGGAGTAGCGCAAGTGCGCTCCGAGCCTGGATGAGATATATGGAGAACTAAGGCTGCCCAGGCGTCTAGTTCCCCCTCTCGGCCTTGCTAGTAGAGTCCAAAGGAGAGGATAAACCAATAATTTGGCACCAGTGCGGTTGCAGGAGTTGGCGGAAGGTAGCACAGAGTGCCGTCCATCCGCCTTTGGGGCTCCACTCCAGATTTGTGTAGGGTTTACTCCTTGGCCTTTTCTTCTCTCGAAGATTTCCACAAGATAATGGAGCTATTTAACCCATAGCTGGGGTTTGGTTCTGGGCACCGTGGCATGTCCACACACCGGTGAACCTTCATGTCGCATGTTAAGGGGGCCAAACTCCTCCCCCATTCCCGTGTAGTTTAGCCCGAGTCCGCAAGGTGCTCGGTTACCATGTGTCGCCCCAAGGAGGCACTACATAGGGCTTGCTGATGGGAATACATATATTCCATGTCTATCCTTGCTGGTGTTGACCGAGAAAAACGTAACACAGTTGCCTCCTCCGAGTTGGAGGATATTTCTTTTCCGAGCAATCATTACGCGGCCGACCGATGTTAAATTCTGTCCTCATTTTATAGATGTCACAGCTACACTGAGTCTTTATCTATTACATAACACGTCATTTAGTTGAATCCATCTCTAAACAGGGCACTGCTGTTTGCAATTTTGTGGCACATGAGTTTATAGATTTAACAGCTGCACCTGGGATGTGCAGGTGGTTTAATGTATAGCAGTTCTGAATGAAAAATTGTACAGCCGTGTTCGAATTCCAGTCGGGTTATTTACATTGACTTACGCGAAAATACCCTTGAAAATTGTATGAATACATCTCCTCCCCAAATATGGGTTAAATAGTAGAACTTGTATCTTGGAAAATCATTGTTATTAACAAAAAATGGTTAATGCAATACTGCTCACGAATAAAAAAAAAATGATTTATTCTTATGATCCAAAATATACTTCGGCTTTAAATAACCTACAAAAGATTGATAAACCGTAAAAATCAATGAGCATCACATACTTTATAGTTACACATACCTATAAATTTTATAGATGCACCAACTTGAGACGACCTTTAGAAAGTCATGTGAAATTAGTCCAAACTCACAATTTCTTTCTTTTTGCTACAGTACATAGCCTTATTCCAGACTTAGATGAGTAGGTAACTATTAGGTTGGTGCAAAAATAATGAGGTAATAATGTCGTTTTTTGACGTATTTTTTAATGTCAAAAAACGATATTATACGTCTTTATTTTTACACCAACCTAATATTTTTCGGTACTTTTTTTTATGTTTAATTCTATTTTTTTTTTATTCTTTTTCGTGAGATATTTTTTTTTTTGTTTTTCGTTTTAAAAATACGCCCATAAAAAATCGGCAAGGACATTTTCCCACCGACAAATGAAATCAGAAATCTTACCCATGCCAAATACCAGTTCAAGCCAGATAAACTGTTTATCGCACCTCTTAGGTTAAGATCACCTCATGTGGACAACCCTTTTAAAAAACCCGGGGGTAGGTGCGGCTCCAACGTTTATCTTGCTGGTATTATCACAATTGTGTTAGTAGCACAAGGCTGCAAATATAGAGCTTTTGTGACGAGAGAGAACAACTTGTTAACCATTACACAATCTAATTATTTAATCAGCCTTGCTTATTCATAATGCCTCATATATAGGGGTAATGGAAATCTTAGTCGTTCCCTTATAAGGAAACATCGTCATTCATTGACTGAACTGCAAATTGATACTTTTGGTTGAGATTTATAAAAACTTTCTGTGAAAAGAAATTTTCAGGAAAAGTTATTTCCGAAGTCCAGTAACTGTTATGGCTCTTCCCAGGCTTAATGGGGGTTTCCTTCCTAACCTTTTGTTTGAAGCTATGTGGAACGTCAACATCTTGATTATGTTATTATTTTCTTTTCGAGTTATATCCATTTTAGTTGTTTCCGCTTTTGAAAGTCTTCAAATGATATTTCTTTCCGTTATTTGCTACAGTTCTTTGTTGGTGATTGTGTACCGCCAGTCCTGAGAAAACAGTTGTATACCTCTGACAGTTTAACGACATGCAAGACATCCACATGAAAGGTTCGATGTCATGAACATGATTCGTGCTTTCCGGGTGGTATTTGCAGCAACTTGAGACGTTGTACTTGGCTACTCTTTACCTCAGTTTATTCTATTAGGTTGGTGCAAAAATAATGACGTAATAATGTCTTTTTCTGACGTATTTTTTAACGTCAAAAAACGACATTATTACGTCATTATTTTTGTACCAACCTAATATGTTCAATTTCCTTCTCTCCTTATCTAGATTTCTTATAAATGGCACACACCGAGGTATCTGAAGATTTTGGTATTCACTTCCATCTCCTGAATTTTTTTTTTTTTTTTTGATGAATTAAGGGTTGGTGTCATTACTGACAAAACACCAAGAAGCATCACTTCACGGAACATACACAAGGATATTACGAGTTGGAGTGGACATCAGCTGGAAGAAACAGCCAACAAAGAAACGCCTGTATAGTCACCTACCTCCCATCAGTTTCGCTAAGAGAGAGAAAGATTCAGTTAGCTGGTCATTCCTGGAGAAGTAAATCAGAACTTGTAAGTAACACCCTCCTATGAAACCCGATTGTGCAGCAAAAAATCGGTTGGAAGACCTAATCACACCGACATTAACAAACTTGTAGATTACTCTGGATGCCATTTGAATGACCTGCCGACGGTGATGTCTGATAGAGATGGTAGGAGGAAAAAGGGCAGGAAAATTCGAGAAGAATTCTCAACCTGATAACAAAGTCAGCGACCACGGCACTCCACATCTTCCTGTTCTAGTAGTACTAATAAACGCTTGAGACTTTTCCGCTTTTACATCCATTTGCATATATGCTCAATAAGTCAGAACTTGTCAAACTGATATATATATATATATATATATATATATATATATATATATATATATATATATATATATATATGCTCAATAAGTCAGAATTTGTCAGTGACGCCCTCTTTTGGCGGCTAAAGATCGGTTGGAAGACCTCATCGCACCTACATTGACCAACTTGTAGATGATTCTGGATGCCATCTGGAGGACTTGCCGACGCCAATGTTTGATAGGTAGGAGGAAAAGAGGCAGGAGAATACGTAAAGTATTCTCGACCTGATAGCGAAGTCAGCGACTATGGTACTCCACATCTTTTTCATTTATTCGCATATATACTCAATGTCAGAACTTGTCAAATTGATATATATATATATATATATATATATATATATATATATATATATATATATATATATATATATGTTACACCGGCCTCCTAACACAAGGGAATTACACCGGTTCTCACTATATATAGTGCCAGTAATACCTACCCGGGGTAAGCAGAGACAGTACTGCTCGGCCCCGTCGCAGTACGCTGCCTTTGTGAGCTTCCGGGTCGGAGTCTGTCGAACTCTCTGCATTACGGAGAGGAACTCGGAGGAAGCTTTGCCGAAGGGCAATGTTTCCTTCGGGGAGGTAGACAGGGCCTGAACCCGTCTAGGTGGGTTCAAAGGCTATATTTTTGGCCGAGCCTACGGGCTCGGAGAGACCCACATTAAACCGGCCTTGTGCCACATTCGGTCCTCGTGGGTGGATTGATAAATACCAAGCAGCGACAGTACTGCTCGGCCCGGTCGCGAGGATCAAAGTGTAGTACGCTGCCTTTGTGAGCTTCCGGGTCGGAGTCTGTCGAACTCTCTGTATTACGGAGAGGAACTCGGAGGAAGCTTTGCCGAAGGGCAATGTTTCCTTCGGGGAGGTAGACAGGGCCTGAACCCGTCTAGGTGGGTTCAAAGGCTATATTTTTGGCCGAGCCTACGGGCTCGGAGAGACCCACATTAAACCGACCTTGTGCCACATTCGGTCCTCGTGGGTGGATTGATAAATACCAATCAGCGACAGTACTACAACTGCCTAGCTGAGTAGTACCCGTTTCCTACCTTTGTATCTGTGATGTTAAATACACTTGTTCCTTAAACCAACCTCGACTTGATTTTCTTATTTTACTATTGTGCCACGACACAACAGATTGGCGACGTCGGAATCGAAATGATATCACTGCAGACAATCACCTAAAGTGATTGAAATACAAGGATTCGCAAGATTTTTACGGCAAAACACCTTCGTCATTTCAAAGAGATATTTGGATACGCAAGGATTAATAGCAAATTAATTACTACAATAGTAATTTAGCGGCGTAAAAAAAAAAAAATAATAATAAAAACAACCAAAAATTTGCTACCAAAAGTCTACAGTGTCAGAACGCGAATAATATTGTCAGTTATTAAAATAGTTGAAAATACTGACACCAAGTTTTTCGGAAAAAAAAGGGTTCACTGTAGAAACCGGGGTTTTTTCACGGTAGGAATTTTTTTTTTGTTTTTCTCCTCTTCAAAGTTAAATGATTTGTCGAGTGAAAAATATATATTCGCGTAAGTCATTTGTGCTTAACAAAGACTGTTAAATATTCGAGTCATATTTGTGCAAAACCTCAAAGAGGTTGAAAAAAAAATTTGTGACTTTCCCATTAGTCGACACTCCTTAAAGCGACGGATTTTTTTTTTGTTTACGAGAAATACCGCATGCAACAAATGACATTTGCAAAATGATTTTTTTTGTAACAAAGAAAAACTTGAATTGACTTTTTGGCTAAGAAATAATATATTTCTTGTTTGTGAGCAAACTAATTTTATTAAGCAAGCCTTGGGAAAACTGATTTGTTTAATACAAGTGTAAACTGTATGGTGCGTAAATTGAATTAAGCACACAGAACCATTGGAGGATATGGTAATAGCAGCCATTCAAGCGGAAGTTGAAGTAAAAAATACTTTGTGACACGATAAGAGAACTTCCAGTAACGCTTGATGAGATTAAGAGTAAGGCAGAGGTGGACGAATTTATTATAAGCACGAAAGAAAAAATCAACAGTAACCAACTGGATGAGGAAATTTATTCAATTTGTGATAACGTCCTGTTATATAGCGACAGGGTCGTAATTCCTACGACATTACAGAAAAGAATGCTCAAGGAATTCCATGTAGGACATCCAGGCATATCAAGAATGAAAAGCCTTATGCGCTCTTTCGTTTTCTGGCCAAACATGGATAAGGATATAGGAGAAAAAGTCAGGGAGTGTAGAGGATGCGCATTAGCTATGAAAGCTCCGCCGACTCAATTCGGATCGTGGGCAAAACCGGACCGACCTTGGTCGAGAATTCACTTGGATTTTGCTCGACCGTTAGATGGTTTCTACTATCTCATTGTTATAGACAGTCTATCTAAGTGGCTGGAAGTACTGAAATGCAAGAACCCCACATCCGAGGCAACTATTAACTTCCTGTATGAACTATTCGCTAGGTTTGGAGTTGTAGACTGCATTGTCACAGACAATGGAACGCAATTCACGTCTACCGAATTTAAACATCTCTGCGAGGATTATCTAATCGAGCATATGACCATTCCACCATACCACCCAAGAAGCAATGGACAAGCGGAGAGATTCGTAAATACGTTCAAGAGAGCCCTGAGAAAAGCTAGTGGATCACCGACGGATAAGTCAGTCCAACAGTTCTTACAAGTTTACAGGGTCACTCCGAAATGTCGAAGACACCTGCTGAGGTCATGTTCGGACGCAAGGTTAGATCAATTTTCCACAAGTTGTTACCAAACCAGGATAGGCCAAACCGATAACAAAAAAACGGTATAAAGTTGGCGAAAGAGTTTTCTACAAGATTCATAGAAATAATAGGACCTTTTGGGAGTCCGGCACTATTGAGAAACAAATAGGCAACATGGTCTATATGATTAAGGGATCAGATTTCGTGCACAAACGTCACACTAACCAAATCCGGAAAAGATACTCGAACAGTGAGGTGACCAGATCGCCCGAGGAGGACATCATGGACACAGTGTTTGATACTTTTCAGGTGCCCATACCAGAGACAGCTCCTGAGAATAGGAGGTCAAAAAGAAAACGGAAATCAACGGAGTTGATTAGGGTGAACCGAAAACAAAAACGTTATTAATCCCCAGACGGGATATTTTCAAAGGGGGGTGTTACACCGGCCTCGTAACACAATGGAATTACACCAGTTCTCACTATATATAGTGCCATTAATACCTACCCGGGGTAAGCAGCGACAGTACTGCTCGGCCCGGTCGCGAGGATCAAAGTGTAGTACGCTACCTTTGTGAGCTTCCGGGTCGGAGTCTGTCGAACTCTCTGTATTACAGAGAGGAACTCGGAGGAAGCTTTGCCGAAGGGAAATGTTTCCTTCGGGGAGGTAGACAGGGCCTGAACCCGTCTAGGTGGGTTCAAAGGCTATATTTTTGGCCGAGCCTACGGGCTCGGAGAGACCCACATTAAACCGGCCTTGTGCCACATTCGGTCCTCGTGGGTGGATTGATAAATACCAAGCAGCAACAGTACTACAATTGCCTAGCTGAGTAGTACCCGTTTCCTACCTTTGTATCTGTGATGTTAAATACACTTATTCCTTAAACCAACCTCGACTTGATTTTCTTATTTTTACTATTGTGCCACGACACAACAATATATATATATATATATATATATATATATATGCTCAATAATTCGGAACTTGTGAGTGACGCCTTTCTTGGGCGGCAAAAGATCGATTGGAAGACCTCATTACACCTACATTGACCAACTTGTAGAGTAATACGTGGACAAAACAATAATGATAGTCTGTTTATGTTTACATAGAAGATTTCCAAGCAACGAGAAACTCTAGCATACGAGACTCCGGAGGCGAAAATCGCACCGCAGCTCATGAGGTCACACATGACCACGCGAGAGTGAAAACGAGAAGTATTAAGTATGGGACACCGTTGGTATAAACCAATGGCTTCTGTTAGAAATTATAGGCATTGGTTAATATATTGTAATGTAATTGTCATCTTTGATAATGGCTTATGTAAGCCGAAAGCTTAGATTGGATTTAAACATGTATCAATATGGTGATTTCCCTTCGTCTTTCAATGATAATGTTATTATGTTTATCAGACAATATGAAAGGAACTTACTTAAAATAAATAGACAAAACTTGTCTATTTTATTTAACGAAACATGCATCAATCAAAAAATGCTGCCTAAATACACACAATATATGCATATATATATATATATATATATATATATATATATATATATATATATATATATATATATATTGTACATAGAATCTATTTTTTAGACAGCAATTCATTTACCGAAAATCTTCTGAATCGTAAAATAAAAATGCAATCAAACAAAGAGATCATTTAATTAGAAATGGTTTTAATTGCTTTTTATGAATAAGATATATTATGGAAACTATAGTCTTAAAAACTTTTTTGATGAATAATGAATTTTTGCAAGAATTGTTTTCTTTTTTTTAAATTAATATAATTTTTTTAAAATTAATATAAACTTTTAAATTATTTAATTATCTATATTAATCTGTACAGGTTGGGTGTTATTAAGTAAAAGTTATATTTACTAATCAAAAATTGAAATAAAAATTATCACACTCCAATATTTTTAAAATAATTTGGATTTTTTAAAAATATTTTCTATTATACAGTCGACCATACACGACATTATCAAAAAATAAGAGCTGTCACTATAGTAAATTTAACGCCAAAAATATTTAAAAATTCAATAAAACATTAGATTAGGGAGAATATATTCTTAATTTTTTAAGATTACTGAAAATTATAAATAAAAGACCTCATGTTATATTCAATTATTTTTTTAACGCCTAAAGCCCTCATAGAACTGCCTTAAATAAATATCAACCTGTCATCTAGCCGTCAAACAAGTGAACATCCTCAATGGGTTAAAAATGTATTTTTGCGACATTTTAAACTTAAAGTAAATAATATTTGTTTCAAATCAGAAATTATCAGAAATCAAATAAACATTATTAGAAATTATACTTGAAATCAGCTAATATTCTTCAACTAAAGTTTCAGAAAATTATTTTTTTTGGAAAATTATTTTTTTAATAAAGAGTATTATATTGCCTATGAAAGACTACTAAAAGGGGCGTTAATCTGATATTTTAGCTAAAAAGAAAATCTCATCCCAGTCAATTTAAAATAGTTTTTGAAATCCTGCAAAGTATTTTGCTTATTGGTAACAGCCACTGGACATAAGAAACCTGCCCCACCCCACAAAAAAAAAAAAAAATAAAATAAAAGATAAAGACTGTTTTAAGAGAATGATTTTATAATTTTCAACCAAAAACAGTACTGGCTGCTTCGTCAATGAAGGCAAAATGTTTCCTTGTATGGAAACGGCTAATATTACCATTACCATTACTTACGTGAGAATACCCTTTCTAAAGGTATAAATACATCACGTACCCCAACTATGGGTTAAATAGTAGGGCTTGTATCAAGAAAAATCATTATTCTCAAAAAATGTTAACGCAGTTTTTGCTGTCAAGAAATATTCTTACAATCCCAATTTTGCATTTAAATAACACATAAAGGGTTGATAAGACTTAAAAAAACAAACAAATCAGTCAAGGATAATTGCTTATGTTAATGAAATTTGAAACGGTTAAGATGGTAAAAAAAAACATGAGCTGACCCCGACGTTTTCCGATTGCCAGTTACCAGGAATAAACGGCAGCACGACACTCGTCTGGGTCATAGATGTTGGGTTTGATTTAAAGAGGGCGGCGTCCTTCTGTTTATGTCCGTTTATCTCATCTCTAACAGGGTCGATTTAGACCAGCATCTGCAAGATAAAGAGGCGTTTGCCATAATTTCTTTTTCTGTCCAAGTCCCAACTGAATACCACTGACACTAAACAGGGCGTCTGTTCTTGGTGGTCTTTTGGGGTACAAATATTGTTAGTTTCCTGCTTTGACAAAAGAATACTACCGTAGTTGACGACATATAAGACGCACGTGTGTATAAGACGCACCCCAATTTCAGCAGGGCAAATCAAGAGAAAAAAAGGAATTAGTAAAATCATCAGTAAATGGTACAGCCTAGGCTATATTTATGAGGTAATATTTTGGTTAAACAAGCCATGATTACAATTAAACGAAAAATATTAGGTTGGTGCAAAAATAATGCCGTAATAATGTCGTTTTTTTAATGTATTTTTAAAGTAAAAAACGACATTATTACGTCATTATTTTTTGCACCAACCTAATACTAGGAAAAAACATTACGAGTCTATAAAAATTTTATTATAACCTTTATATGATCTGTACAACCTGCGTCTTGTAAGCGTCTTAGTGGAAAAATTAGGTATCTGTCTATATTTCTGAGGTGAGCTATTATGTTCACTATTTACATTGTTCGGACTATCATTCTCATCTTTGTCGCCATATTTATCACAATACCTGGTTAAGGCGGCGGAGAACTTGGAGAGGTGAATTAACAGGAGATAACTGATAACTGACATCCATTAGACACGGCACGTGGAATTAGAACAGTCTATCCCAGCAAGCGAAATAAAAGGTTCAGTTTGACATTCCAACCACCAGAAGAGGGCCGGAGCGTACAACGGCCGAAAAGTTGTGATAAATATAGCAACAAAGATGAGGATGACAGTCCGAACAATGTAAATAGTGGAATAATTAGGATATAAAAATTCTGATTGAATTTATACCAATGCAACCGGAAGTTATCGCAAGAAAAAATATTAATGAAACAAATATATTTTACAAATATATAATTTGAATTTATTGCATATAATTTTAGTGAAACAAAGTACTAATATTAAACGTGATGAAATTAATAGAATGAATATTATCAATAACATTTTAATCTGCATAATAGCCTTTTGAATAATGACAATAGGTATATGAAAGTTACTCTACAGTCTGAGCTAATAGAAGTTGCTAATTTCAGCCGACTATCGCGTATTTTAAAGGTACATATGGCATATAAGATGCAGGGGAATTTTAAAAGATATTTTACTAAAGAAAAGTGCGTCTATATGCCGTCAAATACGGTAATTATACGAATTGTCTTCATATTGTGCCAAACATTTAGATCAGCATTTCTCAACCTTTTTAGCATTGTGTCACTCTTGAAATAGTTTTCATATCTCAGGGAATCCCTGCATAAAAATTGTTACTTGCCATTATTAATATCTGTCTCTTTTATGATTTTATCGTTGTTCACGTGGTAAACATGATATATGGATACTCATCGAGGCACTGTGAAGTAATAAATAGCGGCTCGGATCGGGAAATCAGAGAGCCGAGTTCGAATTCCAGTCGAATCCATTACATTCACTTACGTGCTAATATCCTTGGGAAAGGTATGAATCCTCTTCTTCTCCCCCCAACTATGGGTAAATAGCTGGACAGACCAGCTTCTATAGCCTTGGATGGCAACTGGTCTACAGCAGAAAGAAATGGCAACATAATGCGCGAAACATCTGCCTCGTCAGTCATGTATCTTGTGTATCGCGTGTGGCACATAACTGACTGACAACATGTATCGAGTCGAGTCACTTAATGATACACGAACCCGCCACTTACAGATTTGGTCCACTAACCAATGATGGCGGTTTCACACTGATGCAGGGTGCGATGGATAAATTGTCATCTAAATTACGCAAAAATTAAAATAACACTGGCATCTCATTTTAACAGATATATTTACCAAAATTACACAAAAATATCTTGAAATACGAAAGAGTCAATTTATTCAATAAAATCGCCATTTGCTTCAACCACAGCCCCCATACGACTTCGGAAACACCTGCATCTCTTCTGGATGGTCCCTTTGTTTCAGTTTGTCAATGCTGCCATAATCCTTGCTTTCAGTTCATCTTTGGTATTACAATGACTTTTATTGGTCAATCTGCAAGAAACGGCATCTTGGAATAGACATACAAAGTACTGATATGTGCACTGGGTCAGGTTTCACTGGAAAAATACGAACAGAATTATTCGTTTGGTTTCAATTAATTTGTACAAGGGTGTAGATTCTGGCAAGAAAAAATGTCTAGGCCAATACAGTTATCTAAATTTCCTTGCAATTGATACGATGTGATCAGTTTATTCTTGGGTATTAAGTAAACCAACTAGTATTATATTTTTCTTCGAAACTGGTCACTCATTAAACAAAATAAGTGACTGCTAGTTCCATCAAACCGTAGACACTTTTACTGCTTCGTTACATTTTGCAACAGACAGTCATCGTTGCAAGAAAAGAACTATTTTAATGTACTTCGCTAGTAAAATTCATAATAATTATTTTTTTTATAATAGTAAGGACAAATGTTTAAGATATTTCTTGAGTGTTACTTTATTTGAAACAACAAGCAAAATTGAATAAATGCAAATTCCATTATTTTCCTATTTTAAATAAAATAGGTCCGCCATATTTTACGTTGTATGAAGCAGCCGAGAGTAAGAGATATCCTCGTCTATGTACATTTAAAAGCTAAAAATAAAATAAAAGGCAAATACGTAAACAGCTTTAATGGGAGAAAGAGAAAGTTATAAATGAAGAATAAAAGAGTAAAATTCAACTGTTTAGGTAAATTTTATTGATTATTATTTATGTGTTAATATTGTTTGTAATTCAGTCGGTTTCGGAGTGCCAGGTAAAGAAAGAAAGAAAGAAGGAAAGAATAAGATGAAGAAAAAAGAAGATTGAAAGAATCCGGAGAATTAGAAGGAAGGAAATAAATAAATAAACAAATAAAGAAAGAAAGAAAGAAAGAAAGAAAATTTAAAAAGAAAGAAAGAAAGAAAGAACAAGATGAAGAAAAAGAAGATTGAAAGAATCCGGAGAATTAAAAAGAAAAAAAGAAAGAAAAGTTAAAAAGAAAGAAAAAACAATATGAAGAAAAAAGAAAATTGAAAGAATGAGGAGAATTAGAAAGAAAGAAAGATGAATTAAAAAGAAAGAAAAAAAATGAAAGAATGAATGAAAACGAGATAACAAACGAAAGACAAAATGGATTGGGATAAAAGAAAGAGATCAGAAAGGCATGAACACCCAATCTGTCACGAATGCGGTGAACTCTCAATTGAAATTGCGTCTCAGAAATGCTGCTCACATAGTTTGAAAAGTCAGTAATTGAAAAAAAATGCCATGTTAAATTCTACCTGGCAGATTTTTTTGTTTCCTATTCAGTTACGTGTCCCATTCTACTTTCGTGGGAGAATATATTTTCTTACATCGGAGGTTAATAAAGTTGTTGAAACTAGTTTCCAAATCCTTATCGATTCGCTCATTTCGATTGGATGCTTTTGCATGAAATACAGAAATCAGGTGCAAGACATTGCATTTCTTGAAGTTTCAGCCAATATATTCATCTCTATTTTGTAATGAAACCAATTTCAGATAGATTTATTTCCGTGGATTATTCACGGTTCCCGTATTGCTATGCGGTTTAAAAAATTTAGCCTTAAAGAAAGTGGGCCATGATGAAATTAAGTGTCGAAAGAAACAGGCGGTATGATTCCTCTTAAGCGGCCAACTTCTTGATCAGCTCTCATCAAAGAGGATCGGCGGTAAATTTGAAAACGTTAAGCCATAAACAGAATTTTTTAAAGATCAATTCACCCCAAGCAAAGGAATAATGTTACTAAGATGCATAGGGTTACTGGAAGTGAAAGATAATATGACTTTATAAGGAACCGGAAGTCCAATCCTAAAGAGGCAACTAGGATTAAAACTCTACTGTGGACCAACATTTTAAGGACTTTGAAGTTTGAACAGATATGGGAGCTCCTTTGCAACCTATAGTCCAACTGCTAAAATGTAGATTCTAAATATACTCTCGCTAGTTCAGCTATAAAGGTTCGGGCGCTGCAAGCGGCCAAGAATTAAAATTTGACCAACTGAAGGGGAATTCTAATGACATATGCAATGGGTACTAAAACAGATCCTAAAACCAAAATTAGCAACCTCAAATTATGGCTTATGGTTTTATCACAAAAATAGCCTTATTTTAATAACAAACACTTTACATTATTCGGACTGTTATTCTCATCTTCATTGCCATATTCACAATATTTCAGCCGTTGGACGCTCCGGACTTTATATCTATGTCTATCTATATAACTGTCTATATCTCTGAGATGAGGTATTATGATTACTTGCATTATTTACATCATTCGGACTATTAATCTCATCTTCATTGCCATATTCACAACGTTTCGGCCGTTCTAAGCTCCGGTCTTTATGTCTATGTCTCCCTGTATCTCTGAGATGAGGTTTTATGATTACTTGCATTATTTAGATTATTCGGACTACTATCCCCATCTTCATTGCCATATTTATAGCGTTTCGGCCGTTGTACGCTCTGGCCTTCTTCAGGTGACTGGAATTTCGAACGGAACCCTTTATTTCGTCCACCGGGTGATAGATTATTCTAGCCCCACGTGCCATGCCTCTTTCGGATGCATCAGTTATTTCCCTTTAACTCAACTCTTCAAGTTTTGGTTCACCATTCCTGTGGCCTGGAATTGTACTCACAACTCTTTTAATTCTAATCACTGGATCTAACCAACGTCTTTATCCACTGGGCCACGTGTCTTTGACTGTCTTCGACTTGTTTTTTTTTTTTTGCAAAAATTCGTACCCATCTTGAGTTTTATCAACTTTTTCTGCCAAACTTGGCGGAGGGAGGTCT
This sequence comes from Acanthosepion lycidas, assembly GCA_963932145.1. Lineage (NCBI taxonomy): Eukaryota > Metazoa > Mollusca > Cephalopoda > Sepiida > Sepiidae > Acanthosepion > Acanthosepion lycidas. Next base: position 11,500,426 of record OZ010607.1, on the reverse strand, counting down.
TGGGCATTGAAAAGTTGATCTTGACCTATCTTGGAAAATTTGCAACATGTGTACAATTTCATCGAAATCGGTCGAGAAATGCAGACGTGCGTAAATAGCCGACACACACACAAACAGACAGATACGCACAGACATCTTTATACACACACACACACATATATATATATATATATATATATATATATATAGGGAGAGAGAGAGAGAGAGAGAGAGAGAGAGAGAGAGAGAGAAATCAATATATTTTAATAATTTAAAAAAAATATATTTTTAAAAATTTTAAATAAAAAATGTTTTCTTAAAATTTAAACTAAACAAAATTTGAATTTTTATCTCTCTCTCTTTCTCTCTCTCTCTCTCTCTCTCTCTTTCTATATATATATATATATATATATATATATATATAGTGTGCCAACCGATGATGAATGTCAGCGTGGACGCTGACATGCATTTCTAGACAGTGGGGTGCAGTGATGCAATTGCAGCTATGTACTCCCGGGTAACGCCGGGTACCTCGACTAGCGAACATACACACATATATATATATATATATATATATATATATATATATTGGTTTCATATATATATTGGCTTCATATGTCACGTGTTGCTTTCCCCTTTCTCTCTTCCTCTCAATCTGTCCTGTGAGTAGCATATTTTCCAAGCCCTCCTTCCTCATTACATGCCACCAAAATTTTGACTGTCCCTTCCTTATAATTTTCCTCTTTACTGGACATAAATAATGTAGAAATTCCCGGAATGTTCTGTTCGTTCGTGTGTTTTCGGCTATATTTTTAGCCATTATCAAGGATGATTTTATTTTGACTTTTAACTGAATATATGGATTGTTTTATGCATGTATCTAGAGTTCTAGGAAGGTTTTTATTTATTTAACACGGTCAGTACACTGTGGTTGTGTTTATAGTTGAAATTATAGGGTGGCTAAAAATTTCGTTCGTGAATAAGGTGACAATACCGCTAGTGAGAAGAAGAACCCTTTTTAAGCGATGCATATATCTATTTTGTGTCACTTGTCTATTACGTTGCCCCTAATAAAGTTTATCGAACTGCAGAAACCTTGGAAATTGATGGTTTTACTTCACTGATAATTTCTTTAGTTAAGTTTGACTTTATATAGCAATGTTTCAATGCTTCAATTCAGTCATTCTTGAAAACTTAGGGAACTGTGATGGATTTGTTCCAGCATAATTTTGTTATTAGCGCTGGTAAAAAAAAAAGACGCGGTTTGTTCTGATAGATGACCCAAGATTCGGCATCACAGAGAACAGTGATCAAAAACGACAGCTTTATAGATTTTATGTTCGGTTTCTTTTTGTTGATTCAGACAGGATTGAAATTGCATTTAATTTTGGGAAAATTGTAGTCGGCACTTTTTAGGTTATGATGCATTTCATAAAGTTGGATTTTATGCATTCTCAGTTGTTTGAGCATGTTTAGTTGTTTTTTTTTTTAATTTCTTATACATTTTAATTTTGAAAAATTGAACGTCTAAGTAGCGGGGTTTATGAACTGGGCCAGCTGTATTTAAAATAGCAGTATGTTTGCGCGTAGGTGTGGTATGTTTATATGTGGGAGGGCAAGAAAGAATTTATGCCTATTTGTAGTTATGAACTTTGAGTGACTCTTCGTCACAGAAAAGGCGTTTATAGGAATATACGTAAATAACAGACATTGAATGGAATTTAATTTAACTAGAAATATTAACGATATTAAGACAAAGGGCAACTTCACTTCATGTCAGTTTGTAAGACGTTTTAGAACTATTTTCAGGCTCAGAATTTGAAATCAGGATATATATATATATATATATATATATATATATATATATATATATATATATTTATTTAAAAAAAAAATTATAACATAAATATGTTATAAAATCACTACAAAAATAGCCATTTTGTTTCAACACCCTCGGTGTCTTATCAAGTGATGACGTTGAATGTAAAATAAATGGTTTTAAAAGTTTCAAATTAATTAACAATTCTTCGCAAGGGGATAACGTTGTTACAAAGGCTAGATGGACCAATCAAAACACAAGTACAGGAAAATTCAAAAAGCTTGATAGCGAAGTCATGTTATAATATCTATTCAGATGTTTAAAATATGGGTAGTATTAAAAAAGAATTTATTCCAACCAATAATTACTAAATTATATGATAAAATTTAATATTAAAATTTAAAACCGCTAATTACGAAATCAAAATTTAAAATTTATTCGCTATTAAGTTTACAACTATAAAATTACTGAGGAGAAAAGAAGAAATATATATGTTATTCAATTTATTTCTTCATTGAAGTTACTTTAGCTAATTTCATATCCGGTCTTTTTACAATGTATACATTTTAATCCTAATAGTGTGTGAATGGGGTCCTAAACTCACGTGTAAAACAAGCGCAATCAGATTCTAATATATAAGCACCAAGACATATTTATATATATATATACACATACAAAAATAGATGAGACAGAGAACATCTTCACGGTCTGTCATGAAAAAAAGGGGGAAGTGGGGGAAGGGAAACCAACACACACGTACATACATACACAATTAAAAGTGAATGCACTTTCCATACACATAGATACCTATAAATACACGCACACACATCCACAGACATTGATCCTGACAATCGGATACCCCAACCGATAAATATTTAAGACAGAAAATGTCATTACATGAATGCTAACAACCTATTGAAATATAACTTAAGCGAGTAAATATACAAAGATAAAAACGATTAAAAATAATATTATTTAATATATTAAAATAGTGTCTGTAAATATAAAATCGGACATCAAAGTCAACACCCATCGGTAACTACGATGTCCACCTCATATACATATATATATATATACACACACACACACATATACGCATATATATATATATATATATATATATATATACACACGCATACATAAATATACATACATACACACACACCGAAATATCTACACATACATACATAAACATATACATACGTATATATCTCCATGATATTAAGTACACATACACATACATATTTACCCACAAATATACACACATATATGTGTACACATAATCACATATAAATACATATATACACACAGCAATACAGAAATATAAACATATATACACACATATACTAACCCATATGGCCGTAATGACATACTCAAGTTTCCCTACCTACACGTACACATAAACAATTTCATATACAGTAGGTGTCAACATACATATATACAACTGCAAACCTTCATAAGTAAACACACACACACATATACATATATATACATACACATACATACATATATATACACACATATATACATATATACATATATATATATATATATATATATATATATATATATATATACATACATATACATACATGCATACACACATACAGAAATATACGTACACATAAATATATACATAAAAATAGCTATCTATAATAACAAATACACATATATACGTACATACACATAAATACAACGACATTTAACCAAAAACATATATAAACATACATACATACACATACATAGGCAAAGACATACATCAATATACATGCAAACACAAAAATACACGTATCCTAACATACATATATAAAAACACATTCATACCAACATAAATATACGTAAATAAATTTAGGTACACAATATAACAATACACATACAAACATATATACATATATATATATATACATACACATACACATACATATACTCATATATATATATATATACATACATATATATATATATATAATTACACATACACATACATGCACACATACACATACATACACATGCACATCCACATATATACATATATATACGGACATACACATACATACACATACACCTACACATATATATACATATACACACATACATACATGCATATATTTACAACTACATAAACATACAGACAGTTACATATATACACACATAAAAATACATATATACATACATATACGGATACATACCCACATATATATACACACACACATACCCACATCTACAAATATACATACATACACATATACACCAATATTTTTAACCTCTTTTCTTCCTCTCCTCATTTTTACCTTCTTACTTTATATATATATATATATATATATATATATATATATATATATATATATATATACACACATACACACACATACATACATATACATACATACACGCACATACACACATATATCTATATACTCACAAACAAATACACATACATATATAAATATATACAAAACCTAGCAACATATTAATACATTAATATACAAACATACACATTCCGCAGTACAAACACACATAATTACACATAAATATATATATATATATATATACATACACATACAGAAAAATGAATAACATTATGTAGTTATACCATACACATTCATATCGTCAGATTGACCATCAGGCAATAAAAGTTATAATCTATTAAACTTACAGCTACATATCATTATCATTTAAAGTATACGACCCCTATAATAAGTTAATTTTATAACGGTGTTTACAATTAACCGTTAGTTCATATCTTTGATTTAAGAGATCAGCCTTGCATGTATATATATATAATTTATACACATATTTGAAAGAGTATGGCCATTATAGAACAACAGAGAGGTATAAAATCAAATCCATATTCAAAATCAGAAAGTTTGATATATAGTTAATGATCCGAAGAATTTACTTCTTGAATATTATATAGCCAATATAAGACATATTTCTACTATATGACCACTCTATAGCCATCTATGTGTATAAAAAATAGAATCGATTCTTGTTAAGCCTGTTTGGATCACGTTTAGTAAAAATACTTATACTGTTTTATAGATACAAATATTGAAGTAAATGACCTGTTTATAATAAACAGTCTTAAACAATATTTCCCTGCCTTAATATATATATATATATATATATATATATATATATATATATATATATATATATATATATATATATATATATATATATATATATATTTCCCATCCTTAATATATATATATATATATATATATATATATATGTCCAAGTATAGGATTGAGGTATACGGAATAAATTTCAATAACCAAAAATACTATTCTTAAAAGAGTGCTTAATACAGAGTAGAGCAAATATAATTTGTTCGAAAATTATATCATAAATATGTTATAAAATCACTACAAAAATAGCCATTTTGTTTCAACACTTCTGGTGTCTTATCACGTGATGGTGTTGCATCTCATTGTAGTGAATAACAGCAAAACAATATTTTATCGACACCAGAAGTGTTGAATCAATATGGGTATTTTTATAGGGATTTTATAATATATTGATGTCATAATTTTCGAATGAATTTTATATATATATATATATATATATATATATATATTGAGGCAGTCGGATGTATAGACGCACTGATGAGCACTGATATAGCCAAACAGTCTGTGGAACACACACACACACATACAAGCACACACACACACATATATATATATATATATATATATATATATATATATATATATATACATATATATATATATATATATATATATATATATATATATATCTTCACTGTTTAACAAGACTAAATTTTATCATTGTTAGCAAAATTCATTGGTATATATATATATATATATATATATATACAGAGAGAGAGAGAGAGAAAGAGACGGAGAACTAGTGCCACCAATCTCTGCTGCCTGACCCATGTTTTGTTTAAATGCTAAAAGGGTTGGACTATTTCAATCTTCTAAGGCAATCAATCTAAGTGAAGGACTCTCTGACAAAAAATTTACACCTTAGCAGTTACCTTGGTTACCTGACCTTGATGAACTCTCGAACATAAGCACCAAGCCTTAAGAACTACCTTGGCGTGTACCTGCTGATATTCACTTTAAAACAATCATTCCAATATGATTGCAGCTAAGGCTCCCTCTATCCTACTTAGCCGATGAAGGGTGCAGATGAATAAGCCAATATTTTCAGATTAATAGATGTCATCTTTTTTATTGGTTTAGTTTACATTGATAGATGCAAACAGTGGATGTCTACACAACGAACACAGCCTCCAGTTTGACATCTCAACCGGAATCTAATGTAAAAAATTAAAGTCAATGCCTCAAATATAAGTTAATATAATTTTTTTTTAATTGTTAATATTACATGAACACCCGGCATTATCATGAGTGACATAATTTACTCTCTGGTGCTAGCTATTCTTCTTCTTTTTTACCTTCCCCTTACATCATCATCAGCATATTTGTATGTTTCTTCTTCTTCTTCTTCTTTTCTTTCATTTATTTTCTTTTCACCCCTTGACTCCTCATTCTTCTTCTTCTTCTTCTTCTTCTTCTTCTTCTTCTTCTTCTCATTGTTCTTCACCTTCCTCTATTCTTTCATTTATTTTATTTTCACCTCTTGCCTCCTCATTCTTCTTCTTCTTCTTCTTCTTCTTCTTCTTCTTCTTCTACTTCTTCTTCTTCTTCGCATTGTTCTTCACCTTCCTTTATTCTTTCATTTATTTTCTTTTCACCTCTTGCCTCCTCATTCTTCTTCTTCTTCTTCTTCTTCTTCTTCTTCTTCTTCTTCTTCTACTTCTTCTTCTTCTTCGCATTGTTCTTCACCTTCCTCTATTCTTTCATTTATTTTCTTTTCACCTCTTGCCTCATTCTTCTTCTTCTTCTTCTTCTTCTTCTTCTTCTTCTTCTTCTTCTTCTTCTTCTTCGCATTGTTCTTCACCTTCCTCTATTCTTTCATTTATTTTCTTTTCACCTCTTGCCTCCTCATTCTTCTTCTTCTTCTTCTTCTTCTTCTCCTTCGCATTGTTCTTCACCTTCCTCTGTTCTTTCATTTATTTTATTTTCACCCCTTGCCTCCTCATTCTTCTTCTTCTTCTTCTTCTTCTTCTTCTTCTTCTTCTTCTTCTTCTTCTTCTTTTTCTTCTTCTTCTTCTGTTCCTTCATTTATTTTTCACTGCTTGCCTTCTCCTCCTCCTTCTTTTTTCTTGCTCTTCTTCTGTTCCTTTATTTTTTCCTTTTCTCTATCTTCTTCATGATACCATTACTAACCCCTCCTCTTCTTTTATCTACGTCTCTCTCTCTCCTTTTCTATGTCTGTCACTCTCTCTCTCTCTCTCTCTCTCTCTCTCTCTCTCTGTATATTGTACTTCATTCTCTTTATAAGAAGATCCCGTTTCAGTTTTCTTTTCTTTCCCGTGTGTTGCTCTCTGAGTACTTTTACACACCTCTTCTTCAGTATTTCTCGTTCTATTACTTCCCCGCCCAACTCCCACCCCGTACGGGCACGTGATCGGTCTCAGGCCACAGCTCATTCGAAAAAATTCTCTCTGCGATTCAACCCCAGGCAAAAGATATCCTGAAACTTTTGCACCGACGACGACCTCGCTTGATATTTCGAAGAAATCAAACACGACGTTCGCTTCGTT
>OZ010607.1:11472990-11487990 GCA_963932145.1 Acanthosepion lycidas | reverse complement strand
GAACATTCGCTGTAAACATTTTTGCCCTACGACAACTCGCCTCAGGAATTTTTACCGTAGAAATTTTTGCCGTATAGGATCTTTGCCGTAAGATAATTTCCCCGCTTTTTTTTTTTTTAAATATGCGATGTAACTTGTTATCAAGTAATCTGGTTCACTCTATTGTTACTTTGATTTAAACGTTTTAGTAAGCGAAGTTATAGGATCAAAATCCTACACATTCATCCTCGTCAATGAGGAGGGCAAAAGTTTCAACTTGATACCAGAACCTACGTAACGCAATTTAACGTAAAACTTTTTGTTAACATAATATTAGGTTGGTGCAAAAATAATGACGTAATAATGTCGTTTTTTGACGTATTTTTTAACGTCAAAAAACGACATCATTACGTCATTATTTTTGCACCAACATAATACCAGTCAGACAATAATTCTCACTTAAGCAATATATATCATTTCAAACAAACTTACAACTTGAATATGCAACCAACTTCATGTAAAATAACTGATCCAAGAAAGATAACTTTTTCAAATTCTCAGTAAGTCTTTTAAAATTTACACAAACTGTTTTAAATTCACTATAAATACCTAAATATTGAAATATACGACGAAAAAATGCTGTGAAAATATCTTACGACATAAATCCTATACGGCGAAGTTTACTACGGCGAAAATTCCTGAGGGTAAAATGGTTCCGGCGAATGTTCTTGATACGTTCAGATTGGCATAAACTTAATGAAGGCCGGAAGGGACAACGGGTAAAATGATGGGATAACAACAAAGATGAAGAATATAGTCCACATATAAATAGGGTGAATAATCTATAAATTCGTCTTTCTCTCGTTATGCTCAATAAAATAAGAGCAGTTTTTAAGCGAGCAAGATGCTACCATACTTATTAACTAATACAATTCTCTTGCCTTTACTGGTGATTGCGAGTCTGGATGTGCAATTAACACATGGGTTCTGGGTCTTGTGTCATCACCCACTTTCACACGGAAAAATTTACACAATTTTATTTGCAAACATAAGTTATTTTAAATTCAATATATATTCACTATAAATACATAAATATTGAAATATACGGCAAAAATGCGGCGAAGTCTTACGGCAAAAATTCTATACGGCGAAAATTCCTGAGGTGAGTTTTCCTACGGCAAAAACGTTTACGGCGAATGTTCCTATGAAGGCCAGACGGTGCAACAGGTAAAATAATGTGGTAAGAAAGATGAATAGTATAGTCCATAATATACTCGATAAAATTTTCTTGAGGCCCAATAATAAATGGCAGTTTTTAGTGGGTAATCATATTTGAGTAGACGCCCCGTTTCACTGTTATTGTTTATTTTAAATATTGTCAATTAACTCTCCCGACCAGCGCATTTGAAAATTTTAACAAAGGCAAAAATATAAAGGAAAACATTGCATTCACTCGTTATAGCCAAATCATCTATGTGAGTCATTCTGAACTGACTCATCAGTACTTCGTTTAGTTTGTTGGTTTGGTTTACGGCATATCAATCTCAAATGGGTTATTTAATGCCGACAAAACTTATTGCTGCTAATATTTTTTCCCAAAATGTATTGCTGGGAATATTTTTTCTTTCAAAATATAACAGTTTCTTTAAAAATTCATTTCTGGTAATAACCTTTTACAAAATGGCAGCAATTAAGATGTCGCTCCACACTGCTCAAAACCTCCTGATCAGAGGACTTGCTGCTGGATGTAGTTTATTGTCATAACCAGGACGCTCTTCGTTTATGTAAACTGACAAAAATGGTTACCTGGTAATGGACAATGGTAGCCATTTTCGATTCTCACTCGTCGAAGTTCAGTTGAAATTCACTGAAACGAAGTTGTATCTTTGTAGTGAGTAAAATGGTTTCGTCTATATGATAAAATTATAATAAATAAATAATTATCGCTCTATGATCGGTATCGAGCCCTCTACATGCCTTTCCCAAATGTATTAGCATGTAAGTGAATGCAATGGATTCGACTGGAATTTGAACTGGGCTCTCCGATTCCTTAATCCGGGCTGCTATCCATTACTCCACCGTATACCCATTCTTATTAATAAGACAGAATCATACGATAGACACGATATAATAATCCCAGACAAAAAATGTATAACATTTTTTTTATTGAATGTTAGTAAACGTTTCGGAATATCTGTTCCCTTTATCAGGTGAAGGTTTATATTGATCCAATTTTTAAGTTAATGAGGCTGTGGTAATGGCGTACTAAGTGAGAGTAAAAGGTGTATGTTATGAGAAGTAGGATAGACAATGGTTGACCCTAAATTTGAAGACGCCAAGATTGTAGTTATCGGTGAAAGTAAAAGTGAAATCCTTATATATATATATATATATATATATATATGTGTGTATGTGTGTGTGTGTGTGTGTGTGTGTGTGTGTGTGTGTGTGGAATGGGGTACGAAGAGAAATGAGGATGATTCGACTCTGTGTACGCAACGGTGATGGTTTGGAATTGAAGTCAATGAATTAATTATAGAAGAATGCGATGGACGTAAAATAATTGTCGTCAAAAAGTATATGACATTGAATTATTGAATATTTGAACATGTTTCGAGACTTCTGTAAACTTCATCAGCCGAAACTTTACATTGTTTTAATTTAACGTTCAAATTCTACAGAAGAATAAAGAGCCGTAACGGACAATAATTCTCAGAAAGTGAACAACTTAGTTATCCAAAATTCTTAGAGTACAAGAAGAAGAAGAAGAAGAAGAAGAAGAAGAAGAAGAAGAAGAAGAAGAAGAAGAAGAAAGAAGAAGAAAGTGCAAAAATGTGAAAGGATTGGTTTGTACAACATAAGCTTGTTACAATTCCACATAACTCATTTTACATCCCAAAGTTTGTTATATAGGATTTAACTTGTTTATTTAAATGAGATTTCCTTTTCCTGAAACCTTATTGAATAGACAATTTGTATGGCGAGTCGGCTCTGTTGATGATAACCAAAATTATATTTTTGTTTATAAAGATCATTATATGACAAATGTTTGTAAATTAAGTTTTTTTTCTTATCTACATCCAGATATTTTATTGCACGTTCAAATAAAATGAGATACGTTGCCATAAGAAGTAATTATATAAACAACGGATTCAAATTTATTAGATCAGAGCAAATATTCGTGCCCTTTTAGAAAATTAAAAAAACAAAAATTCACATGCATACAAAAAAACATTTATTAGACAAATACATATTGTCGATTGTTTTTAACAACTGTCTCCCATAGTTTTACAAGTTGGTATTTACCAAACCTCCCCAGGATGTGGCAAAAGGCCGATTTTTACGCGGCGCGATTCCGAACATGTAAGCGCAGGCAATATTTCCCCGTAGACCACACATGCACGGGATCGAGTTTGTCTACATCCACAGACGATATTCTGCCCGTAGGCAATGCCTCGTCTGGGTTCCTCTCCGCCCGGAGGCAGGGAGTTCGACAAGAAAGTTAAAGAAAAAGTTCTTCCTTCGTTGATGACATTTACTTAAAAACTTCGTGTTTTTTTTTTTTTGGAGGCGGGGGGGTCACTTTTTTTTTTTTAAATGTTCTGTAGAGACCGGAACAAATGAAATCCGAACGAGCCAATTTGGGAAAATACGGTGGGTGTTAGAGGGTTCCCCATTTCAACTCTTGAATTTTGCAGGAGTAGAAAGGAAATCGAAAACTTTAGTGAAGAAAAAAAAGACTATATGAAGAAGAGAATTCAGGAAAACAGAAGCTTATGATTAATGTTGCATTTAAAATTTTGATGATTGTAGGTGACAGAGTGGCAAAAATCCAGAGGTTTCCAAAGTTGACAATTGCAAGAAAAGAAACTTTTAGAATAGAACTTACGGTTACATTTATCTAATTCAATAGAAAAACAATGAGATATAATTATCAATCTAGTAGTAGCCGTAAATTCATGTAGTCAAAATACCAAGAAGGAAAGATCATTAAAACAATTGTCATGAAAATATTTATAGAAAAGACAGAGGGAAGCCACATAATCGAGGAGGGAATATTCATGCCTGCTTAAACATTTTAAAATAGAATTTTATATACTCAGAAAAAAATCATTTATTAACCAAGTAAATAATTGCTAAAAACAATGGAAACTATCTCTCATTGGTTTTGTTGTAAGAATCTTGTGAGGTACTTTTTGTCTAACTGTACAGAGTCAATTTGTCATTTAAATTGTTCTCTAGAGTCCGGCACTGATAAAAAATCAGGAGCCAAATTAGGAGAACACGGTGGGTGTCGGAGGGTTTCCCATTTCTACTCTTTAAGCTCCAGCAAGGTCTGTTTTGTAATACGAAGTTCGACTAGCGTAGTGGTAAATGACAACCTTTTCGATTTGTCCAAATCGGCCGTTTTTCTTGAACCCGAGTCTCCTGAAATGGCAAATGGCAGTTGAAATATCGATTTTCAAACACTTACCAATCACTTCCCACGAAATCTGCGGTTTATATTCCACAATGGCAAGTACAGCGTCTTAATCGTCGTCGGATATTAGTCCGGGGCGTTCCGACGCTTACTACTTTCCGAAATTCACAGAGCAAAATATGGCGAATGTACAGTTTTTCATCCTTCATCTTTAAGGCATTCATTTGTGGATAAAACTTCAACATTCAACGAAGATTAACTCGCAACTGACGATAAAAGGTTTCGATACAAAACACACCAGAAATCGGCATGAATTAAACAAATGTTAGTGTCAAGTTGCGATCATTATGAATGAAATTCGGGTACACACTTTTACCAGGATGTGATATATATATATATATATATATATATATATATATATATATATATATATATATATATATTACAGGCTATAGAAACTGAACACTATTTTTATACTTGCTGGAATTGTTTGAAACACGCTGACATGTGTATTTAGTATTGTTGAAGTTCTCGCTAACATTATTTGTCGAGATTTACAAACTATATTTCCTTCAATTTCGCAAACCAATCAATTAAATTTGAATAAGGTGATTTGTCTTGAAAAATACTTCTACTTCGCGAATTAAAAATATCTTTAATCTAATTTAATTGTATAGACCTTCATGGTAAACATTATTTTTTAAGAAAATGTCTCTATCACTTTTTACCTTTTAACAGCGAAAAATAAATTCTGAGTATTTCTTACTCTTGAGCATGCAACATACAACTGGCAATGCGTTTTGGAGCCAAATTCTAAATTTTTGAAGCGTTTGGCCTCGTGATTGGTTTACAGTTCTCGCAAACGCTGGGCAAACTGGAAACTGGATTCTTGTATATAAAAACTTAAAGAAAAGATGTACAAAAACAATATTGCATTTTTATTAAATAGGTATTTGTTATTTTAACCATTAAGATGTTTTTAAAATACTGAGAGGATATTTTTATTAAATAATAAAACATTAATTTTTCCATCAATGAATAAAAAATTATTGTACTAAACTACGCACTCTAATAAAATCAACTGTACTTTGTACCCGCTAAACCTTTGCACTTCTCCCCCAAATTTTGTTTCGATCGACCAGTGTATGGCTATTTTAGAGGGTGTGAGAGACGGACGAACGAACTAACGGAAGACACAGAATTTTATATATACATGGTGCGACGGGGAAATTGTCGCCATTTTATATTTTTAATTAGGCGCATGCGCGTTGTTTGTTTTTGATGTTGTCGACTGGAGAATATAGTAGGGTTAGCTAGGCAACGTCTTTAAGAAAAAGAGCTCCATGACGCAATTCACTCGAACAGAAATTTGGAAACGGCATACTGTACTGCTTGGCATTCGCACTGGAAGCTCCAATACAAACATTTTAGAATACTTGGGTGTTAATCTGAGGACAGTGCAGAGTATTCGTAAAGAGTTGGATGAGTCTAGGCAAATAAAACAGGTAAGCAAATAAATATTTACTAAGTTTAATTTAAGGTGTAAATATAACGCCTATATATATATATATATATATATATATATATATATATATATATATATATATATATATATGTATACATATATGCGGTTTGATAGAGAGTTGTTTATAACAAACAACTCTCTGTGCAAAGCATATGTTAGCTATATCACGAATATTGAGCACTTCCCCCTAAATAACACACACACACACATATATATATGTATATATATATTTATATATATATATAGAGAGAGAGAGATAGATAGATAATATTAGTGGTCAATATATATATATATATATATATATATATATATAAATTCCTAAGAGGATAGAATCCAGGTAGATCTCAATGTCCAGGACAGAGTAAGAATATTGAATATTTTGAATTTGTAAGTCTGATGATTTGCATTGTGATTACGATTCCAGTGTAATAAATTATAACCATGGAATATTAGTGTTTGAGCCTTATATATATATATATATATATATATATATATATATATATATATATATATATATATATATATATATATATATAACAATTTAATTCCCGAAATGACGTAGTGTTCTGCTGGTTTAATATGTCAGCCAAACATTTGTACCGGAGCAGGTCCAGACGTGTTCCAACTTCCGTAGAGCAGGTGAGTCATTGTTTGTCGAACAGAAGACAATGTTTTGAGCTTTCATGTTACCCCGTTTTCAGAAAATGAAACAAAAAGAATCTGGACCAAGAGGTGAATTTGTAAGAGTAACTTGTAAAACGTTAGCTTTACTCGTAATGTCTTCTCGGTAAAACATGCTATGAAGCAAACTCAAGTGTCTTAGCGGTGCAGGCTGCTTGAATAAGGGCCTGAAGATGGCCCAAATGACTAGTAATGGGTAGCTAAATACATAAAGAACACATGAATAAACATTTGGAAATACTGAAAGGTTTGCGAGATTTTGTTGGAAGGGAAAAATGAAACTCGAATTCCCCATTAAGACAATGCTTCTGCACTTGATGCGTTACAAAATAGGTTTACCTTTCTTATTTGCATAACTTAGCTTTTTTAGCTATGCTTTTTTAAATCATATCGCCGCATACAAGGCAATAAAGCCATTAAGAAACAAGGGGTTACTGAGTGTGAAAAATGAAAAGGTAGAAAAACATTATTAAGGAGCAAGAACAATAAACGAGGGGGAATCAAGAAGACAGTAGATAACGATTGACATTGTATTTAATTTTTTTAAATTCAAAGTTCGTTGGAAAACATGGACCTGGAAGATTTCCACAAGCAAGAAGTGTGGAAGAAGAAACTGTAATGAGACCTAGCTGCCAATTTAGTACTGCGCTTGAATTCATAAAGTCTAGGTACCATAAAAGAAAGTAATATTTATTTTGAAAATACAAAAATGTGGCAAAAGGCCAAACGGAGCATAGGGTAAGACTGATCTTCAATCTGTCTTATCTTAAACTTAGCTAGCCACAATTACTGACCCAAACATATCATATTCCTTACACCAAGACAACAGTCTATGAAGTTTTAACTAGTTCCCATATATACAATTTGTCTGTCGGGGTAGGGAATAAAAATAACACCATCTTAAAATGAAACCCCAATGAATATTTACAATCGAACTGGAAGAGAGTTCTATACGTGAGAATTGTCAGAAAAGAAACTGTTGGCATAAAACTTACGGCTAAATCTAGCGAAATGAAGTGTGTATTAATGAAACCTAGCCGCCAATCTAGTACTGCGTTTAAATTCATAAATTCTACGTACCATAGCGAAGAGTTCATCCGAATAATTACCATGAAAGTATTTATATAAAGCGCAAAGGGAAACTATTCCTACATTTTAAAAATGTTCTGAAAAGACAGTATTTGTTGAAATTACTGATATCCAGAAACACGCAACACAATTAATTTTTTACAATGATGTTCACCCTGTACCAGGTTCAAGAGCCACTCGAGGTAGAGCGTTAGAGAGTAAGGGACACAGTTTATGCAGATAAGTGGGGAAGATAACGATTAACTCTTGGCTTGAAAAGGCTAAGTTTGTAGTGATCGGAAAATTATCCTATTGGGAGTCGGTTCCATAAGGTAGTGGTTTGTGGAAAGAAGCTGCTCGAGAGGAATTTGCATCTCACCGATGGAATACGAAGGGAATTGAGGTTGGTTCGCAACAATGTGAATGGCATGGCGGGTCTTGGGCATGAAGTTTAAACCTGGTGGAACTAGGGAATGGAATTCGTTTGAAAACTTTCCATGAAAATAGCGACCGAGTAAGGCTTCCTTCAATTTTAAGATGAATCCTTATCGCCCTCCATTTTTAAGATAAATCCTTGTCTTCCCCCATTTTTAAGATGAATCCTTGTCTTCCTTCATTTTTAAGATAAATCCTTGTTTTCCTTCATTTTTAAAATAAATCCTTGTTTTCCTTCATTTTTAAGATAAATCCTTGTTTTCCTTCATTTTTAAGATAAATCCTTGTTTTCCTTCAGTTTTAAGATGAATCATTCTCGTTCTTCGTTCTTTAGATGAAGCACTGTCATTCCTCATTCTTTACAATGATATACAATCATTGTTACTGCATATGAGGCTCAAAAGCCACCCGAAGTAGAGGCTTACATATTAAGGGGAACCACCCACAAGCAAGTTGATAAAGTTACCAAGACATAAGAGGCCACCGGAATTGAAAGAGAAGGACAATATTTTAGAATGAATTGAAAACCCAATTGTAAACAGGAAACAAGGACAAAAACCCCGATTCCTATTCAAAAAACCGAGTTGGAGCATGAACCGGAAGATAGGAAAACGTCTCTACTTCTATATTCTCAGGATGAACCCTTTGCCATTCTTTGTTCTTGAGGAAAAAGCCTTTTTATTGTTCATTTTTCAGATGAAGCCTCGTCATTGTTCATTCTTTACAAAGATGTACGACGATGTTCAAACATTACAAGCCTCAAGAGCTACCCGAGATAGAGGGTTACAGAGTAAAAGTAGTTTATGTTGATAGGTGGAGTAAAATGACGGTTAAGCCAAGATTTGAACAAGTTAAGATTGTATTGATCGGTGATAAATTCTCTTGAGAGTCGGTCCCACAAATTAGCGGGAAGAAGCTACTCGAGGGGAATGTACATTTCCCTAATAGAATATGAAGGGAATGAGGGTCGTTCGCTGCAATGAGCATAACCTGGTGAATGTTAAAACTGGTGGAACTAAGGAATGGAGTTCTTCTGAACATTTGCCATGGAAATAGCGATAGAGCAGCGGGGGGCTTGCGACGTTGCGTCTGTAAGTAACGGGTTGAAAGGTGGTACTTATTTCGTCACCCACAAGAACGCGGAGACGCTTTTAGACACTATCAAAATGTTTTATACATTTAAAATTTTATGATAGACTCAGGTTAGGTGCTGTCAATACTTTTTTCTTTTTATGCGCCGTGTCCCTTCAGGACGTAGGCGATCATGGCTCTCCACTTTTCCCTATCCCTTGTAGCTCTCAATAAGTTTCGTCCCCCCACCACCTTCCCAGACCCTGTTCTGTCATCCACTTGCTTAAGCCCACTAGGTATATCATGCATTGATTTCCCTTTTCTCTCTTTCTCTCTATTCGACCTGTGAGTATCAGATTCTCCAGACCCTCCTTTCTCATTACGTGTCCCAGACATTTCATCTGTTTCTTCAAGACCTCATCATTACTCACATGCTCGGTCCATGATATCCTCAACATCCTTCTGCCTCGAGTCTCTTCTTCGAGGAGAAAATCCAACATTTGCTGCCGTAAATAAGGACAGATGTCACGTAGCAGTTCAGTACTCTTTTCTTTGTTACCAACGAAATCCTCTTGTAATACTATGTCTAGTTTTTAGAAGGCATCCTTGGCCATCTCAATACGCCTTCGGAGCTCAGCGTCGTACTTACCATCCTTTGTCAAAACACTTCCCAGATATTTAAACTTCAGCACCTGCTTGATTTTAGTATCCTCCAACCTGCAAATCGTATTTCGGTCTCATCTTTTTACTGATGACCACGCACTCTGTCTTCTACTGCCAGTTCAAATCCAGACTATAATAGCGGAATTCCTACTTCTTGAAACATTGAGTATCTGGTTCTCTTCAAGATAAGGTTATATCAATTATTCATGAAACAGGTACGAATACCTAAGTCATAGACCCCACCTCCAGCCGGTACCCTGCCGACTTACGGACAGATAAGAGTAATGTTAATTGTAATGGTAATTTTAACTGCATGATGGGGACGTGGCCGAATCGGGTGTACGTTCGCTTTCCACCCATGTAGACCCGAGTTCGAATTTCACCATGGTCGATTTCTCAGAAAGATGACTTTTTTTTATATTATCCGTCTGGAGAAGATGATCCATACACCCTTGGAAAATACCTGCAAACAATACCACGAGTTGGCCCGTGGAATTGCGTAGACGGGAGTATTTTGGCAACGGATGGTGACTGAGCTAGCACGAAGCCGTAAGTCATCATGGCTTTGTGCTTTCCTTTGTCGCCCTCTCCCTCTATTCGACCTGTGAGTATCAGATTCTCCAGACCCCCATTTTTCATTACGTGTCCCAGAAATTTAATCTGTCTCTTCCTGATGTTAAGTATAACCTTCCTTCTTGTTTACATCCTCTCCATAACGTCATTTTTGCTCACACACTAGCTCCATGTTGTCCTTAGGTTTCCTTCTGTAGAACCATACCTCCGTTGCCTCGAGTCTTTTCTTTATCTTTGAGGAGATCGTCTTTGTGCGTACTGGCCTTGTCAACACTGTTGATCACCACAGATAACACGTTCTCTCTCAGAAACTGTAACTAAGGTCTACTCAGCACAGTTTCAGTATAAATCAAACGCCGGCTCTATGGGTGCTGAATGAACGAAAATGTATCTGCAGTGGGAATTGGCTATCCACCATAGCAGAGAGGAATAATCAGATGCAAGTGGCTAGCCATTATTTACTAGCTGTTTCCTTATAAGGAAACATTCGGCTTTCATTAACCGAACAGCCAGTATAGTTGTCGGTTGAATTTTATAAAAACCTTTCACATAAAATAATTTTCAGGAAAATAGATATCTTAAATTAAATTGTTATCGATTTTTCCAGTATTAATGGGGATTTTCTTCCTAAGATTTTATTTTTAAATAGAGAGAGAGAGAGAGAGAAAGAGAGAAAGAGAGTAGATAAGTAAAAGATTAAATGATTTATTTCCGATTAAAAATTTCGCAAAGACACAAATTTCTCTTCAAGATAAGATCTTCTGAATTCATTAAGAAATCTGTTAATGAATTCATTCATTTCATCTGACCCTGACAAGGGTAAGTGTATCGCTTCAAAACTTCAGTTTGAAAGATAAGTCATTCACTCATTTAACGATTTCTCCTTTATGTTTTATTGTTGAGCACCTTATTTTAAAACGTCTGAGGGCAAAATTGTCCAAATCGTGCAACAGCATCCCACAAAATGTTTAATATCCAAAAAAAGCACTAAACTAATTGAGTTTCTTTTCCCAGGTTTTCATATGAAATTTAACCATGTTGACACCATTTGTCGTAAGAATCACTAAAAAGCACTTTCAGTTATTCAGCTAGAAAGAGAACAGGTTAAAATAGTTTTGTGTCAGACAGACTACATGTTCAACAAATTAAGCAATGGTAAGAGGAAAAAGATCATTCAGGCCTTCAGTTGTAGTACCAATATTCATAGTCTGGCTTCCATCTTCAAAGCTGACCCAAGAACCAAGAGAAAGGTGAATAAGTTTAAAAAAGACAAAGAGGGAACAGTACAAAGGAAGATTGGATGAGGAGATCACAACAGGAAGAGAGATCACCATTTCAACTTCGAGCTAAATACATACTTATTTTTCAATATTTTAATAAAAACTTCGGAGAATTCCAGTTGGATATGTTTAATCATTTCAAAGATACAACGGTTCAAAACTTAATCTAACAATTAGATAATTTTGCTGTTACACGATTTGCCGAATATTGATGCCACACACACACACACATACACACACACACACACACACACACACATATATATATATATATATATATATATATATATATATATATATAAGACTCAAACACTATATTCCATGGTTATAATTTACTGCATTGAAATCGTTATCATGATTCAATTCATCAGAGCTACTAATACAAAAAAGATTTTTGAATTTGTAGGTCTGATGAATTGGATCGTGATTACGATTCCAATGTAATAAATTATAACCATGGAATATTAGTGTTTGAGCCTTTTATATTATATTCTTGCTCTGTCCTGAACATTGAGCTGTACCTGGTTTCTATCCACTTCGAAATATATTTATATATATGACCAATGATATTATCACTATATATATGTATATGTGTGTGTGTGTGTGTGTGTGTGTGTGTGTAAAACAAAAATTATATGAAACCAGAAAAACTGTCATTTTGTGGATGTTTGAAAGAAAGGACATTTAATGCAAGCAGTCTTTGCAATAAAGTGCTCGATATCAGAGATAGCGCATTAATAGGATTAATATAAATATAAAATTAAACACTTAGCTGACTGATTAAGCATTTTTAGCATAATTAAATGATTAAACAAGCTTCTTAGGTCGTTTATACGTTGTTCTGTC
Organism: Acanthosepion lycidas; assembly: GCA_963932145.1. NCBI lineage: Eukaryota > Metazoa > Mollusca > Cephalopoda > Sepiida > Sepiidae > Acanthosepion > Acanthosepion lycidas. The sequence continues at coordinate 11,475,449 of OZ010607.1, read as the reverse complement.
TCTCTTGCCTTCTGCAAGCCCCGTGACTAACAAATTTTCCAAGCCTTCTTTCCTCATCAGACGCCCTAGAAATGTCAACAATCTCTTTCTGGTGTTAAAATTTAATTGGAAACTATAAATAGAGTATTGGACTCTTTTGCATTGTTTTCCTCTTTCACTCTTGCTGTCAGTCAATCATGTGAGTAACAAATATTCCAAGCCTTCTTTCCTCATCAGATGCCCTAGTAATGTCAACTCTCTCTTTCTGATGTTAAATGTATGTGCCCTTTTTGTTTCCATTCTCGGTACAACTTAGTCGTTGTTGTTACTGATAAATATTAGTATTAGATTACAACAAAATAAGACTGTCTATATTTCGGAGATGAGGTATTATGTACACTATTTACATTGCTCGGATTATCATCCTCATCTTTCTTGTCATATTTATCACAAAGTTGGCACAGTGGATAAAGGCGTTAGTTACACCCAGTGACAGGAGCCAAAGAGTGTGAGTTCAATACCTGGTTAAGGCAGTAGAGAACTAGGAGAGGGGAAATAAAATAAAATCAAATAAAAAGTCCTCGGTTGCAAATATACCCCCACATTAAGGCAGTTGGCGTATTTGTTACTTGGTACTGATTAAGTATTAGATTGCAACAAAATCAGATTGTCTATATTTCTAAGATGCGGTATTATATACACTATTTACATTGCTTGGACTATCATCTTCATTATTGTTACCATATTTATCACAACGTTTCGTCCGTTGTACACATAGCACAGTGGATATAGGCGTTAGTTAGATCCAGTGACAATTTAATTATCGGGAACATATTAGGAATGTTAATTTAACTGATCAAACGGGAACACATTGGGGATGCTAATTGTATTATCGGGAACCCATTGGCGATGTTATATGAATTATCATGATGACATTTTAGAATTTAATAAGAGAAACTATAATTACAAAGAATAGAAGGGGCATTTATTCAATTTTCAAGTCATATTGGCTTGAAAAGTTAATTTACTTTGATAAATTGATTATGCTAGTTTAATTATCGGAAACACATTGCGGGTGTTAATTTGATTAGAGAAAGTAAAAGGGGTATTGATTTAATTTAGGGGGTCATATTGGATTGAAAATTTAATTTTTTAAGACATTAATTATGCTAATTTAATTATCAGGAACGCATTGAGAATGCTAATTTAATTATCAGGAACATATTGAGAATGTTAATTTAATTATCAGGGACACATTGAAAATGATAATTTAATTATCAGGATCACATTGAGAAGGCTAATTTAATTACCAGGGACACATTGAGAATGCTAATTTAATTATGTGGATCACATTGAGAATGCTAATATAATTATCAAGGACACATTGAGAATGATAATTCGATTATCAGGAACACATTGAGAATGCTAATTATTTAGATAAATACAAGAGGAAAATAATTTAATTTTCGGGAACACACTGGGGATGTTAATTTAATTATAAGGAACACTTTCGAGATGTATTTTTTTTAATCATTGAAGATGATAATTTAATCGGAGAGGATACAGGAAAGACACTAATCTAATTTTCAAGAACACATTGGGCTGATAAATTAATTTTTGAAAGTACATTGGAGATACTAATTTATTTATTGGGAACACATTGGGGATCTTCTCAAATTATTCAAAAGACAGTAGGTTAATTCGAGTGAATACAATGTCAATTTTAACCTATCTTTCAGGGACACATTGGGTTGATAATTTAATTATTAGTGACTCACTGAAAATACTAGTTACTTATTGCTAACACATTTGTGACGATGATTTAATTTGTGAGAATAGAATAGGGAGGAGTTAAGGGATAGGAATTTAATTATCTGAATACACGAAATGTACCGACTTAATTTTCTGGGAAGAAATTAGGATACTAATTTAATTAGTGAGGACACAATGTGAATACTAATTTGCTTTTTGGGAACAAGTTGGGTTGATAATTTTCTGGAATACATTGGGGTTGATAAGTGAATTATTGGGAACAAACTGAGAATGCTAATTTAATTATTATTAACACATATTTTTTAATAATTTAACAAGTCGGAACATATTCGGGATAATAATATACGTGTTGGGAACACATTCGGGATAGCAATTTTATTATTGGGAACACATTCGGGATAGCAATTTTATTATTGGGAACACATTCGTGATAGTAATTTTATTATTTGAAAAACATTTGGGTTGGTAATTTTATTATTGGGAACGCATTAAGATATATGTATTGGGACCACCTTCTGGCGGAAAATATATTAAAGATGAAATTTATCCATCTATCTATATAGATCAATCGATGGATTTTTCTTCTCTCTTTTACGGTTGTTGAAATATTGCAACCAAGATATTCTCACATCTATTTCTTTTCGCTTTAATGAACTCTATGTGCACTTGCCTTGTACCAGATTTAATAAAATTTTGTTAGTACTTTT
>OZ010607.1:11465490-11467990 GCA_963932145.1 Acanthosepion lycidas | reverse complement strand
TATTCATCTTTTAATCTTAAACCCAAATGTTTTCAATGAACAGCAAAAACAAAGGAATTAGCCTTGCCGTTCCAATATTTTTGGAGTGGACTATATATATATATATATATATATATATATATATAGATAGATAGATAGATAGATAGATAGATAGATACTATAATTTTATCATAGAGACAAAACCATTTTACTCACTACAAAGATGCAACTTGGTTTCAGTGCATTTCAACTGCACTACGACGGGTGAGAATCTAAAATTATAATAAATAAATAATTATCGCTCTACTATTGGTATCGAAACCTCTTTTGGATTAATGCTGTTAACGTTGGAATATATATATATTTCTTTCGTTCTCATCGCATCGGATATATATATATATATATATATATATATATATATATATATATATATATATATATATATATATAATTATTTATTTAAAAAAATTATAACATAAACATGTTATAAAATCACTACAAAAACAGCCATTTTGTTTCAACACTCCCGGTGTCTTTCAAGTGATGATATTGAGGTTCAATGTCATCACTTGATAAGACACCAGGAGTGTTGAAACAAAATGGCTATTTTTGTAGTGATATAAAGATTTGTAGCCACAGAACCTCAGAATAGATTTAAATAGCAGGGGCACCATTTTATTAATCAGACCATTTTATTTTTTTGTTATTTTTTTATATCTTTCGGCCAACACTTATTCATAGGTAACGCGTTGGCACATTATTTATTAGCATAAAGAGGACACAAATATTGAAATATTTACTAAAATGGAAAAAAAGTCCCAGCTCGTTTAAAATTAAATAAATTCAATAAATTTAATTTTAAATGAGCTCGGACTTTTCTTCCATTTCCGAAAAAAATACTTATCTGTATCCACCGTCCACAACAATGCAAAGACAACATTAAGCCAACATTTTTTTATTGAAACTATTTTAGTCAAGTATTATGTATAGGATGAGTATTTTATTATTCACTGGCGTTATTTCAGGTTTGAACTTAGGTAAGTGTCTAATATAACAATAAAGCTGATAGGTTACTGACAAAGTCGACTTTTCTTTTAGTGTTTGAGAATGTGTTCGTTTTCTCTATACGTGTTCCTTGTGTTCAGTCAATTCAACCTGAAGGCGTTTATTTGCAGTGGATTGTCCCTAGAAACACAATATATCATCTACTTTACCTTGAATGACATTTATCATAGAAAACTGCACTCATTAGCTGTTGGCAAATCCTTTAAACAGATGGGAAAATATCTTCTCTTTTATTCTATTTCTTTTCATACAATAAACGTCCCTTACCCTTTTCTACCAAATATAAACCACTAATATCTGTCCGGTTCCCGGATATTCTAAGCTGGAATCAATTACATAATTCGGCCAAGCAAATCTCAAAACACTGAATATGTATTTACACTATTTACATCATTCGGACTGTTGTCCTCGTCTTTATTGCCATATTCAAAACGTTGTACGCTCCGGTCTCCTTCAGATAATATACGTTGAAGTATTTAGAGAGGAGAAAGAACAATAAAAAGACAGTTTTAGGGCGACAGGAGATGGCGATAAAGCTACTAAGACGCAAGGGTTTACTGGGAGTGAAAGAGAATGAGAAGACTTTAGTGAGGCGAAAGAACAATAAAAGAACAGGTTACAGGAAGACAGAAGATGGCGATAATGTCACTAAGGCTCAATGGGTTACTCTGAGTGAAAGAGAACGAGAAGTATTTAGTGAGGAGAAAGGACAATGAAAGAGCAGATTTAGTGCGACAGAAGATGGCGATAGAACTACTAAGATTCAAGGGGGTGCTGGGAGTTAAAGAGAATGAGACGTCTTTTTTTAGGAGAACGGACCATAAAAGAACAGTTTTTAGGGCGACAGTAGATGGCGATAAAGCCACTAAGACGCGCGCTCGTTACTGGAAGTGAAAGAACATTTTTTAGAAAAGAGAAACTACAATAAAAGAACAGGCTTCTGGAAAACAGAAGATGGCGATTGATACTGTATATAAATTTTTGAAGATTGTATGTGACAATGAAGAAGGAGTAGGAAGTAAGAAACAGGTGAGAAGTGTGAGAAAAGAAACTATTAGGATAGAAACAGTAAAACAATGAGACCTAGTTGCCACACTAGTAGTACGTGTAAATTAATGTGGTTGAAGTATCAAGGAGGAGAGTTCATTAGAACAATTGCCACGAAAATACTTATAGAGAAGGCAGAGTAAAGCCACGTCACAGTGTTAATAAAATGACTGAAGTCGAGATGCTAGGTCAGGACCAATAATATCACAGACCCTTTTAATCTCTTGATTAACGCAAAGGTAACTCTGGTAGAAGTCGAAGCTCGTTCTGGTATATGACCCAAGATTCGGTATCACAAAGAATATAGTGTGCAATACAACAATTATAGATTTTACGTTCAGATTCTTTGAGTTGCTTTTTGTTGGTCCATACAGGCTTGTAAGTCTTCCAAAGATATGGATGGTTTTCC
>OZ010607.1:11402990-11460490 GCA_963932145.1 Acanthosepion lycidas | reverse complement strand
TAAATTCAAAACGTGGTTAGACCACATCTTGTCGATTGTGTTTGAATTTAAGTTTACGCTGGGCATGAAGTGTGAAAACCAAGTTGGTAATATGTCTCTCCGCTTTCAGAGCTTTTTCATATAAAGTGAAACAGTACGAGCAGTGAGATCAAATTCAACATTCAAATTGAGGACAATTTTCTTGTCCACCTCAACCGTAATTATATATATATATATATATATATATATATATATATATATATATATATATATATAGGTTGGATTTATTTAGAAAAAAATATTTTGCTTTGTTTTTCCATAATTTTACTACACGTGTTTCTGGTCTCGCCGCCATCTTCAGGTAAAAGCGGAGATTTCCACATATTATTAAAAATAATTAATTTTTTCCTTATGTTTTTCAATGTTAAATATTCTCGATATGTGACATTTTCTTGAATTCAAGAAAGAAATTCGGATTACTAACACAAAAACAGAAGTGTCCTTTTTATTCATATATATATATATATGAAGAAATATAATTTTAATGTATGCTATATTTATGGGATAAAGTGCTCAAAATCGGAGATATAGCAGATGTAAATATAAAAGGGAACATAGTACTGAGTGTTGACTTCAATGAACTGATATTACATAACAGTTCAGTCCTCTTTTCTTTGTTTCTGTTGTTTCAAGTCTCTTCTTCATCTGTTTGGAGATTGTCCAGCATTCACTGCCATATAGGAGGACTGGTATTACATAACAGTTCAGTGATGTTTTCTTTGTATCTGTTGCTTCAAGGCTCTTCTTCGTCTGTGAGGTGATTATCCAGCATTGACTGCTATATAAGAGGACTGATATTAGTAACAATTCATTTTGATGTGGCGTAATGGTTAGCATGCTTGTCTCGATAGATCAATTACTACTCAGTACTGGGTTCCGTCGTCATTGGCTGTCCCATACATTCGGCCTTGTGCCATATCTAAGCAAAATTACCATTATTTGTTTTTTTTAACGACATTTTTTCTGTTCCTTAATACTTTGCTTAGCTTTTGGAAGACGTCTTTCGCTCTCCCAATGCGTCTTCGGATTTCAGGTCGAGCATTCCGTCCTCTGTTAGAACATCTAATATTAATCCCCACACAAGATATATATATATATATATATATATATATATATATATATATATATATATATATATATATATATATTAAAAATATGGTTTCATCGCTACACAGGAATTACTATGTTTCCAAAACAGAAAACAAATACTTCTAATTCAATTATATTAAATTATAAGCATTAGTTCTGTTTCATTTTCAAGTAATGAAACCATATTTTAAATTAGTAAATTTATAATAGTTATTCTCTGTAAATTTACATTGAGCACTGTTTTGTAAAAATAAAAAATATCAATAAGAACACCGGTTTACATATCTTAATGTAATGTTCTTCCATTTTTTACTATAATATATATATATATATATATATATATATATATATATATATATATATATATATATATATATATATATATATATATCTTTGAGAAGATTGTTGAGCCTTTACTGCCATATAGGAGGACAGATATCACATATCAGTTCAGTACCCTTTTCTTTGTTTATAATGCTGTCTTTCTGTCTCTAAATACTCTTCTTAGCTTTTGGAAGCATTTGTGTCAACGCGTCTTCGGATTTTACTGTCGCTCTTCCTGTCCTCTGCTAAAAGACTTCCCAGATACGTAAATTATTGTACTGATTTTATTTTGACATCTACAATTTGTTATCTGCATTTTGGACTCATCCTTTTGCTGACAATAATGCATTCTGTCTTCTTGCAGTTAAGGCGTAATCCTGTCATCTCGCTTTCCTTCTGCAAGACGTATTCCACCATCTTAGTCAATTCTTTAGATATAAAAATGACATGTTATTGTTTGATTTGACAGGCCACTAACCCCTGATAAGGGGTAACGTAACTTTATATCCATTCATTCATGCAGTTGTGTCCCCAATAGTACGCATCCATGTCATATGCGTCCGTAATCTCGACAAAGACTCTGAAGACAAAATCCTAAAACTACAAAAGGATCAAAGGGTAGTAAAACGATACAGTTTTGTACTTTGGTAATAGAATATATATATTATGAAATCGATAAAGTCCGAAAATTATTTTTAAATATGCGTCCTCCGACAGGAATCGAACCTGTATCCTACACGGAACCTTCATATAGCCTGACGTAATATACAAATTTAGTTCTAGCAGTAAAATCGACCTTGCTAACCAAACTCATATTTTCAATGAAGCTTTTCGGACGTTCAAGCCGGTGAATTTTGCTTAATACTGTTTATTATAAACAGGGCATTTACTTAAATATTTGTGTCTATTTAAATAAGGTTTAACAATAAAATATATTAAAATACCATTATATCTATCTTTTCGGGAAAGTACTTAGAGGCTCTCATAAACTTAGAAATGATTAAACATCTTACCGCGCATTCTTTCAGAAAAACAATAAGACTTTCGCTTCTCTAGGTCAAGTGCCGATAGCGTTGACATTTACTACTGAAAGAGTCGGCCATGATTTAGATAAGAATAGCCAAGTTCAGGCTATTGCTTTAGATTCTCGAAGACCTTTGACAAAGTTTGGCATGCTGACCCGTAAATGTTGTTAATACTGTTTCTTATAAACAGAGCATTTACTTAAATATTTGTGTCTATATAAATAAGGTTTAACAATAAAATATATTAAAAATAACAGAATACATGCATTAGTCACTGTTAACATTATTTATTCCCGACCATTTATAATCTTGTGTAAGATTACTTAATATCTGAGGTGTATCAATTGAGAACCACACAACTGTATCCATTCACCCCTGTTATGGTTCTCCCTTTGCTTCTTTTTTCCAGGCAGCATACTCCGATAAAACAGTCTAATGAGACTCGTACGTAATATTTTAATCTGTCTAAATAGTTTCAAGGATTTCCTACGAATGTCATCGAAGATTGAAGCAAATAGGCAACAGTTTCAAGAATGCTTATTTTCAATTTGTCTATCGGTTTGTGAACTATAATGACACGCATCATATGTTTTAAGAATGTTTTTATTAGGTTGGTGCAAAAATAATGACGTAATAATTTAACGTCAAAAAACGACATTATTACGTCATTATTTTTGCATCAACCTAATATTTGAGTTCAATTCTTTCAACTCCGTTTCATATATTTTAAACCATTTTTATTATTTCAAACTTTGCTTTTAGCGGATACTCGTATTTGAGTAGACTTTGCGTTTATTTTAAACAGTATTTATTTCGTCCAGAAGCCTGCGTACTCGAGAAACAGTAATAAAAATAAATATGAGCTCCGATATGATTTAAACGTGAGCCTTCTGTTGCAGAAGGAACAACCACCGTGATCCAACGTGTTTGACCGCTCAGCCACGGAGACATTTTACAATCAAACAATTTTCTATTTTGCCTTGAAAGCACACCTACTCGTTCAGATTTTTCTTGAAAAACATATTGTTTCATATCTGAAAAGTACGCAGGCCGGTAGATGAAATAAATACTGTCTATATTTCTGAGATGAAGTATTATGTACACTGTTTACATTATTCGGACCTTGTCCTCATCTTTGTTGCCATATTTATTACAAAGTTTCGGCCTTTCAGTATCTGTCTATATTTCTGAGATGAGGCATTATGTACACTATTTACATTATTCGGACTATTGTCTTCATCTTTGTCGCCATATTTATCACAACATTTCGGCCGTTGTACGCTCCGGTCCTCGTCAGGTGGTTGGAATATCAAACTGAACCCTTTATGTCCTTGAGGACATTCCAACCACCCGAAGAAGGCCGGAGCGTACAACGGCCGAAATGTTGTGATAAATATGGCGACAAAGATGAGGACAATAGTACGAATAATGTAAGTAGTGGAAATAAATACTGTTGAAAAAAAACTAGGCGTCTACTCAAATACGGGTATCCACTAAACATAACGTGTTTAGTAATAAAAATATTTCAGATTTAAAATTTAAGAAAAAAATAAAAATACACATTAATTGTTTATATATATACATGTATATCTATATATCTATATATCTATACCTATCTATCTATCTATCTATATATCTATCTATCTATCTATCTATATATATATATATATATATATATATATATATATATATATATAAACATTAATTATTTAGAACTTTTTCAAAAACATTAATTCTTTAGAATTATAAACGATATAAAAATCTGGAATAAAATAAACAGGGTAAATTGTCGCCATTTTATATTTTTAATTTTGCGCATGCGCGTTCTTTCTTTTTGATTTTGTCGACTGCACAGTACAGTACGTTCAGTTGGGCACGGTCTGTGAGAAAGAAAGAGCACCATGACGCAATTCACTCCACCCAGAAATTTGAAAACGCCATTCTGTACTGCTTGGCATTCGCGCCGGAAGATCAAATACGAACATTTCAGCGGGTTTGGATGTCAATCTGAGGACAGTGAAAAGGATTTGGAATGAGTTGGATGAGTCTAATGGTGATTACGAAAATGTTTGTAGTGATCACTAGTGATGGCGACGTGATACCTCCATTCATCTTCTCACAAGGTCTCAGACTCAACACGGAGGCCTACATCAAGTGTCTTGTTGAGGTAGTGCAGTCCTGGGCTAAGACCCTACGTCTGTCAACAGAACTCTGCACCACACCACAGTAGCAGCAGAACACAATCATGGCCGTTGAACAATATTTGCGACCACATCATCCCTTTACACCTGGCCACCTAACTCTCCAGACTGCAACCCCCTTGATTATTATATGTGGGGTAGAGTTGAGCGAAAGACCAACAAAACTCGCTGTAGCAACAAAGATGAACTGAAAGCAAGGATTATGGCGGTATTCACCAACTTAGACAAGTAGACCACCCAGAAGAGTTGCAGGAGATTTCGAAGTCGTCTGGAGGCCGTAGTTGTAGCCAATGACGATTTTATAGAATAAATTTACTCTTTTTTATTTCAAGATATTTTGATAAATGAAATGTCAGTATTATTTTAATTTTTGTATCATTTAGACGAAAATTTATCAATCGCACCCTGTATATCTTCGTTTTAGTGTGAATTAGCACCCGTGTTGATTTCAGCATACCTTATATTTTTTAATAGCAAAGCCACAGCTTTGGTGTTTTATTGTAACTACTTGATAGTTCGCGGAGAAAAAAACCCAAAACTTCAACACGTAAAATCAAGATTCGAAGCGATCAAGATGTTTTTCGGGGTTACATTTATTCATTTGACAATCTGGTATTCTTTCTTTAATGTTTATAATTTCATTAATCAGATACTAGCAATGATTGTAATGTTATTTTTCCATATTTTTTTCCTTATTTACAGAATGTAGGATATACGGGTGTCTGCGACAATGAAATAACATCGAAGGAACCAAATACTCCTATGCAGCCCACAATGGGAGCCGAAGAGGAAGCGCCGTGGTATGAAAGGCACAAGAATCACCTGTACGCCGCTTTCTACGTTGTTCTTTTCCTGTTGTACCTGTGCTATTTCGTGTCAGCAATGTGTGTCAGACCTTTTGACATGGACAGCATTTATCTGATTATATTAACCGTCTTCATTTTCGCCATCGTGACATGGAACATCCTGGACAACACTTTCACACTTCAGAATCAGATAGGCCGGTGCATAGAGGAATTCTCTTCAAGCGATTATGGTTTACAGTTCCAGAAAGGCATACGATGGTAAATAAACATAATTTCTTGAAAGATTCTTGAACCTCTGTTAATTACTTAGAATTTTGGACAGAATCAAGCAATTATATATATATATATATATATATATATATATATATATATATATATATATATATATATATATAAATGTACAGTTAAACTGAATGAACATCAGTTTAGTTCCAAATGCAATATAAATCCCGCAGTTCAACAGGGACTAATTTGATTTTTGTTTCAATCCCTGGTATTAGCAAATAACTCTATCGATTCAAATAGCAGATTTTACATGGACAACAATGTAACCAATTCAGTCATAGAAGCATTATGGTCGAGCATGGTAGACACCCAGCCATATTGTCATTCCTTTCTCTTTTTTTGTTTAATATCTAATCTCAAGTTGTTTCTGCATCTCATTATATATATATATAAAAGTGAACATTGAAGTCAACACTAAGAGGCGACAGTCTGTTTCATGCTAGACGCAATCGTCCGGTCACCTACCAGGCCTGACAATTGTGTCTAGAATGAAACAGACTGTCGCCTCTTAGTGTTGACTTCAATGTTCACTTTTATGTTTACACACGCTCTATCTCTGATATTGAGCACTTTATCCCATAGATATAGCACACCTTAAGAGTATATTTCTTCATATATATATATATATATATATATATATATATATATATATATATATATATATTCATACATGTTTCATTAAATAATATAGGCAAGTGTTGTCTATTTATTTTATGTAAATTCTTTTCATAACGTCTGATAAGCTTAACAACATTATCATTAAACAAAGAAAGAAAATCACAATATTGATACATATTTTTTAATCCTATCTAAGCTTTCGGCTTACATAAGCCATTATCAAAGATGACAATTACTGTACAATATATTAAGCAATACACGGACAAGAATGTGATGATAGTCTGTTTCTGTTTACATGGATGATTTCCAAGCAATGATAAACACATGCATATAAGACGCTGGAAGCGAAAATCGCACCGCAGCTCATGACGTCACACATGATCACGCGAGAGTGAATTCTCCCGTCGTATTCAGAGGTGAGGTATTATGATTACTTGCATTATTTACATTACTCGGACTGTTATCCTCATCTTCATTGAGATATTCACAATATCTCGGCCTTTGTACACTCCGGCCTTCTTCAGGTGATTGCAATTTCGAACAGAACACTTTATTTGCTCCACCGGGGTAGACTGTTTTAGTTCTACGTGCCATGCCTCTTGATCAAGAACACTTGGCCCAGTGGATAAAGACGTTGATTAGATCCAGTGACTAAACCCAAAGAGATGTGAGTTCAATACCAGGTCAGAGCAGAACTTGGAGAATTGAGTTAAAAGTGACATAACTGAGACAATGGCAGAATGTTCATATTATGAGCCGGCAGATATGATTTTTACATACGGCGGTGCAAATGGTATTGGACGTGAGGCTGCAATGCTGTATCAGATTGCGTTTCCAGATCAAAGGAAGCCGAGTCATCCAATGTCGCATTTTCCCTTCTTTTGATGTCAGAATTCCGTCTATAAAGTTTGAAAGCACACACATAGACAACATACACACACACATATGTATATATACAATATATATATATATATATATATATATATATATATATATATATATATATATATATGTATATATAATTTTATATGCGCAGTACTTAGTGAAAAAGGGCTCAATTTCAGTGATAGAGGTAGCATAGTTTCAGTTTGTGATCCTAGGTTTCACGCTTTTGCGATCAACTGACATATTGTCTGATAATCGCAAAACTGAAGATATATATATATATATTAGGTTGGTGCAAAAATAATTTCGTTTTATCACATAGTAACATATGTTAGAAAACGAAATTATTTTTGCACCAACCTAATATATATATATATATATATATATATATATATATATATATATATATATATATATATATATATTGAAATATTTGGAAAAAAAACTGGAAATGCCATTTGAAAGCACAAACCCTAAAGACTGAAAATTTTACCCAGAAACAACAATGTCGAGATAAAATGGGTATTTAAATATATATATATATATATATATATATATATATATATATATATATATATATATATATATATCACATATAGTGTTGGTTTTAATTAAACAGTTCCAGATGTAATATAATAGAGTTTTTAAATATGTATGATATAAATATACATATTATCCTTTATTTTTATGCATGACGCAATCTTCAGGTGCTGAGTATGAACTGACTCTTACACAATTTGAATTATAATATATTATAATATATTATAATATATCTGGTTATCTCAAAATTGGCGTAGTTATTATAGTGCATCTGATATCATGGTCCTCCTCTGAGACACTGCATAGCTGTCTGCTCCGATCTTTCTAAAAGGTTACCGACTCCTGCTTTAAGCCATCGTCGTATTCCAACTTCGCTGAGTTTCTTTTTATTTAATTTAACTTCATTTTATATTCAGTTTAATTTATTTCATTATATTATGTCACTGATTATCAACAAATATCTAACGTATGTTTTATACTAAAATTGCTACACAATATAATTATCAATTAATTTAAATACTCAATTTAATTATCCTGTATTTATAATTTTATAAAAGTATTTACATAGAATAACAAAATAGTAAGATACATTTAGTGAATGTTAGCAAAATATATTTATTTTTATCGTAATATAAATGGACTAATTACGTACATTATTTTATTTAGAATTTAAATTATTTACTATAGAGGATGTCCATAAAGTCTTTTACAATTTAAAAAAAAAGCAAATGAATAGAAAAATATTTAGAAATTATTACAAAATGAGAAGTAGATATTGAAATTTGTTCTTCAACGAATTTCATCCATCTCTATATGGGGACCATTATTTGCAGGAAGCACATCAAAACGATACTCGATTTCTTGCCATTGTTCGCTGTAGAAAAACCTCATCAATTGTTTATCATTTGGCTTGGATGCCTGTAAAAGTTGCATTTTGTAAACGACCAATCACAAGTTCTTGTGTAGGACTTTTTGTACTTTTGAACGTGGTAGCTCTAACTGTCTGGCAACTTGGATCACTCTGTAATCAGGTGAAAGTTCAATTTTTCCATGGTTCACACCAACATGTTCGAGTGCCTGTAAAAGTTGAACTTTGCACTTTGTAAGCGTACAATCGTAAGTTCTTGGGTAGGAATATTTGTACTGTTGAACGTGGCAGCTGTAACTGTCTGGCACCAACATGGAAGGTCTTTGTAGGAGAATGCTTAAAGGCTTCTCCAAATGATCGATGTTTTCCTCAGATGTTCTTGGCCTTCCATCTTTTTTATTTTATTCTATTTTTTATTTTTACAATAGAAATACATTCAATGTGAGATATTTAGACTTCATACACCAGGAGTTTGTAAAATGTTCGGCAAGAGTTTTTGATTAATCACAATTTAGGGAAGCGAGTCTATGCATAAGATATTATTATACTTTTAAAGAGGTTCTCTTGAAGTCAAAGGAGTTGTTTCATGCCAGGTGGCAATTTATAAAGGAACTTGTTAAAGAAAAATATGTGCTCTTAGGTAGGATACGAACCCGTGTTTCCCTGGACAGAGTAAACCGCTGTTAGATACGACGTGACTTCCGGTCATGAAGTACGTCAGGGATTCAACAAAGCTGAATAGTGACTTTAAACCCAAATCTTTCCCTGACTATATATATATATATATATATATATATATATATATATATATATATATATATATATATATATATAATAATAATAATAATAATAATAATAATAATAATAATAAAGGCTCAAACACTAATATTCCATGATTATAATTTATTACATTGGAATCGTAATCACGATCCAAATCATCAGCCCTACAAATTTACAATTCATAGGCTTTATCCATGACCCCATCCTCAAGCTTGCAGGATCTGATACTCCCAAGCTGTCACCCCTGTGATCGTGCGAGAACCGGGATTTCAATGTGATATACCCGTAAGCCCCGATGATAGTAGAAACCACAAATAAAAAGTCTGTGCGTTTATTCCTTTCATTTACGTATTTTAAACATTTCCTGCTATCTAGAGTTTCAGGTGGACACATAAGAATAATACAAGATGTCCATAAGTTATCTTTACAATTTAAAGAAATTTTTACAAAAGCAAATAAACAGAAAAATATGTGGAAATTGTTACAAAATGAGAAGTAGATATTAAAATTTGTTTTTCAACGAATTTCATCCATCTCTATATGGGGACCATTATTTGCAGGAAGCTCATCAAGACGGTACGCGATTTCTTGCCGTTATTCGGTGTAGAAAAACTTCATCAATTGTTTATCATTTGGCTTGGATGCCTGTAAAAGTTGCATTTTGTAAACGACCAGTCACAAGTTCTTGTGTAGGACTTTTTGTACTTTTGAACGTGGCAGCTCTAACTGTCTGGCAACTTGGATCACTCTGTAATCAGGTGAAAGTTCAATTTTTCCATGGTTCACACCAACATGTTCGAGTGCCTGTAAAAGTTGAACTTTACACTTTGTAAGCGTACAATCGTAAGTTCTTGTGTAGGAATATTTGTACTGTTGAACGTGGCAGCTGTAACTGTCTGGCACCAATATGGAAGGTCTTTGTAGGAGAATGCTTAAAGGCTTGTCCAAATGGTCGATGTTTTCCTCAGATGTTCTTGGTCTTCCAACCATCCCTTTATCCAACACTGTTCCTGTCTCCATGACGGACGTGACGGTGGATCTCTTCCATACTGAGTTCTCTAGTTACGCTGAATCTGCGTATCCGATTTTGTTTTAATAAACATCACACACATTGTGCCTTTTCTTGAAGAGTAGCCATTTTTAGGACTTCATTTAATAGCATGTCTTTCATCAGCAGGATACCTGACATACACAAATGCAATGTTATTTAAGATTTTGATAAATACTGAGTACATAGAATACATCTAATTAATTAGATTATCTAATTAATATATCTCATTATTTGCCTTTGTAATATATTTTTTGAAATTGTAAAGTGAGTTTACGGAAATCCTGTATATATATATATATATATATATATATATATATATATATATATATATATATATATATAATGGACTCACCCGTCGGTTTCGACGTATGAGAATCTGCCAGCTTATTGATTCAGTTATGAAAGTTTATGCGCTAATCTTAAGTGGCATTTAAGACCCGCTAGTGTTTTACAAAGGAGGCCACATATGGATCAAGTGTGAGGATTGTGAGATGAGATCAGTGTCAGATTGGTTGGCCTTTTAGATATTGCTCTCGCTTCTTGAAGATGATTCAGACAAGCAGATTGAAAATTGCTGAGTCCACTAAAACACGTTAATCTCCATTCTACCCGCTCCAAAGCTAAGCGCTCAAGGGTGTTATGTGGTATATTAACTGCTGACAAGTTACTTTTCAGCTCGTCTTTGTATCTTAGCCATGGGCGCCCTACATTCCTGTAGCCCTGATCTAACTGGCTGTACATTAGGATCTTGGGTATCCTGTCATCAGACATTCTCAAGACATGACCAGTCCACCGTAACTGAGACTGTATGATATGTCTCGATTCCTCCAATATTACACCTGTTAAACAGGTCTACGTTAGATGTCCTATCTTGAAGCTTAACTCCACAGATTGCATGCAGACAGCTTTTATGGAAAACATCTAGCTGGCGCATATGGTACCTGTATGGAGTCCATGACTCTGAGCCATACAAAAGGATAGCAAGTACAACAGCTCTGTAAACCCGAATTTTCGTATCCAGTCGAATACCTCGCTCATTCCACAAGCGATGGCGGAGTTTGCCGAAAGCCTTAGCAATTCGATGCATGATTTCATCATCTAAAGTTCCACTGTAATTGACTTTGCTACCAAGATAGGTGAAAGACTTATATATATATATATATATATATATATATATATATATATATATATATATATATATATATATATATATATTAGATTGTCACACATGAAAGGACGACTTTATAACAAATAAATAAAACGCTTCTGAAATGTTAAAAAAACTAATTTGTTTAGTTGAAATAGGGTACCATATTGATAAATGATTGTTCTTCAACGTACCTCTAATTTCTTGATCTCATCTTTAAAAAATTCTCATCATTTGATGTGATAAAATGTTTAAATGCTTCGTTTACCTCTTCCTTATTGGACAATGAAAAGCTCAAAATGCTTAAATAAGTGATAATCAGTAGGAGAGATATCAGGTCAATATGGAGGATGAGAGAAATTTTCATAATTTAGGCTATGCAGCTTTTGCACAGTTGAGTGAAAAGCGTGCGGCCATGCGTCCTCGTGTAGCAAAACTGGGCCATCCCTATTCACAAGTCAAGGATGTTTCTTTTCAATTTTTCGTACATACACTCGATTTCTCTACAATACGAGGTTTCTGTTATTATTTTCCTTTGAGGCAAGAATGGATAATGAATAAGCCCTTTGAAAGACCGCCATAGAGCAACCATTAACTTTTTAGGGTGCAGTAGATGTTTTGGGTATTACTTTGGTGATTCACTTGCGTCTAACCACTTGCTTACTCCCTTACTGTTGTTAAAGAGTATCCATTTCTTATTGCATTTAATGATTCGATGCAAAAATGCTGCTTTTTCTAAGTTTGTTCTCGTACAGTAAGATTATTCGATATTGTTTCATTGTAATCATTTTCATTGGGTTTATGAGTAACAATATATTGAAAGAGAAATTATCTGGAAAGAAAAGTAGTCAGGAATAAATCAAGATTTATATACTAAGGAGGTTACTTCGTTAGACGATCGGATCAACAAACAAACAAAAAATGTGTCATGTGTAAAAACATAATATAACAATGAAAATAAAAATAAAATAGTAGCAAATGGGAAATGCCCCTATGATTCATGCTTACATCTCACCAATGACAGGTGAATGTAAGGATTTCGAACGCTGATCTTCTAGGCATGTAATCTGTGCCATAATTACGAAAGAAGACATATCGTTAAATAATAGTTCACAGTTTACTCTTGTTGATAATTACACTTGCTGTCCTATTCTTTGACCTTTTGCCAGTTTAAGATAAACTTAAGTTACGAAAAGGCAATTTGTCATGGAGTAAAGGTTATTACGTAAGAGGTCAGAACAGAATGGCTGTAATTATTTACACTATTTACAATGTTCGGTCCTCATTTTTGTTTGCCGTATTCACGACGTATCGGCCGTTGTGCGCTCCGACTGGAATTTCGAACGGAACCCTTTGTTTCGTCCACCGGGGTAGATTATTCTAGTGCCACGTGCCATGCCTCCTCATAATACTGTGATCCCTCGCTAATTCGCGGATTTACGACTCCGCAGATTTTTAAAATATATATATGGAAAATATATCGCGGAGTTTCTGGAAAATTCTAGAAAATATATGAACACCTAAAATTTTCCATTAAACCCATTAAAATATTAATAATAAGTATTATTTCTTGGTCTAGGAACACCAAAACAAGCGTAAAATAGCAATAGAAAAGGCACCGCCATCTGAAGAGACGTAAAATAAAATTATCAGCTGCACAGTAGAAGTCATCATCAGCTTCATCATTATCATTTTTACTCCGCAGCAAATTCATCATCATCATCATTCAAATTCTATTTCAACTTCTTTCGTGTTGAATACAGTAACAATCTTTTCTTCTTTTTTTTTTAATCTAAAGTGTTATTGCTTAACAGTTTTCCTTGTTATTAATAGAGTACCGTAATGGGTGGGTTGTTAACAGTACAGGGAGGGTTTTTAAACGTCCAAATACACGTTAAATAAATACAGTAAATATGGCGTCCCTACTTCGCGGAAATTCAGTTATCGCGGCCGGTCTTGGAACCAATCTACCGCGATAAACGATGGATCACTGTACATATCTTCTACATATTGGTAAGACATTAGTTAGATAAAGTCAACACTGTCAGTAACGTCTTACCGTTACGAGGGAACTATTTCGGGGGGGGGGGGGTATGTGTCGGAGGTATTTTTGCCGCAACCTGTATTATATTATATTATATTATATTATATATTATTTATTTTAACAGTGTTTTCTTCTATTTTGAATACGAATCAGAACTTTTACCTGACGGTGTTTCTAGCTGAGCCACACCTGTAATATTATGTGCTGATTTTATGAAATTCACCTAATCACTGTACTGCTTTTCCGAAGTTGGAAATCGAACACTGTTCCTCGTTTCTGTTGTTTCTGGCACTAACCATAATACTAACAGTGCGTCTGAGAAGTGCATGGCTTTGGGATGCAGATAAAATTGCTGACTGGGTCGAGAAACGTTGTATGTCATCAGCTTTTCTCACCGGTGTGAATTATCCTTGAAATTCGAAACCGCTTATCCCTGGTGGTCTCTCGGTCAGGTACGACACCTACTAGCCTGCTTTAGCGACTCAACGTGACTATAAGCATGTAAGTTAGAAAATGATTGACAGAGACGAGAAATGGGGGGCCTTTCGAGTAGAGAAGGAGGCAAAGTCGGCTTTTGGTCGAATGACCTTTTGACGATGATATATCTATTTCAGTCCTTTGTTGAAAGACCCGTTGCGTTAGAAATGTCAACGATTTTGTCTAGTAATCTACACATCAACAAGTAAAGTTTGTAAAAATGATTTCTGTTAAATTCACATCCTAGTCGCCCCTGCTTCAAACCTCTTTAAATGAAAACGCCTAAAAATTTTCGCACTCAGAATGATTTTCAAAAATGATAAAACAATTAAATACTTCAAAGGGAAAATATCTACAAAACACGGCGTTTGTTTATTTAGTGTTGATATCACAGGTAGGATTCATAAATCAAAATCGTTAAAATATTCAATCACTATAATTATAAGAGTTGAACAGAAAATATTAAACCGTATGCAAACATTTATTGATTTATTTATAATCGATTTCTTATTGGGAAAAGAATGGTAGCGTTTTGTCCGTTGCTTTCTTCACGGTACGGAATTATGTTATCTTTCTCGGAGACTGGTGGCCAACTAAAGTTAGAGAGCCCAGTCTACCGTGCTATTTTTCCTAAGTGAGAAGACCAATATTCCTCCATTTCCAAAATGTATTTGTTTGTATAACAAACTCGATCGTAATGGAACTCAATTCTCCAATTACTCTATCCACGCCGAAAACTGATTCACCCCTCTCACATCCAGAATTTGAATTACCGTATTTTCCGGCTTACAAGACGCACTTTTTTTTCTTCTAAAAAGTACCCTGAGAAATACATGTGCGTTTTCCAAGATTAACGCAAGGCTAGGCCAAGACTCAGATAAGCTTGACTTGACTGACAGGGACGTGGATTTGTATGTTGAGTCATTACACTCTCATATTAGCTATCTATCTATCTAATTCAGCCTTTTATATAATGTAACCTCAGTACTTAGCGGTTATAAGTATTTCCAAAACTATAAACCTTCCTGGAGCCGAGTCACAAGCTTAAGCATGCTTTGTTTACTAGCAGCGGCGGGAACTTTTCCGCACTTGATTAGTATGTCATTGCCATACAAACAAAATCGGACGAGTGATTAATGTAAACAATACGTGGCGCCAGTATGTGAGGGACGCATGGTGAATGTGTTCTTCTATGAGAATGACTTATTTTTTCTTAGAAATTTCTTTGCAATATAAGGGTGCGTCTTCCATGCCGCAACGTCTTGTAAGCCGGAAAATACGGCACTTATTTTATATTAAGACATTTTTATGTTTATACATTCTTTTTGTACCGATTGGGCCACAGAGGATCGTTCGGTTAGCAAGGTCGATTTTACTGCTTTTAAACTACAATCTTCCATGATTCTCTCAAGTACATTCATATCTGCTCAATGCGTATGCAAATGCAAACAAATGGCGTCACACATGAAATGGACAAAGTCCGATAATTATTTTAAGACGAATATTTTCTATGAAAATTTCTCGGATATTCATGCCGATAAACGTTGTTTAATACTGTTTATTATAAAACAGAGCATTTACTTAAATATTTGTATCTATAAAAAGAATGTATAAACATAAAAATGTCTTCAAATAATTGTCGGACTTTGTCCATTTCATAATGTGTGACGTCATTTGTTTACATTTGATACCCCATGAGCAGATATGAATGTACATGAGAGATTCATAGAAGATTGAAGTTTAAATACAGTAAATTCGACCTTGCTAACCGAACGCTCCTCTGTGGCCAAATCGGTAAGCTAAATGACGGTTCCCTATAGGGTGCAGGTTCAAATCCTGTCGGAGGACGAATATTTTCTGTGAAAATTTCTCGGACATTCAGGCCGGTAAATGTTGTTTAATACTGTTTATTATAAAGAGAGCATTTACTTAAATATTTGTATCTATAAAAAGAATGTTAAACATAAAAATGTCTTCAAATAATTGTCGGACATTGTCCATTTTATACCTCTTAGTAAAATATTTCACCGTTCTCTCATTTAAGATTTGGACAGTTCTTGAGCATTGATTCTTACCACACGCTCGTGTTTTGCTTTCTATAGGTTCCTGCGACTACTCGCTATCGCTGTTGCATTGTGGGTAATTATTGATGTAGGAATCAGACGACCTGGGAACCTTATATCATTGGCGGGCATCGCTTTTTACGTTTTAGTCTTCTTCATCTTCTCTATCGATCGATCAAAGGTAAGTAAAATATTCATCTCATTGTCTCAGCTGCCGTATATATATATATATATATATATATATATATATATATATATATATATATATGTGTGTGTGTGTGTGTGTGTGCGCGTGTGTGTGTGTATATATATATATATATATATATATATATATGGTGCGATTGATAAATTGTCGCCATTTTATATTTCTAATTTCGCGCATGCGCGTTGTTTTTTGTTTTTTTTTTGTTTTGTTTTCTTTTTTCGACTTCACAGTATAGTAGAGCCAACTGGGCACCGTCTCTTAGAAAAAGAGCACCATAACGCAATTCACTCTGCCAGACATTAGGAAACGGCATGTCGTACTGCTTGGCATTCGCGCCGGATGCTCCAATACGGACATTTCAGAGTGTTTGTGTGTCAATTTAAATACAGAAGATTCGGAAAGAGTTGAATGAGTCTAATGGTGATTACGAAGATGTTTGTAGTGATCACTAGTGATGGCGATATTATGTCTCCACTCATCTTCCCACAATGCCTCAAACTTAACCCTGAGGCCTACATCAAGTGTCTTGTGAAAGTAGTTCTGCCCTCGGTCAAGTGGGTGGCTTCTGAAAGTCAATATGTCTGACAACAGGACTCTGCACCATCCCACACAAGCAGGAGAAAACAGTCACGGATGTCAGCCAGTTTCTGCTATCATGTCACCCCATACATCTGGCAACCAAACTACCCAGACTGCAACACCCTTCATTATTATGTGGGGACACGTTTCAGCAAGAGACGAACAAAACTCCTTGTAAAATCAAAGATAAAATGAAGACAAGGATTATAGCAGCATTCACCAACTTAAACACTAGGACCGTCCAGAAGATTTGCAGATCTCGAAGTCGTGTAGAGGCCGTGGTTGAAACCAATGGCGATTTTATTGAATAAATTTACTCTATTATTTCAGGATATTTTTGTGTAATTTTGATAAATATATCTTTTAAAATGAGATATCAGTGTTATTTTCACTTTTGCGGAATTTAGTCAACAATTTATCCACCTGATCCTATATGTATATAGTTGGTGTTGCAGAAATACCACACACACACACTTCCCAGAAAATCCTCCCCCATAATAGCAAGACGTTAGCGATATGAAGCTACCATTTCCACTCACGTTTTGCCATTATGTGGGAGATATTTCATGGGGTACCATATATGCTGACGTACAAGGCGACTAGGCGTATAAGACGACCCCCACATTTTGGAGTTAAAATGTTTCATTTGATCTATATTCGTCGTACAAGACGATCCAATATATCGTATTTTAAAATGTAAAATATTGGATTTATTTCACTCAAATTTTTTTCACTCAAATTCTAATGAAAAAAAGGTTGCGCGATATTGTCAATTAATTACCCCAATTAACAATACCTCATGAGTGGGTGCTGTGTTTTCGGTCGACTATTACGACAGCCTGAATGAATTTTCCCTGCTAACAATCCATTCTTTTCTTGAATGCGATGTCGTGTGACGATGGTTTTCTGATTTTTCTCTTGACGAATATGCGTTATATTGTCGCGCAATCAGAGCACATATTATATATATATATAATATATATTATATTATAAGGGTATTTTTACTACACAATACTTTTATTAGTTCATTACAATAATGTGAATTAAGTTGTTTCAGTTGAAAATATTTGTGTCAATAGTTACTAAGTCAGTGGCTAGCCTTCCGTCAAAAATCTCCCATGCTATCAAAATAAACCACAGGATTTAAGGTTCACATTTTATATCTGGAGTATAAGACAGCCCCCTATTTTTTTTGGGGGGGGGGGTTAAGGTTAAAATGTCGCCTTCTACGCCGACATATACGGTATATATGTCGGCATATGTTGGAGGTATTTCTTCCGCACTGAGTATATTTCACTTCAAACGTTACTTTAAGTCGGTAATCGTATTTGAGTAGACGCCTATTTTATTTTTAAACAGCGTGCCTCTAGCAGTCAGCACAACTCGAGAAAACAGTCCTGTTTTAAAAATAAACAGAGCGTCTACCGGCCTGAATATTAGAGAAAACTTTTCAGATTAACAAGAGGGTCACATGTCAAAGCTAAATTGTTTGTCAACTTTTCATGACAAGTATGGAGTATATATTCAATGTACAGATAGGAGTCCCTTAAAATAACTTCAAAAGCGTGCACTTTTCGGCGTATTCTGTTTTCCTGTAACCCAGAAAGCGAAATTAGCCCTCACGACATGAACATTTCAGTTTTATTCAAATATAGGTGCGAACGTTTACATGAACTCATGTGTATTTTAAATAAATGACAGATTTTCAAAAAATATTCAGACCTTGAATGAGTTCTCGCTCATTTTTCATGAAAAGAAATGTTTAATTCACAAATGTGAGTAAGAAACTTGTCACTGAAAATATTGTCCATCGCGAGAAAATACTTTTTTCCCATCTTCCTGGCAGCATTTGAATTACATGTCGGAAAAACAAAACGTCTTTTGAGGCTAACCACAAGTCGACCAATTTTTGGGTATCTTCATAAGAATGAAATTGCTGCTCAGCCAGGCCATGTGCCATCGATCGGAACAAGTGATAATCGAACGGGGCAATGTCTGGTGAATACGGCGGGTTGGGTAAGACTTCCTATTTAAGTGTTTCCAAGTAGGTTTTCACCAGTTTTGCAACATGTGGCCTAGCGTTGGCATGTTGCAAAATTACTTTGTCGTGTCTCGGCCATTTTTTTCTTCAATTCTCGGCTCAAACGCATCAATTGTAGTCGATAGCGACTGGCCCGTGATGGTTTCAGTCGGTTTGAGCAGATCACAATAAACTACACCCAGCTGATCCCACCAAATGCAGAGCAGAAGCTTCGAACCATGGATATTCGGCTTTGCCGCCGATGTTGATGCATGGTCAGAATTACCACACGATCTTCTACGCTTAGGGTTATCGTAGTGTATTCACTTTTCATCGCTGGTCACGATACGATGCAAAAAACCTTTCCTTTTCTGCTGTTGAAGCAGCTGTTCACACGTGACAAGAAGCTGTTCGACGTCTCTCGGCTTCAACTCGTACGGCACCCAATGTTCTTTTGAATTATTCGTAATGCTTTCAAACATTTCGGTACTGTTGTTGTGTGATCAACTCCTAATGATTCTTCAAATTCAGTTTTCGCCTGACATAAGTCTTCATGAAGTAATGTCTCCAGTTCTTTGTCATCAAACTTTTTCGGCGCACCAGAGTATTCTTCATCTTCAACATCAAAATCATTATTTCTGAAGCGTCTAAATCAATCTATGCATGTTGTTTCCGACAGAGCATGGTCGCCGTAACTCTCAACAAGAATTGTGTGCGCTTCAGCTGCTGATTTCTTTTGAATGAAGTAGTACAGTAAAATTCTCCGCAAATATACTTTCTTTGGCACCTGACATGTGTAACAATATGAAAAACAATGTTGTTTACACTTCGGCGAGATGGAATACACCGAATTCCAAGCTGGTTTATAGTAATTCCTTATAGATGCTTTACTCTCAGAAACTGCACGCAGTTCTGGAAACGTCATCCAAGGTGCTAATATTTAAATAATCTAAAGTCTGTTGGAAAAGAGGCGTAACTGTACTAACTACGCTTGACCATTTACGGGTTGGTGAGGATATTGAATCCATAGGATGGTAGTCTTTAATTCAGCTTTGTCTTTCTCGTAGGCAGGTTGCCACCGAAGGCTATATGATCCAGTCTGTCCAGCTATTTTACCTAGAGAATGGTTTATACTTTGTCCAAGGTTATTTTTTAAATCGAATTCACCCCAAGCAAAGCAATAAAGCCACTAAGACTCATGGGGTTACTTGTTTGAAAGAATGAGAAAACAGAAACATTACTAAGGAGCGAGAAGAAAAGAAGAGTAATCAGGAGGCTAGATAAAGCGATCGAAATTGCATTTAAATTTTTGAAGATCAAAGTTGTCTGAAAAGCATGGAACCGAAAGAGAGTTCCACAAGTGAAGAAACTGTTAGCATAGATCTTACGGTCACATCTAGCCATTTCAACTGTAAAATGTTGAGACCTAGCCGCCAATCTAGTACTACGATTAAATTCATAAAGTTTAGGCAACATAGCAAAGAGCACATTCGAACAATTACCATGAAAGTATTTATTTACACTATTTACATTGTTCGGACTGTTGTCCTCATCTTTGTTGTCATATTCACGACGTTTCGACCGTTGTTAGCCCCGGCCTTCTTCAGGTTATTGGAATTTCGAACGATAGATGAGTTACTAAGTGTAAATAACTGAAACTGAGGTATCCGGAAGAGGTGTGGCACGTGGAACTAGAACAATCTTCCCTCTGAAGACGAAATAAAGGGTTCGGTTCGAATTTCATACATAACAGGGCGCCTTGGGCACCTCGAGGCGTGGTAATGGTTAGCAAGCTTGTCTTACTAGAACAATTACGACTGAGTAGTGAGTTCGATCCTCATTGGGTGCTCCATACTTTCGGCCTTGTGCCACATCTAAGCTACAAAGGGGGGCGCCGCAGTGAGCGCTATATGTGCAAATAGTCAACCCCTCAAACTGGGGTCAAAACACTATGAATATATGAAAATAGGTTTTAATACCAGCAATAAGTTTTTTGTAGAATTTTTTACCAGCAATACATTTTTAGAAAAAAATATTACGAGCAATAAAATTCTTGTTGGCATTAAATAACCCATTGAGGTGTTGATATTCCATAAAATAGTCCAAACAAAACTGACCCTTTCTTTCTGATTTTCAGTGCATTTTTATTGTAAAATTATTAGCAATATACTTACATATAATAGCTCTGTTCTATTAGTAATGTTTGCATTAATTCCTAACCATTGATAATGCCTTTCTTCTTGATTTTCAATGCATTTCTATAGTAAAATTATTATCAATGCATTTACATTATACATATAATAGCCCTATTCTATCAGGTTGATATGCCGTAAAACAAACACTTCTTTAATCAAACTGACTGCATGATATTAATGACTATAATTTCTTTTTCAGATCAAATGGCATACTGTGTTTTGGGGTTTAATGCTGCAGATGATTATCGCTATATTTATTATCAAAACCAAAGAAGGTTTTATGCTATTTTATTGGATTGGCGAGAGAGTGACAGATTTCTTGAGACACAGTGACGTCGGTTCCAAATTTGTTTTTGGCGATGCCTACACTGCACATCCGTTCGTCTTTATAGTAAGATAACAACAAATTTTCAACTTCACTACATTTACAGAACGAGGCAATAAATGAACGCACGCATAGGAAGTTGATTTTTTTTTTTTTTTTTTTTTTACCAAGTGAGTAATAGAATTCGTTTATTAATATAGGTGTGCATATATACATTATATAAGTTAAAAAATGATTTAGAATTTTATGGTGTAACCTTTTACTTTAATAAGAGCTGTAATTCTTCGTGACATCCTGTAGACTAAATTCTTTGTTAAATCAACGTCCTTCGCCAGATTTTTCCAGCATTCCTTTAATTCACGAAAAAGTCGTAACCTTTAACCCAATTGAAAACCGTGATAGGAAAGTTAACACAGAAGATGAGCTTTTTCACGAATTAAAGAAATGCTGAAAAAATCCGGCGAAAGACATTGAATAACGCAAAACCTGTCCATAGCAGGCCACGAAGAATTAAGGCCGTTATTAAAGCAAAAGGTTGACAAACAAAATACTAAATCATTTTTTGACGTGTATAATGTCCATATGTACACCTGTATTAATAAACGAATTCTATTACTTACTTGTCTGTTTTTTTTTTTTTAAGCAAGCAGGGCCGGAGTGCCACTAACACACCAGGGGTCAGAGAGGATTGAGAATAAGAGTAAAGAGGCGTGTTTGAGGAAAGGATACAGAAAAGGGCGGGCAGCAAACTCAGGCTGTCAGATATCGATTGACATTACACTTGAATATTCGAAGATTATAGTAATCGGGGAAACAAGTAAAGGGAAGAGAGTTCTACAGACGAGAAGTACGGAAGAAGAAGCTGTTTGGGAAGAAGAAACGGTTACATTTAATCGTTTTGACAGTGAAAATGTGGGACCGAGATGCCACTCTGGAAGCACGTTTAAATTCATGAAGTCCGGGAACCAGAGAAAGTGGTTCGTCGGAACAGTTGCCGTGAAAATACTTGTAGAAGAGACAAAGTGGGGACACGGTACGTCTGTGGGATAGCGATTGTAGATATCTTGCATATTCGTCTCTGGATTTTGTCGAGGACCTCGAGACGTACAGAGGCAGCACCAGACCATATAGTAATATTCCATGCAAGGGCGGATGGCTGATTTATGATGAGAAAAAAACTTTCTGGCACGACACAGAGACCCAAATTTCTTTGCGTTAGATGAAGCTATTGATTAAATGTATTTATCCCACCTCATATCAGTGGACAGCGTGAGACCAAGCAGACGTAACGAGGCGTCCCCAAAGAGTTGGGAATCAGCCATTTTGGTGGGAGGCAGGAAGGGGTTTTCTGTGGTGGTAAAATCACAAAAATCGACTATGGGCGCGTTCATTTTTTTGTTGCCTCATATTGTTTATTCCTATAGTAAAAGACATTCACAATGCATTTATATTGTAAACATTATATCAAGATTCAATCAGTGATACTTGCATTCATTTCTTGTCGATGACAATCTCTTTCTTTCAGGTTTACGGTGAATTACTACAGCAACTTAACTAGCAATATATGGGATGCTTCAATAACTTGGACCGATTTTAAATGTGAATTAAGTTTAAACGTTCAATAATTTCTTTTTTCTTTTTCTCTCAGATTTAACAACTTAAGTCTTTGGCAATTTCAACCATGGAAAGATTAGCAAACAACGGGATAAAGTTATCGAAGCCTATTACGAAAATGGATGTTCAAATTTATAAATATACAGCCCAATGATCCGCTAGCAAAAAATGCACACCAAACAGTGATCTTTTGTGGATGCAGTGACTTTTCAAAAATCTTCCTTGGATTTTCATCAGCCCAAATGCGAGAATTCTGCTTATTACAGAATCCACCAAGATTAAAATGGGTTTCCTCACTAAAGAGGATTTTTTACGAAAGATCTTCATCGTCTTGTCTTTGCTCGTTCACCCAAATGACGAATGTACGGCGCTCCAAATGGCCAGCAGATTTCAGTTCTTGTGTCAATTGAATTTTGTAAGCATGTAGAGACAAATCTTTTGTCAAAATTCGATGAAAGATTGTTATGGAGAGGTTCAATTCCTGCCCGCGATGACGAATAGAGGGGTCTGGATTTTCGGCCAAATTCTCGTGCACTGCAACAACGTCTTTAGCTGAACGGCGTAAACGAGCACGCAGTTGTGTTTTCACATCTGCTACCGACCCAGTTTGCTTGAATTTACAAACAATTTTCCCAATTGCACCCTCGGTTGGTCGATTATGTTGACCCCAAAAATTGCGAAGTGCGCGAAATACATTTCTCTTTGAACGTCCTTTTTCGTAATAGGCTTTGATAACTTTAACACGTTGTTTGATTATTAATCTTTCCATGGTTGAAATTGCCAATGATTTAAGTTGTAAAATCTGAAAGAAAAAAAATAAAATCATTAGACGCTAAAACTTAATTCACATTTAAAATCGTCCAAGTTATTAGAACATCCTATAATTATATTATACATATAATAGTCCTATGTAACCGGTGAGGCTTACATTAATTCCTGACTAATGACAATATATTTCTTGTCCATTTTCGAGGCATTTCTCTAGTAATTTCATTAGTAGTACACTTACATTTCTGTCGACGGTGCTCAAATTGACTGCTGACCACAAATCAGCCCTGGGTTTGACGATAAACTACATCCAACAGAAAGTCTCTGATCAGAAGGTTTTGAGGAGCGTGGAACCACCTTTAAATTAATGTTGTTCCAAGGTCCACCCTGACTCAGGATGGTAGCACCTGTTTGGGACCTAGCTATGGGAAAATAGTTACCTGCCCCCTCCACCAAACAAAACAAAAAAAAACTGGTGTCAAAGCACCATGAAATTTAAAAATAGGTTTTAATACCAGCAGTATATTTTTGTAAAAGGTTATTACTAGCAATGAATTTTAAGGGAAAAATGTTAGTAGGAATACATTTTTGAAGAAAAAATATTAGCAGAAATAAAAATCCTGTCGGCATTAAATAACCCATTGAGGTATTGATATGCCGTAAAGTAAACCAATCAAAACTGACCACAGACAATCCCTTTCTTTCTCATTTTCAATGCATTTTTATAGTAAAATTATTGGCAATATATTTACATATATAAATTAGTAATGCTTGCATTCATTCCTGACCACTGACAATCCCTTTCTTCCTCATTTGCAATGCATTCCTATAGTAAAATCATTAGCAATGCATTTACATTATACATATAATGGCCCTATTCTATCAGTAATGCTTGCATTCATTCCCGACCATTGATAATCCCTTTCTTCTTGATTTTCAATGCATTCCTATTGTTAAATCATTATCAATGCATATACATTATACATATAATAGCCATGTTCTATTAGTAATGCTTGCATTCATTCCTAACTATTGATAGTCCGTTTCTTCCTGAGTTGCATTACAGAACATACAGATATCGAAACTTACTCAAACAAATTTTAGGTAAAAAAAAAAAAAAAGAATATAATTTCCAAAGTTTTAATCATCAGATACAACGTCTAAGCTCTACATTAAACTTGGCGGATTAAAATCCATTTATACCGCTGACACTCTCTAAGCACTTAAGTATTATGTATTAGATTTTTATTCTGAAAATCACTCTCAAGAAAAGTGTGCTTTACTATTGAGCTACCAGAGGCCATCACAGTCGAGTAAACTTCAATTTTTTAATCGAATTTACTACAAGAAAGGCAATAAAGCGTGTAAGACACAAGGGTGTGAAAATTACTAAGGAGCGAGAACTAAAGAAGAATATTCAGGAAGATAATAGATAGCGATTGGCATTACATTTACATTTTTGAAAATTAAATTTGACTTGAAAGCATGAGGCCAGAAGGACGTTCCACAAATGAGAAATGCGAGAAAACTGTTAGCATAGAACTTACGGTTCTAATTTGTTGAGACCTCATTGCCAGTCAAGTTCTGCGTTTAAATTTAAATAGTCTAAGTACCATATTGAAGAGCTCATCCGATTAATTAACATGAACGTATTCATAGAAAAGGCACAGAGAGGCAATTTTACTGCAGTAGAAAAGTGACTGAAACCGAGATACCAGGTCAGGACTGATAATATTGCTGATTTTTCTTTGGATTCTATTAAGAATCTCTAAATATATAGCAGGAGCACCAGGTCATATGTTGCAGCAATATTATTAGCATGGACGAATGGTAGATTTATGTAAATTAGATTCAGGAGATAAAAAAATGTCTAGCACAACACAGTGTAGCAACTTTTTTAGCATCTCCTTCTTTTCATCCTCCCTTTGTTATTATTATTATTATTATTATTATTATTACCTTTGATTTGAGGTGTTGATATGCCGTAAAACAAACCAAACCAAACCAACAACCAACTTTCCTTGCAGTAGATGTAACTATTGATTTGATGTAATCATTCCATTTCAAGTCAGCTGAAAATGTGAGAGCAAGAAGGCACAGTATGTTGCTCTCCATGAGTCTAGCATCAACCATGCTGATGGTTGGCAGGAAAGTTTTTCTATGTTGGTTAAATGAGAGCAGTTTCGTTTTGGAGGCATTAAAATTTACAAGCCATTTCCTGCTCCAGTTAACAACTGATTGGAGGCCCTTTTGAAGAGTAGTGACCAGGTTAACTTTGTCAGTTCTGACAGATTTGCTATTGGCAGGAGTAAATAGTAGTGTCATCTGCATAAATATCTATTTGGGGACTGATGACATCAGGAACATCAGCATTTCTTTCCGGGTCCCAACCAGAGACCTAAGGTTAAAAATGGCATCATGACATTTTCTACTGACCAATTAAAAAAAACAACAAAACAACGAGTGGGCTGTATTCGTGAGAACAATTTTTTTGTATTGCTTTAAGGGCTTCCAGGAATCTCTTCAACAAGTCTACTGGAATAATTTCCAACCAATCCGAGAGCTCCAACCTCAACAGGGATTGTTGATGTTCCCATGTGCCACATTTTTGAGATTTCGATTTGAAGGTCCTTGTATTTTGATAGCTTTTTGAAGATCTTGAAATATACTGCCACAGGTACGGCCATATCAATAAGGAGGCACTTTTTTTGTTTGCGGTCTCTAATAACAATATCTGGGCGGTTAGCTTTGATTGTTCTGTCTGTGTGTATTGTGTAGTCCCATAAAACTAATAGGTCCTATCTCCGTAACCGGGTCTGGGTAGTGTTCATAACACTTTCTATTAGTTTTCTTTCCGTAGAAGTTGCAGATTTTCCAAAAGTTGCAGATTTTTTCACTCTGTCATGCCATGTTTTATTATTATTATTATTATTATTATTATTATTATTATTATTATTATTATTATTATTTTTATTTTCTTTGCTTTCTGGCGTTTACACATTTCTTTCCGGGTCCCACCCAGGGACCTAAGGTTAGAAATGGCATCATGACACTTTTCACTGACAAAAAAAAAATAAAATAAAATAAAATAATTACATAGATAGAGCCCTTCGTAAAGTGTGGGCTGTACTTGTCAGAACAATTTTTTGTATCTCCTTGAGGCATGGGCTTCCAGGAATCCCTGCAATTAGTCTACTGCAATCTTTTCCAACCAGTCCTAGGGCTCCAACTACAACAGGGATTGTTGATGTTCCCATATGCCACATTTTCGAGACCTCTATTTCAAGGTCCTTGTATTTTGACAGCTTTTTGAATATCTTCAAAGATACATTGCAGTCAGCAGGAACTGCCATATCAATAAGGAGGCACCGTTTTTGTTTGTGGTCTTTAATAACAATATCTGGTCGGTTGGCCTTGATTGTTCTGTCAGTGTGAATTGTGTAGTCCCATAGAATTGTAACAGGTCCTATCTCCGTAACCGGGTCTGGGTGGTGTTCATACCAGTTTCTTTTCAGTTTCAGTTTTTTTTCAGTTATTATTATTATTATTATTATTATTATTATTATTATTATTATTATTATTATTATTATTCGTTTTTCAGGTAATGCCAATGATCGTATTTTTTAGCTCTGTCATGTCCGTCCTTTATTACTGGGGTGTCATGCAGAGTGTGGTCCGTGTTTTTGGCCGATTCCTTGCTTTCACCATGGACACTACCCCTGCTGAATCAATTAGTGCTGCCAGCAACATCTTTATTGGAATGGTAAGACGTTTTTTTTTTAACATAATTTGAAAATCTGAAATTTCTGAAACACATGAGAAGAAAATCGAACTTGAAGAATTTGACACTCACAAGATATTTTGAAGGCGGAGGAGAAATATCGTGATAAAGAGCTTCTTTCGATGCTTGGCAAGATAGAAACTTGGACGAATAGTAAATAAGAGATAAGACAAGACAGGATAAACATTATTTAAATGTACAAAAGAGAAGAAATTTTGGAGAGCCACGATCGCCTACACCCTGAAATAACGCGGCAAATAAAAGAAATTCGAACTAAAGAATCAATAAACTGTGTTTTATATATTTCTTTTATTTATGGTTTTCTTAATATCTTAGAGTTTCAGCAAATAAGAAATGCTCTCTTTATATAATACGCATTCATTAAAATAACGCCGTAAATATTATGTAAAATGTTCATAGATCGAATTTGAATGTTAGGAAGGGTATTCGAATAATCCAGAACCTATAATGGTAGCAAAACGCCTGCATACGGATAGAAAATGAGTCCTGCAGATATACAAAAATAGAAAGGGGTGTAAGAGACGATTCTGAGAGAATTAAAAGTCCTACCAGGATTTATTATTGGCGGCCACGATCTTAACAACACAAGATATGCAGATGATAGAGGGCTGATAACGGACCCATAAAGGAAAATACAAGAAATCCTAGAGAAGGCAGCGAAGGAAAAGCGAAAAGAAAGGATTAAACATCACCCGAAAGAATACATAGTTGTTAGCAAAAGGGGTGATCCCAAAGTGCCAATTGCAAATCAGGGATACCAAAATCAAATAAGTGCGGAAATTTAAATATCTGGGATGTGTTTTAACAGAGGACGGAAAGAGTGACACTGAAATCCGTAGGTGTATTGAGATAGCCAAAGGTGCTTTCTAAAAGCTAAGCAGAGTAATGAGAAATAGAAAAATTTCGTTAGAAACAAAAGAAAAACAGTATTAAACTGTTGCATGATATCTGTCCTGCTATATAGCAGTGAGTGCTGGACAATCTCCTCAAAGATGAAGAACAAACTTGGAGCAACATAAATGTGATTGTACTGAAGGATGCTGAGGATATTATGGGCCGAACCTATAAATAACGACGAAGTTTGAAAGAAAATAGAAATAAAAATGAAACTTATACTTAACATCAGGGAGTGACATTTGAGGTTTCTGGGACACCTAATAAGGGAAGCGAGCTTGGAAAATCTGATACTCACAGGACGGAGAAAAATTTTACAAGGAAATATTTGTATTAGAATGGCGGCACGTAGAGAAGGTTGTGGTGGTGAGAAAAATGGGCAACCTTTGGTGTGGGTTCTACATCGGAGATGTCAAAATAAAAGAGCGTTGAGGATTCAGGTATCTGGCCTGTATAATAACAAAGGCTTACGGTCACATCATGTTGAAACGCCGGCTCCCGTACGATTACCGAAGTTAAAGAACGTTGAGCCTGGTCAGGACCAAGTTGAGTGAACACAGGTGATGTAAACTTGGATGTGTGGATGGCGTAATCAAATCGATAATGAGTCGAAAATTCGCGTTGAGTTAATTATATTCACTTACGAGAAAATACTCTGGCGGAAGAAGAAGAAGAAGAAGAAGAAGAAGAAGAAGAAGAAGAAGAAGAAGAAGAAGGAGGAGGAGGAGGAGGAGGGGAGGGAGAGAAGAAGGAAGAAGAGGAGAGGAGGAAAAGAAGAAGGGGAGAAGGAGAAGAAAAGGAAGAAGAAGGAGAAGGAGAAAGAGGAGACGACAACGAAGGCGCAGAAGAAGAAGAGGAGGAGGGGGAGAAGAAGAAGACGGAAGAAGAGGACGAGAAGGAGAAGAAGAAGAAGTGGAGAAGGAGAAGAAGGGGAAGAAGAAGGAGAAAGAGGAGACGACAACGAAGGCGCAGAAGAAGAAGGAGAAGAAGAAGATAAAGGAGGAGAAGAAGAAGAGAAAGAAGAAGAAGAAGAAACCCTTAAAATTGAAAATCTATATAATGCTGAGACACTCTACTAATATTACTTCCATTACTACCGAATTTTTTTTCAATCGCTCTCAAATTCAGTTACCAGGGTCACCTTCACTGACAGGATAACCTTTTTCGTACAGCAAATGGAGTCACAATACAGTAATAATGGCTAAAACGATTGAGTGCGAATAGAGGTGAACTTCATCAAAACAATCACCTTTATGACAAAATCAACATTGAAATAGAGAAAATCGGATAAAAATCAGAACTGAAGTAAGGAAAGACCAACATATTATATATATATATAACGTCATCCACAGACAGACTGTTTCGCAGCTCATCAGTGTGGCTAGACATCCGGTTGCCTCTAGCTCGGATCGAAAATCGACTGAATTGGTATCAGCCGGACATTCTACCACTAAGCCGTCGTCGCACGGCTGGGAAGCAGGTGGATTTTTAGCGTATTTATTTTTAGAAACACGCCCAGTGACTGACAGTGACTCGATTCGCTATGCGAAGAGTCTCGCTATATATAAGCTATAATAGTCACTGTTTACAAACCCAAACCTACTCCCTAGAGAGCTCAACTGAAATTAATATTTATTTCAGGAGCCAAAAGTGAACATAGAAGTCAACACTCACAGGCTGTTTCATGCTAGACGCAATCGTCAGACGGTCCTGCCTGACGATTGCGTCTAGCATGAAACAGCCTGTCACCTGTTCACTTTTATATTTATATTTACATACGGTCTATCTCTGATATTTTGCACTATAAACTATATTTATTGATATATATATATATATATATATATATATATATATATATATATATATGCAGAGAGAGAGAGAGAAAGAGAGAAATTTATTACCATTTTGCATTTCTACCAGTTTCTGCTTTGCTTCCTTATATAGGGACGCTTGTTTTGCAAAAAAGAAAACAAATTACATATCTACAACGGATTAATTCAATGTGAAAAGAATTATGACAGAGCACGTATACCCGTCTTTTTAAAAGACACCATCACAACGATCACAGTTACAATAAGTTTATTTTTGTAATTTACTCCTGAAGATGTTTTCAGAGGGGATCGAAAGTAGGTAGGGAAAAACTACAGCATCTTCCTTGATCAATTTCATCTTAACATCAAGGAACTGATTAGAATACTAGAAAGAATTATTATAAAATTAAATAGACATAATATGGGTCTATATTATTCAATGAAACATGTTTGAATGAATATATGTTTGAATATATACATATATATATATATATATATATATATATATATATATATATATATATATATATATATAATCATCAAACAGTTTCTCTGATGATCGCAAAAGCGTGATTCCCGGATTTACAAACTAATATATATGTATGTATGTATGTATATATATATATATATATATATGAGTAGGATTGCTGTATACGGAATAAATTGAAGCAAAATGGCTATTTTTGTAGTGATTTTATAACATATTTATGTTATAGTTTTTAAATAAATAATTATATATATGAAACGTGTATGTATATATATGTATATATATATATATATATATGTATGTATATATGTATATATATGAAACGTGTTAATGAAACGTGTATGAATGAAAAGATGCTGCCTAAATACACACAGTTATATATATATATATATATATATATATATATATATATATATATATATATAATCTGTTTATCGGCTGATCGCAAAAGCGTGAAACCCAGATTTACAAACTAATATTCATGCAACTGAATATATATATATATATATATATATATATATATATATATATATAATGAGAGAGGGTGAGGGAGGAAGAGGGGAGAGAGAGAGAATAGATTTATTTTTATTACGTTATTTTTTATGAATGCCCTCCAAAGTTCCCTGATGAAGGCAGGGTGACTACAACGACTGTAACATTGTGATAATAATATTATTATTATAATAACAGCGATGAGGACATAGTCCAAATAGAAATAAAGATTACATATTAGTCTATTACATATATTACGTAAATAATATCTGAATAGATTTAAGTTATATTGTATTGTTTTTTCTCTCTGGTAAAACATAATTATTGCATAAATCCAATAATGAATATTTAATCAATTTTATTTGCCTATTTTCTTTCTTTTCTTTTCTTTTCAGACTGAAGCCCCTTTGATTGTAAAACCCTTCATTGCTGATATGACATTGTCTGAATTGCACGCTGTGATGACTGGCGGCTTTGCAACCATTGCCGGCTCCCTCTTAGGATTGTACATCAGCTACGGGGTAAATTGGCATTTTTAATCGGAGACATTTCAACAATAATGGGACACTCAGACTGAAATATTTTTCCAAGGAAGAAAAAATTTTACCCGCAGATGCATTATGGGTAATCGAAATTGTGAACCGCGAACAGAGAATATATATATATATATATATATATGTGTGTGTGTGTGTGTGTGTGTGTGTGTGTGTGTGTAAAAATATATAGAAAATAGGAAAGAACTCGTTAGGTAAACAATCCAAAGTTCTTTAGTATTTTGTTATTATTTAAAAAAAAATAGTGCTCGATACAGAAGTAGAGCATAAAT
This sequence comes from Acanthosepion lycidas, assembly GCA_963932145.1. NCBI lineage: Eukaryota > Metazoa > Mollusca > Cephalopoda > Sepiida > Sepiidae > Acanthosepion > Acanthosepion lycidas. The sequence continues at coordinate 11,428,230 of OZ010607.1, read as the reverse complement.
ATAATTATTTATTAAAAAAATATGATTCCAACGCTACATAAGAGTACTCATGTTTCAAAACAAGAGCCAAAAAACAGGAAAAGAAAAATCATTTGGTATATCCCTCCGTTCAATCAAATCAGTATTAAGCTAGGGACAGAAATTCCTAGCTTTAATTGAAAAACACTTTCCTACCATTAGTAGACTTAGTAAAATATTTAATAAAAACACCCTAAAATTAAGTTACAGCTGCACTGAAAATCTAGAAAGTATAATAAAAAAAAAACACAATAATAAAATCCGGAATAAACCCTCGTGCCTGAATAGTATTAATAAAAACCCTACACTTAAATTAGACAAAAATAATGAAAAATTATGCGATTGTAGAAACCCAGAAGACTGCCCATTGGAAAATAAATGCCGCGTAAAATCTGTGCTATCTCATCCATTGAGAGTCCTAATACTAATATGATATACATTGGGTCTACGAAGAATGAATTTAAAACCTGCATAAGTGCTCCTTCAACAATATAAATAAAAGAAATCAGACATCTCTATCTAAATATTTTTGGCATTTGAAGGAAATGAATAAAACACCAAAAGTAAAACTAGAACTTGTAAAACTTGGGATGACCCACGCCCTTTATGCCTACATTCCTACATCCAGTAACCAGACGTTGCAAGTGAGCTGGAAACGATAGAGTTGATATTGAACCGGTACAGCTGGTGAAGCCATTAACATCGACGACCAGAATTCGACCCTGTACGGGCCAGTGTCCCATATTGGTATCCTGACCAGGGGATTTCGCCGAGTAGCGACGACCACCGATTGACCGGGACACAGGTTGGTGGCGGCGACAAAGAATCAACCCCGAAACGCCGGCAGAAGAAACATTACAGTTTCGCGCCGCAACTGGGAGTTGACCACGGGCCGACGTCTGGGTGTCTCACTTTATTAAAACTCCCAAGTACACAGTCCGATAGAGATAACTGGCACTGTTTAAAATCAACAATAAAAGAAACACTTACTAATTAACCCATAGCTGGAGTGATAAGAGAAAATGGACAGGGGGTCAAAATGGGAAGCAGGTCGAAATTAGAAGAGACGGGTAAGAAAGTGTCGATAAAATAAGAAAGGTTGAAATGGGAAGAATGGTGAAAAACAGAAATCAATGAAAGAAAGAACTATTTAACGTTTTTTTATCTTCTATTAACATGCTTAATTCTAACCTCCGGCATAGTCACCCATTACGGCTCCTTACTGTATCGGTTCAATAGCAGCTCTATCGTTTCCAGCTCACTTGCAACGTCTGGTTACTGGAGTAACTGCTTCGATCTCAAGTCTAACCTACCCACGTTGTGACTTTGATCTTAGGTAGATGAGATCAATCAGCCGTCAAACCGTAGTGTAGGCTGAGTCTGGATTGAAGGTGGCATCGCACAAGCGCAAAGAAAAAAATAAATAAAAGAAAAACCCAAGAGGTTCAAGTATGTTAAAAAAATAACAAATTAACTTTATCATTCTATTATATACAGGAGTGTGTTTTTCCCCCAGCCTGTTTTCTACGAAATGTATCACTTCTACGTTTCAAGCAAGTTAGTATCTTAAGTCAGCTGATTTCGTTCTTAGGTGCTGGCTTGGCTTCGTTTGACAGTATAAATTGCTATTGGTAGGCTAGGCGAAGTCGGAGGTCGTGGAATCTCTCGGTCAGCTTCTGCGAGGCAACACTCTGGTTAAGCTCTGACTCTTACTCCCAAACCAGCTTAACTGCGACTCCAAGTTAGAACTCCAACTGACTAACTGCCCGAGGCCGTTCGTTTATATGTGTACCGAACAAAACCCGGTGCGGGGCCAGACACAGCTTGGGGTTCTCGGTAAATCACGATTCCCAACAAGAAATCTCTTTGTTGTCAGGCCAGGAAAATTGATCACTTCCCATTTTTGAAAAATTAATCACTTTCCATTTCGGCAGGGGGATCTCCCTCGTCCGTGAAGGAAGGTCAGAGGAGAGCTATCCTCCTAGACTCTTCCTCTCTCATATTGATATACGAATTCCATATTGCCAATTAAATTTCTATCATATCTTTTTGGCTACCCAGAATTCACTTAGTCAGCACTCTCTACCGACTCCATCAATCACTGTCAAAGCTTGCCATCTGGTCCCTTCGTGAAGTTAGCTTTATAATGGAATCCTTGGCTTGTTGAGAAATTAAATTCTTTTATCTCGCCAAATCTCAATTATCCACTCTATTTTCTGTTTCATGCCACAATTTTACAAACGCCATATTGCTATTCAACGTTTCGGCGTCTGGAGCGACACGTTGATAAGGTAAATAATAATAATCCTCTCACCTATGTAGAGACAATGTCAAAATTTTATAATTGCCACATTGCTTTTCCCTGTCGGTGGCCAAGAAAAAAAAGCGATATCTTGGAAAGACAATTAACATTGATTTTCCCTGCCTGTATCGGCGATCGTCTCAAGCCGAAATTTTTATGTCCGCCATGGCCTGGCCGATATCTAAACATTTGCTTTTCCTCTCTTCTCCCGCGGCAAGACATTAATTAACCTGACGAAACCTCACATATGGCTTTTTCCACGGGTTTACTGTCTTGTGTGAAAAGTAACTTTTTCGTAAATAAAATAAAATCTTTTTCATCGATCAGTCTGTCTTTCGGGATAGCTCTTTTTCGCCTTAAGTATTTCCGGTTTTAATTTCTATAGTTAATTAGTTAGCCAATTACCATAGTTAAATAGTGTCACAAAAAGCAAAGATATAATGAAAAAATTGAGGTGGTCAGTGGTGGATCTAAACTTTGAGGGCCGTGAAGCTTGGGTGTGCGGGTGGTGTAACAGATAATCGCTCGGAATTGTTATCGGAGAGCTGGGTTCCAATTCCAGACGGGTTCGTTATATTCACTGACACGCAAAAATCATTGGGGAAGGCATGAATCTATGACTGAATTCCAACCGGAGAAAGGCAAACATTGCATTCTTTTCTTCTGTCATTTCTCCTGGAAAATGAACCTGATTCTGACATGTCTTAACCGATTGAGCCACAGAGGAGCGATCGGTTAGCAAGGTCGATTTTACTGCTTTTAAACCTTGCTAACCGAACGCTCCTCTGTGGCCCAATCGGTTAAGGCGCGTCATACTATATGACGGTTCCGTATAGAATATAGGTTCAATTCCTGTCGGAGGACGCATATTTTCTATGAAAATTTCTCGGACATTCTGGCCGGTAAATGTCGTTAATACTGTTTATTATAAACAGAGCATTTACTTCAATATTTGTATCTATAAAAAAAGAACATATAAACATAAAAATGTCTTTAAAATATATATATCTATATCTATCTATATATATATATATATTATAATATTTTTTGTTTAAAAATATTATTCCTTCGCTACATAAGAGTTGTCCTGTTTCAAAAACGAGAGCCGAAACCATCCAAATAATTATTAAAAATTATGCACCCAACATGCTATTTTCTATTTTCTACATACCTGCGCACTTACATATATATATATATATATATAATATATATATATATATATATATATATATATATATATATATATATATATATATATATATAAGCAAATATGTGGATATAGATCCGACAGTATGAAAAAAAACGTCGACATTAAAACAGCATACTTGCATTAAAACAGCATACTTGCTTGCTTTTTGTTTTTCCATATTTTTCTTCATATATATATATATATATATATATGTTAAAATGAGATGTCAGTGTTATTTTCATTTTGCGTCATTTAGATGACAATTTATTGCTCGCTCTCTGTATTTGTTCGTTTGATCTCATTGTGACCGAAACAAATTTCTATTAAATGTGTGTATCATTTGAAACAGGTGAAAGCTCAACATATCATATCGGCCTCTGTAATGTCAGCTCCTGCCGCCCTCGCGATGTCCAAGTTGGTCTATCCAGAAACTGAAGTTTCAAAAGGAAATTCCAAAGATTACAACAAACTTGATATAGGGTAAGTCTCTAATTTCCTTCTTCTACATTGAAGGAAAACCGAGTTTATAAGGAGGGTGGCTGCAAAGCTCTTGATTTGACTAAGCCTATCCAAAAAAGTAAATAATTAAGTATATAAAAAATTAAAAAAAACAAAAAAAAAAAACATCGGATATTCAGTTACGTCTAGTTTCCGACCGAGAAATTTTTGGACCACTTCGGAAAATGTTTTTCGTTTTAACATCGACACAATTCTCATCATTTTGTCGTTGCTACCCCATCATATTTACCTATGGTTTTCTAATCGCTGTTTTGTTGTGTCACAAGGCCAAAAGTTTGGATCGAACTTACTATTTAGTCGTAATTGATCTATCGAGACAGACTTGATACCTATTACATAGGTACCTCTACGAAATCGCTAAAAAAAAGAGCATAGTCTGATGAAAAAGACGCCAAACTTTATGAAAACAAAATTTTATCGTCTAAATGCTTATGTTTTTATGAAGAGGATAGACCAAATTTTTTTTTAATTATTTTTCAAAATTTTTTTCATCTTTTTAGAATATTCTAAATTTTGATTTAAAAACTTTGTTTATCTTTGTTGCAACAAGGGGTAGTAAATAACATAGATAATTTTAGCGCGTTTTTTTGTATTTACACACATTCATTTTGAAAATCCTGTAAAAATAAAAATAATTGTCAGATGTTAATGAAACTTTCAGAAACTATTCACAGATGAACGAAATTATTATAAATATGTTGTTTTTTATAAAAGTTATGGCAGAAATATTTTTTTTCATTTTTATTAACACCCCATAACTAATTTTATGAAAAACTCTAGAAATTAGATCGTGCCGCCCGCTTACAGATTGCAATAGTTAAAAGCACAAGGCTTTGAAGAATGCAAATCATGTATTTTTTTTTTTAATTGTGGCCAACGTACCTGAAAATCAGCTCTGAATTGTAACATACAAAACTCAATAAAACAAATATATTATTTAATTTCAAATGCTTTTATTTGCTTTTATTTGTTTTTATGAATATGGACAATATTTTCTGAAAGCAAAAAAATTTTTCAATGAAAATTGAATTTTTAATACAATTATTTGTTATTTCTTTTAATTATAATAGATTTTTACATTAAGTATTTAAAAATATTATAAAATTAGTTAAAAGCAGTGCCAAGCTTTCAATTGTGTCCAGATGAGACCGCCATTGTCTAGCGCTTTGAAAATTGTATCGTTTGGACCAATCGGATTAGCCAACGTAATTAAAAAATGTAACTTTTATGCTTATAATAGAGCGGTAATTATAAAGTACGGAAGATCAACCAGGATACAATTTAGTTGCATTCTTTGAGTTCAGCATTGTTCTCCGCTCTTAAGGCCTTTACTTTTGCGAAACACGTATAGAGAAGTTAATTTGATTTTTCAATTTCAACTGAGAAGGGTACCTATAAGTATCAGTATCATATGAAATTTAACTACTGCTAAACTTTAATTTATATGATCTTATTTTGATTTTAATCTCAGTTATGTCATTTTTCCATAAATGAAATATCAAAATTAATAACAAAATAAATGGAAATACAAATAACACAGTAAAATTTAATAAATGTACATAAAATTATAGTATTTTATGTACACTTCTGATAAAAATTCATAAGGTACGTATAAATTAATAGATACCTCTTTCTTATGAAATTTAATCTCACTCTTAACAGTCTTATTTTTTAATTTCTTTATATTTTCCATAAAGCATCGTAAACGTAAAGATGAAAGCTAAGTACAAAAAAAAAAAAAAAGGAAAAATTAGAGCGCTGAAAGTTTTTCTTAAAAGTAACGAGGTAAATAATTTGTTCATTTAAATCTAAATAATTTCACTTCCTTCCATCCGTAGAAAGAATTATCCTCCCGTAAGTTATCTAAACGTCATGAATCATAGCTGTCAACAGCTGTCAACGAGGCGAAAGGTTATGACCTGCTTTGTTTTATTTTCAAATTACATTTTTTCGGCGCAGAAGCTAAGTTAAGCTTGGTTCAAAATATTTTAAATAAACATTATAATTTCTGATTTTATTAAAATCAGTTTTGAAAAAATGATAATTGATTTTTAAAAGAATATCAAAGTCAGATTTTCATCTTTTTATCAAATGATTGGAAATGATTGAAAATGATTGATTATCTGTCCTTTTTTTTGTGACAAAAAAAAACAAAATTTGTAACGAAAATTTCGGACGTGCTAGGAACGATTAAAAAATGTAAAAAAAATACCCCAAAAATACTTTGATCTTTCCTCTTTAATAATAATATGAACATTAGACGATAAAAAATTGTTTTCGTCAAGTTCGGCGTCTTTTTCATCCTGCTATCTCTGTTTGTTTACATTTTCGTGGAGGTACCTACTATTACACCTCGGAGAAATGCCCCCAAGTGTCCTCATATGCCACATTTGTTTAGATTTACAATTCAAGATCCTTGGATTTTGATAGTTTTTTTTTTTTTTTTTTTTTTAATGAAGATCTGCAAAATGCATTACAATCTGCAGGAACTACCATGTCAATAAGAAAGGACATTCTATGTTTGTGGTCTTTGATCACCATGTCTCGGCGATTATTATTATTATTATTATTATTATTATTATTAACAACATTTGTGTATGATGTGTTTCCTGCTTTGTATCCTGTAGAGCCGGGTTCAAACTATAGTCCTTAGGCCCTATAGGAGAATTGTCATTTAACTGATAGCACTTTTCTTAGTATATGGGATCTTATTAGTAGGGCGATATTCTGGGCAACTTTTATGTTGTTACCTGGGACACTGTGAGTAAAATTGTTCATTCCTTTTCTCCCCAGGCCCAGTGCTCCGATTACTATTGGTTCAGTCTCAGTCTTCATTCCCCACATTCTGTTAATCTCGATCGCCAAGTCCTCGGGTTTGAACAATTTCTCGATAATTTTGTTTCTCTCAGTTTCTATGTCAAAAAAGCATACACTTCCCGAATTTCTTGTCTTTTATGATAATATCAGGTCATTTGCTTGTTACTTCCCTGTCAGTTTGAATTGGCATGTCCCAGAGGATAGTTACATCGTTATTTTGGGTAACTGTATCGAGTTGGTGCTTATACCATCTCTCAGTGGTTTCGATTTTGTGCTTCTTTCATATCTTCAAGTGCACATATGTCGCTACCTTGTTATGCCTGTGGGTAAATTCATTTTTTGCTAGTTCCGGGCATCCTGAACTAATATGGTCGACAGTTTCATCAAATTTTCCGCAGATCCTCCATTTCGGTTTAGTTCCAGCTTTGATTATGTGAAAGTGATAGGATCTGGTTGCGAGACTTTGATCCAGAGCTGCAATAATTAGGCCGTCTGTCTCCTCAACCACTGATGTGTTTTCTCTTGGTCCACATCTCATTCTTTCGTTCTTTTTAGGTATTTGCCATCCAACGTCTTCTTCTCCCAGCGCCGTTGCAGTTTCATTTGGCCAAGTTGTTTTGATTTTGGCCGTTATTATTAGGTTGGTGCAAAAATAATGACGTAATAATGTCGTTTTTTGACGTTAAAAAATACGTCAAAAAACGACATTATTACGTCATTATTTTTGCACCAACCTAATACAATGTTTGATTTGATTTGATTTCTAGTGTATACACATCTCTTTCCGGGTCCCACCAAGTGACCTAACGATAGAAATTGTATCATGACATTTGCCACTGACGAATTAAAAAAACACACACACACACACACGCATATTTTACATAAATAAAGCCCTTCGTAAGTTGTGGGCTGTACTTGTGAGAACAATTTTTTCTATTTCTTTAAAGCATGGGCTTCCAGGAATCCCTTTAATGAGTCTATTGGAATCTTTTCCAGTCAATCTGAGGGCTTCAACTACAACAGAGATTGTTGATGTTCTCATGTGCCATATTTTTGAGATTTCGATTTCAAGGTCCTTGTATTTAGATAGCTTTTTGAATATCTTCAAAGATACAATTCAGTTTGCAGGGACTGCCATATCAATAAGGAGGCCTTTTTTTGCTTGCGGTTTCTAATAGCAATATCTGGGCGGTTGGCCTTGATTGTTCTGTCAGTGTGTATTGTGTAGTCCCATAGAATTGTAACAGGTCCTATCTCCGTAACCGGGTCTCGGTGGTGTTCATACCAGTTTCTTTCAGTTTCCTTCCCGTAGAAGTTGCAAATTTTCCAGTGGTGATATTGCTCCATTCTGTCATGCCAGGTTTTATATTCAATGGGTGCCAATACCGTGCAACCTGATACAAGATGACTAATTGTTTCTGGATATTTATCACAGAATCCGCATTTTGGGCAACACAATATTTTAGAATATGCGCTTGATAATTTCTAGTTAACAAGCATTGATCCTGTGCAGCTAGAATAAAAACTTCCGTTTCAGCTTTTAACCAAGCACTACATAGCCACTGATGGGTACCTGGTTTGCCTAAAGCAGCTTGTTTAGTTCGGGCAGAGTATTGGCATTGAAGCGATTTAGCTTGCCATTGTTTCTGTATCTGGTCTGTTTTAGTTGCTTTTGCTTCCTTTTTTGTGTATTTTGCGCCTTCAGTCGGTGTATTGTACTTTATTTGTATTTCTACACCCATTTGAAACTCCATTTTGAAATTGTTTTATTATTATTATTATTATTATTACGTTATATCAAAATTATTTTAACCAGAGATCTTACATTATGGGTGTTGTCATTCAAGACATATAGCCTCGGAGAATACCTTTCCCAGGATATTTACAGTATAAAGCAACGCAAACTTCTGAAGTGACAGGATACGAGGTTTTATGCCGGTTTTCTTAATGTAGGATTTAAATTTCGGTTGTTTAGTCTCAGGCGCTGCATTAATAGACAATGGAGGCATGAACGTGCCAAATTCTTGCAACTTCATTCTTTAAGTGTGTCAATTCCTTTCACCGGTTGCAGCCTGATCGATATGGAGACATTGTCTTACATTATGAATTGAAATGGACAAAGTCCGACAATTATTTGAAGACATTTTTATGTTTACATATTCTTTTTATAGATACAAATATTTAAGTAAATGCTCTCTTTATAATAAACAGTATTAAACAACATTTACCGGCCTGAATGTCCGAGAAATTTTCACAGAAAATATTCGTCCTCCGACAGGATTCGAACCTGTATCCTATACCGGTTAGCAAGGTCGAATTTACTGTATTTGAACTTCAATCATCTATGAATCTCTCATGTACATTCATATCTGCTCATGGGGTATCAAATGTCAAACAAATGACGTCACACATTATAGGATAAGGTTCGACATGTGGGACAATGTCCGACAATTATTTTTCTGTGAAAATTTCTCCGGACATTCAGGCCGGTAAATGTGTTTAATACATTCTTTTTACAGATACAAATATTTAAGTAAATGTTCTATTTATAATAATTTGTTCGTAAACTGAAGAAAAGCACGGAACAACACTTGAATGTATACAACATGGCGGTCGACTCAGGAATTATTCCGTTCGTGTTAACTCGGTTCGGTAATGTTGTTTGAGAACCGAAATTTTGTTCGATAACCGAGGCATTTTTTTTTCGAATTTTCTTTTCGAAAACCAACTTCTTCGACCTGTGAGACGTTCGAGAACTGAGGTTCCTCTGTACTTGTATTTTTATAACTTTTTAAAGATCTTCAAAGATATATTACAATCTTCAGTGACTTCCATCTCAATAAGAAAGCACATATATATATATATATATTGTCTTTGATCACAATGTCTCGGAGGTTAACTTTCATTGTTCTGTTTTGTGTGTATTGTAATGTCTCATAAAATTGTTACGTCCTCTCTCCGTAACGGGATTTGATTGGAGTTCATACCAATTTCGTGCAGTTTCCTTCCCTCCTCAACCGTCTCCAGCTCCTGCTTCTTCTTCTTCTTTTTCTTTTTATTATTATTATTATTATTATTATTATTATTATTATTATTATTATTATTATTATCATTTTTACCCTTCCTTTATATAAAACCTAGTACCTGGATTGACAATAAACTCAAGACAAAAATACAATATCGAATCAAATTATTGATTTGAGGAGATTATTTGCTCTGTTGCTATTTTTACAGCCATCAGAAGAACGCGATCGATGCCGCATCCAATGGAGCCAGCCAATCGATCAAACTCATTGCCAATATTTGCGTCAACCTCATCGCCTTCCTTTCCATTCTCTCATTCACCAATGCGGCCTTAACCTGGTTCGGACAAAGAGTCAACATTGAAAAACTTACATTTGAGGTAAGGGTTGGCTTTAGACTGATATAAACCGCCTTTGGTTATTTTGTAGACGATTCGTGTCGAGAAATGGTGGACATCAAGCTGTTTCCGGAGAGAATTGTGTCTGATGTAAGGGTGGTTAACGATCCGGACTCTGTGGACGAAATATGTGCTGAAAAACTGCTTTTTTTTTTCATTTGCTTTCTTTGCAGCTACTGATTGGAATGATCGAGGAAAGTGATCGAAGTTACCTTTCTTTCATTTCTAAATAGACAAAAACAAAGTTTAGGACTTGAACAACTTTTTTGATTGGTTTATTTTGTTTTACGGCATATCAATACCTCAGTGGGTTGTTTAATGCCGTCAAGATTTTTAGGATAGGTTCGTATGATTAGAAAATGGATTCCTTGTAAGATATCAGTTAATAGATCAGGTTTTTTGACCTGTTTTTTGTAAATAGGATTTTAGACGAGAATTAAATTTATTGCAGGTAATCATTTTTCAAAAATGTATTGCTGGTATTTTTACTATAAAAATCTATTTTTATACTTTCATATTGTTTTGACCCCAGTTTGGGGGTTATCTATTTGCCCATCGCTGGGGCCCTAAGATGTGCTACCACCCCAAGCCTGGGTGGACCTGGGAACAACAGCAATAAAGAGGTGGTGCCATGCTCTGCAAAACCTCCCGATCAGAGGAGTTTATCGTCTTACCCAGGACGAACCGCTTTTTTTTTTTTTTTTTTTGTAGGCGGCAAATAACAGAATAAAATATCTTAGAATCTTGAAATATTACACTTGTCTTCCATTATGGTTTGTTCACAACAACTCTTGTATTGAGTGACTAAGTTAAACATTAGCTCTCTCGTTTAACATGTGACCTTCACCCTCAGCTGAACAAAAGTGACAGGAGACAATATCAGATTTACGGGGGCAGTAATCTTTATTCAGATAACTAATAGAGACCTAGAATAACCTGTATCGTTACATGCTTATGGATATATTACGTTGAAACTCGGGTTTTCGTACGAAGACCGAAGCGGAGATAATAATGGTTTAGTTTACTCATTAACCTATAGCTGATGGAGTGAGAAGCGGTGGATTCATAGCTTTCCCCAATGTTATTTGCACGTAAGTGATTATAACGAATCCAGCTCGAAATGAAACGCTATAATTAACATTTCGCGTTGTGTTCGTTAAATTTGCATAGACCTTTGGGAAAGATATGATTCCTCTTTTTCTATTTTGTGTTAAACAGTAGGTCATGTATCTGGAGGCTTACGGCGACATCACGTTAAAACACCGTTTAAGCAACGTCGAGCCTGGTCAGTGCCTAGATGGGTAACTGCTGTGAATACCAGGTGCTGTGAATACCAGGTGTTAGAAATACCAGGTGCTGGGAATACCAGGTGCTGTGAATACCAGGTGCTGTGAATACCAGGTGCTGGGAATACCAGGTGCTGGGAATACAAGGTGTTTGGAATACCAGGTGCTGGGAATACCAGGTGTTAAAAATACCAGGTGCTGAGAATACCAGGTGCTGGGAATACCAGGTGCTGTGAATACCAGGTGTTAGAAATACCAGGTGCTGGGAATACAAGGTGTTAGAAATACCAGGTGCTGGGAATACCAGGTGCTGGGAATACCAGGTGCTGGGAATACCAGGTGCTGGGAATACCACTTGCTGGGAATACAAGGTGTTAGAAATACCAGGTGCTGGGAATACCAGGTGCTGGGAATACCAGGTGCTAGAAATACCAGGTGCTGGGAATACAAGGTGCTGGGAATACAAGGTGTTAGAAATACCAGGTGCTGGGAATACCAGGTGCTGGGAATACCACGTGCTGGGAATACCAGGTGCTGGGAATACAAGGTGTTAGAAATACCAGGTGCTGGGAATACCAGGTGCTGGGAATACCAGGTGCTGGAAATACCAGGTGCTGGGAATACAAGGTGTTAGAAATACCAGGTGCTGGGAATACCAGGTGTTAGAAATACCAGGTGCTGGGAATACCAGGTGCTGGGAATACCAGGTGCTGGGAATACAAGGTGTTAGAAATACCAGGTGCTGGGAATACCAGGTGCTGGAAATACCAGGTGCTGGGAATACAAGGTGTTAGAAATACCAGGTGCTGGGAATACCAGGTGTTAGAAATACCAGGTGCTGGGAATACCAGGTGCTGGGAATACCAGGTGCTGTAAGCTTGGATGCGCGTGTGGTGTAATAGATAACGACTCGGAATTATAAATTGGAGTTCCGAGTTCCAGTTCCAGTCAGGTTCGTCATATTCTTTTAGCACAAGTACCCTTTTGAGGGTATGAATCCACCACTTCTCCTGCCCCAGGTATGTCTTAATTAATAGGAATAATTCCTCAGTATCTCCCCTCACACCCACCAAAACATAAATTCTTATAATCTAAAAATATTTTCTGACTTTAAATAACCTTTAAAAGGTTGATAAGCCGCAAAAAACAAATCTATCAATCTGTACAGTTGCAAAAAGCATTGTAGTAAATAGTCGATTAGTAAATAAACAAATTAATCTCTTAAGTAAATGTCCTATGCCTTGCTGTGGAAAAGGATAATTTTGAACATGTTGTTGTTTAGATAAATAAGAAAAACTTGACCATTAATTATTAATGATCACAATGTTTCATTTATTTTTAGGAACCTAGATTTATTGATAATAAAATATTAAAAATCGAAATATTTTTCAGAGACTTGAATTAGATTGATTGTTATTATTTTAAGTCCGCCGATTATTTTAATATATTTCGCATTTCTACGTTATTTTTAAGCATATAATCTCACAAAATATATCTTAACGTAGACAATAACAACATATTATGAAATAGATTATGCCCGACAAATATTTTAATATATTTTCCGTTTAGACGTTATTTTTATACATATAATTTATTTAAGTAAATGCACTGTTTTTTTAATTAACAGTATTAATTACATTTATCGGCCTGAATGTTCGAGAAATTTCGTAGAAATTATTAGGTTGGTGCAAAAATAATGACATAATAATGTCGTTTTTTTAACGTATTTTTAACGTCAAAAGCGACATTATTACGTCATTATTTTTGCACCAACCTAATATATGTTTCTCCAACAGGAATCGAACTTGTAATCCCAAAGGGAACCATCATTTGATCTAATGCGCTGTTAACCATTCGGATTAACCATTCGGATTAACTATTCGGATTAACTATTCGGATTAAGCAGACGCTTCTTTGTAACTGAATGGTTAACAGCACATCAGATGACATGATGGTTTCCTGTTAGAGAACGCATATTTTCTACGAAAACTTTCGAACATTCAGGCCGTTATTTGTAATTAATACGTATAGACGGAAAATATATTAAAATAATTGTCGGACTTAATCGATTTCATAATGTGTTGTTATTGTTTACGTTAAGATATAATTCGTGGGAAGATAAAATCACTCGAAAAAAAACCGTTGAAGGTGTGTGTTTATAAACAATAATTCTGACTTTGCTAACCAGACGCTTCTATGTAGCTGAATGGTAAAGAACACACCAGACCAAATGATGGTTTTCATTAAGAGGTACAGGTTCGATTCCTGACGGAGAAGCACATTTTTTCTACGGAATTTCTCGAACATTTAGGCCCGTAAATGTAATTAATTCTGTTTATTTAAAAGAAAAAAGTACTGATAAATCATCAGTTACCTCCCCTTAAGATCTAAAAGGGATAAAAAGCTCCCTGTGTTGTCCGTCAGTAGACGAGTATCAGTGTAATAAAGCTTTGGTATAGTCTATTCATTGATTCTTTTCTTCTTTATTTTTTTTTATTTTTTTTTACTACAAGTGTCTTTACTTAAATAAATTATATTTATAAAATAACGTATAAACGGAAAATATATTAAAATAATTGCCGGACTTAATCCATTCCATATTATGTTGTCACTGTTTACGTTAAGCTACATTTCGTGGTCAGATATGATCAATCGAGAAAAATCTTCGAAAAAGAAAATCGTTTATAAACAGAAATTCGGACTTTGCTAACCAGACGCTTCACTGTGGGTGAATAGTTAACATCAGATCAAATAATGGTTCCCTTTGGGGTTACAGGTTCTATTCCTGTCGGAGAAGCACATATTTTCTACGAAATATCTCAAACATTCAGGCCGATAAATGTAATTAATACTGTTTAATTAAAACAAAAACAGAGCATTTAAATAAATAAATTATGTTTATAAAAATAACGTCAAAACACAAAAGTATATTAAAATATTCTTTGATGTATTCTTATAAAGATTTTTTTATTTTTTTTGTCTTTTTTTCCTTTCAGAAAATATGTTCTTATCTTCTCTACCCTCTTGCGTTCCTCATGGGCGCCGCGAAGGACGACTGTTTGCAAGTCGCTGAGCTTCTCGGATTGAAAACCTTCTTGAATGAAATGATCGCTTACCAAAAATTGTCACAATTCATTAGCAACAGAAAAACATTTGAAAATTACACAAGCTACTTCAACAGTTCAGACAGCTGGACATACATTGAAAATGATGTTTACCTCAACCACACACAAGAAACATTGTTTGGTGGATTCATGACGGTAAGCATACATTATTATATTATCTTAATTTTGACTAACTAGTTGGTTCATTGGAAATAAACTCCCGAAAGACATAGACAGTGATACCTCGGCTTAAGTCGGTTCGAGTTAAGTCATTTTCGAAGATACGTCGTTTTTTTTTTTTAATATTATATGGAAAAATAAAACTCGCCCCAGGTCGTTTTACTCAACTTTATGTCGGCCGTTAAAAATATTAGAAACGTCAAAATATTGAAATAACAATAAACATACATAAAACCAAGTTTAAATAAATTTCAAAATAATATTTTATATATATATATATATATATGTGTGTGTGTGTGTGTGTGTGTGTGTGTGTGTGTGTGTGTGTGTGTGTATTTGTGTATGTGTGTGTATGTGTGTCATAAAATCATCAAAAACAAGAAAATAGCATAATAAAGTATGTTTAGCAGATGTTCTTATTTCAAATTCCTGCCGACAGGCGGTAATCTTTCCTTATTTACCGCTCCAACACCAATTTTGAATTCAGACTTGACGTTGACGTTCTTTCAGTTAAATTTCAATTGTGATTTAGAATACATTTTTGCCTCCGAAGAAAAGCCCCAATGCAAGCGCCTAATGCTAAGTGTAACGCTATATCGCTGGAAAATAAGGTAAACTTAATTATTTAATCAGACTACTAGACGTAAATATCATATATACTGTAACAAGCAATGGAGAGTGCTTATTTGCGGTTTATAATGTGATTATTTCCACGTAAGTCGTTTTTCGAACCAATCAACGACGTAGGGTGAGGTATATCTCCATATATTTTTAATCATGTCACCCCAAGCAAGATGATAATGACAATAAAGTGCAAAGGAAACAGAATGAGAAGATTTTGATAAGTAGAAAGTGTAGACCAATGATTCCCAACGCATAGCGCATGCCTCGCCGGTGGTAATATTTTGGTTGGGATGCGTAGCATGTGCACCCTTCGTTTTACTATACCAAAAGAATAAGGGGGCAATTCGAGAATGAGTTATTAACAATGAATTATTTTCTAGTGAGTTTGAGTGAGAGTGTTAATGTTAATGTGTGTTAATACATACGATGCATATACAGTATGCATACATCAAAATATTTTGTGTGTATGTACGTACACACAAAATATTTAATTGTAATTGGCATACAGGGTGTTTCCCGTCTCCCCACACGCGTGTGTCTCGGTCAACAAAGGACAGGGCGTGATGCTTATTGCTGGAAGAGCAGATATTTTGTCGGCCAATCAGCGCGTGTGAGAATTCAGTTTGCTTCTATCACGTAAATTGCAATAAAATTTTGAATATGTAAGAATAAAATATTACGTGGTCGTGGTGGTGGGTGGGGGGCACCAGAATTTTAGAAATACAAAAGTTTGGCATGGCCTAAAATCGGGTGGGAACCACTGGTTCAGACAATAAAAGTACAGAATTCATGAAAACAGAAAATGGTGATTGGCATTGCATTTAGATTTCTGAAGATAGTAGGTGTCAGGGAAGCAAAAGCCGGAAGAGCTTCTGTTGTATCTATAAAGGGCACTGATTCGATCAGTTTTTTTCTCGAAAGCCCGTATTTGTTCAGTTTCGTATGCAAAACGTAAACAAAACAATTTCTAAAGAATTAAATGGATTTTATTTTTGAACCCAGTATATTTTTTTTTACTTCAAACGCTATCTTTTCCCGAGTATGCAGGCCGGTAGACGGAATAAATTTAGCTATTTACTAGCGAAACGCATTAAAATGTTACTTTAGAACGGCATTTGAATCGTATATGCAATTAATATTGATAAAAATATAGTAAAGGTCGTAAAAAATGTATTAGAATTTGTTTTGCTATTTGAACTTATATAATTATTTCGGGTGCTTATTCTTGATGACCAATCCATGTTAAATACTTAGACGGTCGAAGAATGCAACAAAAAAAATAGAATGATACACAAACTTGTTAAGCATTTATACTAACCGTGAGTTAATGCTAATAACGCTAAAAATATTGTAAGGGAGATAACTTATTCCTAAATATAATTCAAGGGAGATAACTTTGACAATTTTATTTTTCAAATTCACAACTAAGAAGTTATAGACGATGTCTGAACCAAAAATTCATGGAATTTGACTATGAAAAAAAAATATTCGTCTTAAAATCTTTCCAACCGTTTCCTGTTTTAGTCCTTAAGAGAATCAAGGGAATTAAGAGAATAATAATGATATGTTAATTCATCAATATCTATATGGGTCATGTCAGACTAAGTACTATTTATTATTAATACTTTTCACCATCAACTATTACGGACTTTTACGGCAGCCTTTTACGAGCAGTATTTTTTTTTTGTTTGATCTCTGGAAAGATACCCAAAAGGACTAAATCGAGGAATTCTTTCCGATACGAAGTGATATCCGAAGATTAATGGAATTTGAATCCTGTAAAATACAATTATTTCTTGTGGCGCTATTCCACCACCACTATTATTATTAGCTTCTGTAAAACCACGTTTTTTTTTTTTTTTTTTTTTTGGCATGAAGACTCCTTTTAATATAAGGAAACTGCTCAGCATTCACTGAAATCTATAGGAATACTGATACTATACAGCAGTTCCACACGCTTTTCTTTGTTTCAAACAAAGTTTTACTGTTTCTTGATACTTTGCTTAGATTTTGGAAGGCACGGATTTCAGTGTCACATCTGTCTTTCTGTGGTCTTATAGCAACACACAGCATAAATATAAGGATTTATAGCAACACACAGCATAAATATAAGGATTTTGCCCGAATAGCTATTGCAAATGTGCTAATGTTTAATCACAAAACTTCACGCAATATAAAGGAAACTTGAGGGCGCACCGTAGCAATATAGCAACATAGGTGAAGATAATAGACAAAATAATTAATGGATTATCTGATAGTGCGACATCTATAATCTGGAAGCCTGGAAAGCGCACCGTCCGAAAATTGATTTTAGCGATGAAGATTCGGCAAAAAAAGACGCCATTTTCGGTTTTCATGCAATAAAACGCTGATACGATTTGAAAAAAAAAATCAAATTTTCTTTGAATTTTTCTTGCAGGAACGATCGGAAATCATTTCAACATATGCCTTGTGTGGATTCGCCAATATTGGATCAATTGGAATCATGATTGGTGGATTGACCATTCTGGCACCACAGAGACGCAATGATTTGGCAGGAATGGTGGTGCGTGCCATGATCGCTGGCAATGTGGCCTGCTTTCTCACAGCTTGTATTTCAGGTAAGAAGTTAGCGCAGGGTATCGACAAATATTTATCGAAGACAATTCATATATTGCGATTAAAATAAAACGAGCGGTTAGGATGGTAGAATGACTTCATGAAAAGCAACTAGAATCAGAGAAGGATAAAACTTGTATTAAAATAATAGGAATAAGGAAGAGTGTATAGAGCCAGAGTGTTAGGATAAGAAGCAATAATAATGAGATGGAATAAAACTAGTAATAAAATAATAGTAATAAGGAAGAGTGTATAGAGCCAGATTGTTGGGATAAAAAGCAACAATAATAAGATGGAATAAAACTAGTAATAAAATAATAATAATAATAATAATAATAATAATAATAATAATAATAATAATAATAATAATAATAAAGAGTGTATTGAACCAGATTTTGGGGATAAAAAGTAACAATAATAAGATGGAATAAATCTAATAATAATAATAATAATAATAATAATAATAATAATAATAATAATGAAGAGTTCAATTAAGTGAAGATACTGTAATTCCATCATGTAATGAATGAGCATTCTTTGAAATATATTTTCTCTTTTTTCCTACGAATGAAAACGTTTTCAAATGTATTTTTACTTTTTTTTTTGTTTGTTTTTTGTTTTTTTTTGTTTTTTTTTTTTGTTTAATGACATTTGTAAAAACATCCACAGTTGATGAAAGATGGTTTATTCTAACCGAACGAGTAACATTTGCTTTGTTTCTTCGTTGCAGGGTTAATGATCGACTACTCCTAGGGCGTGATTGTCCCCCTTGAACCCGTGGAAAAAGCCGTCTGCAACTCGATGTCACACACATTTTGTAAATCGTTCAGTTCTCCTGTAGAAAACTATATTCATGAAAGCGAACTCACAAATTAAATATTTTTTCTCAATCAAATCGCATATAAAACGCATCACATAACCTGACCACATAATCGCATCTGTACAAAATAAATATGTTAGATTTCTGAAAGACTTTGGCTAGCGACTCGAACATATAACGGTCGTGTGGGAAATGAAGAAAAATTTAACGGTGACCAATTTAACAAATTTTCCTATTTGACAACGATTATTCTCATTGAATTTTGTCTAATTCTATTTGTTGACTTAAAACAATTAAAAAGTAAAACTTGTAATTCATTTAATAAACAACTTCTCTTTTATCGGCCTACAAGACATTTTACACAGACACACACATACGCACACACACTTCTGAATAAATACAAACGGAAAGCTTATCATAGTCAAAACGTTTCATCCTCTGACGGAAATTAGCAAGGCAAATGTGGGGATTTATTTTGTAACAAGTATTTATCAACAAAATTAAACATTTTGATACTTTAATTAAAACAAAACAGTTGAATTCATCATCTAATGTTATTTAAAATATATATATAATACATAAATTTATCCCGTACTAAAAAAAACTGTATAAATAAATTCAACTCTATCGTTTACTGACTTTCGTTTTGCTAGACATTAAATTACGTCTCTTACAATACTCCATAATTTTCCCAGACATTTCATAAATATTTATGAGTATCTCTTAAATTTAAAAATTTGAAAAAAAAAAAACATTTTTACTTTTAAGATAAGTTTTCCTTTTGTTTTTATTCATATTGTACTTTTACAGATATATACTGTAGTCCCCCATATATATATATATATATATATATATATATATATATATATATACAAGTATGGGATTGGCATATACGGAATAAATTCCAATAACCAAGAAATACTATTCTTAAAAGTGTGATCAATACAGAGTAAAGAAAATATAATTTGTTCGAAAATTATAACATAAATATTTTATAAAATCACTACAAAAATAGCCATTTCGTTTCAACACTTCTGGTTCCTTTTCAAGTGATGGTGTTGAAACACTTGATAAGACACCAGAAGTGTTGAAACAAAATGGCTATTTTTGTGGTGATTTTATGACATATTTATGTTATAATTTACGAATAAATAATTATATATATATATATATATATATATATATATATATATATATATATATAATACATAAAAGGTTAATGATCAGAGTTGAATCTGACCAGGAAACAGTAGTATTAAAAAGTGTTCAATATACGAATGAAAAAAAAACAACAACATAAAAGTAAGAATAAAATGTAGAGATTTCAACTTTAAATATCAGGAGGCAAATTGAATCCGCTACCTTGGTTTTAATCTTACGGTTTCTTCAGGCGGTTATTATCAAATGACCTCTTAACGCTTTTTTTTTTAAAAACTAATGAACGCTATATTATTTTTTAAATAAAAAAAACAAACCCACGAAGTTGGGTGTAATAGAAAGGGGTAGGAAGATGTAAAAAAGAAGAAGAAGAAGAAGAAGAAGAAGAAGAAGAAGAAGAAGAAGAAGAAAGGG
The DNA here is from genome assembly GCA_963932145.1 of Acanthosepion lycidas. NCBI lineage: Eukaryota > Metazoa > Mollusca > Cephalopoda > Sepiida > Sepiidae > Acanthosepion > Acanthosepion lycidas. The sequence continues at coordinate 11,407,780 of OZ010607.1, read as the reverse complement.
TAAGAGAAAAAAGCAAGGGTATTATAAATTTATCGGTGTGGGGTTGATACGCAAGGTTGAAACCAAGGTAACGGATTCAACTGACCTCCTGATTTTTTAAGTATATACATACATATATATATATATATATATATTCTAAATTAGCTGATTTAAAAATATGGTTCCTTCGCTACATGTTTCAAAAATACTTTTAAGAAATGGGAGCTGGTAATATACATATTTATATTTGATATGTAATAATTTTTAAATAAAGTAATTGAATTACATTTATTTGTTCAAAGAAGAAATATAGTCTATTAGTAATTAAAAGTAAAAATAATATTTTAAAATTCTAGTTCAATATAACGTATTCTAACCCAAACACCACTTTCTATAAGAGTCTTTATGAATTTAACGTAAAAAATACCAAAAACTTTTTCTCGTTGATAAAAAAAAACAGACGACATGTGTTGAACGGATGTCATAATTCGTTGAAAAATGCACCCCTATCCTACCTAGACTTCCTCATTATTGATACAATAATAGTTAATAAAAATGAACACGTTGCCGCCCCTGTCGAAATGATTGGTTTTCTCCCTATCCTTGTAAATAAAAAAAATTATGAATTGTATGTGCGTTTACAACTCAGTAAATTTCAAAATTCGCTTGAAGATGAAACAGAACTAACGCTTTTAATTTAATTATATAATTAAATTTGAAATTCTTAGCTTCGGTTTTTGAAACATGGTAATTCCTGTGTAGCGAAGGAGCTATATTTTTAAATCAGTTAATTTATAATATTTATGCTCTGTAAATTTACATAGAGCACTGTTTTGTAAAAATAAAAATATCAATAAGAACACTGGATTATATGTCTTACTGTTCTTTCTTTTACTACACACACACACACACACACACACACACACACACACACACATATATATATATATATATATATATATATATACAGTTGGTGGAACGAAACTCCATGAAAATTCTTAATAACTTTATTAATTATTATTTGATTTTCATAAAAGGTTTTCTTTTGATCAGTATAATGGTAGACGTAGTGTTAGAATTCGAGCTTTTATACATTTCCTTCCAATCTGGAATTTGAAATACGTCTGCTTTTGTGAGTATGTAGCACAGATCCCGTACTCATCAGCTTGTAATGACAGTTTCTGGTGATGTTGGCATCTACTGAAGCAGAAGGTCCATGAACACTGTGGCGACATCTCTTGTATCACAGGCTGTCACACTTTGTAACGGGATGCGAGCTGAGCACGCTCATGCAGTGTCAAGAACTGTGCCATTCTGGCCTACACTCGTCACTCTGAAATAAAAACGGAAATTAGCAATGAAATTCTACCACTTTAGGGATCACAATATATTTAGTTTTAGGAAAATATGTTGATATTAACAAACGCTCTAAGAAATTTTCAATAGGGTGTTTCTTTTCACCCAACATGCACACGCACACACACACACACACACACACACACACACACATATATATATATATATATATATATATATATATATATATGATGGGTCAAATTTTGTGGGTGGAGTAATATTGATCATTGCATCAAGTCACAATGGAATCTTCAAGTATTAACTGTTCTTTTCTTTTTTCTTTTTTTTTTTTTTTCGAGACTCATGTACTGGACGCTATTGATTCTGGTAATTATATCAGTTCTTAAAAGACCTTTTCATTCGATGTAAAATGAAATAAGGACACACACACACACACACACACACACATATATATATATATATATATATATATATATATATATATGGTGGAACTCGTTAGGAAAAACTTCGGATAGCTCGGATCCACTTGCAGTAGAACTAATCGATACTCGAGGAAAAATGGAGAATAAAAAAGAAAGAAGCAAGAACATTAAACCAAGGCAAAAACAATCATCCAGTTTTAAGATTCAACTCCAAAGAGAGAAACCCAGAACGAGTAAAAAGACAACTACGTAAAGTGCTAAATACACAAAGTAGAGCAAAACCTAAGATAATCCTAAGGAGCCAGGCAAATCTACATTGGTTTCACATCACCTAAACGGATCTTCCGGGTAAGATAGCCTGGCTCCTTGGGATTATCTTATATATATATATATATATATATATATATATATATATATATATATATATATATATATATATACAAAAATTAGTCTAAAGAAAGAGGATGCATGATAAAAAACAAATGTCCAAAACATAATAAAAAAATTATGATCAAAATTTTTGTGTTATTATTAAGAAAAAGTTTGTTTTTTATGTAAATATATATATATATATATATATATATATATATATATATATATATATATATATATATATCCTTTTAAGAACTTTTCATATTTTGCTAAATAAAATCTTTTATTTTACGGACCCTGAATATCTTCGTCAAAGCCCGACACTAAAATTGTACTGGAAATTTGAGGGTCTTTTTGCGTTAAAAAAACAAATTGATTTGGAAATTGCTGCAAAAATCTCATCATTGTAGGGTTCTAATGAAATTGTCAGATCATTCTGTCTATATTTCTGAGATGAGGTATTATGTACACTATTTACATTATTCGGACTATTGTCCTCAGCGTTATCGTCATATTTATTACAACGTTTCGGCCCTTCAGTATCTGTCAGTATCTGTCTATATTTCTGAGATGATGTATTATGTACATTATTTATATTATTCAGACTATTGTGCTAATCTCTCTCGACATATTTATTACAACGTTTCGTCCCTTCAGTATCTGTCTATATTTCTGAGAAATAAAAAAATAAAATAAAAAAATAAATCTCCATAGGCACTCAACAAGACTAGCATTGTCATCTTCCGCTTCAAATTTAGACATCCCAACCTTACCCTGACTTGACATCTGTGAATGTAACTGAGATATTGATACAAATTATTAACACCTGACGCCCCTTTTTCTTTAAACAATTGCTCTAGCTGTTACCATAGAAATTTTGATTTCAATAATGAATATGCTTATAAAACACGTAAATTTCAGAAATAAGTTATTCCAAAAAATGTCACTTGAAGATGGATCAGAGCTTAGTACTTTAATTCAATTTAATTAAAATATTTATATCGAAGTTTTCGGCTCTTGTTTTGAAACATGAGAACTCTTATGTAGCGTGTTGGAATCATATTTTTAAATAAATAATATATATATATATATATATATATATATATATATATATATATATATTCAGATATGTTACATTGAAAAATATAGGTATTCAGTTTATTTCTATAATAATCCTTTCTAGTTCTCTAATCAGTTTCTTGATGTTAAGATGAAATTCATCATGGAAGACGCCGTAGAGAGAATAGAGACAACGAAATAGCCCAGTACCTTAAATCTCTGAGACATAGAAAAAAAAACAGCGACTAATAAGTAAAAACGAAGAGTGCTCAATACACTGTGCATAGCAAAAGTTTAAAAAAAAAGAAAAGAAATCCCAATGACCTAGGTACTACCTACCTAGGTTTCACCACATGAGATCCTAACGGGGAACTGTGGTTAAAACTATGTAGATAGTACCTGGCTTATTAGGATTTATATATATATATATATATATATATATATATATATATATATATATATATATATATATATAGACACCCTGTGTGGGTGTATGTGTATATATATATATATATATATATATATATATATATATATATATATATATATATACATATACACCCACACAGGGTGTATGTGTATATATAAATATATATATATATATATATACATATACACCCACACAGGGTGTCTATAAAGTTCGTGTGAACTTTAAAAAAAATCATAAATTTATTTATATTTGCGATAGAAATAATCTGTAAAAAATGTTATAGAATTTAATGCACCTAGTTTTAAGTATAGCTAAAATAACTAATGTGATTTCAGGCATTACTGTAAATCAGTTGGCAAATGTTTTCCGTGAACTGCAAAATCGTATTATCCTTTGTATTGGTAATGATGGAGGACATGTGGAAACTTAAATAAAATTTCAATAAAACCTTAAAAAATATAGATTTACTTTTTTCTAATCCTTTTAAAAATTATTTCTATCGCAAATACAGATAAAGTTATAAATTTTTAAAGTGCACCCGAATTTTATGGACACCATATATATATATATATATATATATATATATATATATATATATATATATATATATATAATACATAAAAGAGTAAGGGTCAGGGTTGAACTGGACCAGGAAACAGTAGTATTAAAAAGTGTTCAATACAGTTATAAAAAAAAATAAAAATAACATGAATAGATTTTAACTTTAATAATTAGAAAATCAGTTCATTTCGCTATCTTGATTCAACCTTACGGTGACCTCAGATGATTTTTATCAATTGATCTCCCAACGCCTTATTAAAAAAACAAAAAAAAACAATGGACGCTCTATTAGTTTTAATAAATAAATAAGCAAACGCACGTCGTTGGGTGTGATAGGAAGGAAGGAGGAGGATGCGAAGAAGTAAAGAGAATAATGTGGAGTGGGGAGACAAGCAAGGGTGCTATAAATATATTGGTGAGGGCTAATTGAAATGTATATACTTTTTAACCTACATCATATGAGCTTAAGAGAATTTTTTGCGTGAATGCAACGGCTCATGATTACAGATCTCTCGTTCAAAATGTTTTTGGGATCATTATTGCTAATTTTTCCTGTTAGTAGAGGTTGCAAATGTTATTGTGGTTGTTTTTTTTTAATTGCCTATCCTATAATCTGATGTTAAATCTGCTGTTTTCTTCTTTTAAATTCC
>OZ010607.1:11315490-11397990 GCA_963932145.1 Acanthosepion lycidas | reverse complement strand
TTACACACTGCTCATAATAGTGGGGTGAAACAAGCTCTGTTTAATTTTCTTTCTCCGTACACTTACCACTTTCACACAAACATCAGAATGTTCCAACCTTTCCACTTTCCTACTATGGCGGAGGTGCAGCGACCGGGTTGAAATGTCAAGGACTATGATTCCCATATTTTTCCTGCACTATTCGTTTGACGCGTTTCTTCCCTCAGAACTTCATATATATATATATATATATATATATATATATATATATATATATATATATATATATATATTAATTTCAATTAAAAGGTGCAAATATAATTTATAAATTCATGAATCATTCATACAAAAAACAAATATAGAAGTTAATGATTTAAATCATTAACCTCTATATTTGTTTTTTGTATGAATGATTCATGAATGTATATATATATATATATATATATATATATATATATATATATATATATATATGTGTGTGTGTGTGTGTGTGTGTGTGTGTGCATGCGTGTGCATGCGTGTGTTTGTGTTTGCATGTATATATGTTTGTGTTTGGATGTATATATGTTTGTGTTTGGATGTATATATGTATATATGTGTCTGTATGTTCGTACATATGTATATATACGTGTGTCTATATGCATGTATATATATGTGTGTGTATACATGTATATAGATGTGTGTATGCGTGTATATATGTAAATATATATGTGTGTATGTATGCATATATACATGTATGTTTATATATGTATTTACATATAAGTATGTATGCATATATATATATATATATATATATATATATATATATATATATATATTATGTAGGTGTGTGTCTATGTGTCTGTATGTATACAATCTATAAAAGTATCCGAAACAAAAGTGAAGATAATCAGACAAAGTGGATTTGATTCCAACCAGAATTTCGAGGGGTTTGCGTTCTGATCTGGCAATTAGTAGGGTGCCAGGTAAAAATCGAAATTAGTAGCCTTGGAGGAGGGGTGTTACAAGGAATGAAAAGTGCAAAAGAAGACGTAGAATTGGGAGGATTAAGGAAAGGAGAAATGATGAACGTGATTCAAGAAGACAGAAGATGGCGATTGACGTTGCATTTTGGAGATTGTAGTTATCAGGGATGCAAGTAAACGAAAGGGAGTTCCACAGGCGGGAGGTCCGAGAAAAACTGTTGATGTAGAAGTGGGATGTGCATTTAGCTATTAAAATAGTAAAATAGTGTGACATAGATATCAATCTATTAGTACGATTATATTTATGTAGTCGGTGCACCAGGGAAAAATCTCGTTAGAGCAGTTGCTATGGAAAATTTTGTAGAAAAGACAGAGGGAGGCCACGTCACGTCGGTGAGAAAGTGACTGAAGCCTGGCCAGGATAGATTACATTACAAAAGCTGATTACAATTTCCATTCTCCGGTTTCTTTCTCTATACATCTTCGCTATTTCCATGGCAAATGTTCAAATTGGCTCCAATTTGTAGTTCCATCAATTCAAACATTTGCAAGTAGAACTCGCCATTCTACATCAGTGAGTCTAATACCCCCCCGCGCATTACCTCCGTATTCCAGTCTTAAAGAAGATGTTCCACCCAATGAGCTTTTTCCAAACTCCCGAGTGGGTGCTTCCCTGAACACCACAATCGTAATATTCTCAACTCAAGAGGCAATCGCTATCTATCCTCCTTATCCCCTTCAGACCTCCTCTTATATTCAGTAACACACAAATGCCTCTTGTGTCTTGTATTAGACGAAGCTAGTATAAATAATAAACAAATATTTCTTAGAAATAGCCAACGATCAATCATTATCTATCCTCCCCATCCTCGTAATCTTTACATATCTCCTACGAATGGCTCTTGAGCCTTGTATGGGGTGAATTCTGTGTCAAAAACGCAAATCTTTATCTGTCATGGCAAGCGCAACTGACACAGAAGAGACCAATTCTTTATACATCGCTTCTTTAGACGCCTGATCGAATGATGACACCAGAATCAATTTTCCCGATAGTGCCACAATAGTCAATGACCAATCTTCCTTTGGGTAATTAAGATGCCAAGACTTCCGAGCTCAGAATGGTTTTCCGGATACTTTACTGATATTGGAGTAATTGAATCTAGAATTCTAAAAGCTGCCTACCAAGTTCCCGCAAGTATTTGTCTGTTTGGCGACAAGGATCACTTTGTCCGATAGGAAGCACTTTATGAAAGGGAAGAGAATCTTATATTGCAAATCAAGAATGCAAGATCAAATTTGTCAAGCCCAGTCAGTAGACCGGATAAATTGGGTTAAAGGTGACGAAAATGTAAATAATAATCTCATTCAGTCACCAAGTCGTGGTGTTTAATTTAAAATCTGGAGAAGGACGGAGGGGAGGCGAGGCAAAGGATTGTGATTAATGCTGCAACAATGAGGATAATAGTTTGAATCATTTATGAAGTCATGATGAAAAGAGTTTTGTGACGCTTTGGTTTGGAGACCCACATTGGAGGCGACAGTGATTTCATGTCAGCCTTAGGAGCTTTGAGTTTGTTTTTTTTTTATTATTTATGAACGGCTCTAAACTAGGCATTTATCCGCAAGGTCGAAGTTTAACGTGTGTATATGTGAAATAGGATTTTCAAAAGAAGTCACCTACTTGAGCCAAAAAGATTAAATTAATAAATAAATAAAATGAAAATTTGGGATCAAGTGACAACGAAGCAGATGTTAGAGATTTCCAATCACGGTCCGCTATTATCAGTTAGGGATGAATGTAGTTTTGGAACGCACTTTGGCGGTGTATGAACTACCACAGAAGGAAGTAACGATGCCGCAGGCTAGAGTTGCCAGCCGCGCGTTGCGATGTAGAGATAAGCAGAGGGATGATTAAAGACATTCGCAGTACTCAATGGTTGAAGGGAACTGCTGACCAGTAAGAATGGCATAAATTGTAATGTGCATCATCTGCCTGAGCCCTCCTCCGCAAAACGCGCAAGTGAATCCCCGAAATAAACAACAGATCATATGATAAATAAGATGGAGGGTCGTTTCTCAAATTTTACAACCTTTCTATTTGGTAGTATCAGATCATTACACCTAAAGAATTCTTTTGACTTACTAAAAAATATCAAACATTTAGATATGACAAGTATATGGTTAGTTTAGATGTTAATTCTCTCTATACTAATAATCTAATGAACAAATGTCGTAATTTAATAGGAAAACAATTTAATAAATTAAGAATAAATTTACCTCTAGATATTGATTCTATTTTCATTATATGTCAGTCTATGTTATTTCAGATTCAACAAGTGTCCTGAGTCTGATGATAAACTCCATCCGCCAGAAAGGCCTCTGACCACAAGATTTTGAGGAGCATAATTATAGTTTTTCGCAGGTCCACCCTGACACCCGGTAGTAGCACCTGTTAGCATCCATAAAGAACAAAAACGCTATGAAAAGTATTTAGCGACCCCCCCCCCCACGAGGGCATCATGTGGCAGATGGCCGGTTTAACGTGGGATCTCCGAGCCCGTGGGATCTCCGAGCCCGTGGGCTCGGCCAAAAATATGCCCTTTGAACCCGTATAAACGGGTTCAGGGTCGGTTTACCTCCTCGAAAGAGACTCCGCCCCTCGGCGTAGCCTCGTTCGGGTTCCTCCCCGCCCGAAGGCAGAGAGTTCAACCGATCAGCCAGTCAGCCGGTCGCCCGACTTCGGACTGAACTACTATGACCGAATTTAATTACACTTTTATAGTAAAAATACCAGCAATGCATTTTATATAAAAAATACCTATTCATAGATTTATCAGTATTACTTACTTATGGCAGGATTAACCAACAATACATTTTATTAACCAACAATACATGTTATTTGCAGTTGAAGCCATAAAGTTGTGTTCAAAATATTTAGATTTCGGCATTAAATAATCCATAGAGGTTGATATGCCGCTAAACAAAATCAACCAATCAAGATGTCAGTATAGGAACCAAACGAAACTATGGCTGTTACACCCTTGTGAAAAATTAATTGAAACAAAGCGAATAATTGTGTTTATTTACTTTTTTTCTCGTATTTTTCCAATAAATCATGACCCAGCGCAACTGTTAGCACTTCGCATGTCCATTCCAGGAAACCGTTCCTCGCATATTGACCACAGATTCTCGGTTAGATTTAAATCAGTAGTTTTCGGGTCAGTCTCTAATTGTTTGTTTTGTTCACTGGTAAGGCTTGCCAGTGTATTCGTACAGCGTTATAATTTTCGTACGCTTCCTTGGAGTAACGTTCATCACAGACAATGACCGCAGGACAACTAATCAACAATCGAGACAATAGTGTCTGGGCGTGATAAAAATCTGATGCAATCACGGATGACGCAATATTTTTCAAAGCCAAAGAAATTTCATCATACACTCTGTAAACAGATTCATATTACTGCACTCCACTGAAAATGACATAATGTGAGTAAAAAATAGAAATCTATTACACTCTGTTACTTCAGTGGATCTAAAACTGATCTTATGGCGAAAGAAAGGAAACTAGAGCAGTTGTTTCAATTAATTTGAACAGCGGTGTATTTCTGAAATTTAGTTTTGTTTGAACTGGCAGTAAGACAGATAACTCAGGGTCAAAGCAGATATACAAAAGTTTGCATATATTAAACATATTTGTAAATCGTTGCTTTCATATGTTACGCGGTTGACTAGTCACGATAGGAGAAAACTGCTTGGCCCGATTTCAAACTAATGAAAGATTCATCTTAGGGCTTATCAAATGTTTACAATTAGTGGAACATGGTCCGCTACTAATTTCTATCACTGGACAATTTCACAAGAGCTTTTAACTTAATAGAAATAGTTTCTACGAGTGAGTACCAATTTTAAAATCAATTGACTGGAGAAAAGTTATATTGTCTACCTTAAGAAACTAATTCAGGTAAAAATTATCACTTAATTAAATAGAAAATTTAATGAATTAAATCTCTCACCTATCTTTAGTCCTATCGTAGAGGCGATACCTGCACATATATAAATATATATACACTGACAAAAAATAAAATCCTAGTACCCTGAATATGTTTCATTACTTGAGCTTTTACAAGTTTATAAATATATATATACTATGACGAAAAATGCAATTGAAGTACCCTGAATATGTCTCAATACTTGAACATTAACAAGTTTATAAATATATATATACACCGACGAAAAATAAAATCCCAGTACCCTAAAAATATTTCAATACTTGAGCTTTTACAAGTTTATAAATATATATATGCACTGACGAAAAATAAAATCCCAGTACCCTAAAAATATTTCAATACTTGAGCTTTTACAAGTTTAGAAATATATATATATACATTGATGATAAATAAAATCCCAGTACACTGAATAGATTATAATACTTGCGCTTTTACAAATTTATAAATATATATACACTGAGGAAAATAAATTCCCAATACCCTGAATAGTTTTCAATACTTGCGCTTTTACAAGCGTGTATATATATATATATATATATATATATATATATATATATATATATATATATATATATATATATGTATGTATACACTGACGAAAAATAAAATCCCAATACAATGAATATATTTCAAGTTTATAAATATATATATATATATATATATATATATATATATACTGACGAAAAATAAAATCCCAGTACCTTGAAAGTGTTTCAATACTTGAGCTTTTACAAGTTTATAAATATATATATATAAATATATATATATACACCGACGAAAAATAAAATCCTAGTACCATGAATGTGTTTCAATACTTGTGCTTTTAAAAGTTTATAAATATATATATATATATATATATATGCTGACGAAAAATAAAATCCCAGTACCCTGAAAGTGTTTCAATACTTGAGCTTTTACAAGTTTATAAATATATATATATATATACACTGACGAAATATAAAATCCTAGTACCATGAATGTGCTTCAATACTTGTACTTTTAAAAGTTTATAAATATATATATATATATATATATATATATATATATATATATATACACTGACGAAAAATAAAATCCCAGTACCCTGAAAGTGTTTTGCAAGTTTATAAATATATGTATATACACAGACAAAAAATAAAATCGCAGTACCCTGAATGTGTTTCAATACTTGTGCTTTTAAAAGTTTATAAATATATGTGTGTTTATATATATATATATATATATATATATATATATATATATATATATATATATACACAGACAAAAAATAAAATCGCAGTACCCTGAATGTGTTTCAATACTTGAAATTAAATTGTCAATTGTCTACTCAAAGTGATATTGATAGATTACATTAAACGCCTCAATATGCATAGATAAGGGAGGAGTATGAACAGTTTTCAAACCGCATATTTATCTACTGTATATCATTCTTGGACAAAAATTCAGACCAGTATTCGCACATAGATTTGATTGCAGTCTTTGAAACAATAACAAGAATTGTAGGTGGGCTAACAGAGCGAGTTAGAGGTAGTCTCTTCCTGATTTTCTCATGGCAGGATTGCACCTATCTTACAATTTAGTCATATGTTTCAAATTACTCAAAGTATTACCGATGGTTTACAGTAAAACTTTACATCTACAAGTCAACGTAGGCATAGATAACATATGAATCTATGAACAGTTTTAATATCCCATAATTAGACACTGTATATCCTCCTTAGACGATACAACAGACAGCTATTCTCACATGTATACTGCTGTATAGATGCTAAATACTATACTGCGATAAATTATTCCATGCCTCTTGTATCTGTTGAAGCAATAACAAGAGTTGTAGGTGGGCTGAGTGAGCAAGAGGTAGTCCTTTCATGACCATTCCAAGATAAAAAAAATATTCTGTGAAGAGCCATGATCAGCTACCCTGAAAGGACGTATAATGAGAACATAGGGTCGCAAGATACCGTTACGGTTCCTATAACAACCCAGTTTTTGTTTTTAAAGTCAGGGGGTTGTTAGCCTACTGCACAACTCCCTTGAGGATCAAGTTTTGAATTTAGAGTTGCCTTTGCCTAGACCTGTTGCCGTCAAAGGCTGTAGAACCCGGTCTGTCCTGATATTTACCCATCAATCCTGTTCTTCTCTCCCCATAGAGTGAAGAAGAGGATTTATACCTTTTCCAAGGGTATTAGAACCTCAGTGAATATAATGGATTTGACTGGAATTCGAACTCTGCTCTCCGATTCCACTGCCTTATCAAGAATCTCTAAATATATAGAACAATTGTATTCAGAATATTTCCTTAATATCTAAAGATTTATACACTAGTGAGGAATGTAAATTGTTATCTTCTGATAGCATAAACAAAGAATATAAAATAAAAGTGCAATTGTATTTTAAATACAAACATTATTTATTTTTGTCTCAATTTACTTGGATGAAAAAGGATTAAAATCATTCCACGTGCATGTGTTTAAATGGCAGGAATCTTGCTTCTCTCCTTGCCAGGGAGTCTTCTGCCCGGAATTAATTGTCTGTCCTCTTAGGGTAGAGTTATCTCCCCTGCCACAAACACAAATCAACGAGTAGAGAAAGCAAATTTAGCATGTTCAGAGAAAAACTTTTGTTTTTTAAAAATAATAGTTACGAATTATTTTTTTAATTTTACTAATAATATGAATATTTTTAACTGAGAAATAAATAAAAAAAAATTATTCGCAAATATGCTTAAAAATAATTGAAAAAATTATTGCTGAGTCACTTTTTTGCACAGTACTGTACACACACAGACACAGACACACACACACACATATATATATATATATATATATATATATATTACAATGAATCATTCATACAAAAAGTAAATTAGTAAGGTTAATGATATAAAATGGCGAAATCCTTTCGCAATCAAAATTTTAAAGTTGCATTAACCTAGAGATCAGTCGATTAATGTTATGATCTTTGTTTTTAATAATTGTAAGCTGTATAAGGTCTTTTTTAATACGCAAGTACTTTCAACTGTACATTCAGTCATCCTCAGGCATGGAAATTATTTTGTTTTTAATAAAATCCAGGTAGCATTCGAGACGAAAAAATTAAATGCGAATCAAAATATGTTTTCTTTTTTGAAATGTGTTATTGTTAACGGATACAAACTTTTGGAGCGTGCAGTCGCAACGCTAAGATTGAAGTTTTTGAAAATTCAAGAGAGTGCGTTTTTTGCTAATATGGCAATTTGAGAATTTATAATCAATCCACGTGCATGTGTTTAAATGGCAGGAATCTTATTTCTCTCCTTGTCTGGAAGTCTTCTGTCTGGAAGTAATTTTCTGTACTCAAAGTGAAGAAATCTCTTTCTTGAGTAGAGTTATCTCCCCTGACACAAACACAAAGCAACGAGAGAGATCAAAGCTAGCATGCTCAGAGAAAATTAAATGATTGAAATTTATTGGTGTCTAATATCTTAAGTAAAACCAATTCAACAGAATTACGAACATTTTCGAATTCAGCAATTCTGATTTACCCTAAAAACATTCTAATATCCCATGTTTTTTGAAAAAGAAATTGTTGGCTGGTGTAATAAAAAAATGATACAGCTCAAACAGATCGGTAGCATTGTCATAGAATGAGGAGTTATTTAATTTTCTCTTTAGTTCTCGGTTTCAATAAAAATAGGTGCGTGGCTTTCAGGAGTGTGGAAGAACAAGAAAAAAAAATGACAAACGTTGGAGAGCGAGAAAATAGAAGGGGGACCAAGAAAACAGTAGATAACGATTGACATTGCATTTAAATTTTTGAAGATTAAAAAAAGAAGGAATGTAAGGACCCGGAAGAGAGATAACACAAACGGGAAGTGCAAGAGAAGAAACTGTTAGCGTAGAACTTACAGTTACATCTATAGCCAATTTAACTGTGAATTAATCAGAACTTGTTATCAATCCAGTACTGCGTTTAAATTCATCAAGTCTAGACACCATAGCAAAGAGCTCTTCCGAAAAATTACCATTAAAATATTTATAGAAAAGGCAGAGGGAACCAACTCTACGCAGGTGGGAAAGTGACTTAATCAGAAACAATTGTGTATACGAGACGTAGCCTACGGCACAATAACCACCAATTAACGATGGATGATTCAATATTTGTTATGGTGAAACACACCTATTCTATAGTTAATAGACTCTCCCACCTATAATAAATAGAAGTAGTAAGTGGGTCAGTCAGTCAGTCAGTCAGGCAGGCAGTCAATAGGTCACGACCGGCTGATCGGTTGAACTCTCTGCCTTCGGGCGAGGAGGAACCCGAAGGAGGCTACGCCGAAGGGCGGATTCTCTTTCGGGGAGGTATATTTTTGTCCGAGACCACGGGCTTGGAGAGCCCACATTAAACCGGCCTTGTGCCACATGATGCCCACGTGGGGTGGGGGGTGACTAAATATAGTCAGGCAGGCAGTCAGTCAGTAGAATACGAAAGTATCAGCGACCACAAGTAGATTTCTCTGCATAATATCTATTATATCAAGTTCCTAACGTTTTGTACGTCTAACCTATTTTAGGACCGATTTAGTACAAATACAAGCCTCCACTGAGAAATCACTCCACAACAATATTATAGATTGTACCTTTACCTTGGAAGCAGGTTCATACAGTTGACCATGTTGCTGTGGAGGTTCACGGGTGGTTTCCAATGTTGCGTCCTTCTTCCAGATTCAACGTTGTAAGACTATCGCTGCGATATTGCTACTTCCATTGCAAAGGTTCAGATAAATTCGATTCTATAGTTACACCATGCCACTTCCACAGAGTCAAATCACCATAATTTCTCCGGTGTTCCAAATGTAAGAGACAAAGATTTTTTTCTCTCCAAGAACTGCCGCTCTGGGGGAACAGACTCCTGGTGGGTGCTCACATTGAACGCTTGACCTCTTCAAGTCAGGAGTCAATCGTTATCTTTCCTCCTTATTCTCGTCAGCTTCTACCACCTTCTCTTACGCTGATATTACACTCCTCATCCAACACTAACTTTTTGAAAAGCAACGTATAATTCCGCGTATAAGACGACCTTTAAAGCCAAAAATCACAGTTAAAATTTGGGTGTCGTCTTATACTACAATTCTAAAAAATGAAACCTTAAATTCCAAGTGATGTTTGTCGGTAGTCTAACCTCAGCCTTGGTGCGATAACTAATAACGTACATAAAAAGATTCACATTATCAAATAAACTGATAATAAAAGAAATAAAACCATATCTACCTTTTATATTACTGGAATAAATTCATAATAAATTGCCTATTCAAAGAATAATTCCATATCAATGAAATCAACTTGTATTCATGGAAGCTCAGCTGAGAAAATGTAAATAATCAGTTATAATTGCGTTCACAGCAATGGAATGTACTATTATCGTACATTATCAGGAGTATTGTGTGATTTCCGATGGTATAAGTAAATGGTCATTAGTACATCAGGCTGTTTGTAATTGTTTATCTATAAGAAAAGAAGAGGAAGAAGAAGTAGTAGTAGTCACAAGAGATCACGTGATGAAACGTAAGCAAAACAATGGCTACCTTTTAGGTGACGTGTGCAGGAAAAACAGGATATAGAATCGGTTTTGTTATTTCGTTTATTTCGAATTTCTAAGGATATAGTAAGTAACAACAACTTTATATAATCAATAAACAGTCGTCTTATACTACAGGTATAGAATAAATCAATGAAAATTTGGTATATTTTGTTGACCTCGTCTCATCTAAAGCTCGCCTTATACGCCGAAATATACGATATCTCTACGCTGAATTGGCTCTCGTGCATAGGACTGGCCTAAATTAAGAAAAAAGTAGCAATACGTCACGTTCTTCTACGCAGGTATCTATACACAGCGATAGAACAGGTGCGTCGGTGTCGAAGGCCAGTACGTGAAAAGGTCACATATCTACATTAAATTTGTAATAAGATAATCTGGGATGTGCAGGTTGTGTAATGGATAGCGGCACAGAATGAGAAATGGTTGAAGTGTTCGAATCATACATTCAATTACGCGCCAATCGATCTCTTTTAGTCGGCATTCTAAAAAAAAGAAAGTTACTACTTATTGACTTCATTGTTTACAAACTTCAGATGTGAAAACAGTGACGTTGTTTCTGCGTGGGCGGATGAATCATCTAGAATTTTGCTGATAACGAAATTGTATTACAGGGATGTCCACACCGAAATATTAACGCTGGGATAAACACGGATAAAGAAATTGTCTTATCCCGAAAATGGTCTAATTCATAACATACTGTAATTGGAATTTGGATAAAAAAAGACTTAAGTTCTGTCCGAAGAAATTCCAACCATTTAATATTGCAGAACAAACAGTCCTTTCTTGAATAATAGGATTTCAGTTTTCTTCTAAGTACACGTCTTGGAATCTCACAAAAAATGGAAGTAACTTCCATTTTTCAGAAAGGTTTACACTCTCCATCAAATGTCGCGTCATATTCTCCTTAATCTCGTTTTTTTTTTTTTAAACGACAGTTTTTGTTTGGGGAAATGTCAGATATCACAGGGAATCAAATTTTGACTGTGGTTGTTCGGCTGAATGACAAACCTGGGTGGTGAGATAGATTGCGAGAAACACCTTACGCGAGACACGAATAAATTATTCACTCACACAACCTGAAAACGACGATCGCACAGTAGCGTCTGACACAATGAATGTTCACCAATGCATGATTGGTCGGTTGATTTTGTTTAGCGGCATATCAACATCTCCATGGGTTAATTAATGCCAAAAACTTCATATTTTCTACATAATTTTATACTTTCAAAATAAAAGTATATTTTTTTTACAACTTCAGTTTGTAGATCATAAAATATGTTGTTGGTAATTTTATTATAAAAATGTATTTTTACATTTTCTTTTTAGTGGTGCATTCTTTTGTGATGTACAGTGGCCATTAATAATTAAGTATAACTCAAGATTTCAATGTTAAGATAAAACAGTATTTAATTACAACCACAAATAAATACTTAAGAAGAACAAAGAAGTAAAAGTCAACCAAAGATAATTAACCATTTCAGTGAATACCTTGTTAGCGCGGCGTCCGGTAAATGTTTAATTATCTTTGATTGACTTTTACTTCTTTGTTCTGGACTTATGAATACAAGTTTTCCGCCAGGTGTATAAATTGTAGTGTCAGGCTACTGACTGCAGTGAATATTGAGTGATTATTGAGTGGAACTATCCAGTCGAATTAGCGTGAAATATTATTAATAGCAGCAACAAATACGACGCACAATAATTAACACTAATTCGACTGGATAGTTCCTCTCAATAATCACTGCAGTCAGTAGCGTGACACCACAATTTATACACCTGGCGGAAAACATATATTCATAAGTCCAGAGAGTCACGCTCGAATCTCGGTGTCGGTAGTTACTCTTTTTTCCTAAATGACAAGATACTATTGGCTTAAGAAAATTAACTTCTCTTCTAATTATGTATAAAATCTATTATAGATATTTTGTGATGTATGGTGGCCGTTAATGATCGAGTATAACTCAAGACTTCAATGTTAAAATAAAACAGTATTTAATTACAACCGCAAATAAATGCATAACAAGAACAAAGAAGTAAAAGCCAACGAAAGATAATTAATCATTTCAGTGAATACCTTGTTAGTAGCGCGATTTGGCTTAACATTCGTTAAATCCTTAATCAAAACCCAATTCATCGACGCATAATAATTCACACTAATTCGACTGAATAGTTACACTCAATAATCACTTCAGTCAGTAGCCTGACACCGTTATTTATACACTTGGCGGAAAACATATGTTCATCAGTCCAGAGTGCCACGCTAGAACCTCGGTGTCGGTGGTAACTCATTTCTTTCCTATATGATACATTGATTGTTGTTTTACTATAAAATTGTTACTCATTTTTAAAATGAGAATGTTCTGTTGATTCTTGTTTGAGTGTTCACTATTTTCTCATAGCTAGGCCCCTAACAGGTGCTACCACTTCGGTAAATGTGGACATTAGACCAACAGTAATTAAAAAGTGATTACACGCACCTCAAAACCTCCAATCTCCCGATTAGAGTCCTTGCTTTAGGATGTAGTTTATCGTCATACCCGGCACGATCAATTCATGTAATGGGATAAGTAGTGAAAATTATCAAGAAAAGGAGGAAAGAAAATGATTGAACATTGACCCCAAAAAGGCCAAGTGTTCAAGGAAGCACGCATCCGGGAGTGTGTTCTCTAAAATAGTAGTTGTTGGGAAAAAGCTGTCCGTCTGTAATGTTTTTTTTTCTCTCAGATTTACAAGGAAATGAAGGTGCTTTTATGCCGTGGGAGTTGCCTTGTGGTCCCTCGAAACACCACGGGAGAATGTCTCTTCAGTTGTGGTTTATTACATCAAAACCGCACAACCGGTTCTTCAGATACTGAAAATGGCTTCATACATTATTGAACAGACGTCGTGTATGTCAGTTTATTGTACGAGTCTGTGTACGCATGTAGATCAGTGGGTGTACCTGTTGTCTGAAGCCTTCATATCGAAGGACGATGGCTGAGGAGCCCCTAATTCAGAAATCTCTAATCAAATCCAATTCTCAGGCGAAGAAACAGCGGGAGAACTCAAGCAAAACGGATATTGATTTTGTCAAAACTCTTAAGGGGATAGACAAGAAAGCCAACATTTCAATCTCTGTTCAAAGCATAGCACTGATGCTTTCCATTTAAAGACATTTCTTTACTTCAGCGTTACCGCCATATTTACTAACCATTAGGCAGACATTCTGTCTGACTGTAGATCCATAAGACTTTTAGTCTTTCTCTCTTTTTCTCTCTCCATCTATGAAGAGACCATATATAAACATCTCTGTCCCTATGTATATATATATATATTAGGTTGGTGCAAAAATAAGGTCGGTTTTTGACGTATTTTTAACGTCAAAAGCCGACATTATTTTTGCACCAACCTATTATAAAGGTCTGAATCCATGAACAGATATATATATAAAGAACTGAATATCTATGAGCAGATATATATATATATATATATATATATATATATATATATATAATGAAATTGAGACAATTAGCTTCTGAGAGATGAAGATAAAATGAAGATAGATAGAAGGAGGTTTATATGGATATCAGTAGACTGAAATAAATCTGTATTAGTTAAAAAATGAATATGACAAATAAAGTATATATATATATATATATGTGTATGTGTGTGTGTGTGTATTTCAACAG
Organism: Acanthosepion lycidas; assembly: GCA_963932145.1. Lineage (NCBI taxonomy): Eukaryota > Metazoa > Mollusca > Cephalopoda > Sepiida > Sepiidae > Acanthosepion > Acanthosepion lycidas. The sequence continues at coordinate 11,383,791 of OZ010607.1, read as the reverse complement.
AATGAGATAGATACATATATATAAACATAATCAGATATATTAAAATGGTTTGGTTAGATCCAGTGACAGGACCCAAATGTCAGTTATCAGTTATCTCCTGTTAATACCCCTCTCCAAGGACACATGGCACAGTGGATAAAGGCGTTGGTTAGATCCAGTGACAGGACACAAAGAGTGTGAGTTCAATACCCGATTAAGGCAGTGGAGAACTTTCAGTGGGTAAATTAACAGGAGATAACTGATAAGTGACATCCATTAAACATGGCACGTGGAACTGGAACAGTCTACCCCAGTGAGCGAAATAAAGGGTTCAGTTCCAGATTACAACCAGCTGAAGAAGGCCAGAGCGTACAACGGCCGGAAAATTGTGATAAATATGGCGACAAATATGATGACAATAGTCCGAATAATATAAATTATGTAAATATATATATATATATATATATATATATATATATATATATAGAGAGAGAGAGAGAGATAAATAGATAGATAGATGGATTGCGTCTAGCATGAAACAGCCTGTCGCTTCTGAGTGTTGAATTCAAAGTTCACTTTTATATTTATATTTACATACTCTCTATCTCTGAGCAATTTATCCCATAAATATGACACACTTTAAAAATATTTCTTCCTAGATAGATAGATAGATAGACGGACAAATGTGAATATACTGAGATAGATAGGTAGATATGAATAGATATCGATAAAAGGATAGACAGACATGGTTGTGGTTTACTTCCTGCAAATTATTCTCTTTCCATTATAATGATGTTTCAGGGATGAAATCATTTTCTCTGTTGATGGATAAAAACGCCATGACAGCTGCATCTAGACTCTTTTCTGACGTGGCCATTACTACTAACCAAATAACCCTAACCCTGCTTCAGGTAACTTCTAATTCGATTTACCAATTTGCTGATTTCATTCCCAGGAGCATCAATCTATCTCTCAATTTCTTTTTCTACCTACCTTGATATATATATATATATATATATATATATATATATAAGAGAGATCTATAAGAATGAAAAATAATGTTCTAACAAAAATCTTCAGGACCCAAGAGAAATTGCTGTAATGTTCATATCTATCTATCTATCTATCTATCTATCTATCTATCTATCTATCTATCTCTTTCTCTCTCACTCTCTCTCCCTCCCTCTCTCTCTCTCTCTCTCTCTCTCTCTCTCTCTCTCTATCTATCTATCTATCTATCCTCTTCTCTGTTCATATCAATCTGTCTATCTATCCTCATCTCTGTTCATATCTATCTGTCTGTCTGTCTATCTATCTATCTATGCTCATTTCTGTTTCTATCTATCTATCTATCTATCTATCTATCTATCTATCCTCATATCTGTTCATATCTATCTATCTTTATATCTATCTATCTATCAAACATTACGGTGGTAGGAAAGTAATTAAAGCCGAGATGCCATGTCAAGACCAATGAAATTGCAGATTCTTTGGATTTTATCAACAACTGCGCTTAAATTCACTAATTCTCTGTACCAAAGAGGAAAACTTATGAATATATTTATGGAAAAGACAAAAAGCTCCACGAAATTTTGTTAGTTAAATATATTATCATTATTCTTATCTTCTGGATTTAGTCAGAAAAAAATATTTTACCGTATTTTTTCTGGTTGTATAAGGAACATTTTTTACCTTCTAGACATCGACATATATATAGGTTGATGAAACGTTGAAAATTTGTTCGTGAAGTAATTTCGCCATTTTATATTATTACTAATCTACTTTTTGTATGAATGATTCATTGTAATATAAATTGAACTGCGCCATATAGTTGATTATATATATATATATATATATATATATATTATTCCAGGATCATTTTCCAAGTTATTCAATGATCAATGATTTTATGATCTTCACTTCCTCAAACCGTCTAATTCTCTGTTCTGGTGTCAAAACGCCTCACACGTTTCACGTACGATTTCATTTCAAAGTTTTTTTTTTGTTCACTGCTCTTTGAACTGTCATAGCTGAAACTCTTCTCTAACGTGCCAAACATTTTATGGATTAAGTTGGATATTTTCTAGCTGATTTCTTTAGTTCTAACTTGAAATGATGATAGCCCTTCTTCTTGTAACCTTCTGATCCAGTTTTCCTCTCTAATGTTTCCTCTTTTTTAAACGTATTTACCTTTCTCTTAACATCAGAAAAAGAGTCTGGATGCAGATGTCATGGCGTTTTTATCCATCAACAGATAAAATGATTTCATCCCTAAAATATCAATCTAGTGGAAAGAGAATAATTTGCAGGAAGTAAACCACTACCGTGTCTGTCTATCTATTCATATCTATCTATCTATCTATCTATCTATCTATCTATCTATCTATCTATCTATCTATCACAGTATGATCACTTCTATCTATCTATCTATCTATCTATCTACATCCTTGTGCAATTAATTGAATCAAAAGCGAATAATTCCGTTATTATATACATTTTTTCATATTTTTCCAATGAAACATGACCCAGTGCACATGTTAATACTTCGTATGTCTATTCCACGAAATTGTTCCTTGCAGATTGACCACAGATTCTCGATTAGATTCTCGATTAGATTTAAAACTGGATATTTTCTGGGTCGGTCTATTGTATTTTGATTTGCTTATTGGTAAAGCTTGACAGTATGTTTGTGCAGCGTTACTATTTTCGTAAGCTTCCTTGGAGTAACGTCTATCGCAGACAATGACTGTAGGACAACTAATCGACAGTCAAAACAATAATGATTTTATGAAAATCTGATGTAATCACGGACGACGCAATATTTTTCAAGGCCAAACAATTTTCATCATGCACCCCGAAAACAGATTCATATTACTGCACCCCACTGCAAATAACCTAATCTGAAGTAAAAACAGAAATCAATTACACCCTGTCACTCCAGTGGGTCTAAAACTGGCCGTATCGGGAAAAGAAGGAAACATGTAAAATAATTTATTCAGGTTTGATTTAATTTGATTTTGTTTCGCGGTATATCCACACCTCTATGACCGAAATCTAAATATTTGGAACAATTTTATGGCTTCAATTAAGTATATTTTCAACGTAACTGCATGCCTTCAACCATGGATAAAATGTATTGTCGGCCATTTTGTTTTAAAAATGTATTGTTGGAGATTTTTCATATAATAATATACTGCTGTTAATTTTTCTATAAGAATGTATTTTTATACTTACATTGTGTTTTCTTTGGGCTGTTCACTATTTGTCCATAGGTGGGATACCAACAGGTGCTCCCTCAATGAATTTATTCAGGAATGTTATTTTTAATCATTTCAACCCAAGCAAACCGACAAAGCCACTAAGACGCACGGGGTTATTGATTGGAGAGAATATGAAAAGAAAGAAAAACATGAAGAAGTAAAATCCATAAAAGAACAGGATTTAAGAAGACAGAAGATAACGATTGACATTACATTTAAATTTTTCAAGATTAAAGTTGACTGGAAAAAAAGAAGCCGAGGAGAGATACACAAACTAGAAGCTCGAGATTAACCTTCTAACATCGAACATACGGCTACATCTAGCCATATCGGCTATAAAAAGATGAAACCTAACCGTTTATCTAGTACTACACCTAAATTTATAAAGTCTAGGAAACAAAGAGAAAAATTTTTCAGAACAATTACCATAAAAATATTTATATTTATAAGAACGGGGAAACAGTATTACATCGGTAGGAAAGTAATTAAAGCCGAGATGCCATGTCAAGACCAATGAAATTGCAGATTCTTCTTTGGATTTTATCAACAACTGCGCTTAAATTCACTAATTCTCTGTACCAAAGAAGAAAACTTATGAAAATATTTATGGAAAAGACAAAAAGCTCCATGAAATTTTGTGTTAGTTAAATATATTTTCATTATTCTTATCTTCTGGATTTATTCAGCAAAAATATTCTACCGCATTTTTCGGTGTATAAGGAACATTTTTTACCTTCTAGATATCGATATATATATAGGTTAATGAAACTTTAAAATTTTGTTCGCGAAGTAATTTCGCCATTTTATATCATTAACTTTACTAATCTACTTTTTGTATGAATGATACATTGTAATATAAATTGAACTGCACCACATAATTCATTATATATATATATATATATATATATATATATATATATATATTTTTTTTTTTTTTTCCAGGATCATTTTCCAAGTTATTTGTTGTGGATTCCGCGTGAAAAATCGGTCTCCAATAAATGACAAACGCAAGTATTTAAGCTAAGAAATTAAATGTATTTACATGAAATACAAAAGGTAATGCTGTTAGTAAAATCCAGGAACGCCGGTTAGTATTAATCAAAGATCGCTATATACAGTCTCGAAGTAAACTTCCTTAGAGTCGGGCGTCCTTGTAACTGACTTCTAACGTCAACTCAATCACAGTGTCTATGTACTTTCCACTCTGTTTCTCCACCCTGTTCCTCTTCTATCAGACTCTTTGACTGACTGACTGTGGCTATTTTATGGCAGCAGGATGAGTCCATTTATATCAGAAAAGGGTGGATCAATTAATACCCCCCTCCTTAGATCCCTTTTTGGGGAGAATTAATATTCTGTCCATTGTTTGTTGAAAAATTGCAGGAGAAACGTTTACTCCCAATGGTAGTCTGTTGATTTTATACAATCCCTTGTGCGTATTAATGCAAGGGATTTTCGTACTCTCTTCTTGTACTGGAATTTGTAAATAAGCCTCCCTATGATCTATTTTTGAAAATATCTTACCGCCGTTGAGCTTTGTAAATACCTCCTCTGGGATCGGTAGTGGGTAATGGTGGTCTTTTACTGCCTTGTTGAGTCCCGTCGAAAAATCTGCGCAACGCGAATTTCTCCTGACTTCTTTTTTACGTAAACCACCGGCGCAGCCCACTCACTTAACTCTGTTTTAGATAAAATCCCAGTTTGTTCAAGTCTCTCCAATTCTTTGTCTATTTTTTCTATAGTAGCAAACGGTACATTTCGCTTCTTTCTGAAAATTGGTTGGACGTTTTCTTTTAATTCTATTTTGGCCTTAAATTTGTTGCATCGTCCCAACCCACTTGAAAATATCTCAGGAAATTGCTTGTATAATTCTTCGTTCAATTTTATGGTATCTGATGGTTCAACCTCTAACTTTTTGCAAAACAAGTTGATAGGTAGGTCCCAAATGTTGAATTTATGCATCTAGTCGATACCTACTAAATTTTCAGTATCTTTCATGACGTATATCTTAAGTTTTTTTGTTTTGCCGTGAAATTTAACATTCACTATTATTTCTCCCTCAAATTTTATTCCTTTGCCTGTAACCGATTTGGCAATTTTTTGAGTGTGTAACATGGTAGGTCTGTCGAGTTTTTTCCATGTCTGTAAGTTGATTATCGTGAGGTCGGAACCCGAATCCAGTTGTAATTTAATCTTTTTGTTTAAAATTTCCAGTTCTCCATATTTCCTTACATTGGAGTTGTCATCATTATTCATCCTTTTAGCTCTTATTCTATTAGTATCTTTTCTATTTCTACATTGGGATACCTTTTGGCCTTTTTTCCACATTCATGGCAGTTTTTATATCTGAAGCGGCAATCCTTGTTCCAATGTAATCCTCCACATCGATAACATGCTGATGGAGGGGGCTTATATTTGTTTCGATACCCGTCATAATTTGTCCTGTATGTTGTATTTTTTCTCTTATCATAATATTTTATTTTTCTTTCCGGGGAGGGTGAGAATCTTTTTTCATTGTCGTAAAATTTTAGTTTTCTTTCCGGGGAGGGTGAAGAACGTAGACTTTTATTTAACTTACGTATATGAGAAACAGCTGAATCTTCAATGTCCCTTGCGTCTTTCTTTATGCTTAAACATCTCTGGCAATCTTCCGATAATTGCTGTAATGTTAGACCCGGTTGATTTTGTAATTTTGCAAGCATTCTTCTACGCATTTCGCTATCTTTTGTAGAAACTAGCCCTTGAACAAAGATGAGACATTTACAATTGTCCGGTGTTAATTCCGCTAGTTTGAAGTCGTCACAATGTTTATTTACGATTGCGGCAAACGTGGAATAATCCTCATTATCGCCCTTTACCAGGTTAAGGCATTTCCACCTCCTATGGAAGAGGGATGTTTTGGGGCTGAAGAGTTCTTTAAGACACGTCACTGCTTCGTCAAATTTTAATTCGTTCGTCTTTTTTGGCAAGATATAATCCACGAACTTTGTATATTCTTCAGTTCCTAATTTTCTAAGCAATAGACGTAGCTTTTTTGCTTCTGTCCAATTTTGACAGTCTATGTTAAAGATGTCTTCATGTCTTCTGAAGTAATCTCCAAAATTTTTGTCCTCATCTAGAGAATATTTGAAAATCTCTACGGTATTCCACACTGCGTCTTGCGAAAATGTTGCTTCTTTTTCAATATCTAATTGCTTGCTGCCCGCTACTTTCAATATTAGTTCATGGAGCTCTGTTTGTCTATCTTGATTTTCCTTTTGCGTTTGTAATATTTGCTTTTGCCATTTTTCTTGTAGCTGTAACTGTTGATCATTTTGGTATTTCTGCATTTGTAATTGTTGCTCATTTTGGTGTCTTATCAGTTCTACCAACATATTTTTAAAATCTTCCATGATAACTCAATTTTATGTATTATTACTCCGCGAATTTGCTTGTCGCTAATTTGTTGTTGAACGATGAGGGAAGGATTTTTCTTCTGTTGATTAGTTTTTCCGCGTGTGTTCGCCAAGTTGTTTGTTGTTAGACGTACAAAAAGTTTTTCTTTCCGTGTGAGTTTCGAATCCTCGTTCGCCAAGTTGTTGTGGATTCCGCGTGAAAAATCGGTCTCCAATAAATGACAAACGCAAGTATTTAAGCTAAGAAATTAAATGTATTTACACAAAATACAAAAGGTAATGCTGTTAGTAAAATCCAGGAACGCCGGTTAGTATTAATCAAAGATCGCTATATACAGTCTCGAAGTAAACTTCCTTAGAGTCGGTCGTCCTTGTAACTGACTTCTAACGTCAACTCAATCACAGTGTCTATGTACTTTCCACTCTGTTCCTCCACCCTGTTCCTCTACACGTTCCTCTCTACACGTTCCTCTACTATCAGACTATTTGACTGACTGACTGTGGCTATTTTATGGCAGCAGGACGAGTCCATTTATATCAGAAAAGGGTGGACCCCATAATATTATTCTACATCATCTTCACCTACTAAAAACGTCTAATTCTCTGTTGTAAAACGTCTCACACGTTTCACGTACGATTTCATTTCAAAGTTTTTTTTTGTTCACTGCTCTTTGAACTGTCATAGCTGAAACTCTTCTCTAACGTGTCAAACATTTTATGGATTAAGTTGGATATTTTCTAGCTGATTTCTTTAGTTCTAACTTGAAATGATGATAGCCCTTCTTGTAACCTTCTGATCCAGTTTTCCTCTCTAATGTTTCCTCTTCTTTAAACGTATTTACCTTTCTCTTGGTAGTTCGTGCATGGACTTTGAAGATAGAAGCCAGAGTATGAATGTTGGTAGCATTACTGACAGCATAAATGATCTTTTTTTCCTCTCACTATAGCTCATTTGGAAGACAGTGGGTCTGACACGAAACAATTTTCCCTGTTATCTTTCTATCTGAATAACTCAAAGTGTTTTCAGTGATTCTTACGAAATGGTGTCAAGATGGCTAAACGTCTTATCTGAAAACCTGAAGGAAAGAAACTGAGTTTAGTCGTTTTTTAGATACAAGACATTTTGTGGGATGGATAATTAGGCTTTTACACGACAATTTTACTGTTACACCCCATATATACATATATAAAAACAGTGCTCAATAGACAAATATAGCCTGTATTGTGATTATTTTTTAAATATGATTCCATCGCTACGTAAGAGTTCTCATGTTTCAAAGACAGAAGCTAAAACACTTCAATTTAATTACAGAAGTTAAATTAAATTAAAGTACCTTGTTCCGTTTCATCCACAAGCGAATTTTGGAATATTATTTATTGTACGTGAATTGTGCAAATGCGGCACAAGGCGAAAAGGGGGAAACTAAATATAAAAGTAAAAACGACAAGCTACAAACACAAATACGAAACGATACGTATAAGCAAAAAAAAATTCAATATGGCGACTTTAAAATAAAGGTTTGCTGATAAACCAAATACGAATATATACAACAAAGTAGACTAAATAGACACAATTAGAACAATATAAAAACAGAAGAATTAAACAATTAAAACCCAGAAAACTTAACGGATATTTAAAAGGGAAAAAACAAAAAACAGAGTAACACGTAACAAATAACACGTAGTAAATGAACAAAGAAAAAATAAATTGTGACTTCAACAGAAATAATAACACGTGTAAACAGATAAACTCTGGGAGGTGGGTATTGAAAATCAAAAACGAAAAAATAACTTAAAAAGGAGGCTTTAACATAAAAATCAAAACTAATAATGGAATAAATACAAAATGAAATACAAATTATTGATAATTTTTTTCTTGCATGTTATTTCAATATATACTTGTTGATTCACATTTGGACTTTTGTTGTTTTCTTGAATCATTAATAATACAAAAGATATATGCGCCAATGAACACACCTATAACAATGGTCTTCTTTTGTCTTATCATTAAACTAGCCACAAACACTGACCCAAACATACAAATAATATTCCTTTTACCAAAACAACGCATTCTTACTTACCTTTCTTACCTCATCCACCATATTGCCTCAGGAACTCTATGAAATCCTAACTAGTCCCCATCTATACAAATCATTTTCGGTGCTGGGGAGGGGGAATAAAAATAACAATTTAAAAATCAAATTGCCTAAAATGAGTATTTACAAATGTGTACAAAACTATACAAGAAACTATACAAAATTTTTTTCGTAATAACCCCCCCTCCAGCATTAACATCAGCTAACTGGACGAAAATCAATGCGGGAATATAAAATATAAAATATCCATACATCTCATGCACTCACTCAACCACACAGTCATTCACACAGAAAAACAGAAAGGCCGATAATTATCTACCCCATCCCTACCGTTTTTGTTCTTACGAAGCAACTTGATCACACCCCTAATGAAGCATTGTGCTATAGACCCAAGCTTCATCCAGATGTTGTAAATCAGTGCCAGCAAGGGGACTAAGACGGGCAACTGCCTCAAATACATTTCATAAGAAAGACCATCTAACCCCGGAGCCTTGTCCAGGCCAACCTGCTTCAGCGCATCCCAGATTACAGACTCTGTAATGGGACTCTCGCATCCAGCCGCTTCAGCCGCCTCGAGGCGGGGAAAGTTGGCTAAATAGGCATGGAACTGAGCAGGGCTCAGACCGGACTTCCTGTTAAACAGCTCCTGAAAGTAGTCACGGAAAGCCTCACAAATGCCCAGGTCTGTAATCATTCCTTGTCCGGCAATGTGATGCTCGCGACATGCCGACTCTGCACGCAATGAAGCGGCCATATTCGAACCCACGCAAAACATTCTTTTTAGCCTAGCCTTAACTACTAGAGCTTGATCTTTCTTGATAAGCAAGGAGGCCAGCTCCGCCTTAGGTAAGGCTACGCTCCCACTATCACAGGATTTGATCGCCCGATCTACTTTTTTTCTCACAAGACTTTTGCGCTGCTAATCCTGCTAAAATGTGTCGGCGACAAAAATCAGCAGCAAAAGACATAAGTTTGGATTTCAGAGAATCCCACCACTTATTCCCAACCACAGCCCCTGACAATTCCCGCTGTAGCATTAGTAAAAGCTAATCCCGGAAATCTTGCTCACCAAATAATACGTTCAATTTCCAGTAACCAGACATCTTAAGCTTAGGCTTACCTAAGTTTACCCGGACCCGGTCAAGCCGATGATCCGAGTAAACTATAAAATGAAAACTTGGATATTCTAAGAGCCCTACGTCGACTCTCTTAACTAGAACTCGGTCGATGTAGCTTGCGCTCTCCACGGTATCCGAGCTGCCGCCCAAAGTCCAAGTCCATACTACCTCCCGGGGTTTGCTCATTTCGATACTTATCGACGAGATCAAACCCGTCGATAAAGTCCCGAAACGGCTTTACATCCGTGTTTTTAGTACCCGATTTTTTTCCCTATACGATTTATATCGGGATCAAGGACGGCATTCCAATCACCGGCTAGAACAGGCGAACGAGATGTCATCAAAAACGGCGCGATCTGCCGAAACACATCAGACCGCTGGGCATTGACATTTGGCGCATAAACCCCAATGAGACGAAGAGTCATACTTTATGGCAACATCCAGCACGCCAAGCCTACATAGCGGATCCGCGAAAACAAGAACACAATTCTTGTCTGTTAAAATATTTCCTAGATAGTTGAATTTCTATACAGTGTAACCCGCATATAAGAGAGTTGTCGGGACCGGAGAATAAGTCTCTTATATCCGTGTTTATCTTATATCCGGGTTTGGTCTATTTTGTTTAGCTCTAATTTGGGACCAGAGAAAATCAATCTTATATCCAGGTTTCTCTTATATCCGGGTTACACTGTATCTGCTTGATTTCGACGCCTGGCGCATGCGTCAAAATGAAAGAAACATAGAAATTAGGGGAGTATAATTTATGGAAGAATTACGTATGCCAGAAATTTTAGTGAGTTTTTTTTGTTCTTAATACTGTTTTCAAAAAAAGAGAAGTACAAGTTCCCTATTTTTGAGAATGTAGACTCGAAAGGAATATATATATTCAATTGGGTTTCCATACAAGCTCATCTAGACCTTCCATTATTCATTTTTATCTTTCTTTATGGAATAGCATCAATTCCCTTTTTATTGAAATTTGAAGGTTAATACGAATTGTAATATTATTTTACCTTTATTTCTATCTAGATTTCAACACCTATTTATCCTTTAAAAAAATTATAAAACTTGGATTATTTGTCTCTTTATAACGCTCATGCCAAAAACTAAGACTAAAGTGAAAAAAGTACGCAGTATTCTAATTCATATTGTAAAGTAAAATTTACTTAAGTATAATAAATAAGGCAATGTAAAGATTTTAAATCCGGTTAGTATCTTAATCTATATTAGAAAGTCCGTTTCATAAAATAATGTAGTACACTTTTACATTGCTTGAAGAATTATCTGCGAACACAGAATTATTTTCTTTTTAGAAATATTAACCTAACCAACCTAGGAGACCGTTAAAGTTCAAATTTTAAAATTCGCCGGAATTCCATTGGCTGGATTTATTGCTTCTTAGTTTTATTCACCACCCTTCATCCCACACCACCTTCCCCCCTTTCCCTGTTACTAATCCCTTAGATTCCTTTCTTTCTCCACACGTAAATTCTTGTACACCTTTTATGGGAAAATTCCTAATGACGGAAGTAGAAGTCATGCATCGTTAACTGCATTTCTAAATAAAATATTTCAGTCGCATCGTAATTCCCCAACTGATGAAACGTTAAAAAAAGGTTTTCATTTTTTAACGTTGAAACAAGATGTACAGTTTTGTAGTGGATATGTGCATGTTCTAATGAAACACTGCATAATATATATATATATATATATATATATATATATATATATATATATATATATTAATCAAACAAAAAATCGATTCCTTTTTGGGATATCTGCAATAGCGTTCTGTCGGTGTTCGAAACTTTGCTGTTGTTTACTGCGCATTACTGGAAAAGAATTGCAGAAATCAGCCGTACAAAAGAAAGCTACATTCATCTGAGATTTCCAATATGCGCAACACTGTGGAATTTGTAAGAAAATAGAATGGTAAATGTATAGATCACTCTTAAAGTTATACCATGTACATATTCGATGTTGAAATCCCTCGATATATATATATATATATATATATATATATGTGTGTGTGTGTGTGTGTGTGTGTGTGTGTGTGATTTAAGAATATAATAGTTCAAAAGTAAAGCGGATATTTTCATACAGTGCTCAGTATTAAAAATATTAAAATAATATTAATATTAAAAATAGACTATTGATAATATGATGAAGTTACTTAAATGTAAATATCAGTTTTTGATGTTGTTTCCTAACTTCGAAGTTTCTTGGAATTGTCCATTTTCCAAGGGGACAGTTCTTGAAAAATGGCCAATTCCAAGAAAGTTGGAACGCTCCTATTCAAAAAAAAATCTACCAGCACCAAAAACAAAACCCACTTGAAAAGGTATAAACAAGTGTCCGAAAGCGCTTTGCTCAAAGAAAATTACTCCTACGAAACGGAAAACCTAAGGTTGCTGGAAGAATTAAATAAGAATTAATAATATATATAGTAATGTATATTTGGGCAGCAACCTTCATTTTAAACGTTTCATTAAATACGGCTGACATGGAAGATATTAGGTTGGTGCAAAAATAATGACGTAATAATGTCGTTTTTTGACGTTAAAAAATACGTCAGAAAACGACATTATTACGTCATTATTTTTGCACCAACCAAATATATATATATATATATATATATATATATATATATATATATATATATATATATATATATGTGTGTGTGTGTGTGTGTGTGTGTGTGTGTGTATATGTGTGTGTGTGTATTTTTTAACTAAGCTTAATAATTATTATCTGTCTATATTTCTGAGATGTGTTATGTACACTATTCACAATACTCGGACTATTGTCCTCATTTTGTCGCCATATTTATTACAACGTTTCGGCCGTTGTTAATTTCCCTCTGAAAGTTCTCCACTGCCTTAACCGCGTATTGAACTCTTTGGGTCCTGTCACTGGATCTAACCAACGCCTTTATCCACTGTGCCATGTGTCCTTGGAGAGGGGAATTAACAGGAGATAACTGATAACTGACATTTATTAAATATGGCACGTGGAATTAGAGCAGTCTACCCAAGTGAGCGAAATAAGGGTTCAGTTCGACATTCCAACCATCGAAAGAGGGCCGGAGCCTACAACGGCCGAAACGTTGTAATAAATATGGCGACAAAGATGAGGACAATAGTCCGAAAAATATAAATAGTGTTAATAATTATTGAATGTAACAATTATCTATATATTCAAATTACTCCGAACACGTAAAGTACATTTTAACAGCAGTCACGAAACCATTACAGAACGTACTCTGGGTTTGTGAGCAGTATTTGTACTGCGCTAAGGCGTAAACAACAGGCGGGAAATGCTTGAAGCTAGAAGTGAAGGAAGTAAATATTTCTATCGTCATATTCCCGAAAGTATAACTACCACTCCCCATATCAAGTTTTCAGATGTGTAATTTCAATGTGTAGATATATATATATATACTGCTCAGTATCGGATATAAAATGTATATAGATATAGAAACTGATGATCATAGCTCTGAAGATTGCATTGAAGTGTAAAACTGAGAATCACAGTGTTGATTCCTATGTCTACAAGATATGCGCGCGCGCACACACACACATATATATATTTATATATTTTAATAAATATACATATACCTACATCCCAAGTGCAACTAAAGTTTCGTTGTTCTACCAACTCATTAGATACTAATTATTAATTTTAATTTTTAAAAATCAAAAACGAAACGTTAAGTTGCACTTTGTACGTAGATATATGTATATTTATTAATATGCACTTCTTAGGTCTCTCTAAGCACATTTAGCACTCTCTTGTTTACACCTTAAATTAAATTGAGTAAATATTTATTCGCTTACCTCTGTATGCACGCTAACGCACGTATATACGTTTGCTAATATCTAGTTATTTGATTTATTTATATTAATACACACACACACACACACGCACACACACACACACACATATATATATATATATATATATATATATATATATGAAGAAATAAAGAACTATACTCTTAAGGTGTGCTATATTTATGGGATAAAGTGCTCAATATCAGAATTAGAGCGTGTGTAAATCTAAAAATGAACATTGAAGTCATCACTTAGAGGCGACAGGCTGTTTCATGCTAGAGGCAATCGTCGGGCCAAACCAAAACAAAACAAAACTATCAAATAAGCGATACAAACAAATTTTTACTACGTTAATAAAACACCTATTAAAATAAAAATGAATAAATTAATATATAAGAAATAAAAATAAAAATAAAAAATAAATAAAAACAACCAAAATAATCTAACCCAAATAAATGACTTTCGGCAAAATAACCGCCAAAATAAACTACCCACAATGCACCAATGACCCGTATATATAAATAACCGAGAAAAACATGACACAGCCTGTCGCCTCTAAGTGTTGACTTCAATGTTCACTTATATATATATATATATATATATATATATATATATATATATATTCTGGTAGAAGCACCGTGGACATGATTTTCAGTTTGAGGCAACTACAGGAAACATGATAGCATGACAAGGATTTATTTAATACTCTTGTTGACCTTTGATAGCGTTTCAAGGGAAGCTCTTTGATTGTTTTTTAGGAAGCTGGGTGTTCCTGAAATGATGCCCTATGTCATCATGTCGTTCCATCAAGAGAATATGGCCGCAGATCCACTGGTGAGGTGTCAGAACCATTCACTGTATCTAATGGAGATTCTGTTCTTACACCTCTCTAATATGCTTTGTAGTTTTCTGTCATGATGAAAACAGAGAATGTTAAAGAAGGTGTGAGATTTGAGTTTAGAACAAGTGCTGAGTTGTTCAAACAACTACACTTCAAAACAAGACCTAAGACAATTGTGCAAACTGTTCGTGGCCGACTCTTTTGTAGAGGACTGCGTACAAGAGAATATGCAATGGATAGTTCACAAATAAGTGAAAAATCTCGAAGGGCGTTTCCTCTTTTACTTCTCTTGGCTCTATTGATCGAAAGATGCTAAAATGCACAAAGAAATTGAGTGCTAGGCTGGAAGGGCTTAGTTCTGCATTCTGTAATCTTTCTTATAGGCTTCGGAATGACCATGATACTTCGTTATCTTGATCTCTGTACGGACGACTCGTCAATCAACTTGATGTCTTCCCTATGCGTTGTCTACGTGCGATCATCCCCCGAAGACTGGGTGATCATAACACAATTACCACCAAAGATACAATAAAAAATTAAAATTTCAACAAGCCAAACTTTACAAATTTACATGCGCATTTGGAAAATGTTTCTATAATAATAATAATAATAATAATAATAATAATAATAATAATAATAATTCAAATAAAAACATACATTCGTTATGTAACTACTGCATTATCTCGTCGACTAACTTGCCATTTATTCGCTAATTATTGTTAAATCGCATATAACTAACCAACACAAGAAAGGCAAGAAACTCAACAAACCTTTGCCAATAACACAAAAGTGCTATACAACATAAATCTTAAAAACAACGAAAATACGAGATGCATTAAACATACAAGAAAATAATCCAACATCAATAAAATGTTATCGAATTTAGGAACAAACATACTAAATATATGTCATTAAGAAGAAGAAAAAACGGCATTCTATGTAATATTAAAGAAATTGAACTTAATGTGCTAAGTAAACCTAAAAGACACTTCAATGATTTCACTAACATCATTTAAGAGGTCATTTGCTTTTACATTTTTTAAAGATAAAAAAATCTGAATATGAGTGGATTTAGGACTAGCAAGTGTCATTCGATTCGAAATTACCTGTTTACTGTGTGTAAGTGAATTGTCTATGTGTGTGCGTGCGTGCGCACGCGCGTACGTACAGTTGAATTTGGTAGATGTAACCGTAAGTTCTATGCTAGCAGTTTCCTCTCTCACAGCTACAGATTTTAGAGCTCTGTTCCAGCTTCTTGATTTTCAGTCAACTGATTTGCACAAAGGTAAATGTAATGTCAATCGTCATATTCCATCTCCTTCATTCCTGTTATTTTATTGTTATCGCTCTTTAATACTTTTTCTTTCACACTCAGTTCGCCCCACCTTGCATCTTAGTGGATTTATTGCCTTGTTTGGGTTGGAAGGATTGTTTTTTAAAATATCGCTATTCAGCATCATGATATCTCATCAATATTTTAACATTCACATGAATGGCGTTGGGACTGATTGTAAAAAATGTTTTTGAAGTTATTAATTTGGAATAGCACAAGGATTGTGTTTTTATTGCGTGGGTATTCGATTTTCTTAGGTTGCTTCTCTTTTTGGAGTGATCAAGTTGGAAGGATACAGAAGGTGCTTATCTCCCTTTAGTGAAGATAAGTCACGTGGGTCAGATGACAGCAGCTTCGTGCCGTCACCCCATAAAGCGCCGATAATCTTTCGGTTCGTTTACAAACGGTGAGTTGCTTTCTTTAGCTCGCCCCCCCCTGGCCCGAAGCAGAGGTTACCCCCACCCCAGCAGCATACAAGTCCAAATATAGACAGATACTGAAAGGCCGAAAGGTTGTAATAAATATGGCGACAAAGATGAGGACAATAGTCCGAATAATGTAAATAATGTACATAATACCTCATCTCAGAAATATAGACAGATACTGAAAGGCCGAAAGGTTGTAATAAATATGGCGACAAAGATGAGGACAATAGTCCGAATAATGTAAATAGTGTACATAATACCTCATCTCAGAAATATAGACAGACTCTGACACGTGTATATCTGTATATATAGTTTTTTTTCATGGTCTTAGCATTATAAGCATGTTGGTCATTCTTTTTCCTTTCTGCTATTCAGTTCCATCCGTGAAATATCGGTTTTATCTTGTCTTGGATATAATAATGCTCATAATGAAAAAAATGTATATGAAGAATAATTCTTTCTTCCGCAACGAGCGCTCTCATTACAAAGAGATTGTGTTTCAGTGATCGCCATGCATGTAACATTTACTTGGATCAATTAATCTTAGCCTTTCATATTTTTGACGGGCTTCTATTTTTGAGATGAATGTGGAACCAAGATAACATTAAATCAATGATCCTCTTCAAAATAGTTATTTCAGAAATAGATGATTGATTGCATCAGTCAAGAAGAATATTGATACTTCCATATGATTTTGATCCCTGCGTTGAGATAAACATGAGTTTAAAAGAAACAATCAAAAATTTAGCTAGAAAAGCTAGATAACTTTCACATTCAACGAATGATACTGTAGTGAGTCCCGATAAATATAATATATAAAAATAAAATATTATCAGGGCTCACGTTCTCAGCTGACATGAAGTTGAAAGACTATATTGAATCCATTTCTGGGTCAGCTGCTAAGAAAGTCGGTTCACTGTGACGTGCGAGACAATCTTTCTCCTCAGAATCTATGTTACATATCTAAAAGTCTACCATCCCCACAGGATTAGAATATTGCGCAATAAGTCTACCATTTGTCAATACTTAGAATATTGCTGCCCCTGCTATTTACCTTGAGTTTCTTGAAAAGATCCAAAGAAAAATCAGCAATATTATTGGTCCTGATCTGGCAGCCTGGCTTCAGTCAGTTTCACACCGCCTGTAAATTTGCCTCCCTTTGCCTTTTCTATAAATACTTTCGTGGTAATTGTTCAGATGAGCTTATCGCTATGGTAGCTTGCATTTCTAAATTTAAGCGCAGTACTAAACTGGCGTCGGGATTTCATCAATTTACAGTTGATCTGGCGAGATATAACCGTGAATTCTACGCTAAGAGTTTCTTTTCTCGCTTATGGAACTCCGTTCTGGCTCGATGTTTTCAAGCCAAATTTCTGCGATGGTTTACATGCAATCGCTATCTACTGTCCTCCCGTTTACTCTTTTCTCTTTCTGCTCATTATAAATGTTTCTGTTCCTGATTCTGCCACACCCTGCTACCTATTGTGTCTTGTTGGCTTTATTGGCTTGCATACAGATTTAAATATATAAACAAAAGTAAAAAGAATTAAAATAAAAATAATGCATTTGCACTTTGTTTTAAAACCCTTATCTATTTATCTATCTATCTATCTAATCTTCTCTTTCTGTTCTCCCCCCAGCCTGTGAGAAGGCAACCCTCAAATAAATAGAGGAGGAAGAAGAAATGACTGAACCCGGCCCAAGACACGGGAAGTTTGTAGGTGCAGAACTGACTTATTTGTGTCTAAAAAGTACCAAAAATCAGAGAGGCTCCACGCATAACTTCCGTTATAAAAAAAAAGATGAAAAAGCAAGAAACGCCGGCAAATAAAATAATTTGTCTCACAACAAAAGAGACTTTTGATGCTAGCTGAAACCTATGTTCGCGCCAAATTCTCAAGCCTGATCAAAAGAATATACACTTGACACATCTGGGCTAGAGGCAGACACTTAAATATTAAGGGTAGTTTTCTAACTGTAGATTAAATGTAACACAAGGGCGAAAGTGTAGAGCACTTGTTAACCATATGACCAGTGACAGGACAAAAGAGTGTGAGTTCAATACCTGGTTAAGGCAGTGAAGAACTTGGAGATGGTAATTAACAGGCCATAACTGATAACTGACACCCATTAAACATCGCACGTGGAACTAGAACAGTCTACCCCAGGGAGCGAAATAAAGGGTTCAGTTCGACATTCCAACAACCTGAAGAAGGCCGGAGCGTACAACGGCCGAAACGTTGTAATAAATATGGCGACAAAGATGAGGACAATAGTTCGAAGAATGTAAATAGTGAACATAATACCTCATCTCAGAAATATAGACAGATACTGAAAGGCCGAAACGTTGTAATAAATATGACCACAAAGATGAGGACAATAGTCCGAATAATGTAAATAGTGTACATAATACCTCATCTCAGAAATATAGACAGATAATAAATATATACTTACACACACACAAACAACTACGGACGAACAATCCTACCCCACCGCATAATTACTACCTTATTATATAACACCAAGGCAAAAAATAAATTGAGAACCATTAATAAACATTAAATAACAATGGCATATTAATGAAACATTAGATAAACAATAACATATGATATAAACAAATATTTAATTTAATACATATACATTGTTTAACAATTACATACATGTGCCTGAGCATAGTGTTGGTATGTTCTTGAGTGTCCGGGAGTATGTAATCTATATACGTATTCAAACAGCAAAGAACCCAACCAACCTTAATTAATACACTAAGATAGACGCACTAGTATAATTATAACAAAGTACAGACACAAGTGTACATGTTCCTCTGTACCCGTATTTATATGCGTATATATGTGTACATACGTATACTTATACACGTACATACAGGAATTTGCGCGCGTGCCTATGCACAAGCGTATGAATACAGGCATATGAGCATAAATTAAAAACTAATAAATAAAAATTTAATTATAAACCTCACCTCCTACAGTTAATACTTAAGATACCACCAAACCAAATAAGAAAACGAAATAACAGCCTCATAAATATATATAAATATATGTGTGTGTATGTATGTATGTATCCATACATATGGAAGCATTAATATCATTAATATCATATATATATATATATATATATATATATATATATATATATATAATATTGAAGCATTAATATCTATTATATATGTAGAAAACGAAATACTTGCTGACTTAATTTGCCTTATATATATATATATATATATATATATATATATATATATATATATATATATATATATATATATATAAGGCATATTAAGGCAGCACGTATTAATCTAAACAGGTTTGATTAAACATGGCTTGTTCTGTGTAATTTTTTATTATATTTTTAATTTTAGATATGATGCTGAATATTGGAATTGAAATTGTAAACATAGTGCCATATGCATCTCATTCGATAATTAGAAAAAATGCAATAAAAAAATTGAATAAACGACCTTGGAGGCTGAATTTCATCAAACTTTTTTGGATGAATATTTGCTGCTTAAATCTAACTTATTAAAATTACATGTTCCTGCAGCGAACAAGGATATTCACACCCCAAAATGTCTCTGATCCAAAATGAAATTATCTTAGTGAACAACATAATCAGGGTTGTATAGGCAACATAATCTTTCATACCAGACAATCTGTACACTGTTCTTGGAAATGACTAAGACTTCTGAAAGGGCTTTTACAAAACAACAGCATAAATAAGAAATTTAGGCTGAATTTAATCAAATACATATATATATATATATATATATATATATATATATATATATATATATATATATATATATATATATATCAAAGGAAAAAAATCCTATAATAAATTTATTTCGGCAGGTCATTTTTTAATACCTGTCTCATCAATCAGACCGGAATTACAAAAATGGTTTAAATTTATCCAGACAGTATGTTAAAAAAATCACAAAAGAACAGGAAGTCTAAACTATTTGGTCTTCGAAAAATCCGATAATACCTTTCCACTTACAGATTTGATATATATATATATATATATATATATATATATATATATATATATATATATATATATGTATATATATGTATATATATACACAAGCTCTATCTCTGATATTGAGCACTTTATCCCATAAATATAGCACACCTTAAGAGTATATATATATATATATATATATATATATATGTTTTTATGTATAAAACAGATAGGTCAGCTAATAAAACAGAGACAAACGAAAAGTAGCCATTATAATCAGTACGATAAACATTTATTAAATATTAATTATTAACCATATGACAGAAATGAACTACGGAAAGAAACGTTTTAAGTTCGGAATAGAATTTTTTTCTGGAGAGTGCTGCAATCGAATATTATCAAAACATAAATCTACGCCCCGGATTTTTCCAATATCTCCATTCGTGAAAGAATTACTATTTTCCAAAGCCAAAAAACTAAAAAATGTTAAAGAATTCAAAGAAAATGGTTAAACTCATGACATCATGTTATTCAAAATAGATAACAAATAAATTAATGCCAAACTTAATTAATTTAAATACTAACTTGACAAAACAAAGATTCCAAATCATCACTTACTCACATTGGTTTATTAGGAACTGAATTGTATCACTTCGTGTCCCCCATAACTTGACTGCCATTACATGAATATTTATGAACGTTCATGACCCCAAAATGTTGAAAACCAATAACATTTCAGCTCTTGTATATAAATTCTTGTTACAAAATAAAAGCCTTGCATCTGCCCTGATAAAGTCCTGTAGAGAACAAATCACGTCGGCTAACATAAGTTTTCGTTTGGTCTTTATTCATATTGACTTTTTACAGATATTCTCCATCTTAAATGTTTCCACACGCACACATACACACCCACACACATACATACACGCACACACAAATACGCACACACACGCATATATATATATATATATATATATATATATATAATATATTTTATATGTATTATTACTATTTCATATGCGCAGTATTTACTGGAAAGTGCTCAATATCAGTGATAGAGCTAATATATCAATTGTATGGATATGAGTTTGTGACCGTGGGTTTAACACTTTTACGATCATTACCAAACTGATATCCATGCAACTGAACATATATATATATATATATATATATATATATATATATATATATATAGAGAGAGAGAGAGAGAGAGAGAGACAGGCAGAGAGAGAGACAGAGCGAGACACAGAGAGAGAGATTATAGATACTGGAAACAATTTATATTAAAAAATTAAAGCCGGCACTGAACAGAATCAACTATGAATACTGCAGTAATGTTCTGAAATGCTTGTAAAGAAACAGTTTTTTCATGCTTTAATGCGTACGTGACTATGTCATTATAACATAGAGGGAAAAAATTCCATAATGGATAAGTGTTTCACGTTCTAATAACCTCTCGGCACATTGTCAACCGTTTTGCATTTAAAAGCATAACGAAAAAAATTCCGGCAATGGATAACAACGCACATATTTGTAGAAATACTTATACTAATGAACAATATAGAGTTTTGTACCACTTTCACCTCTGAAGATGATCTTGGAAGAAGATCGAAAGTACTTGGAAAATGAAAATAAAAGAAATTTAAACAGCTATAGAACATTTCACTCTTTTTTAACCGCCTTATTTTGAACTTAGCGTAGGCCATTACGACTGGTTGATATGCAAACCCTGCAATTATTTCCTCTCTTTTCTTTCTTACTCTTTTTCTTATTCTTCCTTTTCACGTGAAAAGAGGGTGTATCTTGTTTTTAAATCTCAAGAAATTGTCTACTCACCAGTTATTTACTAACGACTAATGAGATGTGTTAATACGCATCGAAACAGAAGAATATTGCTCTATTTTTGTATTGAGCTCCCTTTTTAAATTGAATGTTGCAAACGTCGGAATTGGACTCTATTCGTTCTCATTTTACACACACACACACACACACATTATATATATATATATATATATATATATATATATATATATATATAAATAAAAGTGAACATAGATGTCAACACTTAGAGGCGACAGTCTGTTTCCTGCTAGATGCAATTGTCAGGCCACGACGATTGCACCTAGCATGAAACAGATTGTCGCCTCTAAGTGTTGACTTCTATGTTCACTTTTATATTCACACACGCTCTATCTCTGATATTGAGCACTTTATCCCAGAAATATAGCACATCTTTATACTATATATCTTCACACACACACACACACATATATATATATATATATATATATATATATATATATATATATATATATATATTCAGGTGTGTGTGTGTGTGTTTGTGTGTATGTGTGTGTGTGTCTAGAATGTCAAATATAACTAAACATTTATCTGTAAAAAGATATTGTAAAATATGTAAAAAATAATTCAGATATGACTAAAAATATAACTGTAAATCCTTTTCTTTATATTGAGAGTCTGGGAAGACAAGAAAACGATGAAAAGGTGAAATAGCCACGGCATACGCAACAAACATATAGAGACGCACGGTGCAAACGCACAAAAAGAGGGGAAAATCAACACAACATCAATAAAAGGGCTTCCCAAATAATGCAAATATTATATCATCAAACTTAGTATACAGATAAAAAAAATCCAAAATCAGTTGCGAAAGAAAAACTCGTATAGATAGATAGATAGTTAGATAGATAGATAGACAGAAAAACTGAGATAGATAGATAGATAGATAGATAGATAGATAATATATAGATAAAAAGAAAAACCGAGATAGATAAAAAAAAAACTGATAGATAGATAGATAGAGAGAGAGAGAGAGAAACAGATAGATAGAGAGAGGGAATGAGAGAGAGAAACAGACAGATATATATATATATATATATATATATATATATATATATATATATATAGATAGATAGAGAGAGAGAGAGAGAGAGAGAGAAACATACCAAATTCTGTTGGAATTCTATCTCGAAACCAAGCTAATTAAATTAGTGTAATGACGTAGAACCGATCACTTCCAATTAAAGACACGGATTCTTTTACGTTGCGTTTATTTTATTTCTGGTTTTTTTTTGGGTTTTTTTTCTTTTCTTTTTTTAACCAAATTTTTCTCAGTTTCCTATTTCCACCTAAATGTCTAATTGTTCGATGTTCTTTTTTTTTAATTCTGGAAAGATTATTGCCCGATTTACCCTCCCGGTGAGTTGCTGCCTTCCTATAAAAGTCAAAATTGTAGTAACTGATAT
The DNA here is from genome assembly GCA_963932145.1 of Acanthosepion lycidas. Lineage (NCBI taxonomy): Eukaryota > Metazoa > Mollusca > Cephalopoda > Sepiida > Sepiidae > Acanthosepion > Acanthosepion lycidas. The sequence goes on along the minus strand of OZ010607.1, from coordinate 11,360,267 downwards.
TTAGGTATTTCCTTATCACTGATAAGTAGGAAACAAGGCCACGAGAATCCTATTTATACAGCTTTGTATGTCACAAATTCACATATGTCACTCATTACAAGAGGATGGAATTAACTATTGTAGTAATTGTCAAGACATTAATGAAATAAATATTCTTTTACTACATGATTCCCTGTTAATTAATGACAGATTTGTATGCCACAATATCACCTATATGGGTCATTAAGTGAGAATGATATTCACTGCTGTAATAATGGTCTACGTGATTAGTGCGTTAAACATTCTTTCATTAGATTATGTGTTATTTATTAATCTTAAGTCTTTGGATGGCCAAATATCACCTAAATGGGTCATCAAGTGTGTTTGAATTGACTACAGTATTCATGGTCTTCGGCATCAGCTATTTAAACATTAGATCATTCCATGATATCGTGTTTATTCATTCATTGCATCTTATCCTATTTTTGTTGCAATTATAACCCAATACAAGGCCTAAGAGCCTCTCAAAGTAGAGGGTTACTGAATGATGTTGTATGAGCGTAAGAAAAGGAAGTTCATTTTATGGGGTTATGTAAAATAGATAAGAGTTATCCTTAGACTTTACGAGGTTAAGATTGTAGCGATCGGGAAAGCATCCACACAGGAGCCTGTCCCAGAAAGCAGCAGTTCTTGGGAAGAAGCTATCCAGGTTGAATTTCCTTCTTACCAATGGAATACGAAGAGGATGAGGATGATTCGTCTACGTGTTCATAGAATGATGAGAGTTGAGAAGATCAGAACTGCCGGAACTAAGGGATGTAACTCGTATGAACCTTTAGTGTAGAAATAGTGATAGAGTAACGAGAGACTTATGACTATTCGTCTGTGGGAAAGAGGTGGTAGGATGGAAAATAATTTATCATACGAAAGGCCGGGTAGACGCTTTTGAACTCTACTAAAGACAGGCAAGGGTGAAATTGGCAGCCCCGGGAGAGGTATGGCAGTAATATTCTATTTTTAGAGTGCTCTGGCTCTTTTGAAGTAAGAGCATGTCAGGAAGAGTCAGATACTTACTGGAACAGTAAAAGGAACCGACCATTTTTTTTCCAGAACCATTAGTGATGGATCACATACCGGTTGTAACTACGAAATTGTCCAAATCGTGTAAAAGCAAAATTGTCCAATTATTAGATTAAACTTTGAACCATTGTATCTTAGAAATGATTAAACATATCTTCACTATTTACATTATTCGGTCTATTGTCCTCATCTTTGTCGTCATATTTATTACAACGTTTCGGCCGTTGTACGCTCTGGCCTTCTTCAGGTGGTTGGAATGTCGAACTGAACCCTTTATTTCACTCACTGTGGTAGACTATTCTAGTTCCATGTGCCATGTCTAATGGATGTCAGTTATCAGTTATCTTCTGTTAATTCCCCTCTCCAAGTTCTCCACTGCCTTAACCGGGTATTGAACTTAAGAACACATGACACAGTGAATAAAACCGTTGGTTAGATCCAGTGACAAGACCTAAAGAGTGTGAGTTCAATACCCGGTTAAGGCAGTGGAGAACTTAGAGAGGGGAAGTAACAGAAGATAACTGATAACTGACATTCATTAAAAATTGGCTCGTGGAACTAAAACAGTCTACCCCAGTGAGCGAAATAAAGGGTTCCGTTCGACATTCCAACCACCTGAAGAAGGCCGGAACGTTGTAATAAATATGGCGACAAAGATGAGGACAATAGACCGAATAATATAAATAGTGTAAATAATAGCTCATCTCAGAAATATAGACAGATACTAAACATATTTTACTGGAATTCTCCGAGGTTTTTATAACACTATTGGACTCTACTTTGAACAATAAGGGTGTATAATTACTCTCCAACACACACACACACACACAAACACACACATACACACACACACGCACGCACGCATATATATATAATATACCAGGATCATTTTCCAATTTACTCAAGATGATCTTCGCCCTCTCCAACATTCTAACCTTCTTTTCTGGAGTAACAAATTATTTTTCACGTACGAATTCATTTTCAAGTTTTTCACTGCTCTTTCGACTGTTTTAGCTGAAACGCCTCTTTCCCTTGCCTAACGTCTTAAGAATTAAGTTGGATCTTTTCTAACTTTTCTCTTTCCCTCTTAGTTGAAATGATGATCCCTGTTCCTGTTTTGACCTCTTGATCCAGATTTCCTCTCTACTCTTCCTTCTTTCTTAAATTTATTCACCGTTCTGTTCATGGTTCCTGAATAGATTTTGAAGATGGAAGCCAGACTATGAATTTTGGTACCATTACTAAAGGCCTGAATGATCTTTTTCCTATCACTATTGCTCACTATTGCGAAGACATAAACAAAACGATTTTAAGCTCGAGGTAGTAAAACTGACTTGTAACATTCAAAAGATTAAAGATATCGTACTTGAATTCTTCGAGGCTTTTCTAACACTATTGGATTCCACTTTGATCGATCTTAAACGAAAATGGCATGTTCATTGTTAAACAATAATAGCTAAGCATCGGAAGCTATGAAAGATTGCAATAAAGTTCATATATATATATATATATATATATATATATATATATATATATATATTAGATTGGTGCAAAAATAATGACGTAATAATGTCGTTTTTTGAAGATAAAAAATACGTCAAAAACGACATTATTACGTCATTATTTTTGCACCAACCTAATATATATTATGAAAGTCCGACAATTATTTTAAGACATTTTTATGTTTATACATTCTTTTTATAGATACAAATATTTAAGTAAATGCTCCGTTCATAATAAACAGTATTAAATAACATTTACCGGCCTGAATGTCCCAGAAATTTTCATAGAAAATATTCGTCCTCCGACTGGATTCGAACCATCAAGTTCCATTTGAGATTTGGAGTGAGTTTTTGTCCTAAAGGTGTTTAAGGTAACGAGTGTCCTTGAGAGAACGTCTATCCATATGTCAAAGCACTGTCTGCTCGATGGTGGGTGGAGGTTACTAGGTTGTTTGGTGAAGGCTTATTGAATCTTCTAAGCCAACCCCCCTACACATTTCTTCCCCATTGTGGTCAATCCCCAAAAAATTCTAGACAAGATATCGCTAGACATGGGCAGTGGGGCAATGCGTATTTCGACACATTGGAAACGAGGCGAGCAATAAATGAGCAGTACAAAAAGTAAGTACTGAACGTGATACCGCTAGACTGTGGAGCAGTGCGTACTTGAAGTCGGTGGAAACGGGGAGAGCAGTAACTGAGCAGTACTAAAAGTAAGAACTGAATGAGATACTGCTAGAGATGGGCAGTGGGGCCCTGCGTACTTGGACTCAGTGGAAACGGGGCGAGAAATAACTGAGCAGAAGTCAAAATAAGAACTAGTTAATATATCCCTAATCATTGTCAGTTTAATCCCCGTAGATTAAATAAAATTTCTGTAGGTTACTCGAATCGATATCCACATGCTGACTGGACGGAAGCCAAAATGGCCGAAAACTTTTGTTAATATCTACAAAGATGAGAACATTAGTCCACATGTAAATAGAGTAAATAATAAACAAAATCATTTGAAGGCAAGCATATGTTGTTAACGTTTCGTAAACTATGGAAGATAGATACTTGAATAAGATTACATTGAACAATGAAACTTGGATAGTGACATTGGCAAGTGAAGGCCCAAATACATCGTGGCTGAACGACCATTTGGATGTAGATGTGGATGAAATCGAGATTTACCAGTATGTCAGAACTCCATTTTATAAGAGTCAGATTAAACAAAAACAAAAAAATGGAGAATTTGGGCTGAAACTGTCTAATCTTCACTTTCCAGAATTTATATGGTTTTAAATTGTTTACACGTTTTGTGGGTGATTAATTATTTTCCATCCTACAAAACTTTTCCCAGGGACGCAACGTCGTAAGATTATCACTACACTATCGCGACGCCCATATGAAATCTTCAAACGAGCTATATTACTTAGCACTACCACTTCAGACCTTTACAGCCAATACCCGCCTTAGTGTCTTCGCACTGTCGAATGACCGTCATTTTCTGTTTTCCATTGATAAGAAATAAGTTCCTCTGACAGCTTCCTCCGCGGAACTGTTACTTTGTGGAACAGATTCCCTATTTGATGTTTCTTTAGCGTGACGGTTCAGGCCAGACAGCAAGTTAGTTGGGCAGGGTGCAGCTTCTTTTAGTCGAACGCTTGTGGTTTAATACAAGGAGAATAATTCTTTGGACGGATCGTTACCTAAGAAAAAAAAAAAAATGAAACAAATTTGAAGCGGTTACAAATTTTATTCAGCTGCAACCTTCTTGTTAGAACCGGTTGTAGGCGATCGAGGAAGAGTGAGAGGCGAACGGTCTAATCGGTGTGTGCCTTCATTTTCCTGTGACGGGCCAGCGGCCCTCTATCTGGTTCAGGCTGCTGGGAACAATAGCTTTTTTTTTTGTCCTGCCAGCTGTCGTCTAAAATAGTCATCCATCAAGAACCCTGTGTCTGTTGACCTGGATCTTAGTCCGTTCCACTCAACTGACCTTTTTTGTCAGGGTTGGTTAATCCTTAGGATGTCCGCTCCACTTAGCTGACCTTCTTTGTCAAGATAATAATTGTCAAAACGATTTCTGTAACATCCTGCAGATGTGTCCTTAACAAGATATCAGCTGAAAACTAATATCACTACACTGCTCAGGACACAAGTCCAGTACCAATCTTTATCTATTCTACATATCTTCATCTTCACTTTATATCTTCACTTCCTACTTTCATATATTACTGAATGATATGCACTTCTGTGTTTTATATTGAGTAAATATCAGTATGTTAAAAAATGCCATTGGACGTGTGCAATGAAAGTGAAATGTGTAACAGTGGTGGGAGAGTAATCGGGCCACCAATAAAACTAACTAGAAGGAATCATCAGAATAATTAAATCAGCTCAGCAGACTGGAATCGTATATTGGCTAAGATGCTGAAGGATTTGTATGCATCCATTTCCAGTTGTATGGTACTTGCTAAACAATTAAGGACAGCCAGTATGCCAAGGATATGAAATGACATATACTATTAAACATATGTTAACCGATTGTTCAAACCATGCTTTCTCAAGACAAAAATACTATAATATAAACAACATGTATGAGCCCATTGAAAAAGCAAAAATTGATAGCATAATGATTTCTTAAAACAGTGGGGCTATACCTCAAAATATATACCAAATAAGAATGTCAATAAAACCAACTTCTCTACAAACTGTATATCTGAAAAGAACACATCAATAAAACAAGACTGTCTACAAACCCTCTTTACAAAGATACATTAATGAAACTATAACTGTCTACAAACCCTCTTTACAAAGATACAACAATTGAAACAGAATCTCTAAAAATACTCTTTACAAATATACGAGACTCTCTACGAATCCTCTTTACAAATATACATCAATGAGACGAGACTCTCGACAAACCCACTTTGAAAAGATACGTCAATGAAGCCTGATGTCTTACAGACTGATTTCTTACAAAGAATACATATTCTATTCACACGAATAAAAATAATAATAAATATATAGAACATATAATATATATATATATATATATATATATAATAATAATAATAATTATAATAATAATAAAAATCTTGTTGGCTTTAAATAAACCATTGAGTTAACTGAGTAAGCGCAAATGCATGGTAGAAATTACTGAGATTAAATGAAACCACACGATATATAACCAACTTCCGGTATCTTCCTGAATTTTTTCATTGTAGACATTTTTTCTATACTGAACGTATTTAATGAAATATGACGAAAAATTTTGCATTTGCTGGGTGGGGGTCGTCTTCAATTTTTCACTTACAGTTCTGAGAAAAACCTTTTCGTTTAATATCGGTGATAAAATATATAAATTGTGCCAAGAGGATGAAATGGCGATTATGCTGTATCTTGAGCAACATAATCTGCTTAACGAATGATCAGAGATCATGAGAGCATGCAAGCAGTGTGCCTCGACGTGGTGTAATTATTAGTAAGCTTGGCCCGTTAGAAAAATTACGAGTTAGAAAATCTTCATGACAGCATGCAAGCAAGCTAGAAATTTCCTTCGAGGAAACTATTAGGTTGGTGCAAAAATAATGACGTAATAATATCATTATTTTTGCACCAACCTAATATATACCCGGTAGGAATATTTATAGAGAATATATCAATTTTTCCCCCTTTATCAGCAGCGTGAATATGTATATAAGAGTGTCTTGTGATAGGATATCCATTTTTATTGCTTGACGATGCCTGATTGGCAGAAACCGTCGTAGCATTAAGGCTGCTTTTCTAAATATTTTATGTCATGTATACATACATACATACATACATACATATATATATATATATATATATATAAAGACATATATTCTTAAGGTGTGCTATATTTATGGGATAAAGTGCTCAATATCAGAGATAGAGCGTCTGTAAATATAAACGTGAACATAGAAGTCAACACTTAGAGGCGACAGACTGTTTCATGCTATATGCAATCGTCAGGCCACGTATGCTGTTATTTTTCTCGGCTATTTATACATATACGGGTCAGTGGTGCATTGTGGGTAGTCTATTATAGCGGTTATTTTACCGGAAGTCGTTTATTTATTTATTTGGGTCAAATTATATTGCTTGTTTTTATTTTATTCTTTATTTTGTTTGTTTCTTATTTTATTTATTTATTTACGTATTTTTTAATCGGTGTTTTTTTTTTATTAACATAGTAAAGATTTGTTTATATCACTTATTTAATAGTTTTGTTTTGGTTTGAGAATTTAATTAAAGCTATTTGTTCGGTTTTGGGGTTCGTTGTTGTAGTTTATTCTAACTATTATTTTGGCAGAAACAGTTTTTTAATATGTGTTTATTTGGGTTGATTATCTTTATTTGTTTTTTCTAACAGTAACTTTATCGGGATTGGTTAGTTTATTTATTTACTTGGATGAATTCAGGTCAATTTATTTTACTTGTATATATTCTCTTTTCGGTTTTCGGTTTTGAAGTAACGTAGTATATATATATTTATTTTTTATTTTTATTTTATTTTATTTTTTATTTTGTTTTATTTTATTTATTTTTTGATTTTATTTTTTTTTTAATCTTTATATAACAGTTATAGCTATTTTTCGTCCGATTTTTGGTTTGATTTTTTAGTCTAACTAATATTTTGGTCATAATGGTTTGCTACTTTGTTTATTATTTACTTTATTTATTTGGGTTCGTTGTTTTTTTGTTTTGTTTTTTGTTATTATTATTATCATTATTATTATTATTCTATTTCGTCTATTCTAACAGGTGTGATTTGTTAATTTGGATTAATTAATTTTGCTTATTTTTATTGTTATTTTGTTTACTTGTTTATTTATTTGTTTTTATTTTATTTTTTCCGTTTTCAATTTTTAAGCAACGTAGTAAAAATTTGTTTTCATGTCTGCATTTTGAGATGAGCTCGGATCTTTTATTTAATAATTTATTTTGGATTGGGAAAGTAATGATAGCTATTTTTTTCCTCCAAGCAAAGTTTGCAAGTTTTTGATTGGTTGTTGATCTTTTCCTTATTTTCGAAGATATTTTTGGTGTGATGTGCGTTTTGTTTTTAATTTCCCAGATATACTTAGAAAGCATTGTACTGTTCGCATATTTACTATTTGTGAAATATGTTTTGTGTGTATAATTTCTTTGTTTCCAGTGTCCTTCAGTTACTCCTATGTATACTTTTTCTTCATTATCAGGTGATTTTATCGTGGCTTGGTATATTACGTTGTTTTGTAAACAATTTCCGTTGAAGGGACATTCGTTCTTTATTCTGCAGTTGCACGTGGGTTTAATTTGATCGTGTGGTTTGTTGATAATTTTCCTTTTATGCTTTTTTATTATTTGTGCCATGTTCTCGGTGCAGCTGATTTTTACTGTGTTTTTATTGAATATTTTGTGTAGGGTGCTTGATCCCGGGAAGTGTTTGTGTAAGAGTTTGAAGAATATTTTTCCTACGTTTGTTTTTACGTTTTTGCTGTACGGTGGGTTGAACCCTATGATATTTCTTCTCCTGTTGGCCTTTTTTTGTGTTTTGTGGTGAGTATGTGAGTGTTGCTGGGAATCCGCTATCTTTTAGGGCTGTTTCATAGTCTTTCTTAGCTTTGTTAAATATGGATTCATTGGAGGAATTGTTAGAAAGACTGCGGTTAATCGATTTTGGTATCTGTTTGAGTATAGAAGGCGGGTGGTTGGAAGATGTGTGTATGTATAGTGGTTTATCATTATGTTTTCTATATGGTTTATATGTGCCTTTTGTTAGGTTGAAGGTAACATCTAGAAAATCTACATCGTTTAGGTTGGTTTTTATATCTATGTCGAATATATATATATATATATATATATATATATATATATATATATATTGTGTATATTTTTGCAGCATTTTTTCATTGATGCATGTTTTATTAAATAATATAGATAAGTTTTGTCTATTTATTTTAAGTAAATTCCTTTCATATTGTCTGATAAGTTTAATCACATTATCATTGAAAGACGAAAGGAAATCACCATATTGATACATGTTTAAATCCGATCTAAGCTTTCGGCTTACACAAGGCATTATATTTCAAAGCAATGACAAACACATGACCACGCTTGAGTGAAAACGAGATGTATTAAGTATGGGAACACCACTTGTCTATATTATTTAATGAAACATGCATCAGTATATATATATATATATATATATATATATATATATAGAGAGAGAGAGAGAGAGAGAGTGTGTGTGTATGTATGTGTGTGTGTGTGTGATAGAGAAAGAGAAATTATTTTACGTTTATATACATCATGTATGTAATACGTTAAAAGATTCCCTTTCTCTGCCGTGGACCGATAGCTTACGGGTAGAGACTCTGACTGATGTCAAATTTTAGATCCCGGCTCGAAGCAATCGGATGTCTAGCCACACTGATAATCTGTGATACAGCGAAACAGGCTTATATATATATATATATATATATATATATATATATATATATATATATATATATATATATGATGAAAAATATAAGGAAAAACATTAATATTTCCCTTTTCTAGCAAGATTAATGCTCAACAAACGTATATATAAGTTTTAGATTAAAATAAAATTCTTTTCATTTTTCATTCAAAATACTCTATTTTAAAAATATGTTTTCACAACATCGCCTACGTGACGCCGACGTGATCATATTGAAACGGAACGCTGATCTTGAAAATATATGTTGTCTGTTTTGATTAGTCTTACTCTTATGACCATCGTCTTTTCATGTTGAATTAAATATAGTCTAATGTTAATTATGTTTTATGAATATGTCCTGAAGATGGTCTACTAGACCGAAACGTCCGACGTTGACATTATATTAACATTAAAACAGCATAATTGCATATTAAGATTTTTGTTTTTTTCCGTATATTTTTCTTCATACTGTCGGATCTATATCCATATATTTGCTTACACACACACACACACACACACACACACACACACACACACACACACACACACACACATATATATATATATATATATAATTGTGTATTTCGGCAACAATCCCTCTTTCATACAAGTTTTATTAACGATGAATGACAAGACAGAGCTTTTTAAAAAATGTTCTTGTGTTCGTATCAGTATATTCTTTTCTCGACATAAACTGTGTAGAAATTGTCTAAATCTTCTACATACTCTAGCGCTTTCGTCTATTCTTTTACCTTTTATCAAGGATAATTTTATTTTTACTCTTTAACTGAATATATGGATTATTTATATATGTATCTAGACTTATAGAAATGTTTTTATTTATTTTTCAAACAAGGTCAACACTTTGTGACCGTGTTCATAGTTGATGTTATTCACCGCTGTTTTTCTTTTTATTATTAGTGCACACATGAATATAGTTGTCTTTAATGAAACTTACACACACACACACATATATATATATATATATATATATATATATATATATATATATATGTAGACGCCATGTATATATGTATGTATCTATCCAGACGTCTTACGTTACACCTATCTGATCATAGCACCATTAGAACCCATTTAAACAAACACAAATTTACCAGACTCCATTAGAAACATACTAGTAGAAAACACAAATATAATAATTTTATCCACTTGTTAAAAAAATTAAAAATGATGGAAGCATTAATAATAAGAAATAAAAATTCAACTCTTAACATTATTAACTACGAACAAGGCCACAATGTGCTAACCGTATTCGGAAATTAAAAACATCTCTACAAAAAACATACACATAATTCACACGCTCAATTAAGCTGAAAAATTGAATTATCCTTGATAATGGATAAAGGTATAGCAAAAAGCATTCGGAACTATAAAACATTTAGACAGTTTTTACACACTCTTTGTCCAGAAAAGAAAGCTTTTGTTCGAATACAAGAAAAATTAAATAAAAAGCTTAAACGTACTACCTTGCCTGTCGTTTTTAATGAACCACGCGTCTATGTATCTATGTATGTATTTGTTGTGTCCTTGTTAGCGCCAGAAATAAAGACACAAAAAGAGGAATTGTGTTAAACAAATATATTAACAGAAACAGTAATACAAACATATACAAACGAGAGTGTCACAGCAAGAATGTTTGGTCCGACTTTCATAACTCACTGCTGGAAACTTCCCTCTCCAAAAGGCAGTGTTTTTAAAGTTCACTTCTGGCCTTTGCCTAAAAAAGGAGGACCTACAAAGCAGCAAGTGGTTTGAATTCAGAATTTCTTTCTCCTAGGTTGGTTGCCACACAAGGCTATAGGACCTAGTCAGTCTTGCTATTTTACCCATATCTGGGTAACATCCGTGTTTGACTAGGAAGTGTAATTGTCATCTACTGGCCTAGTTTTTCAAGAGTCTTTAATAAAGTAAATTTGCCCTTCGGCAGGGTTTGAACACATATTTCTCTTAATGTGAAGCATCGTATACGTTTGCGTGATTTTACATGCTCAGCCAGAGAGGAATTTCTCGTCGACGTAAGGCTCAATTGCCCTTATGCATTAATTAATGAGAGTACATGAAGTTCTGTATGAAACAAAAATGGTGCATAGTAAATGAAAGGCTGACCATGCTTTACCTGAAATATTCCTCAATTTTCCCGGATAATTCCGGATTTCCTTATCTCAAGTAAGTATAATTTTGCGTTTTTATTAAACCTCGGAATATATGGAGTCGGCAAGCCGTAAATATTTCTGTTCACATCACATAATAGTCAGAATATTAGCCTTGTACGCAGTAAATTCTATGCAATGCTGTAGTCAGCTGTAGGCATTTTCGCTTCTCTATTACATTATCGATTCATATAATCTGGGAGGAAAATGATGCGTCTGATGCGAAAAGAATATCAAATGGCATGTAAATCGGAAAAGGAAAAGTTATAAAACTGTTGTCGCGATGAAGACTATATCATTGATTCGCAACCTATACGCTAACACACACTCGGAGGCGCTGTGAATTCACAAAGGCTGCGCTAAGTATTCAGAAATATTACGAGAACACAGCATTGTGATATTAATCTTCTGTCAGTACTCGGATTGGGGGGGTCATATTCTTAATACGGAAGGGATTTAAAACCTCATTTTTTAATTTTCTATTATATATTCTCTCGAGTGTTCCGTTTGATATGTATAACATGAACTAAAATAATTAAAAACAGGTTTTATTTTACTTGCATTATTTACATTGTTCGGACTGTTATCCTCATCTTCATTCCATTCATTTACAACGTTTCGGCCGTTGTATGCTCCGAGCTTCTACACATATAACTGGAATTTGGAACCGAACATTTTATTTCGTTCACCGTGGTCGATTGTTCTAGTTCCACGTCCCATGCCTCTCCCCAGTGTCTCGGTTAATTCCCTTTAGTTCAAACGACTTTATGCACTGGGTCATGAGTCCTCAAGGATATATTCCCCAGGGGATAAAGACGTTGGTCATATCCAGTGACTAGACCCAAAGTATCGTGAGTTCAATACCATATATATATATATATATATATATATATATATATATATATATATATATATATATATATATATATAATGAAAAACAAACCACTTTAATGTACCATTACGATAATTTATTTCACCTAAATCCTTTTTTAAGGATTCAGGATCATCAGGTAAATCTTCCAACAACGAATTGAGAAAAAAAAAAAAAATGGGATTAGAAAATGGGGGGTAGTGTAATTTTTGTAATTTAATAGAGGGGGTTGAGAGTGGTAGTTAAACAGACAATATAAAGTATAGGGAGGGGTTAATTTTATATCTCTCTTAAGTATGTTTTATATTGGAGTAGGAGGAGTGACAGAAACTTGACCTCTTTAGATGGTTAATAAAACGGAAATGAATTGTAGAAAATGTATACAAGTGAGTCTTATGGTAAAGAGAGAGATAGGGGGGGGAAAGAGAGATGGAGTTGTTATAATTTTGTTTTAACAAAATTATGTAAAAGATAGTTTACAATGTTTGATAGAAAATTCGATGTCTGAAAAAAATTTTGTTATTAACTTAAATGTTTAATTTTTTACGTAAATAGTTTCAGGACTAAATATAACTATTATTGTAATAAACATATTTATCTAGGACATAAAGAAATATTTAAAATCTTAATAGTTTATTCACCCGACTAATTGTATTTCCACAATATAAAGAAAAAATATATATATATATATAACATCTATTTTAATATTTAAAATTAATTTATGAATGTAATTTATTTATTATATTGGTAAACTAAATTAAAGATTAGGTTTCATTATTTAATAGAATTTGAGGGTAATATTAATTTTCATTTATTCATATATGTCTCACAAATGTATTCATGTGAATCCCTACATACATACGATCATTAACAAGTCAAAAAAAAAACAAAACAAAAAACAAAAAAAAAACAAAACACTTGAGATAATTTACACAAAAATTCATTTATCCTCGTACATAAACTATATATACATTTTACAATCTTTATCTATATTTCAAAATATATATAGATTTCACAGTTAAAATTTAATTTTATCAGTGTGATTTCGGAAGTGTTTCATTTTAAAGGAATTTAGCTAATATTATTACTATTATTAATAGTCAAAGAATGGTATATTTAAATTTAAATTATCAATTTAGAAATGAAACTCCCTTCAGAAGAAAACAAAATTTAAACTATAGAATATTACAAAAGAAGGACATTACAAATTAAGAAAATAAATTAAAATGTCATTAGAAAGACCCAATATTTCATTTAAAATCAATTCATGCACGTACGCACATATATACATACACACACACACACATATATATATATATACATATATACATACACACACACACACACAGATATATATACACATATACATACATACGATCATTAACAAGTAAAAAAAAAACAAAAAAAAAACATAGAAACACTTGAGATAATTTACACAAAAATTCATTTAACCTCGCACATAAACTATATATACATTTTGCAATCTTTATCTATATTTTAATATTTGAAATATATATAGATTTCACAGTTAAAATTTAATTTTATCAGTGTTATTTCGGAAGTGTTTCATTTTAAAGGAATTTAGCTAATATTATTACTATTATTAATAGTCAAAGAATGGTATATTTAAATTTAAATTATCAATTTAGAAATGAAACTCCCTTCAGAAGAAAAAAAAATTTAAACTATAGAATATTACAAAAGAAGGACATTACAAATTAAGAAAATAAATTAAAATGTCATTAGAAAGACCCAATATTTCATTTAAAATCAATTCATGCACGTACGCACATATATACATACACACACACACACATATACATATATATATATATATATACATATATACATACACACACACATATATACATCCACATATATATATACACATATATATACATATACAATTCATATATCCATATACAAATCTATATATCAAAAAATTAATCTAACCATTTAATCATCCGTATATATATATATATATATATATATATATAGAGAGAGAGAGAGATATTCATATACACATACACACCCTTAAACAGATATACATTCATATATAAGCACAAAACCCTACATACAAAAAAAATATAAAAAGAATACATATATACATATATATATATATATATATATATATATATATATATATATATATATATATACATACATATACATGTACATATGTACATTTACCAAATATAAATTCTAAGGTAATTACGTCTATATACATATATAGATTACAAGTAGTTTAATCCATAAAAACACACATGTTTAAGTTCATGTACACACACATATACTCGTATATATATATATATTAACTCAACTCTCAAAAAACTTGCCAATGACTATGGAGATAACAGAACGAATAATGTAAATAATGCAAGTAATCATAATACCTCATCTCAGTGATATAGACAGATATATAGAGAAACATTGACATAAAAGCTGGAGCGTACAACGGCCGAAAAGTTGTGAATATTGCAATGAAGGTGAGGATAACAGTCCGAATAATGTAAATAATTGAAATAATCATAATACCTCATCTCAGAGATATAGACAGATATATAGAGAGACATAGACATAAAGGCTGGAGCGTACAACGGCCGAAACGTTGTGAATACGACAATGAAGATGAGGATAACAGTCCGAATAATGTAAATAATGCAAGTAATCATAATACCTCACAACCACACTAGGAAGGCGATGCGTTATTTTCTTTTCTCTCGCATTCAATCTTTCTTGTGAGTATCAAATTTTCCAAGCTCTTCTTCCTTGTTATGTGCCCTAGAAATTTCAACTCCCTCTTTTCTCTTTATTTACCCTGGCCTCCTCACTGAGACGGGTTGTGTCACAAGATCGGGTTTAATGTGGGGTACCCGAGCGCATACACCCGGGCCAACAACAAAAATTCTCCAAGCCCCCGGAACCGTCGGTTGCGCTGGCCTCGATGCGAGCACCGATTCCTCTCTTTAGTGCAATGAGAGGGTGCAGCCTCGGGCATTTGTTCCCTAGGGATGGGCAGCTCACTGTGTGATTTGTCTCAGTTGCCCCTCTGATCTCCAACGGAACCACAACCGAGTTTCACTCTCTCCAAAGACAGAGACTCAACTTAGAGATGATAAAAACCTATCCGACGTGCCAAGTAGGTATAATTGTCACTGGGAACCACCTATATTCGGCCTTGTGGCACCCAAACTACGCTTAGAAAATCGTCCACTTCGACGTGGTGTAATTGTTAGTAAGATTTGCATGTAAGATCATTTACGACAGAATAGTGGGTTGAGTCGTCACTGGGAACCATCTATATTCGGCCTTGTGGCACACAAGCTACGTTTAGAAAATCGTTCACTTCGACGTGGTGTAATTGTGAGTAAGATTTGCATGTAAGATCATTTACGACAGAATAGTGTTGTGTTTTCACTGGGAACCATCTATATTCGGCCTTGTGGCACACAAGCCTCGCTTTGAATATCGTTCACTTCGACGTGGTGTAATTGTGAGTAAGATTTACATGCAAGATCATTTCCGACAGAATAGTGGGTTGAGTCGTCACTGGGAACCACGTACATTCGGCTTTGTGACAGCCATAAAATACACTTAGAAAATCATTTGTTCACTTCGACGTGTTGTAATTATATGCAAGCTTGTTACTCTGGATCAATTACGACTGGATAGTGATTTCGATTCCCACTGAGCACACCTTATTTTCAGCCTTGTGCCATATCTAAGCTAAGCTTAGAAAAGCACTATTTAACCATTTATTTATCGTTTTTGCCGATATATTAACATTATGTGCATAGAACAAAAGTTTGCATGTTAAACTCTGTCCGTTTCGATGATAACCGCTATTCTGTTTCTGCTATAACTTCCGGTGTTTGGTGTTGCTGTTATCTAACAAAAAATGTAAAAACGTGACTTTAATATTGATGCAGAAACTCTGCGCAATGTTGGTGTGCACTTATAATATATGATGTGTCCGTCCATACTAATATTTAGAAAGAAGAACCGAGGATAATAAGGTTAAATTTCATGATTATTTTTATTTTTATTTTTTTATTAAGAGATCCATCCTCTTAAACAAATATCCATTCACGTCTCAAAAATAAAAGTCTATAGGATAGAGAAATCTTCGAAAAATCTTCACAAATTGCATTTCAAACGAACATGGTGCAACATATCTTTACGAATATAGGGTAGGAAGTGAAAACAAACTATGGATGGCTAGAAAGATAAGAATCCTGCAAACGTTGAGAGATATTCGCAAATAGGCGGCCACTTTCTTTCCCGGAGTAAGCTAGTTTGGTTAATTAAATTTTACAATTTTATCGCGGATACTAGATTGCGCAATATCAAGATGATATCCACGGAAACATTCGTAATAAATTAAATTCCAATATTTAATAATGTCTTATAATCTGCTATTGTTCTGCCAAACGAAATTGGAAGGTTAAAGTATTTCGGTACGAATGTTTTAATTAACTCAGTGAAAATTGTCCTGACCACCCATCTTCTCGATATTCTTATAATAATAAAGGTGTCCCCAAGGCTCTAATACTTAAGCCCACTTTGTTCTTAATTTTCAACAATGACCTTCCTGGTGACATTAGTTCTAAACTTTGTATTGTGAGTTCGATAAGTTCAAATTGGCAGCAGATCAAAAATGTGACCCCCAGTCTGTTGTTAACTGGGTCGAGCAATATTGTTAACATTGCCGATTGAACTCATCAGTCGTAATTTGTCCCGAAGTGAACGATTTTCTAAGCGTAGCATGTGTGCCACAAGGCCGAATATAGGTGGTTCCCGGTGACGACAGAACCCACTATTCAATCGTAAATGATCTTGTATGCAAATCTTGCTCAGAATTACACCACGTCGAAGTGAACGATTTTCTAAGCGTAGCTTATTTGTGCCTCAAGGCCCAGTTTAGTTGGCATACAGTGACGATTGAACTCATCATTCAGTCGAGGAGGCACGGTGGAGCAATGGATAGCGTCTTGGATTGAGGAATCGGAGAGCCAAGTTCGAATTCCAGTCGAATCCATTACATTCACGTATGTGCTAATACCCTTCGGCTAGGTGTGAATCCTGTTCTTCTCCCTCCAGCTATGGGTAAATAGCAGGACAGACTGGGTTCTATAGCCTTGGATGGCAACTGGTCTAGGAGAAGGACAACTCTGAATTCAAAACCTGCGGAGAGTCGTTTGGGGTCCTTGTGGCACGTAATGCACCAGGTCTCTGTAATCGGCCCTTCAAAAATTGTGGATGGTCCTGCACGAAACCTTCACCACTATAATCAAATTTTATGTGCTGTACATGCGGGTTGGCGACCGCTTGTGAATTCCAAATTCCCATGAAACTCCAATATTGGAGCCGGCTCAACCCACCCCGTGTGAATACCGTTACTAGTACAGGTATCATTCACTCGTAATTTGTCTCGCGTGAAAGGCTTGCTCACACCACATCGAAGTGAACAAACAATTTTCTAAGCGTAATTTATGCGTGTTACTAGGCCGAATTATTGCGGTACACAGTGACGATTGAACCCACTATTCTGTCGTAAATGTTCTTGCGTGCAAAGCTTGCTCACAATTATACCACGTCGAAGTGCTCAAATGATTTTCTAAGTTTAATTCAGACATGACAAAATAACGAAAGTGCAAACCACCTTGTGTGGATCGGACTCTCTACTTAGTAGTAGTTGATCTGGCGAGACAAACTTGGAAACTATTACAGCACGTCGAATTGGCCATTAAATGTGAAGTTTAACGATCTCAAAACGAAACTTCCAGCTATTAATCATCTGAGAGATCCCTTTCTTCATCCTATTAGCATGGTTGTTACTTCCAGGAGAGTTACTTGTTGCGCCTTCTCGTGTTAACATTCTCAACTGAGACGAAGTGGAAAGATTATATTGAATCAATTGCTAGGTTTGCTGCGAGAAAGGTTTTTTCCCTGTGTCGTGCTAGACTTTTTTCTTTTTTTTTTTTTTGCCAAAATATATCACACAATTCTTAATCATGATGTGACAAAAATCATGAGTTCTTTTCTCTGATAAGTAATATTGTAATATTTTTTCTTTACCCATGTGGCAATTTTGCAAGCCTATTGCTACTCTGTCACTATTCCATGCCAAATATGTCTACCTTTACAGCTGGGGTACGCTAGTCTACATCCGCGGAGGTGAATCATCCTCATATCAAACGTATTCCAAACAGAAACACTAAATTTATAAATTTAACAGCTCAAGAACTGATATATTGTAGAACATACTAACCTGTGCATACTTCCTTAAACAATACAATCTTCAAGGATAGGTAACCATTGCCCTCTTCAGGTCAAGGGTCAGTGGTTATTTATTCTCTTCAGTCTTATATTTTTCAAGTACTATCACTTTCTCTTTCACTGTTCCCACTTTCAATGCTGTGAGCCTCCTTGCCTCTTGCGTCAGTCCTACACTCTTTCCGCATTCTATTAACGATATGCCGAGAAACATTCCCAGGTCATTAGTACATGCGTTGATGATACCACAGGTCAAAGAAACTCCGCCAAACATTACGATGATTAGAATCTTACAACTAATCTCTCCTCAGATCAAGCACTAACAGCTCAATAAAGAATTAAAAAAAAAGGTTTTTAACATTAAATATCTCTAAAATTAAACTAACGAAGTGCAATGTCTCCGAACGCCTATTGAAAGTGAAGTAAACCCCGACCTGAATTGGAACTTATATATATATATATATATATATATATATATATATATATATTGTCATCCACAGACAGACTATTTCGCTGTATCACTGCTCATCAGTGTGACTAGACGTCCGGTTGGCTCTAGCTAGGATTGAAACCCGACTGAAATGGCGTTAGTCGGGATTCTACCACTAAGCCGTTGGCGCACGGCAGGGATGAAGGTGAATATAAGTGTATTTATTTTTAGATAAACACACAGTGATTGAGAGAACTCGATGCGATTTACCGAAGAGTCTTGCATTATTAGCCGTAATACGCATTGTTTAGAAATCTACACTTCCTCCCCAGAGAGCTCAAACGAAATATTTTTTTCAGGAACATGTATATTGTCATTCACAGATATCCAAATGTAAAAGAACGAAGAATAAGATTTCAGCGTTCAAAACATTAATTTAAAACAGGGCTCAATTCAAAGGTAGAGCAATAAATATTTGTTTATTATGCAGTGTTACATTAGAACATGCATATACTCACTACAAAACTGTACATCTTGTTTCAACGTTAAAAAATTAACTTTGAAAGATGTACAGTTTTATAGTAGGTATGTGCATGTTATAATGTAACACTGCATAATATATATATATATATATATATATATATATATATATATATATATATATATATATATAGGATCAATCCGTAAAGAAGCTAGCAAAATGGTCGGCTCCTTGTATTGCTCTAAGAAGTACCTAACTTGTGTTTTGCCCTGTTTTATAAGAGTAAGTGTCGTTGACGACACTGTGGTTTGAAACTAGATCGTCAGTGTTTAATACGGGCGATTCCATTATTAAGTAGATCACGTGATCATAAAGGAAGTGAATAAATAGGAACTAGCGTAACGATCACTGATCGCTATTTCTCCCCTATCTCTTGTCTATCCTCTATTTCTATACGTTCACTTTCTCTACTCTATGGATTAAGATTTTTTTTCTGATCATTTGGCGATTATTACTTGAACACGTATTACTAGTAAGTATATTATTGGAAGGCGTTATTACTACTAGTACCGGCGTCTACGAAGTCGCGAATATAACGAGCATTTTTGGAAGTGATAACCAGCTTCCGCTTGACATAGCAAAAGTGACAAGCGAAGCCGTCAACATCACAAAATGCTCTATCTTTTCATTTGGTCAGATTAGAGATGCCGGGGCTTGAATAGCCCAGTCTTCTCTATCCAGCCCTGATAGAACTCAAAATCAATTACGCGGTCTTGTAAGAGATGAGAGTGTTCCACTATACGGCCCCTTTCCCACAGACAAAATATCACAAGCCTATCGCTCATATTTAGCTATTTCCATGGGAAATGTCACATGAGCTCTACTATTTACTCCTACCAGTTCAAACTTTTACGGCTAGGTCTCACTATACTGTGTTCATGGAGTCAGATCACCCACATTTCACCCGTATCCCATTTTTAAACCCCCTCCCCAAGAAATCCGACTTGGTTTCATCCCTGGACACTACAAAATTAACCCCTCAAATCAAGGTCTAGTTGCTATCTATCCTCCTTACCTTCCTTTCATACTAATTAATTTTATTAATTTCATTATCAACTTTATCAAAATTATCAAAAATTATCACAATTATCAGATATATCATAATAATCAAATTATTAAAATTATAAATTATCAAAATTATTATTATTTTATTAATTTTATTATCAAATTAATTTTATTATCAAGATGCATAAGTCATATTTCTCTCACCATTTTGTTGTCAAACTGTAATATTCCTTTCGCTTATTTTGTAAACATCGTTTTGCTTTGTACCCTTTTGTTAAATTGATAGTACATTATCACCTGCGATTAAATTAATTCCTTTTTACATCTTGTACAGTCAGTAAATTTACTTTAACATATGCATCAAGTTATATATATATATATATATATATATATATATATATATATATATATGTGTGTGTGTGTGTGTGTGTGTGTGTGTGTGTGTGTGCATTCTTAACATTTCTGAATCGTTTTTGGTTTACAGTAATCTTGTAAAAAAAAACTATACCCATTAAATTTCAGATCTTGAAAAGCAAAAGACAAAAACAAAAAATTAAGTACGTATTTCTGTTGTTACGAGCTTATTAAGAACGGAATTATTATTAAGAACAGCATTACTACTTTGCAGCTACAAGAGGGCGGGGGTTAAAGCTGTGAAATCTTGTATGCATTCATTTTAACTTTTCTTATTAAGAACTGCATTGTTCCTTTGCAGCTACAAGGGGGAGGGGACTAAAATGTTCAGAGGCTAATTATGAAGGAGGAATGCTAGAGCTGTGAAATCTTGAACGAATTCATTTCAACTCTTCTTATTAAGAACTGCATTGTTCCTTTGCATCTACAAGAGGACGGAGGCTGAAATGATCAGAGGCTGATTATGAAGGAGGAATGCTAGAGCTGTGAAATCTTGAATGCATTCATTTTATCTAATCTTATTAAGAAATGCATTGTTCCTTTTCAGCTAAACTCCCGTCTAACTGTTCAAAGAAATCTTCAAAAGTAACTAATAGCGAGTTCTCTTGAAAATGGACAGCATTTGGTATTTGCTGAATAACGGTTTAGCCCACAAGGACAATACGTATTAAATATGTATTAGATACGTATTAATATGTATTAAATATGTATTAAATATGTATTAATATGTATTAAATATATATTAAATACGTATTACTATGTATTAAATATGTATTAAATATGTATTAGATACATATTAATATGTATTAAATATGTATTAAATATGTATTAAATATGTATTAAATATGTATTAAATACGTATTAATATGTATTAAATACGTATTAAATATGTATTAGATACGTATTAATATGTATTAAATATGTATTAAATATGTATTAATATGTATTAAATATGTATTAAATACGTATTAATATGTATTAAATATGTATTAAATATGTATTAAATACGTATTAAATATGTTTCAAAAGTCGAGCATCAGTGTCCAGAATATCAAGAATGTTTTATGGATCACTAGCAACTGCTATGAAAATCCGGAATATTAGAGATGTTCAGTATTCAAGATTCTGTATTTTTCTAGCATTTGCTACAATCATTGGGGTCCAAAGACAGAATTTTACATATCCAGCGCAAGATTTCTAGAAATTTAAAGAAATCAAAATTTAAATTTTTAGAATTTTTCAATAACACAGGGTGAAATATATTTGTATTTTTATACTCATATTTTTACTTTGCCCTTTTGCCTGATGGTACAGGCGGCAAAAATAGAGCCATGGAATTCGTAATCACACGAATTTGGAGGGAACCAACTGACCTCTCAAGCAATTGCTTCTTTTGCGTGGTGGACCCTTCCAAATATCAAGCTGGCAAGGATGTACCTGCTGTCATATATCCAGACCTTCTGTCATCTGTCACCCCAGTGCCATACTGCCCTCAGTTACCCGTACCTACTCCTCCAAAGAAAGTGCAGCAGTCTTCGGAAGAAAATGGCAATTCAGAAGAGGATGAAGTCATTGATTCAGATTGCCGAGGCGCAGCTGAGGAGAGAAACCCAGCCAAAAAGACCTCACCGACCTGATAAGAGATCTTAGTCTTGCAAAGTCCAATGCCGAACTTTTGACGTCGAAATGGAATGTTAGATGAACGTGTGCAAATCGCATGTCAGTGACAGCGCCACTAGTGTTTTTCAAGCTTTTTCAGCCATCCAGATGACATTTGCTTCTATCACAATGTGACCAGTCTGTTAGAGGCAATATCTAGGGATAGCTAACCGGTTTGAAATATGCTGTAACTAATTCCCGACTTGTGGAAGTTAACAATTCTCTGTCTCAAGTCAACGCTAAGCCCCTTTGTCTTCTCCATCGTGTCGTTAACGTAACAATAACAATATTGACACTATGCACCGCGAGATGTTCTTTACTGGAATTAGCACAAGTATTTTACTGAATAAATAGACTAGAAGATTTCACCGATGAAATAATTATGTAAATTACTTATACTTACACGAATTAATCAATTTAAAACGATATCTTCTACTGTACAAATAATTTTGTCTTTTCTTATTTTGCATAATTCTGCGGTTGAATTTGTTGTATTTAAACTATAGTTCTGTAAATTGAGTTTTATATTCGTTTTTTGTGCTTATTAATTGTTATGGTCCAGGTTAGGACCAAGGAAGAACAACACGAACACAAGAGTAAAAATAACGAAGGTATATTACACGAAATAATAATACAAGATGTGGAAGGTGTTAGTATGACTGTCAGTCTGGTTTGGAGTGAACTACTATTCGTCCCTCTCTCTTGAGAGGCGTAGTATACATAATGTTAGGAAGAGTTCATTCTGTAGTTATAGGTAAGGACCCATGACATTAACATATAAAATATCTGGCATTATACGGGAATTAGATTTTGACAAATGGATAAAAATATTAAGATTTCGTCGTTGAATGCATGTCAGTGAGAGTGTCACCAGTGTTTTTCAAGCTTTTTCCCCCATCCAGATGGCTTTTGCTTCTATCACAATGTGACCAGTCTGTTAGAGGCAATTTGAATCGTCTGTAATCTCGGCGAGTGGCGCCTCTTCATCAACAAGCTCAGCCAGGAGTCCCAAAACCGTACTGCTTCATAATGTGAATATATATCTATCTATTCCACTGGATGCCTGCAGCGTCCATGTACCTTTAAGACTTCTTCGTTGGGTTGTCTTCGGCAAAAGTCAAAGCCATTATCTTCGTCGGACCAAAAACAAAGAAAATCAAGATCCTAGAGTACAAAGAAGCCCACTAGGACGGAAAAAAAGCAGCATGAAACAGGTTTGTCGGAGTGGTTCGGCGTTTCTTGGAGAATCACAAGGCTGAAAACTATGTGGAGCTGGTTCAGACCCTGTTGAAGAACTACAGCAAAATATAGATCCTTGACGCTCATTTTGATAAATTCAAAGGAAACATGGGTGTGGCTACTCAGAGGAGCAAGGCGAGCGCTTCCATCAGGATATACAGGACTTTGAACTCCGCTACCAAGGATTCTATAACGAAAACATAATAATAGACTATATTTATCGGCTAATTCCTGAAAGCAATTTAGAGTATAATCCTAAATCGTGAAAAAACTTTTTGTGGCCTCCCTTGTGCAATCGTAGAATAAATAAATTCTATTTTTTAATCATTTAGCGTTTTGTTCCTATTTTGCGTGAACGAGACTGTTCACATTCGCCAGTTTTTCAAATGGCAAGAGGTAAATTTCAAAAATATTATTATCCTGGTCACAAGATCAAAGTTTGAAGGAAATACCAGACATTTTACATACTTTCTAGACGTAGAGTTGACCATTCGTATATGAAGATACCCGTCTAACATGGCAGCAAGCCAATCCCTATTGCAGACACTGGCTCAGGCACATTTGTGTTTAATCAACACCTACATACTGCAACTATGCTGAGCATACTTCAGTTACAGTTTCTGGGAAACAGCGTGTTAACTAGCGAACTAGGACAGCACGCTCACGACCTCGGCCACGATGACTTGTAACTTCGTCCTAACACAGGGTTCCGTCTACCAAATTTCACTCACAAGGCTTTGATCAACCCGTGAATTCGAGACAGGTTGTGTTATTAAATAACTAAGCCCAGATCTAATCCTCATAACTTGAAAATGAATGCCAAATAACAGATGTAGCCATATTGGCTGACTTATATAACAGCAAAGCAGATAAAAAGATCATCAGTGGTTGAGTTTATCAGATTTTGGAAATTGCCAAATAAAAATGTTAATGTCATCCCCGTAGTGATTGGGTCACTCGGATATATTCCATTGCAGTAAAAATAAATATTCTAACCAACTATAAAATTAAAACACACTGCGGTCGATACAAAAAAATTACCTTATTGGAAAAAGCAAAGATTTTTCGATAAGTACTGTGTGTCTGAGTTCCTTCTTGTGATTTGACAGGCAATATTTTGTCTGTTACACAAGACAGGAAGAGTACCATAATACATTCAAAATAAATAAATAACAATAAATTAATAATCAGGGGCCTTTTGCTACTGACGCACTGGAGATGATCTCTGATTTGTAAAACACTTTGGGGATACGACCATCATCAGCCGAAGATCTCAAACAAAATAGCAAGTGTATAATTATAATTATTTTTTAATAATAATAATAATAATAACAGATACAGAAACAATGACAAGATAAATCGCTTCACGGCCAATACTCTGCCCGTACCAAACAAGCTGACGTAGAAAAACTCGTACCCTTCAGTGGCTACGTAGTGCAGGGTTGAAACCTGAAACTGAAGGTTTTATCCTTGCTGCACAGGACCAATGCTTATTAACTAGGAATTATCAAGCACATATACTAAAATATTGTGTTGTGATAAATATTCAGAAACAATTGATCATCTTGTATCAGGTTTCACGATATTGGCATCGACTGAGTATAAAACCCGGCATGACAGAGTGGGCCAATATCTGCACTGGAAAATATGCAACTTCTACGGGAAGGAAAATGAAAGAAACTGGTATGAACACCACCCAGACTCGGTTACGGAGATAGGACCTGTTATAATTCTATGGGCCTATACAATACGCACAGACAGAATTATCAAGGCCAACCGCCCAGACATTGTTAATAAAGACCACAAACAAAAAAGTGCCTCCTTAATGATATGGCAGTCCCTGCTGACTGCAATGTATCTTTGAAGATATTCAAAAAGCTGTCAAAATACAAGGACCTTGAAATAGAAATCTCAAAAATGTGGCATATGGGAACATCAACAATCCCTGTTGTAGTTGGAGCCCTAGGATCGGTTGGAAAAGATTGCAGTAGACTAATTGAAGGGATTCCTGGAAGTCCATGCCTCAAGGAGATACAAAAAATTGTTCTGACAAGTACAGCCCACACTTTATGAAGGGCTTTAGCTATGTAATATTTTTTTTCTTTTTTCGTCAGTGGAAAGTGTCATGATGCCATTTCTAATTTTAGATCCCTAGGTGGAACCCGGAAAGAAATGTGTAAACGCCAGAAATCAAAGGAAATAATAATAATAATAATAATAATAATAATAATAATTGTAGCACGGCTTCATTTTGGGAGGAGGAGGCTTCTTTCTCACTAAATAATAATAATCATAATAAGTTTAATTTGTTTACCCAGGTCTTACCAATCTAGAAGGCATTGTACTCAATAGAAAACAATAAAAAAATAAATGAATATAATAATAATAATAATAATAATAATAATAATAATAATGCTATATGTACTAAGAGCATTAGGAGGCCGAGGTCTAATCCAACTTGAACTATTAGGTTGGTGCAAAAAAAATGACGTAATAATGTCGTTTTTGACGTTAAAAAATACGTCAAAAAACGATATTATTACGTCATTATTTTTGCACCAACCTAATAACTCTAAAAACAATAAAAATCGGATTGTTAGCCTACCTCACAAAAACCAATAACACTCTCCTACAAATAGTAAGTCACCAAATACACGCCATCGACAAAGAAGCTTCACTTTTCAAGAAACAGATTTATATAACTGAAATCCTTCCACCAAAAACTAAGCGAAAACCATCTACGCTAAAGGAATAAAAGAGAAAGCAAAAGAATTAGCCAAAGGAAATTACAAAACTGAGAAGACAACCCAATCTATGGCAAATGCCTAAAAAGAACAAAAGAAGCAAATGTAGAGCAACAGAAAACACATCAGTGGCTGAGGAGGCACCGTGCTGAAAGCTGAGACAGATGGCCTAATTATTGCAGCTCAGGACTAAAGCCTCGCAACCAGATCCTATCATTGTCCCATAATTAAGGATGAAACTAACTTGAAATGCAGGATCTGCGGAAAGTATCTCAAGAGATCCGAAACTACCCAGAGACAAAACAAAATAGCCACTGGAAGATACGCAAGAAGCACAAAATCGAAACCACTGAGATATAGTATGACCACCAACCAGATACATTTACCCAAAATAACGATGTAACTACCTTCTGGGACATGCCAATTCAAACTGACAGGGAAATAAAAGCCAACAGACCTGATATTATCATAAAAGACAAGAGATTCAGGAAGTGGATGCTTATTGACATAGCAATACCATCTGAGAGAAATACCTCCAGCAAAGTTATTGAAAAATTGTTCAAATACAAGGACCTGGAGATCGAGATTAACAGAATGTGGGGAATGAAGACTGAGACTGAACCAATAGTAATCGGAACACTGGGCCTCGTGAGAAAGGAATGGACAATTTTACTGACAGTTACACAGGTAGCATCAACATATAAGTTGCCCAGAAATATCGCCCTACTACTAGGAACATCCCATATACTAAGAAAAGTGCTATCAATTAAATGACAATTCTCCAATAGGGCCTAAGGACCATAGTTTGGGCTCAGCTCTACAGGATACAAAGCGGGAACCAACATACACGATAATAATAATAATAATAATAATAATAATAATAATAATAATAATAATAACAACTCATATTACGAAGAGCTTTATCTATGTAAAATGTGTGACCTTTATTGTTTTTAGCAAATATGCTGTGTGAAATGTCATGAAGCCATTTCTGACCTGAGGCTGGGAGCCGGAAGAAAATGCGTTTACAACAGAAATCAAAGGTAGATAATAATAATAATAATAATAATAATAATAATAATAATAATAATAATAATGACATAAATCTTTATAAATATACATGAAATAAACTTTGAGGTAATAAACTCTAAGAAAACGCAAATAAGTTTGATCCACCCCAATGAATACTTATCAGTAGTTATTTGAACTTCTTTAATACGTATCAAGCTGGCAGGGTTCATTAGCAAAATTGGAACAAGACGGGAGACATTGGCTTTAAAGGGCTTTTCTTTCAAACCGGGGGATCGATGTAAACCAATCATGCCGACAAAATGCTTCCCCAATATATCGATCTTTGGCAGACGTATCCTAGAATTGCGATCGATACACAATTAAATGAAACAGATTTTCTTATGACCGATTGAAAACCAATTTTGGAATACGGGTATATTCCTGAAATATATCGGCATTTGCGACATTTTCGACTCACCGTCACAAAAAAAAAAAAAAAAAAAAAATACATTACATAGATTTCCAAATAGAATCAATAGCTAGCCTCCAGCGCTGGCACTTACTTTCTCTCTCTCCCTCTCTCTCTCTCTCTCTCACACACACACACACACACACACACACACACACAAGCCAAATTTCGAATAAGATGTCGCATATTTGGATCGAAATAGTTAATAAGTGACGTTATGTCCCTTTAACCTCAAGACCTGACGACACTTTGGACTGGTGCAAACTTTCAGCTCTCGATAAATTCTTAAAATGCAGCCAACAAAATCTTGTCGACCACACTGAGAGCACATTATTACTAATAATGATTGAGAAGGGCAAAAGGACTTGAACAAAAACAACAGTACGATCATGAATTTCAGGCAGTTTATCTTCAATTTCGATACTAAAACATCTGACTTAGAAATTACAATAGATAATTAAAGTCGACTGAATATTCTTTATATATATATATATATATATATATATATATATATATATATATATATATATATATATAAGTTTTAAACAAAAAATATTTTAAAAAATTAAAATTTTCAGACACACTGGGTTGTATTTTAATATTTTTTCATTTATTATTTGACTTACGTTACTCGACTAGTTTCGGTCAGCATGGCCATCATCAGAAGAAAAAAATCCCGTTTGTTAGTAGCAGTGAACTACAGAAATGAATGACTTTCTGAAGAAAATGAAATTTATCTGTAGTTTTCATTTTTTTTTATTTTTTATCGTTAATTTTGGTCAGACCTTGTGTTGGTCAAACGGCCTCTTTTAATTTGTTTTTAAGAAAGAGGTTATGGAGTTTCATGCGACTCAGAATTCCCTCAATTATTATGACAGATTTATTGGCTCTTGGGAAGGGGATGTGTTTGTGTTAAGTGTATGTTATCATTTATTTCTTCGGGAGTGTGTAAGATGTGCGTAAGTGTATATATTATTGTTGGTGTGTGTATAAGTGTGAGACCTCAACACCTCCAAGCATGTCTATCTTGTGTGAGTGGGAAATGTGGGTAAGGCTTCATTTCAAGAAGCGTTTCTAATTTGTATTCATGCCATTTCTCTATATTGTTAGGCACAACTGAATTTTACAGTTCCAAATAAATCCCTCTTCTTAAACTCTATTGTCTGTTTTGTATTCTTTTCAGGCGAGCTATCTCCATTTATTTATGATGTAATTTACAGTTTCTTCTATTTCTCTCGATACAAGACAATTTTCGTCAATTATCGATTTGCTGTAATTGGTTCTGAAGCAGTTGTTCCCAGAGGGAATGACTCAGTATGATGTTTTGCACCGAGCCGCCATTTTGAAAGAATCAGACGTTTCTCTATGTATCTTTAGTTAAGGTTTTAAAAATTTTCTAAAAAAAAATCTGCTTTCTTATCCATTAAAAACAGGAGAGTAAATTATTGAAAATATACAATAATTTAATATCAGGCATTTTCTATCTTCCTATGCACGCTCGGTTCGGGCAGAAAGTATTACCCACTTCAAACATTGCCTCAACTGATGCTTCGTAGAAACGTAGAGTTTAAAAAAATAATTATACCAACAGTCTGAAGGCTTACAATAACCGAAGTTAAGCAACATCGAGTCTGGTTAGTATCTATATAGGTGACAGCTTGAGAATACCAGGTGCTGTAAATTTGAATTGTGCGTCGTATGGTTTACGATCATATCCCGTTGAAACTCGTACGATCACCGAAGTTAAGGAACGTCGAATCTGGTCAGTAACAAGATGGGTGGCCGCTTGGGATTAGCAGTTTCCTTAAACATGAATGCGCGGGCGGATGGTGTGATGGATAACGACTTAGTTTTAGTTCCAGTCGGGTTCTTTATATTCCTTTACTCGCAAATACAGATGGGAAAACTATGAATTCACCAATTTTGCACCATGCTATGAATTAATTAGTTAGACTTGTATCAATAAATCATTATCATCTACAAAATATTGTTTCAATCTAAAAATACATTTAGCTTTTAAATATAATGCAAAAGGGTTGATAATCCGTAAGAAAGTAATCAATCAATCTCTCTCTCTCTGTCTCTACACCATGAACATCACTGTCCAATGATTAATGGAGATATCCGGAACACATGTATTCAGAAAGACCACCAAAGCTCTGCTTGTCGAACTCTCTACCTTCCGGCGAAGAAGAACTCAGTCGACGCTATACCTTCGGTCAGATTCTTCTCTGGGGAAGTATACAGCCACACGACCCCGTCTCTGCGATGATTGCGTGGAATTTTTGCCCGAGCCTACGCGCTAAATAAAACCCACTTTAAACTGACCTTATGCCAGATCGCGCTTTTTTGGGAGGTGTCAGGTAAATACCCAGTACATCAAAGCTCAGTTTGTCGGACACTCTTCTTTCGGGTGGACAGGAACACAGACGAGGGTGTGCCTTCGTCAAAGTCTTTTCTGACCCTGTGTATCCGAGGTCTGTGGGGAATCTTTGTCCGTGCGTATGTGCTCGGAAAAAGCCTCGTTAAACAGGCCTTGTTCTACATCACGCTCTGTGGAGGGATCGATCTGGTCTTACAGAGAGTTAGTCTTACAGATTTTTGGTTGATTCGGTATTTACCGAATCAACCAATACTCTGTAAGACTAACTCTCTGTCTTCGGGCGTAGACGAAGTCAGACCAGACTGTGCCTACGAGTTGAGTCTTGTCTGGCGAAAAACTGCCAGCCATCCGACCCTAGAGTACGCTTTCGGAAAGCTCCCCATCAAAAATCGGCCTAGTGTCACATCACGCTTTGTGAGGAGCTCGGGTAAATACCGAGTTAAGGAAAACTCTACTTCGGGAGAAGACGCACCCAGACGAAGCTGTTCCTACGAGCAGTTTCGTCTGGGGAATTGCCCGACCCCGTGTATACGCTATCTACGGGGAATTTTTAACCGAGCGTTCGCGCTCGGAACGCACTACGTTAAACCGGCCTTGTGCCACATAGTGCTTTGTGGGAAGGTCTCATGTAAATACCGAGTAAATCCAAACTCAGCTTGTCGGTCTCTTTGATTCCGGTCGGAGAGAAACTTAGAAGAGATGGCGCCTATTGTCTGAGGAATAACAGCCACTCGACCCTGTGTATGCGGTGTCTATGTAGATCCTTTGCACAAGCGTACGCGCTCGGAAAGCGCCAAGTTGACCATGTTTGTGCCCGCTTTACGGGGAGGTCTCGTGTAAAAACTGAGCTAATCAAAACTCATCTTCTCGAAATCCTCTGATTCCAGTCGGGAAGAAACTCAGAAGAGACGACGCCTAACAGGCAGAGTCTCATCTGGAGAAAACTAGCAGCAACATGACCCCGTTTTTGTGGGGACGGGGAATTTTTGCCAGTGCTTACGCACCCGGAAAGCCCCTATTTAATCACGATATATTCCACATCCCACTTTGTGTGAAGGAAGGGGTAAATATTGAGTATATTAAAACTCAGCTTGTCAGAGTCTTTGCTTTCGGGAGCAATAGGAACTCAGACGAGGCTATGCCTAATGGCAGAGTCTCGTCTGGAAAAAATAGACAGTAACCCGACACCGTGTATACTGAGTCTACGAGTAAATTCTACCCGAGCGTACGCTCTCGGAAGGCCCGTTCGTTAAAAACCGGCCTTGTGCCACATTCCGTTTTTTGATAGGAGCTCGGGTAAATACCGAGTCAACCAAAACTCTACTTGTCCAACTCCCTGCCTTCGGATGGGGACTCACTCAGACGAGGCCGTGCTTACGTGCAGACTATCGTCTCGGGAATAACAGCCACCCGACCCCGTGTATGCCGTGTCTATGGAGAATCTTTGCCAGAGCGTACGCGCTTGGAAAGCATCACGTTGAACCGGCTTTATGCCACATCCTGCTTTGCGGGGAGTTCTCGTGTAAATACCGAGCTAATCAAAGCTCAGCTTGTCGAACTCTATGATTGCTGGCAGAGAGGAACGCAAAAGAGACGGTGCCTTAAGCCAGCCACCCGACCCTGTGTATGCGGAGTCTACGGGGAATTTTTGTCCGTTGGGCGGAGACTCAGTCGATGCTGTTCCTAAGCGCACAGACTCGTCTGGAGAAAAGTAGACAGCAACCGGACCCCGTGTCTGCGGGGTCTACGAAGAATTTTTGTCCAGTGCGTACGCGCTTGGAATAACCCTCGTCCCACATCTAGGGTTGTGGGAAGGTCTCGCGTAAATACCGAGTATACAAAAGCTCAGCTTGTCCGTCTCTCTGCTTTCCGTTGGAGAGTATCTCAGATGAGGCACTGCCTACGGGCAGAGACATGTCTAGCGAAAAATAGACAATCACCTGAACCGTGTATGCGGGGTCTACGCGGATTTTTTTCCCAAGCAAACACACTTGGAAAGCCCCAGGCTAAACACGATTTGTTTCACATCCCGCTTTGTGTGGAGCACGGGCAAATATCGAGTGTATTAAAGCTCAACTTGTCAGAATCTCTGCATTTGGACGGAAGTCAGACGCGCTGAGCCTACGGGCAGGGTCTCGTCTGGAGAAAATTAGACAACAAACCGACCCCGTGTATGCGTTAAACCAGC
The DNA here is from genome assembly GCA_963932145.1 of Acanthosepion lycidas. Classification (NCBI taxonomy): domain Eukaryota; kingdom Metazoa; phylum Mollusca; class Cephalopoda; order Sepiida; family Sepiidae; genus Acanthosepion; species Acanthosepion lycidas. The sequence goes on along the minus strand of OZ010607.1, from coordinate 11,327,851 downwards.
GTTGTGCCATATCATGCTGCGTGGGGATCTTGTGTAAATTTAGTGTATATCAAAACTTGTGCAGAGTCTCGTCTGGGGAAAAATAGCCACCCGATCCCATGTATTTTTACGAGGAAATTTTGCGGAAGCCCCGCATTAAACCGGCATTGTGCCATATCCTGCTGTGTGTGTATCTTGTGTAAATTTAGTTTATATCAAAACTTGGGCAGAGTCTCGTCTGGGGAAAAATAGCCACCCGATCCCATGTATTTTTACGAGGAAATTTTGCGGAAGCCCCGCGTTAAACCGGCTTTGTGCCATATCCTGCTGTGTGGGGATCTTGTGTAAATTTAGTGTATATCAAAACTTGGGCATGTATTTCTACAGGGAATTTTTGCCCGAGCGTACGCGCTTGGAAAGCCCCATGTTAAACCGGCCTTGTGCTACATGTCGCCTTGTGGGGGAGGTCTCGAATAAGTATAGAGTGTATTAAAGCTTACTCATACGTGATACGTGTTTTCTTGAGCAATTCTACTACAGATTGCATGATGGAAATTATCAAAAGGCTTATTTTTACCAAAATCAATAATAAACATTTCTGTTTCTTGGCTTCTTTCAAATTTATATCACGTAAGCAATTTAACTGAACTAACGTTACTAAAACTGTTCTTTATAACGACTAGAAGGTCCCCTGTGTACATTTCTCTACACCGAATTAATCCAGACTGGAAAGATATGGAAGCCCCATTGTTGCCTTCGTAAAAAATAAATAAATAAATAAACCTAAATCAGTCCAACAATTTGAATCTGTCAATTCTTCACATTATTTAAATTATTCGGAATATTGTCCTCATCTTTGTCGCCATATTTATTACAACGTTTCAGCCGTTGTACACTCCGGCCTTCTTCAGGTGGTTAGAATGTGGAACTGAACCCTTTATTTCGCTCACTGAGGTAGACTGTTCTAGTTCCACGTGCCATGTTTAATGGATGTCAGTTATCATTTATCTCCTGTTAATTCCCCCTCTCCATGTTCTCCACTGCCTTAACCGGGTATTGAACTCACACACTTTGGGTCTTGTCACTGGATCTAACTATCACCTTTGTCCTCAAGGACACATGGCACAGTGGATAAAGGCGTTAGTTAGATCCAGTGCCAGGGCCCAAAACGTGTGAGTTCAATACCCGGTTAAGGCAGTGGAGAACTTGGAGAGGGGAATTAACAGGAGATAACTGACATCCATTAAACATGGCACGTGGAAATAGAACAGTCTACCCCAGTGAGCGAAATAAAGGGTTCAGTTCGACATTCTAAACACCTGAAGAAGGCCGGAGCGTACAACGGCCGAAACGTTGTAATAAATATGGTGACAAAGATGAGGACAATAGACCGAATAATGTAAATAATGTATATAATACCTCATCTCAGAAATATAAACAGATACTGTCAATTCTTTTTTTTTTCCCATTTTCCTACATTTATTCCCTTATTGGGGGGATATTTTCTCCGGTTGAGAACAACTAATGTAATGCTTAGTGTCTACGTCTGAAAACGTCTCCCCTGAACAAGGTGTCATTTTTTTGCGTTTGCTTTTTACTTAGTACAGTAAAAGTAAAAGTGTCTTAGTAAACAGAAATAGCGCTCTCTCTCTCTCTCTCTCTCTCTCTCTCTCTCTCTCTCTCTCTCTCTCTCTCTCTCTCTCTCTCTCAAACAGGAGAATAACGAAACAAGAAGATACCACACTTGATTATTCATATTTATTATTATTATTATTAATACTATAATTATCTTTTATATAATCATTATATCTGGAGCGCGTTTAATACGATGGTGATTTTGTCCATTTTGGAATTATCCGTTAGTTGATAAGTTACTAAGAGGAATTAATCAAACAGCTGAGTATAAATCTTATGAAACTCTCCTGTCATTCTGTTCATTCTCCGAGGCCAGGAAGTTATTAACCTCATGCATTTTAAGGGTCGGAAGTTCAGGCGTTTTAAGGGTGGAAATCAGAATTTATTAAACTTTCGATCCTTAAAACGCCTGAGGATAGTTACGTATGCAAATTACTAACTTTCTGCCCCGGGGGAATAAACAGCATGACAGGAGAGTTCCATATTATCATTATTATTATCTATATTATTAACAATATTAACATTTCTTTTACTTTTTCTTAAATCGCCCACTTCTCTTAACTGTTGAAAAATATTGGAAGCGTTACATCAATCATTTTGTTTGCTTATTATTATTATTATTAATAATAATAATAATAATAATAATAATAATAATAATAATAATAAAGTGCCTTCTTATTGATTTGGCAGTCCCTGCTGACTATTATTATTAATAAAAATAATAAAAAAAGTGCCTTCTTATTGATATGGCAGTCCCTGCTGACTGCAATGTATCTTTGAAGATATTCAAAAAAGTGTCAAAATACAAGGACCTTGAAATAGAAATCTCAAAAATGTGGCATATGGGAACATCAACAATCCCTGTTGTAGTTGGAGCCCTAGGACTGGTTGGAAAAGATTGCAGTAGACTAATTGAAGGGATTCCTGGAAATCCATGCCTCAAGAAGATACAAAAAATTGTTCTGACAAGTACACCTATTATTATTATTATTATTATTATTATTATTATTATTATTATTATTATTATTATTATTATTTCCTTTTATTTCTGTTGTATTCTTATTTGCTAGTTTTCTATAAAACTTCCTAAAAACTAAGATAACACGCATTTTACATCACGGTAACTGCTCCGATGAGCTGCTTTCGCTGGTTCCCAGACTTCATGAATATAAGCGTTCAACTAGGCTGACATCTCGCTCTCACCCTTTCACTGTCGAAACTGTTAAATGTAGTCATCTCTTCTACTCCAATATCTCACACCTCTCGCCTGTGGAACTCTCTTTTCTATTCGACAAAATCTGAAGACGGATCTGCAATATAACCAATCCTGACCTGGCATCTTGACTTCAGTCACTTTCTCACCGATGTGCTGTGGCGGCCCTGTCTTTTCTGCAAATATTTTAATGGCAACTTCTCTGACCAGATTTATTCCCTGACGCTCCTACTGCAGGAATTTAAGCGTGCTACTAGATTGGCATCTAGGTCACACTCTTTTACCGTTGAAACAGTTAAATGTAGCCGCCACTTCTACTCCACTTGTTTTTTTCTCGCACTTCCCGACGGTAGAACTCCATTAGTTCCCTGGTAACTACAATCTTCAAAAATTTAAATGCCAGGACAATCACCATCTTTTTTTACTTGAACCCCGTTCATCTTTTATCCTTTCCTCAATCACACCTATGCCCAGTCTTTTCTCTCATTTTCACTCTGTAACCCCCAACGTGCTAGGGCACTCCCACCTTGTTTAGGTTGAAATGCTTAAAAAATGAATCTTGCTTCCCTGATAAGTATAATGTTCAAAAATTTAAATGTAATGTCAATCGACATCTTCTGACGCTTTGATTTTGATTTCCCCTTATTCTATTTATCCTTTCGTCAAACACCCCGCTTTAGTCTTACTTTCATTCTCTGTAACCCTTTGCGTGCTAGTGGCACTCCCACCTTGCTTGGGGTGAAAATGCTTAAAAAAATAGGAAGGCTTTCATCTGGACTGCGATATCAGAATGATGACTCAAAAGCTTGGCCATCCAATTAGCTTGGGTTGAGTTCGATTTTCATTGTTGTGGCCCTTAGAAGTACTAAGCTAAATATCAACAAGAAGGCACACTTAATCAAAATGAGCTGTATCCTTGTCCTCACCGTCGCTCAAGTATGTCTTCGCACGTATAGCTGTGGAGTTCAACTACTGAAATGCATCTCTTTTCATTCGCGTCGATTGATTGATCCGCTTTTCTGTTGCCCACTTTTAACTATGTTCGATTTCCAGTGTTGATAGAATGCCGTGATAAGAGGACGAACCAAATTTACAAATCCATACAGCCATTACACACGCTTCGCTACACTGTTTAAATTAAAGATACGACCCAAATATATTGCCCGACCTTCCTTCGCTAATTCTTCTTCGTTACTTTCTAACGTTCAGTGCGAACAACAGGGAAGACGCTTCTTTCTCCGGCGTCAATATTCACGGCTGTCTTCCATTAACCTAGAGGGCGGTTGTGATTATGTTTGTCCAGTGCGCATGCGTGAACGACCATGTTTTATATTGAGACTCCATGGCGTGTATGCTTTCATATGAGCGAGATAAATATACTGCAGGGAAAAAAAATGAAGTTTATTAGCTTTTCTAGATAGGCAGATATTTACATGTTGACATATATCGCCAACGACAAGAAAAGACAAAAGAGTGTTTCATCAATTTTCTCAGTGAATCTGTCCACTTTAAAAATCTTAGGTTTTCCTTGACTTCGAGAGTCCAGCGTTAGAGATATGTACACTAGACTATATATATATATATATATAGATAGATAGATAGATAGATAGATAGATAGAGAGATAGATAGATAGATAGGAAGAAACTGATATATATATATATATATATATATATATATATATATATATATTGATAATATTAATGGTTAATACACACACACACACATATATATATATAAAATATATATATATATATATATATATATATATATATATATATATATATATACATACATATATATATATATATATATATATATTTCCAATGGGAGAGAATCCAGGTAGAACTCAATGTCCAGGACACAGTAAGAATATAATAAAAAGGATAAACAATATTTCATGGTTATAATTTATTACAATTCCAATGTAATAAATTGTAACCATGGAATATTATTGTTTAGGCTTTTTCATCTGTTTGGTCGGTCCTCGTAATTCTTATTCTGCTTTCTTTTCTATACCAACAGTGAGAACTTTTGTGACCAATTTTTTACATGATAGACAAGTTTTAGCACGATACATACAGTCTTTAACCCAATGCCAAGACCCACAACGATAGCATGGACTTGATGGTAGTTTCTTTTTATGTTGATTATAATTAGAAAAATTTGTTTTACCTGTTCTTGAGGCGGGAAAATTAGTTCGGTTTGTTTGTGAGGAGGGAAAATTTGTTTGTCTTCGTACTTTGCGTATGTATGCTATGCCAGCTTGTTCTATGTCTTTAGAGTCTTTTTTTTAAGCTGACGCATCTCTGGCAGTCTTCGGCTAGTTTTTGAAGTGTCAGATCTTGTTCATTTTCCAAGTTAGTAAGTATTCTACGTCTCATTTCTGCGTCTTTCGTTGTAACCAGACCTAGGACGTAAATTAAGCATTTGAAGTTGTCAACGCTGAGTTCCGATAATTTGAAATCGTCACAATATTTATTAACAATGGATGCGAAAGTTACGTAATCTTCGCTATCCATCTTTTATGAAATAGTGAAGTATTATGGCTGAAAAGTCCCGTTAGCAATTTTATAGATTCTTTGAACGTTAACTCGCTTGTTTTTCTGGGAAGGATATAATCAATGAATTTGGTATAATCGCCTGTGCTTAATTTTCTTAATAAAAGGCGTACTTTACATGCGACTGACCAATCTTTACAGTCAAAATTATATAGATCTTCATACCTTCGGAAGTAATTTGCAAAAGTTTTATCTTCGTCGGGTGCGTACTTGAAATCTTCGATATTCCTCCAAATAACGCCTTGAGAGAGAACTGATTCGTTCTCGGGTTTTTGCTCCTTATTTGTCATTGCAAGTAACAATAATTCTTGCATTTCTATATGTTTTTGTTCGTACCTTTGTTGTTGTTCAAACTAGATTTTGATAAGTTCCATAATGGTTGACTTCAAATCTTCCATGTTAACGTATTTTTTTGTGTAACCTGATATTCTGTAGCCTGTGCTCGCAAAAAAACTTTCCTTTGTTGTCAGTGAAATTTGATATCAAGAAAAGAAAATTCTTTTTTTTTTTTTTTTTTAGAGTTTAATCGTCGTCCACTGTTACGTACAAAAAAAAAATATGTCCTCCGGGTAGGGAGTTTATTTTTTATTTAAGGATTTTCCAGATCGCCACTTGTTATGTGTGACGTATAGCAAAAAAATAAGTCTTCCGTGTCTAGAGTTCATATTTCCTTTTTAGGGGTTGCTTCGTCGTCACTTGTTATGTTGACGAGAGATGATTTTGTTGTTTGTTCTTCACGTGAAGGTTCGAATCTTCGTCGCCACTGTTATGCTGTGGCAAACGAAATCTTTTTTTTCTTCCACCGAATGAGTTCGAATCCTCGTCGCCACTGTTATGGTCCGGTTCCTTGTACCACGGTGATAGTCCAAGGTAGGACCAATAAAGAACTCAAATACGGAAATGGAATAACACAAATATATTACAAACAGGAATATATACAGAGAAGTAGAAAGTGTTAGTACGAACAATCAGGTTTAGTAGTAATTGTCTGAACACGACTCTGTTTCGGACTGCCTCTGACTCGACTGATTGACTCCTGACGGACTTCCCTCCAGACTTCAGACTGAACGGTATTTACTCACCTCCACACGAGGGCATCATGTGGCACAAGGCCAGTTTAACGTGGGATCTTCGAGCCCGTGAGCTCGGCCATAAATATGCTCATTGAACCCGTATACACGGGTTCAGGGTCGGTTTACGTCCCCGAAAGAGACTCCGCCCTTCGGCATAGCCTCGTTCGGGTTCCTTCCCGCCCGAAGGCAGAGAGTTCAACCGATCACACTTAAGTCCCTGCTTCCTCTTGAGGCGCAGTATTTATTACGTATGGAATAGTCCATTATGTTATTATGGGTAAGGTCCTAGAACAGAAATAGAGGTCAACCAGTAGTATGGTTTTCATGCACTTTCCAAAGGCGCCGCAAGCTGGGATCGTTCCCTCCAGTCTGGTAAAATTCTGACAGTTTCCTTCCTGATAAACTGAACATAGTGAGATTCGAACACGGGTCTTAAAATCAGAATGCGATCGTTCTAACCCCTCGGCCACCGGCTGCCAATCTAGCACTGTCCTTAAATTCAGAATTACGAGGCACCAAAGAGGAAAACTCATCCGAACATTTGCCATGAAAATATTTATAGAAAAGTCAGAGGGAATTTACGCTGCGGCGGTGGGTGATGTGATTGAAGCCGAGATGGCAGGTCAGGACCGATAATATTACAGATTTAAGAAAATAACCTTACAAACTGTCAATATTCAACAGTTAGAAAATCTACTGCCCAACATATGCCAGAGAAACAAAGCAAATAGTGACAAACCTCCTCAAATTTTCATGGCAATTGATGGTAGAACAGGGATAGAGAAGGATGTGAAAGGTTGAAAGTTATTTAGAGAAGCAAAAATCATTAAGTTTCCGATGACCATGATCACTTATGTTCTGAATGAACACAGCACACAGAAGAAAAGTATTCTAATATTTACCAAAATTAAAACAAAAATATCTTGAAATACTAAAGAGTAAGTGCATTAAATAAAATCGCCATTGGCTTCACTCACGGCCTCCAAATAACTTCGGAATCGCCTGCAACTCTTATGGACGGTCTCCTTGCTTAGGCTGGTGAATGCTTCCATAATCCTTGCCTTCAGTTTATCTTTGGTGTTACAAGGTGTTTTGTTTGTCTCTCCCTCAACTGTGCCCCATACATAATAATCAAAGAGATTGAAATCTGGAGAGTTAGGTGGCAAGATCTAAGGGGTGATGTGGTCACAGAAATTGTCTGAAAATCATCACTGGGTTCTCCTGCGAGACATAGAGTCTTCCAGCAGCCACACTCTTGATCCAGGGCAGGACTATCTCTTCAAGGCACTTGATATAGGCCTCAATATTGAGTCTGAGGCCCTCACTAAAAAAAAATCTAGAGTTCTTTTCTTAAAAGTATGATCACAGTGAGTTTTCCTAATTGCCGCACCTTCGCAATCACCATTAGACTCATCCAACTCTTTCTGAATCCTTTTCACTCTCCTCACATTGACAGCCAAACGCGGTGAAATGTTCACATTAGCGCTTCCGATGCGAATGTCAAGCAGTATAGCACGTCGTTTACAAATTTCTCATAGACAGTTCCCAACTGATCCTACTATACTGTGCAGGTGACAAAATGGAAAACAACACGCATGCGTAAAATCAAAAATATAAAATGGAGACAATTTACACATTGCACCCGATGAGAATAGGTTTAATTACGAAAATCAAAACTAATAAAATTGATGCTGGATTGTGGATAGATTTAGAATTATAGCAAACATGGAATCTACCAGGGAAATACTTCTAAAATCAGCAAGGATAAAAAGGGATGGTCAAGGGTCAAATGTTACTCTGAGATTGAACGTTGTGGAAAGCTATGATCGCCCAAATCCTGAAAGGACTTCGCAAATAAGAAAGGGGAGATAATCACATATATGTTTTCACTCATGTCTTCTCGCGCCAATAAAAGTTTCCAGAATATATTTCCGCATCTTTTTTTTTTAATTATTTCTTTTCCCGCTCGCTGTTACGTTACTTATCACTTAAATCCTCCCTCTTGGATAAAGAAAATGAAGAAGCCGTCGTTACATACTATAACTGTGGTATTGTACCATTCTGCCATAAAAATTAAAAAGGCCTCAAGGCTTATTGAATATTTATTCTCACAAATGTGTCTCATGAAGCAATAATGATGAGAGAGAGAAAGACAAAGAGAAAGACAAAGGAAAGGAGAGAGAGAAACGAAAGAAAAGGGAAGGAGAGAGAGAAAAGGGAAAAGGAAAAGAAATTGAGTCAAAGGAAAAGATAGAGATAGAGATAAAGGAAAGGGTAAAAGAATGAGAGAGAGAGAAAAAGAAATCCTGAAGTTGTATCATCCATTTTGTGATGTTTGCACATGATGTCAAAAAACCAATTGTTCGTGTGCCATAAGCTGAATCTTCCTATCAAACAACAAATACGTTGATTTGTTATCAAATGAGCAACAGTCTGGCAAAATGCCAACTGACATAAAAGTACATACTCATGTTTATCGATTAAACAAGGCGTATCAAATAAGAAGTAGTCTTTCCTTTCCCTAAAAACTGGGGTGTGGGTATAAAATTAGTTCATCTCATCTCCTCTCTCGCTAGTTAACCATCCATCACGATAACATAAACATTTTTCAGCATTAAAGCAGAATGTGGCAAATAAAGTTTCTATTTAAAGGTGTTACCATATTTACAGGAGGTGTTCAAATCAAAAGAGAAGAATTTTTTCAAAGATAGATAGATAGATAGATAGATAGATAGATAGATAGATAGATAGATAGATGTGAAAAGAATGAGACAGAGAGAGAGATGAAAACCATGATAAAGATATGGATAGAGACTCAGATAAATAGAAATGAACAGTGACAGTAATATATATATATATATATATATATATATATATATATATATATATATATATATATATATATACAGAGATAGATAGATAGATAGATAGATAGATAGATAGATAGATAGATAGATGTGAAAAGAATGAGACAGAGAGAGAGATGAAAACCATGATAAAGATATGGATAGAGACTCAGATAAATAGAAATGAACAGTGACAGTAATATATATATATATATATATATATATATATATATATATATATATATATATATATATATACAGAGATAGATAGATAGATAGATAGATGTCAACAGAATGAGAGCGATATGAAAAGAATGAGATAGATAGATAGATAGATAGATAGATAGATAGATAGATAGATAGATAGATAGATGTGAAAAGAATGAGACAGAGAGTGATGAAAACCATGATACAGATATGGATAGAGACTCACAGATAAGTAGAAATGAACTGTGACAGTAATATATATATATATATATATATACATATATATATATATATATATATATATATATATATATATATACAGAGAGAGAGAGAGAGAAAGAGAGAGAGACAGGCAGATAGATAGATAGATAGATAGATAGATAGATAGATAGATAGATAGATAGATAGATAGATAGATATGAACAGAGTCTGATAGATAAATAGAAATGAACATAGATAGATAGATAGATAGATAGATAGATAGATAGATAGATTGATCGATTGATTTGGGGAATTCACATAAAATATTAGGATGATCTTTGAATGCTGAATTACTCGGTTGCTCAAGCTTTCGACACTGGCCTTTTGGAATTGATTCATGATACTCTTGAAAGTTTTTGCAATAATTTTCGATCAATTGATTTGGGGGTCCGATTCTTTCTTGTGAGTAACATTATTTTTTGTTGATTACTTTTATCGAGGATTATTTAGTTAGCAACTGTACAAAAAATCTTCATGATCGTCGATACTACGAGAGAATTTCTTTTGAATTTGATAACGGTAATAAACAAAAAATAATTGCATTTACTGGAAGGAATCGATCACTAAAAACTGTTGATTAAAACTGGAAAAAAACCTCCAAAATTTCTTGGTTTTTCGGAATGTTATAATCAATTAGAAAGGCTAATGTAGAAATTTGAAGCAGCTGAATAATTCAGCATTAGAAGAACTCCTTAATACTTTGTTTAAATCCCCCAGCCGTTTAAATCCCCCCAGCCGTTTATTAAAATTCCAAGGCAAATAATGCATTCTTTTTCTATCTTCCGAACAAAAAGTAACAACTACATCCGCGTTCTGGGTAAGAGAATGAGCTACATCCGGTAGCAAGGCTTTTGATCAGGACGTTTGAAGAGCGTGTTAATTGTTGGTGTTCCCAGGTCCAAAATGACCCGGGGTGGTAACACCTGTTACGGTCTCATCTATGAGAAAATTGTTGACTCACAAACTGGGGTCAAAATATTATGAAAGTGTAAAAATAGTTTTAGCAGCAATATATTTTTGTAAAATATTATTACCAGCAATACAATTTTGGAAAATAAAAATCTTGTCTGCATTAAATAATCCACTGAGTTTGATATGCCGTAATCCAAACCAAACCAAACCAATCACAACGCTAGAAGAATATGATGCTACATCCAAGAGAATTTTCAACGTCTAAACCTAAAAAGGTAATCTAAAGTTGAGTAGGGAGGTTATGATGGTTGGGGTTTCAAGAGAGTTTTTCTTTTATTATAAGTTACAAGAACCTGAACAAATTATTATTATATGACGCTACAGTGAACAATTGGCATGTTTGAATGTCTCATTGGAAAAGAAAAGTCCTTTGTCTGAGCAAAATCGCCAACCGATTATTTTTCTGCATGACAACACCCTACCTCTTGCAACAAAAGCTTATCATTTTATTCGAGGTATATACCTCAAACAGGATGTCACATCTGGGGAGACTTTCCTTCATATATACTGTCGTCAGCCATGGTTCCATATTCCGCTACTATCAGCGCTAAAGAGTCCAGACTTGGCAAATACGCCAATCTCAAAGACCGTGACATCTTCAAAGCATTTGTGTTCCAGACCAGTAATACCTAAGAAGAAGCCAAAATTCTTAATCGTGAAATTAGACTTCATATGCATTCCAAAAGCTTAGCAGATTATTAAGAAACAATATCAAGAAACAATATTAAGAAAACTTCGTTAGAAACAAAGAAAAGAATACTGAACTGTTATGTGATAACTTTCAACCTATACGGCACTGAATACTGGACAATCTCCCTAGAGACGAAAAAGTGACTTGAAGCAACAGAAATGTAGTTCTACAGAAGGATGTTGAGGATTCCATGGACCGAACATGTGAGCAATGACGAAGTTTTATAGAAAAATAAAAACAAAAAGGAAACTTATACTTAACATCAGGTACAGATAGTTGACATTTTTAGAACACATAATTAGGAAAGAGGGCTTGGAAAATCTGATACTTACAGGAGACAAGAGGGACAGAGGAAAACAACGTATAACATATTTAATGAGTACCATTTTGTCGATCTGAATAACTTTTAGGGAATTTCAAACTTTATTTAATTTGCAATGTTAGACTTGTCTCATTCCGCTGGGGCTTCAGAATTCACCGATTGCACTTCTGCCAATGTGTAACCCCCCTCCCCAAAAAATGAGGCATCCTTGGTTAAGATAATAAACTACATCCATGTCCTGGGTAAGACGATAAACTACGTCCGCCAGCAAGGCCTATGATCAGGAGATTTTGATGATTGTGGAACCACCTCTTCATTACTGTTGTTTCTAGGTCCACCCTGACCCGGGGTGGTAGCATATGTTAGGGTCCCAGCTATGGGCAAATAGTTAACCTCCAAACTTGGGTCAAAACACCATGAAAGTGTAAAAATAGGTTTTAACGTCAGCAACAAATCTTTGAAGAAAACATTATATCCAGCTACATATTACCAGCAATACATTTTTGAAGACAAAAATATTACCAGCAATACATCTTTGAAGGAAAAAATATTACCAGCATTGTCTTGTTAGCATTAACTAGCCCATTGAGGTTGACATGCCGT
>OZ010607.1:11295490-11305490 GCA_963932145.1 Acanthosepion lycidas | reverse complement strand
CCGCTTTATTTATTTCCCTTTAGTAACTCAACTCTCCAAGTTTTTGTGGCCAGGTATTGAACTCACAACTTTTGTGTAATCACTGCGCAATCAAGTGAATTAATTGTTCGGACTTATAAACATAATGTTTCTGGAACTATTTTTACTACTGCTCATATTACAAGGAGACTTTTGTGGCCTAACATATACGCTGATTCCGTAAGTTATCGTGGGAGAGTTCAATATCTGGCCACAGCAGAAGTGAAATAGTACCTGGAGAGTTGAGTTACTAAAGGGAAATAAGCGAAACTGATATATCAAAAAGGCGTGGAACGTGGAACTAGAATAATCTACCCCGGTGGACTTCATGAAGGATTCGGTTCGGAATTTTAACACATATCACATGATCAATGGCAAGGCGTACAACCATCGAAACATCGTTAATATGACAATAACGATGAGGACAACAGTCTGAACAATGTAAATAGGGTAAATAATTACAGTACCTCATATCAGAAATATCGACAGGTCCTGAAGAAGGCCGGAGCGTACAATGGCCGAAATGACGTTAATAAAGATGAGAAGAACAGTCCGAACGATGTAAAAAATGTAAATAATTATAATACCTCATCTAAGAAATATAAACAGAGGGCCTACAAAGTTTAACACTCTGTTGTAACCTTGGGAAGGCTACTGAATAGAATAATCACATGAAGGTTAGTAATGAATGATAATACATAGGACAAGAACAACACATTTAAGATTCGCCAGCGGCGCGAGGAAGTAGTAGTCAACCGCTAGAATTGAGTCAAGTGAATTCCACAATTTATCTTCAACTGCATAATATCTACCAACCGCCCCACGCGATCAAATGTGGCACAAGGCTGAATCTAATGTGGGGTATCCGAGCCTGTAGTTTCGGCCAAAAATTCCCCGTAGACCCCGTATAAAATGGGGTCGGGTAGCTGTTTCCCGAGACGAGACTCTACCCTTAGACATAGCCTCATCTGGGGATCCTTTCTGCCCGGAGGCAGAGATTTTGACCATTACAGCTGGAGACGAATCTCCAACTGCAGGATATCTACCAACCACCCCACACGGCCAGATGTGGCACAAGGCCAAATTTAATGTGGGGTATCTCCAACTGCAGACCAACATACAGTATTTACTATTGTATTTATATGAATGGAGAAATACCTATAATCGTCCGTAGGTATGCTACAACACACTTACAGTTCCTAATGAAAACAGCAGAAGCAGTAAATAATTTACTTAAGAAGTTTATGAGAATGGATGGCAGAACAGGAACAAAGAGGGGTGTTAAAGCGGCAAAAGATATTTAGACCAACAAGACAGGAAGTTGTAGAGAGCCATGATCGCCTACATCTTGATATGACAAATTAAAAGATTATTGCTATAGGCATAAGGAAAGCTGGTGAAAATCTGTATGGCTTTTTTTGGTCTGACCTGACTCTTGTAACGACAAAATGTGGTAGGAGTCAGATACATCCTACAATGGTACAAAAAGGCCAACCAGTCTTTGGGCACCTTTAGCAATGGATCGTATATATGAATTCCACCTGGTGTGGCTTTCCTGTGTCTTTTCTATCATTATTTTGCATGGCAGTTGTTCTCCTGGTGCCTCGAACGCGTAAATTTAAGCCTGCTACTAGATTGGCTATTAGGTCTCACTGTTTTGCTGTTGAAATAGCTAGCTGCAACCGTGTGTTCCAATAGCTTCTTCTCTCACACTTCTCGCCTGTGGAACAAATACATGGACAATAATGGCAAGCATCGTATCTGTTATCTTGACCATTTACTCGCATAAAATGTGTCTCTTTTTCTTTAACCCACTACTTCGAGTGGCTTCCGGGCCTTGTACAACGTGAATCTCAAAAAAAGAAACTATTTTGTGATGTCAACGAATACTCGTTGTCACTTTCGTAATGTTCGTTTTAGCAGAGACTTTGTAATCGCAGATACAACTATAGTAACGCGAGAAGTATTAAGTATGGGAGCATTTGGTCTTTACTTGAAATTTTCATGCAGCAAGGTCGGACTATCATTGTTGTTTCATCCGTTGTTGTTTGATTTACTGCAATTCTCATCTTTGATAATGGCTTGTGTAAGCCGAAAGCTTAGATTGGATTTAAACATGTATCAATATGATGTTTTCCTTTCGTCCTTCAACGATGTGATTAAGCTTATCAGACAATATGATAGGAACTTACTTCAAATAAATAGACAAAACTTATCTATATTATTTAATGAAACATATATATATATATATATATATATATATATATATATATATATATTGAGGATGCAGGCTCTTAAATTATAATCATTTTAATTTAGAGATGGTTGTTTGTTTTTTATTTTTTGTATTAGTATTGCTTCGAGGATGATAAGCCTGTTTTTACTGTTTGATTTTACTAGTATTTTGGTGTTGTTTCTAAATACCGGTCTAATGTCACTACGATACGTATGCTGTTCATTAATTTGTTGTCTTATGTTACCCTGTTCCTCATCGTGGCAGGTGAGTCGACGTGATAGTGTTGTTGTGGTTTATCATATGTAAGACGCTTTGTATTTTTTATTTACAGAGAAACAGTGGGCATTTACACAGGGGATCTAAAAGTAGGTGTACAGTAATGGAAAACAAAACGTGTGTGTAAAATGTTTTGTATTGATTATACAAGCTTCTCAATAATAGCATATCAATAATAAACGTATCAGTAATATTATATCAATAAGAAACATATTAATAATTGTCATTCCCACACCTTTTAACCCGCCAAACATTATTATTATGATTATTATTGTTGTTGCTGTTGTTTTATTTACTTTTGTTTCTTGTGTATTTCTTTCCGGGTCCCGACCAAAAACCTAAGGTCAGAAATGGCATCCTGACTGCGCTGTTTAGAAAGAAATTCGCACATATTTTACATAGATAACGCCCTTTGTAAGGTGTGGGCTTTAATTGTGAATACAAATTATTTATTATTATTATTATTATTATTATTATTATTATTATTATTATTTACTAAAAATTAGCACGGTGGAGTAATGGATAGCGGCTCGGATTTAGGAATCAAATTCCACTCGAATCTATTACATTCATTTACGTGCTAATACACTTGGGAAAAGTATGAATCCTTTTCTTCTCCCCCCAGCTATGGGTAAATTGCAGGAAATACCGGGTTCTACAGCCTTGTGTGGAAACCTGTTAAGGAGAAGGACATCTCTGAATTCAAAATCTGCGCAGGGTCGTTTTGGAGACTTTGTTGCATACGGTTCACCAGGTCTCTATATTGAGCCCTTCAAAAAGTGTGGTTTGTTCTGCACAAAGCCTTCCCAACTATAATCAAATCATATGTGAAGGTGTCTGGCTGTCGGTTCCTAGGAACTGAGTTGCCTGATCCTCATACATTGAAAAATGGCGGAAGAGTATTAAAAATGATAATAAATAAACTAGACTAGAAGCCGCTCTTCCGGTGCATTTTAGTCTAACTCTTCCGCAAGGCTTTCGGGCCTTCGACTTTTTATCTTCAGCGTCCTGTCCCCGTAAAAGTTATAAGAATTTAGAAATAATAAAATTGTTTTATCTTATTTCGGCATAATCTTTCTTCTTATGCACAACTGATCTCCGTAGTATGTATACATTTATTTTCCGCGCAAATTTCTTTTCTTTTAAAATCACCATTCTTTATGATCTCTTCATATAAAATAACTCCTAAACGACATTAGGGAACCCGAACTATGTAATGTTTTGAATACGTCACAGTACGCGTGACAGAAAAAAAAAACAAAACATATGAGCAACGTACCGTGCCCCACATATGTTTTAATTACGGTTTAATTAGACGATATCAATTTCAACTGTGAGGAAAAGCGACATTAAAGTTAAGCCTTTCATAAAGATTGTTTAGGCATCTTACTCTGTTCGATATTTAAATTTAATTTTAAATAAGCTATTTACTTGATTCTTAATCGCCTGTAACTACAGTGGTTATTAAGTGTTACATCAGGTTGTTTATGATTCAACGAGATCAAAAAACGGACGGACAGACGGACTAACGTAAACTGCGCTTTATTTGTATAGATGTATTATAACAAAACTATTAAAAATGGTTTTAGGGAATTAAATGAATCTTAGAACCACTATTATAATACCGGTAATAATGGTATAATGTCTACTGTATACCTACATTTGTAGCCTCCTTGTACCCGTACGCAACATTGGTTTTGTATAGGGGGTTGCAAGTTTGGGATATATTATTATTTATAACTCGTTTGCTAGTTTTGTTTTTTGTAGTAAATAATGAATCTGATGTATGTGTTTTACAGACTTATTTTATTTTATGTACGGTGCTTTTATATATATATATATATATATATATATATATATATATATATATATATATATTGAGATTGGGTGTCGTGGGTTTCTGGGACATTCAGTCATTTCCTTCCTTTCAAAAGTAGGCATCACTGGCCGTTGGTTGAAAAGTGTTTCGCATCGCATTCAAACAACAGTTCAGAAC
The DNA here is from genome assembly GCA_963932145.1 of Acanthosepion lycidas. Classification (NCBI taxonomy): domain Eukaryota; kingdom Metazoa; phylum Mollusca; class Cephalopoda; order Sepiida; family Sepiidae; genus Acanthosepion; species Acanthosepion lycidas. The sequence goes on along the minus strand of OZ010607.1, from coordinate 11,300,964 downwards.
GCGTTAAGTTGGATTTGGCCGAGATCAAAATAACAAGCAAATAGGATGCGCGCAACATCACGACTTTTTTTTTTCTTTGGACTCTGAGCTTGAACTCTGGACGATTGTTTTCGCCTCAGTTTCATGGTCTTGGTTCTTTCTTTTTTTATTCTTCTTTTTTCCTTGGGTTCTGGTTTGTTCTACGACAAGCCGAAATACCCAAGGTTTTTCCAAGCGAGTACCACAATATATATATATATATATATATGACGTCATACATTATGAAATGGACACAGTCCGACAATTATTTTAAGACATTTTTTATATGTTTATACGTTCTTTTTATAGATACAAATATTGAAGTAAATGCTCTGTTTATAATAAACAGTATTAACAACATTTACCGGCCTGAACTTCCGAGAAATTTTTATAGAAAATATGCGACCTCCCACAGGAATCGAACCTGTATCCTATACGGAACCGTCATATAGCCTGACGTGCCTTTAACCGATATGGCCACAGAGGATCGTTCGGTTAGCAAGCTCGATTTGACTGTTTTTAAACACAATTCTCCATGATTCCCTCTAATTCATTCATATATATATATATATATATATATATATATATATGTGTGTGTGTGTGTGTGTGTGTGTTTATGATGTTGTTTATATATCTATGTATGATGCTTATTGCTGTTTCATCTTTTTTATCATTGTGGTGAATTTGATAATACAGTAAAGTCCTCATATCCAAACTTCTCTGACGTTCGTATATGAAGAAAGGTTTGGATATCATATGGCATGTGTAACGGAACTATAACGTAACATAAGAACTTATTCCAATTGATGAAACATGAAGTGTCTCATGGGAGTAAATATTAATTTGAAATGTTTAACGCTCAATAAGTTTTACTATTTACATTATTCGAACTATTGTCCCCATCTTTGTCGCCATATTTATTACAACGTTTCGGCCGTTGTACACTCCAACCTTCTTCAGGTGGTTGGAATGTCAAACCTAAACCTTTATTTCTCTCACTGGGGTAGGCTGTTTTAGTTCCACGTGCCATGTTTAATGGATGTCAGTTATCTCCTGTTAATTCCCCTCTCCAATTTCTCCACTGTCTTAACCGTGTATTGAACTCATACACTTTGGGTCTGTCACTGGATCTAACTAACGCCTTTATCCACTGTGCCATGTGTCCTTGAGACAGATACTTAATAAAATGTCTTTTTTATTTCTTTTCTCATTTTCGCTTACATTTCGCTGTTCCATTTTTTTATGTAAGAGTTTTCTGCAAACGATGTGCACTTGTACGTTCTGTACTAATGAATAAAGATTTTTTTCCACAAATTTGATGACAGCATCAACATCTTTCTTTCTACTGATTCCCAGTTCTCTTCATCATCCTTCATATTTTCACCATTATTGGAAGAATTTGATTCTTCCTCTATTTCTTGACAATCCAAATCTTTTAAGCGATTCTACCATTCTATTCTTTTGTAATTCATAACCGTCTTCATTTATACATTCTTTTAAACCATCCGAAGCGTGATTATTCAGTGAATCATCTTCAAGCGCAAGTTTTAGCATTTCATACAGATTCAGCAATCTTTGTTTATTAATTTTCAAATTCAACGAAATAAGGCTTTCGTTCAGTTTTTCAATAATCTCTAATTTCTGACGTAACTTGAAAGAATTTATTTTCCTTTCTCTTCCAGATGTCTGAGACATTATGGATTGAGAAATTTTAAGTTACTAACAATTATTTGCAAAGAAAAGAAAAATATTAGAATGTAGCATATTCTGACGACAGTGAGAAATTCGGATATGATGACTTCTACTGCAGATGTTAATAGCCTTATTGCCAATATTATGTTCACGACAAGAGTCATTGTTAAAATTGTGGTTATTTAAATGATATTTGATTTGCTTGTCGACTATGTAATTTGGAAAAGAAAATCAATAAAATTAATAGACGCAAAAAGTTTGTTTTTAATAAGAGACATAAGACGAGGTGCTGAAAGTTTCTCGACCCAGCCAAGAAAGATGTAAAAAGACTGATATTTGGTCAGATATGTAAAAGTGCTCTAAGCTAACAATTTTACAGTAATTCTTTGTATATATTCGTCATATAATCCATTAGGAACATAAGAGACGCACATGTGCAACGGCGATGGCAGCAGCAGTGTGTCTAGGTCAAGAGAGACCAAAGGACACCATACTTCTTCAGGTTGGTTTTGAATTCTGTTTTTGTTCTCGTCGATTGGATGCCATCTGAAGGCAAGAGATACCCCTACTATTTACCCCTAAGCCGTTAGGAATGGAAATGAATTCATAAATATCCCAAAGGCATTCGTTCGAAAGTGGCATGTCAAGAGTATTTAAATCTAACGGAGCCCATCCTTCTATAAGGTGGTTTTGAATTTAAAGTTTTCCTTCTCCTAGAGTGGTTGCAATACCAAGGCAGTAGAATCCAGCCAACTCTGCTATTTAACCCATATCTGGAAGCAGAAAAGATGGATTCATATGTAGACCTGACGGAGTTCATCTTTCTTCAGTGTGGTTTTGGATTCAGATTTTTAATCTCCTAGACTGCTTGCTACTCCTAGGCAAGAGAGACCGGTCAGCCCTGCTAATCTCCTAGACTGCTTGCTACTCCAAGGCAAGAGAGACCATTCAGCCCTCCTAATCTCTTAGACTGCTTGCTACTCCAAGACAAGAGACCATTCAGCCCTGCTAATCTCCTAGACTGCTTGCTACTCCAAGGCAAGAGAGACCATTCAGCCCTGCTATTCTCCTAGACTGCTTGCTACCTCAAGGCAAGGGAGACCATTCAGCCCTCCTAATCTCCTAGATTGCTTGCTACCCCAAACCAATAGAGATCAGACGGTTGTAGAGGAAATGGATTTATCCCTCCCCGCAAGGGTGTTTATGCTTAAGTAAACGTCACGAACTTCGAAATCGTCCCGTCGATTTTATTTTATTGGATCGTTAACCATTACATTAACCGCTCATCTATTTCACATACATAGGAGCAGAGACTGTACCACAGATGCTTCCACATATTCTTGAATGTTCGTTGGTAAATAAAAAAAAAGTTAAATTTTTTATGTCCACTTGACATGTTTTCAACATTTTTTTACTAAAATTAAATTAATCAGGATTCGTGTATATGGAGCTCTATAACTCGGGAAGGCTGTTCATCTCAGGAAAGGAAAACTCTGATTTTAAACTTACGCTGCCTTGCGATCATATCCAAACAGGGAAAAGGTTATAGAAGTACATCCAGACAGAAAACCTGGAATGGAGACCCGAAGGCATTTGATTGTTAACACTGACAAGTTTCCGGCAACTCATGCAGAAGAGCTGTCCGCAAATGGAATGTCTTGGATGTCTTGGATTCATTTGCACCGAAAAGCGGACCATATAGTCTGGACAGTGTGCGGGCAACATATAGCATCGTCCAGGCCTGCCCCCTGGTGAGGTCATTCCAGTTTCATCACAAAAGGACTGATTTTTGACCAAACTGCGCTAAATTTATTTAGCAAGATAAACAGATGCCTAATATGTCGGTACCTTTAATTGCTCTAGAAATTGTTTAGATTGCATAATCTCAACCTTTCCTTGATGGGTTGATCAGCCTGGGTACCGGAATTCCAATATATTTTTATTTTCCAAATCTATCTCTGGTTTATATCGATAGCATTGTTCAAACCAAGTAGTTTGCATTGTTCTCAATATATGACAGTTGCCACCCTGAGTGGAGACCCGAAATTGGCAACTTTCCGGAAACTCCTGCAGGTAAGCCGTCCTCAAATATAATGCCCTGTATTCCTTTGTATCTTATCGGTCCGACCGAGAGGGTGGCTGTGTAATTTGGACAGCGCACAACTTTCACATAACCTCGCCTGTGTCCTAGAGAACGAAGAATAGGCGATGGGGGAAATCTGTCGCCTCATAATCAGCTGCTTTGGGTAGATGGAGCTCGATAGCCCAGGAAGGCAGTTCATCTCAGGGAAGAAAAACTCTGATTTTAAACCTCCACTGCCTTGCGGTCATATCCAAACATGGAAAAGGATATGGAAGTAAATCCAGTCAGAAAACACGGAGTGGAGACCCGAAGACGGTTGGCTGTCAGCACTGACAACTTTCCAGCAACTTCTGCAGGTACCCGGATCCAATGACCCGGATGTAATGACCTGTATTCTTCTTTAGCGGTATGGGTAAGAGTGTAGACTGCGCAGCGCAAGACCTCTATATACCATCGCTCAAGATTTCGTCCTGAAGAAGACACTCTAGTCACTACCAAAAGACTGAATTTTGATTATCAATTATATTGCTTGTTTTTATTTTTTTGTTTCTTATTTTATTTATTTATTTATTAACGTAGTAAAAAATTGTTTATATCACTTAATTAACAGTTTTGTTTTGGTTTGGGAATTTAATTAAAGTTATTTGTTCAGTTTTGGGGTTCATTGTTGTTGTTCATTCTAAGTATTATTTTGGCGGGAACAGTATAATTTCACCCAAATAGATAAACAAACGACTTCCGGTGAAATAACCGTCATAACAGAATACCCACAATGCACCACTAACCCGTATATATATAAATAGCCGAGAAAAATAACAGCATATGTGGCCTGACGATTGCATATAGCATGAAACAGACTGTCGCCTCTAAGTGTTGACTTCTATGTTCACTTTTATATTTATATATATATATATATATATATATATATATATATATATATATATATATATATTACAATTAATCTTTCATGCAAAAAGTAAATTAGAAAGTTAATGATATAAAATAGCGAAATCTCTTCGCTAACTAAATTTAAAAAATGCATTAACTTACCAATCACTCGATGAATGTTATAATCCTTGTTTTTTTTTTAATTTTAATATTTATTATGTCTTCCTTAAATATGCAAGTACTTTCGAGGGTCTTCCGGTCATCATCATGCATTTAAACTATTTTCTTTTTGGTAAAATTCAGGTAGCATCCTAGATGAAAAAATATAACGCAAATCGAAATATGTGTTTTTGAAATGTTTTATTGCTAGCAACTTGTGGAACGTTCAGTCGCAACGCTAAGGTAGAATGTTTGAAAATTTAAGTCAGAGCGTTTTTTATTAATGTGGCAATTTAAGAATTTGCAACAAATTTAAGAATCCTACAAAACCATCGGCTTAATTCTAATAAGAGAACCCAATGGCCCTAAAACAGATAGATTTAGGAAAAAATATTAAACGTTCTAAAAACAATTGGATTCAAAATAGAAATAAATCCAATCACCAAAATAGGTAACCTCCTAGACGTCATCCTCAATCTGGAAAACGAAACCTATGAACCATATAAAAAGGATAATGACACCCCCATATACATACACACATGCTCCAACCATCCAACCTCAAACAGCAAGGACGTACCAAAATCCATCAGCCGCAGACAACTCATCCAACCTAAACAATTTTTAACAACAGAAA
>OZ010607.1:11200490-11290490 GCA_963932145.1 Acanthosepion lycidas | reverse complement strand
GAATCGGGTAGATGTGCGAGGCACATACTTCCGCTTTCCTTCTCTCGCCCCTCTGACCAATTCATTTCCAGTAAGAAATCGGACCGAACTAGACGCCGAGTAGAGATTTACTGTCGACTTGCTCGATGGTCAAACACACCATATGAAGGTTGGTTTAGTAACCCACATTTCAATTTTCAAACATTTTCTTGAATTTCATTGGTTGTTAAATAAAAATAAGCTTCGAGAAATTTCAATAACAAAACATTCAAATTTGTGCAAAAATAGGCTCAACTGACATAAAAAAATCCTTCTCAAATTCATCCCTAATTTAAATGCTTCAAGAAATCCTATTGACTAAAAAATTAAAAAAATACAACATTCGCCCACGCTTTTCTCAGAATAAATTGCAACAAGCTACCAAGCCGCTGGAGCCGATTTTGTTGTTAAAAAAAAAACTATAAATAGAAAAAGCAAACGAATTTTCGTCACATTTTAAGACTCACACACGCAAAGATACACACGGGAATTATGTGCCAAAAATGGTGCCAAAGAAACAAACTTTCTTTATGAGAGATTGTAAAAATTCACACAACAAACTTTTTCACTTAATATCTTTCATAGAAAAATTTTTTGTCTAAGTTAAATTCAACCTTTCAATGAAAGACAGACATATTTCTAGACATTGAACATTTCTGAAACAGCAAAGAAGTTTTTTCTCTATACTTTTGCAGACATCATTACAAACAAAGAAATTGTAAATTGTGTATATAAAATTTAATTTTGTTTCAAACGTAATTTTGTCGTGATTGAATATCGTTACCATGTGGACATTTCTTATAATTTGTTTGTGGATATTGCATATTTTATTTGCGGCACATTCTTCACGCATCCTTCTAAGATTCACTACATAAATTTATTGGTCAGAGGTAATAAAATTCCAGGACAATTTTGTCCTGATTATTTCTAACCTTCATAGCACAAGTCTGTTCGCAGCCAATCAAGGTAGAGAGAACAACCTGCTAATGGTTGGCTAAGATCATGACCGAAACATTTAACTCTGTTACCTATCACATTCTCACCTTTCTTGTCCTTTCAAAGCAATCTGATCATATCCCTGGTGAAGCGTTGATTTATATACCCTTGCTTCAATCAGTTGTTAAAATTCAGTGCCAGCAAAGGAATAAAAACATTCCGTAGGGTAGGCCATCTAAGCCTGGGTCAACCTGCTTCACAGTTTCCCAGATTTCCGACTCTGTGATGGGACCTTGGCACCTAGCTGCTTCAGCTGTCTCGATGCAGAGAATGTCGGCTAAATAGGCGTTGAACTGATCAGTACTCAGACCGGTCTCCCTAATGAACAGATCCTAAAAGTAATGATCGATTATCCGGCAACGTGACGCACGAAATTCAGCAATCATTTTCCTTTTCTCGGAAGACATTCTTATTAACCTAGCCCTAACTACCAGAGCTTGATCCTTCTTGATAAGCAAGGAGGCCAATTCTGCCCTAGCTAAATCTACGTCCCCACGAAATTTGATCGCCCGATCAAGTTTTGCTCACAAGCCGTTTGCGCCGCTATTATATCTAGATTGAGCTGACGACTATACTCAGAAGCAAACGACCTAATTTTAGATTTTAATTTGTCACACCACATATTTTCAACCACAACCTCATCAGTTCCCGCTGTAGTATCAGCTGTTCTGGGATATCTTGCTCAATATATAATGATTAGTTCAATTTCCACTAGCTTAACCTTAGGCTTATCTAAGTTTACACAAACCCGGACGAGCCTATGATCCGAGTAAACTATATAAGGGAAATTTGAACGCCCTGATGACCCTACTTCGACTCTCCTAACTAAAACTTGGTCGAGGTAGCTAGAACGTACGTCTGTACCCGAGCCGTCCCTATTCGTCCAAGTCTAAAGGGTTCGGGTACTTATCGACAAGACCAAACCTGTCGATAAAATCCCGAAATGGCTTCACGTCCAATTTGTTAGTACCCTATACAATCTATATACGTCCCAGTTGTATAGACCTTATAAAATCTATGTTGGGGTCAGGGACGGAATTCTAATCACCCATTAAAACTAGCCGACAAGATGTCGTTAAAATGGCTCGATCCACCGAAACAAAGCAGACATGAAACAGGTCACCAATGTCCCAGGGGAAGGTTAGTTTTAAAGCTCTATACAGGAAAGAGTCAACGTAAAACGGCAATACGGTGTCTGCCACGCCCCGACTCAGTTCGGATAACCGTCAGAACTCTCTAGGCTTCTGGGAAGTTTTGTGGGACATCTATATATTTGTCCCTGTACTGTTTGACGGGCAACAGGTAATTCAGTTCATTTATGTGATTTTCATAACTTCGGGCTCTTTCAGACTGGGCCAGAGAAAAACGGCAGACATCCTCCACTAAATTGCGTGGAAATTTGTTGGGCGTTTTTCTTTTTTTTTTAGCCTCTATCGAAGAGCTTCTCTGTTTTTTTTTGTTTTTTTTTTGGAAGCTGAAGGCATTTCAGGATGTTTTCTCGGGGAAGGACTAGGAGTATGACATGTTGTAAAAGAGGAGCTTTGTCTGAAAGGGCTAAAGATCTCTATTCTTTAAGAAGCTTTATCTTTTCATATCCGGAATTATATTTGCAAATCCTTCAAAGATGTATAATTTCAGGCCGGAGCGTCGCCCTTAACGCTGGTAGAATGAGTGGGTCTGTCCATGCCTTTAGTCTGAGGTCTCGCTATCGGGTGCTTCTCTCTGACCCTACCAGCAACAATTCATTCCCTCTTATCCCTTCTAGCACTAGCAACAGGCGAATGCTTTTCGAGGAATGGAAGCTGAGAGATCGACTCAAACGGTTGTTTAAACGCATTGATCGAGGAAGCTGACATGCTCATCATAGGCGTGGCAGAATTTAAAGCGGCGATAAGAGAAAGATCTTAGTTGACCGGGGCTTTCTTTTTTGGATAGAAAGAGGAGAGGTAACCAACTTCTCCAGAGTTCCATCAAGTTGGTCAAAATATCCGGCAACTTCAGGCCCCTACTTCCAGACAGTAGGGGATGAAAATGAAGGCTTTTCGGCCTAGCATGATTTCAAAAACTCCATCCCCCCTATCCAGTCAGGCTATTTCAGGAGGCACCCACTATCTCGCCATACTGTGAAAGAAACGCAGCAAGATGCTCTCTGAAAACCCATGTGGAGGGACCCCGAATATTGCTACGGTCCTACGCCTGCTATCGTATTCCATCCGCAAGATTAGATCTTTCGTGATCAGCTCCCTACTAGTAGCTTTCACATAATCTTAGTAAAAAAGGAATTTACCACGAAGGTAAAAAGTAATAAAGGAATAATACAAAGCAAAACAAAATCCAAACAAGAAAATACAATCAAGAATCTGTCTTGACCAAGGAATGAAAGTTGAGAATAAATTTAATGAAAACTACCAAGAATGGAGCCCCAAAGTCTAATAATTATTAAAGAAATAATACAAAAATACAAACTGGTTTTACCAAGAAAAGTAGGAAAATGGACCTAAATTAAAAATAAAAGTTTGTAAAATAAAATAAAGTTAGATGAAAAGTACTAATAAATACCCCAAAGGGTTTAAATAAAATAAAATTTGCCGAAAGACGGAAAATGAATAAAAGTTAAAAAATAGTAACGAAATGAAAATGGTGTAATGAATATGCATACACCTGGGTTCCCCTCACAGTAATATGATTTGCTGGTGTCAGCCATAAATACAGACTGGTGTGGAGGTACATGGACTACGCCTATTGATCTCGCCTATTGGCCTATGTCTATTGCTTACCACTACGACGAGGACCAGTCCGTTACGGTTACTTGCTAGATTGTCCTACTCGGTTACAGTAGTCCAAAAACCATTTGCTACTTTAAACATATTATATCTCTTTCCGGGACATGTCAGAAACAAAAATAGTAGCCTAGGAAAAATAAAAATGAAAAAGCCTAAGTGGGGAGGGGATGAATAAGAAGGCTGACAGGGAAAATGAGAAAGTCGAAAGAAAAATGGATTTTAGTCTAAATAAGGCCCTTTTAGTTTCTAGAACAAAACAAAAATCAAATATAAATTAACTAAAACTAAGATAAAACAATAAATAGAGAACCAGTGAAGCTTTGTTACACCAGGAATATATAAACTTAAAAATAGTGGCTTAGTCGACAGAAAGAGAAAATAAAATAGAAAGAAAAATAAACCGACAAAGAAACAAAAATAAATCAAAAGATTTTTGTGATGTCAACAAACACTCGTTACCATTTTTGTGATGCCAACGAATAATCGTTGTCACTTTCGTAATTCTCTTTGTAGTAGAGACTTTGTAATCGCAGATACAACTATAGCAACGCCGTTGAACAATACTGGTGTCAGCCGCCTTCGAAAAGCATTCGTACTAATAGTACTTGCTCGATAATGCTCGCTCGAAAAGTAACCACCGAATAGTGATCCGTATAGAGAAATAGTATAGTGAATAGTTTAGAAAAATAGTATAGACTATAAATGGTGAGCCGTATAGAAGATAGACTAGAAATAGCGATCCGAATAGTATTAGTGGATAGCGTAGGAATAGCGAACAATGAGAAGCCAAGCTACTACCTACTTATGCGTTTCCTTTATGGTCACGTGGTTTACTTAATTCAATAATGGAATCGTCTGTGTTTGCTCGCTGCCGATCTATGTTGAAACTCAAATGGCGTCAGTGACACTTTATTCCTATATAACAAAAATCAATTCAACAAAACAAAGAATAAAGAAAAATCATAGCAAAATCAACTTAATTGAAGGATTTCGGTTTCAAAAATTCTTAATGGACTTCAAAAAGGAATATTTCGGCTGAAAAGTTCTTCTCGATTTTCTGAAAAATAAACAAAACTGGTCAAAATCACGTCCAAAACGAGACTTCAAAAACCAATAACAATAGTATTATCTTCTCTTTCTCGACAATTACCCAGGCTTACTTATCATGAACGGATCATTCCATTCATGATTGTAAGGAAGTTACGATAACAATTTACATACATTAACATTCTGTATATTAAATAAACAACTACTATCATATTTAAACCTGTTGAAAAAGATCTCCCTCCAACCATTAACACCGTGCTGTTTTTTAAAAGCTCATAAAATATTTTGGCCAAATATTTAGCAAGTAGCAAGTCAAATTTTCATGATAAGTCAAGAAGTGTGATGACTCTTGAAATTAAATATAAGGATCCTCTGGTTTTAGTCATAACATTTGTGTGAATTACAAGCAAATGACCGCACGTAATTCTTATAATACAAAGAATCCAGATTAATCAAAAGTTGGTTTAAAGATTATATTGAAAATAAAATAAAATCGATTTTTGAATATTTCAATTTTTGAAACTTGCAAATTCATTTTTTTTATTGGAGTTTTTGTTCGATTTTCCATATTAAACCATTTTGCTTTGTTTTGTTTTTTATTTATTCGATAAATGCCAGAAAGAAGAGCGATAACTCTATGTAGCAAGAAAATTAAAGCAACAGTTTTTACATTCTAATTTAAATAATCTATTAATAAAAAAAATTAAAATGCCAAAATAATTTCAGAATTTAGAATTTTTTTTTTTTAATTTGTTTTAATTTAATTTTAATTTTTTAATTTTTTTTAATTTGTTTCATCTTTTTTAAAAATTGTTCTGATAAAATCTGGCATATCTGTGATAGTAAATTTTTAAAATTTAAAAACCTTATTTAAAACTAAGAAAAAGGTATATAATTTGTGAAGTTGCAAATTTTTACAAATATTAAAGCGAATAACATGTCAACTCGAAGCTGATCAATAGATTCAAAATTCATATTAGCTGTTAACAGATTTTCTCTTCAAATGTACTTAACATAATTTTGTATTTTTATCAACTCTGTTTAGCTCCCTTGCATTGTGGACGCTTGTTTACAAAAACACCACAGCACAACGGATAAATTTTAAAATAATAATCACAGAGCGTGTTTAAGCTTGTTTATAAACATCAACAAAGATCACAGAAACATTAAGTTTGACTTCGCAATTCCCGATTGAACATGATCTCGGAGGAGATTGAAAGTACTAGGGTTAACAAAAACTACTGTTCTTTCTTTGATGAATTAACTTAACATCAAGAAGCTAATTAGAGAACAAGAAAGGATTATTAGAAAAATTAATAGACATAATATTTCTATATTATTGAAATTTGTCTTGGTTTATTTTGTTTTACGTCATATCAACCTCATTGGGTTATTTAATGCCGACTACATTTTTTATTGCTGGTAATATTTTGTTTTGTCAAAAATCTGTTTCTGATAATATATTTCCTTCAAAATTGTATTGCTGGTAATATTTTTTTCAAAAAATTATTGCGGGTAATAGTTAACTATTTTCCCATAGCTGGGACCCTAACAGGTTCTACCACCCCGTGTCAGAGTGGACCTTGAAACACCAGCAGATAAGAGATGGTTCCACGCTTCTCAAAACCTCCTGATCAGAGGCCTTGCTGCTGGATGAAGTTTATCGTCTTACCGAGGACGTGGAAGTAGTTTAACGTCTTACCCAGGACGGTATATTATTCAATGAAATGTGCTTGTATATATATATATATATATATATATATATATATATATATATTCAGTTGTATGGATATGAGTTTGGGACCCTGAGTTTCACGCTTTTGCAATCATCAGGCAAACTGGTTTACATTTTTGAAATTGAATCTATTTGTGATTGTTTGTGTTTCATTATGTTTGATGGTGGGGGGGAATTCTCCTCTGAGTCCGTTTTGGGATGACATTCTCATACACACAGACATATATACATACAGGTGTACTCATTTAAGGTCACACAAACATACCCATATAAACAGTCCGACATTAGGCGCAAATACATATCCATGCGTTTGAGAATGCATATATACGCAACTGTAATTTTATTTCAGTGTCATACTGTAGCTGTTGCTCAAAGTAGCGATGTTCTTTCAACAAGGAGTAGGCGTGGGTGTACTTGACGCTTTTCAGGTCGGCCGCCTGCGTCGTCAGACGAACTTACACTTCCTCACACACAGAAACACACATGTAGACGTGTACATACACTCCTATTGGTCTGGGCCTTTCATCACCACTTTGGTTAAGTGGGTTCTGTTTGTGGACATAGTGATGATGATGATGTTTTGTATTTCCAACGCTGACTGCTTTGTGTAATATTGACGATTGTGATTATGCTGATAATTGATATCACTCATATTGGATACTTTCCAATAAGTACTGCGCATATATATATATATATATATATATATATATATATATATATATATATATATATATATATATAATGCCATCCACATACAGACTGTTTCGCAACTCTTCAGTGTGGCTAGACTTTAGCTAGGATCGAAACCCGACTGAATTGGCGTCAGTCGGAGATTCTACCACGAAGCCGTCGAGTTGAATGAAGTTGAATTTTAGCGTATTTATTTTTAGATAAACACACAGTGACCGACAGCACTCAATTCGCTTTTGCGGAAGAGTCTATATCAGCCATAATAGTCACTGTTACAAACCCACACTTCCTCCCAAGAGAGCTCAACCGAAATTAATTTTTCATATATATATATATATATATATATATATATATATATTGAGTGTATTGGGGCAGCAGATCATTATATAAACATAACAGACAATGAATGTTTATTATGTCTGATCATGAGCCATGAAAATAAAGATATATATATATATATATATATATATATATATATATATATATATATGAATATTTTTTTATTAAGTTGGTCCTAAGCACTCGGTTCACATGAGCCATCTCCAGCGTAGTTTTCACAGACATGAGGCAAAAATATCCATCGTCAAAGATGATATTTTGTTATTTTGACATAGAAAAATGCGACAATAACGGTCGCGGAATAGCAGACACAGATAGTAAGTTCAAGATGCGGTTCTATGACGTCACACTACGCGATAGAACAAAGTATTACAACAAAACCAATGTCTAGAAAAAATGTAATGTTTTCTTACTAGTTTCAAATGTAATTTTTTTGAGTTTGAATTGCTTCTTTTTAATACAGATCGCCTCCAATATCTGAAGTTTCTTTTTTACTCTGTGTATGCGTGAGTATTATTGTGTTATCAACTAATATGTGTCTAATATTATGTACATGGCTATGTTTTTCTAAGAAATGTTGTTTATAGAACTAAGATAAAGAAGGTGACAGGTAAGTCTACGAGAGAGCGTGGTTGTTATTATAGTAAAACGAATATATTAGGTTTCTTGCAAAAATAATTTCGTTTTCTAACATATGTTACTAGGTGAGAAAACGAAATTATTTTTGCACCAACCTAATACGTAGTGGGTTTATTATTAGTATCAGAGATACAATCTCTGAACGGGCATGTAAATTGATACACTACATTGGTTTGTTGTAGAGGATTTAGTTGTGTGGTTGTAGGGTTATTAGAGGCTATGAGGTCAATTGTTTTAAATTTTTATAATATATGATGAACTTAATTTGTTTATTATTATTAATGGGTTTAACATTTCTATCTGCGCCTGCTATCATATTTGACGGTGGATATCTTTGTTTCATGTCCGTATTACTATTCTGAGGATGGCTCATGTGAGCCGAAAACTCAGGAGAAACTTAATAAAAAAATATCCAAATGTTGGACGATTTTTATCTTTATTTTCACCAGGAATTAAAGCAAACATTCAAACATTAGAACGGCTCATGATCAGACAAAACAGACATTCATTGTCTGTTATATTTAAGTTTGTTAGAATTAAGCTTATATAAGTTGACATAGAGGGTGGTGAGGAATGGTATGAGAGACATGGTCGAGTTTAGAGAAGGAAGGTGAAGTTTTAAAATTTATTTTTATATTTCTTTTATTATAATACTTAATATTGAGGAAGGAGTGGGTAAGGATCAGATATTGACCTATTTAATCGGTCAACTCAACGGAAATGAAAGGGAAAAAGAAAAAAGGAGGAAGTAAAGGGAAAAGAGATATACTTAGGGTTTTTGGAGGAAGAAGAGGGGTGGTATAACGTTAGCAATTTAGAGAAAAACAGATTTTACGGTTTGATAGTAATTTAATTGTTTAAAGACTCCACAAAGAAAATAAATTTAATGCTTGTTAGCAATTTAAATATTCAACTTCTCCACAAATAAATTAGGGATTTAATATAAATCGAATACTATATTAATAAACAACAATAATAAAAAATAAAAATTTACTAATAGTAATATTTTAATATTGCGAATGACTGCTAAGGTAAAATCTTTATCAGTTAGAGTCTAATTCATGAATTTAGTTTGTAGCTATTTTTGATGGGTAATATTTCTTAATTAAAGTTTAGGTTTCAAATCAAGATGGAGTAAGATTTGAAGGCAATAGTAAACAAATTACTGTTTTTTCATACATACACCACATACATATTTACGTAAAAAATACATACATTCATGTACATGTGCAGTTACACATATAACCACATACACATGTATTGATATACATCGGTATATATGCATATACATATACAAATACTTACATATACATTTACATATCGCCACTCGCACCCATATTTATACATATTTAAATTTTTAATTTAATTTTACAATTAACGTTAGGTGGTGAATTAAGTGTTTAAAATTCAAAAAATATTTTTAATTTTAATATTTTTAACATCATGAGTAATGGTTATGGAGAAATTAATTTAAATCTAAGTGATCAATTTAAATTGAGATTATCTCCAGATGAGTAAAATTTCTAATCTTTCAAGTCTAATTAGAAATTATTTAAAGAAAAAGTAAGATTAAAAGGTAATAAAAGAATTTCTGTCCTTCCATTAGAACTCGCTATATATAAATACATACACCCATGTATACATATATATGCATACAACTATACCCTACACATATATTTTCACATATCACATATATAAATTCGTAAATACATACATATATATATATATATATGCAACCCCATATACATGAATCGATATATATACACATATACCTATCTAAATTTACGAATACACATATACATATACATATTTACACACGCGCCCACATATATATATATGTATATATACACATATATACATGTATATACATATATACATAAATCCACATATCCATATCCAAGTTCATATACACATTTATATACTTATAATTATGTACCTGCACATATGTGTGCATACAATCATCCTCATATCTAAAAATAAGCCAATATTTACCATGGTATATAGTTTTTTTTATATGTAGCGAGTTAAATTGAGATGATTTCTACGTCTGCATTTAAAAATCATCTCATTATGTTGGTTTAGTAATTTATCAGGATCTTTATGTTTTATCATTAGGATCTTCTCTTTAATAAACAGGTCACATCGGTCTCTGAAATTTATTGGAGTTCGAGCCCTAGAGATGTTTCTCCATTTCACATGTGGGGGTGAGGTCGTTTTCAAATAAATCTTAATAGTGTTTCGATAGTGCTGTTTGGTGTCTTTTGGATTCATATGTGAAGGACTGGCGATGGATGTAAAAACGCTGTTTACAATTTCCCGCAGATATTCCTATATATATCTTTTTTGTTTTACATTTTCCTTGGGGGAAATTGTAGCTTCGTATATCACGTTTTCTGCCATGCATATTCCTCCTACTGGACAAGACGTCCTGGGTATGACGGTAAACTACATCCGCGTCCTGGGTATGGCGATAAACTGCATCCAACAGCAAGGTCTCAGATAATGTTTTCAGAAAAATAATGTTGCCAGCTCTAAGTTTTTGAAACAATAATGTTGCCAGCTCTAAGTTTTTGAAACAATAATGTTGCCAGCTATACGTTTTTGAAACAATAATGTTGCCAGCTATACGTTTTTGAAACAATAATGTTGCCAGCTATACGTATTTTTTTTTTGAAACAATAATGTTGCCAGCTATTCGTTTTTTATTCTATACAAAATAGGCATTTAAAATTCATATAAACTGGATTTGGCATTAAATAACCAACAGTGGTTGATATGCCATAAAACCCTAACAAACAAACAAACAAACCTACTGGACAATCAGATCCTGCTCTGCAATTACAGGTAGATGTTTTTTTTTAATTGGTTTGCATTAAGATCCCTTTGTAATTGGTTATTGTGAATTTCCCTAATGATTTTGCTATTGTGAGATCTTATAATTTTTCTACATTGCACATGCATGAATAACTAATTTTTAGATTCATTTTATTAAACATTTTTCAATAGCTCATCTTTACTAAAATTCTTATCTATTAGCTTTAGGAAGTATTTCCCTATATTGATATTAGATAGTTTATAGAAAGGATGGTTGAACCATATAATCTTTCTTTTCCTATTTTTGGACTTAGTGGATGTGTTATTAATTGGTTTATCTATATAATTTAGTGTTTGTTTAAATTTACTTCTTAATAGGGCTTGAAAATATGTCGATTTATTTTGGTTAAAAATTGTTTTACTAGAAGACAGTTGGTTGTATTCACTGTATTTGGAATTTGGATTATAATTGCTTTCTGGTGGTTTGAGTCGATATTTATGCATATGGGCGATTAGTTTTCCTTTTGGAAGGGTTTTGTAGGTGTTATTGTAGAGATTAAATGTAACGTCTTGAAAATTTACGATTCTTAGGTTGGATGATATTTCGATATTAAATCCCAGGAATTAGGCCTTAATTATTTTATTCTGTAGTTGGGATGTTAGAGGACCATTGGTATTAGGTATATCAATAAGTCCATCATCCTGTAAAGCCTTACGTTTTGGGGGTCTAGGAATATGCTTAGAATGTCTAAAATGTAGATACCTATTAAATCTGCTCTTTGAGCTGAATCGTATGCTCCCATGTGAACATCGAAATTATCTTTGTTTCCTTTAATCCAAGTAGTGTCATTAAGCCTTAGTATTGACTGTCTAGAAGCCATTATTATTTTTTATTTCTTCGTCAGTAATTTTAGTATAATTTTTAGCAACATTTAAGCTATTTTCTAATAATTTTTTAGAAATGGAGGGGTAGAAGTCGATAATATTTAATTGAATAAAAGAAGCTTTAGTTTTAGATTTAGGAACCAGTTAGTGGTGTCCGACGAATCTTTCCAAAGGTTTAAGGATTATTTTTCTAATATGTGTTTATTCTTTTAAGGATATTTTTAGAGATTATGCCTAACTCTGATTTGGACGGATTTATCAGTCTGGAATGTAGATTATTTTGAAAGTTTAGTTTATGGTCTTTAAAAAGTAGGTAGGCGTCTTTTAGGTGAGTTATGCACATTCTTTCCGCAATGTTATATTTATAGGCGAATTTAGCAGTTTTTCTGTGTATAGAGGATAAGTGTTTAGAGTTAACTTTTTTTATAAGAGTTAGAGACTTTATTTAGAATTAGATGGTGGTATTCAGATGGATCAATCTTGTAGATATTTGTTTTTGATTTATCAGCTCCGATCCATAGTTTCTTTGGGTTTTTGATATTTGTAATGTTCTTTTTAAGTTTGGATTGGAATGGGTTGGATTTCTTTCTAAAAGATATCTTTTTGGTTAAATTAATTAAGTCGTGTTCAACTGCTTCTACTAATTTATGGTGGAGTGTTTTGGGATTTCAAGTTAAATGTGTCATTAAGGTTTTTAAGTTAGTTTTGGGGATTAAATTGAAAGTAGTGTGGGAATTAATTAACAATAGTTTAATTATTTAACAATAGTTTAATGACTCCTAATTACAATGATGCCTTTACAGTGCACACACCTGTTACAATAGAATACGCTTGAAAGAATTTTGAATATTTTGTAATTTATTTGTGACTAAACTTTGTATTTGGTTAAGAATTGTATGATTTATATTGTTTTGCTTGTAAGTTAGATTTTTTTGCGTTTACTGCTTCTGATTTCAAAACTAACTTGATTATTTTATTTTAATAGGTAAAATAAAACAGGTACAATAAAATAAAATAAAATGGATATAACTCCTAGAAAGTATGTGCAGGTTATTGCACTCCATGAACATCCAAACAAACTATGTGACAAATAGCCCAAAGTTTCAGCGTTGAAAGCATTCTGAAAAGGCAGGCTTTATTGGGTCACAATAAGGATTTGAGAAAGGGAAGTTGTAGAAGGAGAAGGAAAACGACCTAAAGAGACGAAGTAATGCTGTTCATGAACGGCATTAAAAACCCGAGGAAGAATAGTACGGACCTGGCAGCATTTTTTTGTGTAGCCATATCTTTTTTTTTTTTTTTTATCCCAAGCAAGGCGGGAAGCCACTAGGACGCAAGGGGTTGCAAAAAATTTAGAGCAAGATCAGATAGGAGTGATAGAAGAAAGTATGAGGAGAAGGGTGGTGGATAGATCAAGGCAACTGGAGATGTCGATTGACATTACACTTGAATAGCTGGAGATTATAGCTCTCAGGGAAACTGGAACAGGGAAGGGAGTTCCACATGCGAGAGGTGCTAGACATGAAGCTATTAGAGCAGAAAAGACGGCTACATTTAGGAGTTTCGACAGTGAAGGGGTGAGAGCGGGATGCCAGCCTCGTAGGGCGCTTGAACTCATGAAGTCTGGGAATCAGCGAAAGCAGCTCCTCGGAGCAATTGCCATGAAAGTATTTGTAGAACAGACAGAGAGAAGCGACGGCGCGTATGTGAGAAAGTGACTGTAGATGAGATGCCAGATCAGGGCCAATTATATTGCATATCCGCCTCTGGAGCCTATCAAGAACCCCGAGGCAAACAGAAGTGGCACCAGACCATATATGTCAGCAATACCCCATGCAAGGGCGAATTGTTGATTTGTAGATCTGGAGGATCGATTCCGGTGAGAAAAATTTCCTGGCGCGGCACAGGGAGCCAACTTTCCTTGCGGTGGACAAAGCAATTGACTCAATCTAGCTCAACTGTCAAGAGACGGCTACTTGAAATGGTGCGACGAGCTAGAAAGCGACATAAAAACAGCTTTTGACGTAAAGAATGAAGGATAAACGACTCCAATGGAAAACAATTTCATAAAGATTGGCCAGTGGAAGATTTGAAAAAAGTGTTGTTCTCAAATGAAACGCACTTTGAAGTGATGGGTTATTGATCCCGCTTTGTACTGAGAAGCAAAGGTGAACCCATAATCGAAGACCATATTGAGCAAAAGCCAAAACACGTTCTCAAGAAAATGTCCTGGGACAGTTTTAGTGCAAATAGGTTAGGTAGATTGAGAATAATTGAAGTGATGATGAATATCATAAAATATAAAGGTGTTTTGTAAGTCTATATGCTCCCAACAATGGAAGATGGTGTGTTCCAGAAAGAAACCTGCCACGCATCGAAAACAATGAAGAAACATTTTCAAAATGAGGTTGTAAATGTGTTGGACTGGCTAGAAAATTTTCCCTGACCTGACCCCCATTGAAATCTTGTGGAGTATTGTGAAACAACGATTGACAACAAACGCCTGTACCACCATGAAGAAACTAATCTGTGCTGCCATTCAGTTATAGTATCACAATGAAGAATTGGGCAACATCTGTCTGAAACTGACCGAATCGATGCCAAAGTGTGTTCAAATGTTCATTAAAAGTGGAGGCCGTCATATAAAATACTTATTTGTGCCATTTTAGAACAGTTATGTAAAACTATTTGTAAAAAGTAAATATAATTTGATATTTCATTTCTCTTTTTTATTGAAGTCACTTTCTCAATTAATTCGCATAGAACTGTATATATATATATATATATATATATATATATATATATATATACATTATTCAGACTATTGTCCTCATCTTTGTCGCCATATTTACCACAATGTTTCGGCCGTTGTACTCTCCGGTCTTCTTCAGTTGGTTGGAATGTCGAACTGAACCCTTTATTTCGCTCACTGGGGTAGACTGTTCATGTCTAATGGATGCCAGTTATCAGTTATCTTCTGTTAATTCCCCTCTCTAAGTTCTCCACCGCCTTAACCAGGCATTGAACTCACACTCTTTGGGTCTTGTCCCTGAATCTAACTAACGCCTTCATTCACTGTGCCATGTGTCCTTGAGGACATATGGTACAGTGAGCGAAATAAAGTGTTCAGTTTCACATACCACGAAACTGAAGAAGGCTGGAGCGTACAACAGTCGAAACGTTGTGATAAATATGGCGACAAAATGAGGACAATAGTCCGAATAATGTAAATAGTGTACATAATACCTGATATCAGAAATATAGCCATATATATATATATATGTATTAATACATTTTTATGTTTATACATTCTTTTTATAGATACAAATATTTAAGTCAATGCTCTGTTTATAATAAAAAAAGTATTAAACAACATTTACCGCCCTGAATGTCCGAGAAATTTTCATAGAAAATATTCGTCCTCCAACAGGAATCGAACCTGTATCCTATACGGAACCGTCATATAGCCAGACGTGCCTTTAACCGATTTGGCCACAGAGGAGCTTTCAGCAAGGTCGATTTTACTGTCTTTAAACTACAATGTTCCATGATTCTCTCACGTACATTCATATCTCGTCATGGCGTATCCAAATGTAAACAAATGACGTCACACATTATGAAAGGACAAAGTCCGACAATTATTTTAAGACATTTTTATGTTTATACATTCTTTTTATAGATACAAATATTTAAGTAAATAGTGCACATAATACCTGATCTCAGAAATAGACATATACATACATAATACATACACACACACACACACACACACACATATATATATATATATATATATATATAGAGAGAGAGAGAGATGTGTGTGTGTGTGTGTGTGTTTGTTTGTCAGCTACTTATTTACGAATACACCCGTCTGAGTGAGTAGCTGTCAATCCCTGTTGCAGACGCTTGTTTAGATACATCTTTGCTTGTCCTACACCTACAGAGGAGAGCGAATGTACTTGGGTTAACAAAAACGACAACACCTTTCATGATAAATTTCAGCTAAACATCAAGAAACTAATTAGAACGCTAGAAAGGTTTATTATAATAATAAATGGGCATAATATGTCTTTATTATTCAATGAAAAAATCCTTGAGTATATATATATATGCTCATTAAGAAATTGTATTCCTGATCGACCAAAATTCGTAAATAATTATGTAGGCCCCACTACAGCATGTTTGACACGCAGACTCACTCTACACCTTTCTGACAATAGCTCAATTAGATCTCATGTAAATATTCATGGAGACCTACCGGATACTATTCGTAACATACTTGTTGACAACACTAATATAATAGCATCATCTACATGCAAAAGACAGGCTAAAAATAATGGAAGCCTTATTAATAAAAACCAAGAAACCAACACTTGATAATATTAACTTTGAACTTGGACATAATATCTTGACCGTGTTTTGAAAAATGAAAACACTTTATAAAACATGCATATAATAAAATATTCCTTATTTTAACAGTTGAAATATAATCCTTGAAAATGGCTAAATGTATAGCCGAAAGCGCTCGTATAAAAAGAACATTCGGACAGTTTTTATATAATTTATATTCCGAAAAGAAAAAAATTATTAGATCGCATGAGAAATTGTATGAAAAACTAAATAAAAGAACCTTGTCTGTCGTTTTTAATGAAATGTGCATGAAAGAAGGATTGCTGCCTAAATATACATATATATATATATGTGTGTGTGTGTGTGTGTGTGTGATAGAAATTATTAGGCACATTTGGATAATCATAATTAAATAATTCATCGAGTCTAGAAGAATCCTCAACAGAATGCAGAAAGCATTGGACGGCCGTTTTGTCCTGTTTTGGGACTCATCAGCAGTGCCCATCCACTACCGAGAAACGAACCCGGATACGATACGAGCGTCATACCAACTGGACAAACCGGTCTCCGTGATGCAGAGGTAACTAACCAGACTCAGTATAGCGCTGCTCTCCACGAATCCCTGTCGTGTAACTCATCCAAGGGGACAGAAGACGTGACTCGTGAGGGCACAGTCCGTTGGACTAAGTAAACTTAGTTAAAGTTTCTGGAATATAGTGCATTATCTGGCGTGATTTACAGTTAAACAAGACTCTGGAAAACTGATTTGATGAAGAAAAATGTTTAGTAATCTAAGATATTTCAAAAGGTAGAACATTGATGGATACTTAAAAAATAGTCGACACGTACCATCAACTTGGTAAACTACAGCCGCGTCCTGGGTAAGACGATGAAATATATCTAACAGCGAGGCCTCTGATTAGGCGGTTTTGAGGAGCGTAGAATCATCTCTTAATTGCTGGTGTTCCCCAGTTATCCCTGACCCGGGGTGGTAGCACCTGTTAGGGTCCCAACTATGGGCAAATAGTTAACCCCAAACTGGGATGAAAACATTATGAATAATTTGTATAAGTTTATCTTCAGCAGTAAATTTTTAAAGAAAAAATTATTGCCAACAATACTTTTTGGGAAAAAATATTACCAGCAATAGATTATTACTAACAATACTTTTTTGGAGAAATATTACCAGCAATACATATTTTAAAAAAAATATATTACCAGCATTATATTTTCGGAAAAAAATATTATCAGCAATAGATTATTTCTAACAATACTTTTTTGGAAAAAATATTACCAGGAATACATATTTTAAAAAAATATTACCAGCATTACATTTTCGGAAAAAATTATTGCCAGCAATATATTATTACTAACAATACTTTTTTGGAAATATATTACCAGCAATACATCTTTGAAAAAAATATTACCAGTATCTAAGTATTATCGTTCATTACCAACTTTTGGGTGATTATTCTATTCAGTAAGCTTCCATAAGTTACAACAGAAATCTTCTTCCAAACTCTCTAGGAGTCTCGTCTAAACTATGTCCTAAGCAGATTTTGTTTTACTTGCATCATTCTCGACTATTACAAAACCAAGGAGTTTATTTTTGCGCATTTGAAACTGTTTTGCCGCTTTTGAAATTTCGTGTGGGTCTTTTTCTTCTGTGGGTGGAATTAAGATGCGATTCTGACGCCACGAAAGAAAAGAGTTTTTGTCTCATCGACTTAATAGAGTCAGCTGCGGCAGACAGCGTGAGGTTTTCGATACTATCTGCTTTGTGTAGTGAATGACGTCGCTTTTCCTTTAACATGAATATCAACACTGGCAGTGACAATGCGGTTAAAAAAAGAGAAAAATGAAAGTAACAATAAAACATGCAAATTAATTGAATAATTTAATTATGATTTTTTTAAAAGAAAAGGACACGTGAAACTATTGCGATTTCAACAAGTTTTTCTGTCAAATAAAATTTTTATGCAAATCGAAAAATAAGAGAAAAAGTTAAAAATAAATTGAAACGTATATATATATATATATATATATATATATATATATATATATATATATATATATATATATATATATATATATGTGTGTGTATGTGTATGTGTGTGTGTGTGTAATCTCTCTATCTGATCCTATCAATCTATGTATCTATCTTTTAATATCTATTTGTTCATATCGACTTATCTATTAATTTCTGTTCATCTGTTCATATCAATCTGTCAGTCTGTTCATATCTATCTATCTATCTATCTATTTTTTAATATATATTTGTTAATCTCTATCTCTCTGTTACTATCTATCTATCTGTTCCTATCAATCTGTTCTTATCTATCTATCTTTTAATATATATTTGTTAATCTCTATATATCTGTTAATATCTATCTTTTCCTATCAATCTGTTCTTATCTATCTATCTATCTATCTATCTATCTATCTATCTATCTCTCTATCTCTCTCTCTCTCTCTCTCTATATATATATATATATATATATATATATATATATATATATATATACCTGTTCCTATCCCAATATATATATATATATATATATATATATATATATATATATATATATATATATTGGTCAGCTACTCGTTTCCGAACACAACCGTAGGTGTGAGTGGCTGTCATTCCTTGTTGCAGGCGCTTATTCAGACACATTTTAAATTCTCCTACACCCACAGAGTCCACAATGGTTATACGGACCTTGGTTAAAGTTTCTGAATGATAGTGCATTATCTTGCCGTGATTAACATTTAAACAAGACTCTCAAAAACTGATTTTTAATAACCTAAGTTATTTCAAAGGGAGAACAGTGATGGAAACTGTAAAAAATATTCGAAGCGTGAAACGACTTCGATGCAAGTCTTAGAATGGAAAATCGAGGACTTTATCTCTTCAGCGACTTAATATAATGAATATCTTAAAATGGGTTTAAAGATATTCAGTTGATTGAAGTAACCGAGATGTTTGCAAGAATTTAACCCAAGTGTAAACATATGGAGAAATCGGAAGAAGAAATATTTACACTGGCAAACGACGATTTACAAGTGAAGATTAATTTTTTAATGCTATTCAAGACGAGGTGTAATTGTTTCATACGCAATAGAAAAATTAATTGGGGGATTACTTTTAAAGCTATCCTATGCATATGAAGCTTACATTTCATATTAACTACATGAGCACTTTTTTTCATTTTCATTTAAACTAGTCTTCTTCTTCTTCATCATCATCATCATCATCATCATCATCTTCTTCTTCTTCTTCTTCTTCTTCTTCTTCTTCTTCTATCTGCTAGTGTCCCTTCAGGGCAGGTGTGATCATGGCTCTCCACAATATCCTGTCCTTTGTAGCTCTTAATAAATTTCACCTTTTTCTTATCTCTCCTAAGCCTTGTTCCCCTATCCATTTGAACAAGCTCATTCTTCTTTTATGTGGCGTGGCCTTTCAGGACGTAAGCGATCATGACCCTCCACAACTTCCTGTTCTTTGCAGCACTTAATGAACTTTATCTTTTTGTTATCTCTCCTAGACCTTGTTCCGTCATCCATTTACACAAACTGGCCAAGTAGGCTAGGTGTTGCTTTTCTCTGTTTCTTTCGGTGTCCTGTGTGTATCAAATCTTCTGAACGTCCTTTCCTCATGATGTGCCCTAGAAATTTCAACTGTTATGTTAAGTACAAGTATCCATTTTGTTTCCCTTATCTCTAAAACTTCGCCTTTATTCACATTTTCAACCCATGGTATTCTCAGCATCTTTTTGTAGAAACACGTCTCTCTTACTTCAAGTCTCTTCTTCATCTGTGAGGAGATTATCCAGCATTCACTACCATAGAGGAAGGCTGACATTGAGCGCCTGTTAAGACTTAAACTGACCCCAGACACCAAATAGATCTCATTCATACGATCCATCGCCAATAATGCTGGTAAAATGGTCGTTTCTCTCTACTTCATCAGTAAGTACGTGACTCCCAACTTTACAAAATCCAGATCAGACCGAGTATTGAGTACTGCTTCCATATATGGGGAGGAGCGGCCCAGTTTTCATTTTTTAACTCTCAATAGAGCCCAAAAGCAGCTCTGCTATTACGTATGAGTTCAGTAATCTTATTTTGTTTGGCTTCATTTAAGTCTCGTCTTCATCTGTGAGGAGATTATCCAGCATTCATTGTCATATAGGAGGACTGATATTACGTAAGAGTTCAGTAATCCGTTCTTTGTTTCTCTTGCTCCAAGTCGCTTCTTCATCTGTGAGGTGATTATCCAGCATTCATTGTCAAATAGGAGGACTGATATTGCGTAAGAGTTCAGTAAACTTTTCTTTGTTTCTCTTGCTCTAAGTCTCTTCTTCATCTGTGAGGAAACTATCCAGCACTCACTGCCATATACGAGGACTGATATTAATTATCAGTTCAGTAATCCTTTCTTTGTTTCTTTTGCTCCAAGTCGTTTCTTCATCTTTTAGGAAACTATCCAGCATTCACTGCCATATAGGAGGACTGATATTACGTAAGAGTTCAGTAATCCTTTCATTGTTTCTCTTGCACTAAGTCACTTCTTCATCTGTGAGGAAACTATCCAGCACCCACTGCCATATAGGAGGAGAGATATTATGTAAGATTTCAATAATCCATTCTTTATTTCTCTTCCTCTAATCTCTTCTTCATCTGAGGAGACTATCCAAGATTCATTGCCATATAGGAGGACTGATATTATGTAAGATTTCAATAATCCTTTCTTTGTTTCTCTTGCTCTAATCTCTTCTTCATCTGAGGAGACTATCCAGGATTCGCTGCCATATACGAGGACTGATATTATGTAAGATTTCAATAATCCTTTCTTTGTTTCTCTTGCTCTAATCTCTTCTTCATTTGAGGAGACTATCCAGGATTCACTGCCATATACGAGGACTGATATTATGTAAGATTTCAATAATCCTTTCTTTGTTTCTCTTGCTCTAATCTCTTCTTCATTTGAGGAGACTATCCAGGATTCACTGCCATATACGAGGACTGATATTATGTAAGATTTCAATAATCCTTTCTTTGTTTCTCTTGCTCTAATCTCTTCTTCATTTGAGGAGACTATCCAGCATTCACTGCCATATACGAGGACTGATATTATGTAACATTTTAGTGATCTTTTCTTTGTTTCTATTGCTCCAAGTCTCTTTTTCATCTCCGATTAAATTTTCGAGCATTCACTGCTATATATGAGGTCAATATTACATGACAGTTCAGTAACTTTTTCTTTCTTTTTAACTAAATTTACTTAGTTTTTTTAAAGCACATTTCCCTATCCCGTGAGTCTCCTGATATGAACGATGCACATTCCGCCTTCTGTTAAAACACATCCCAGATATATAAATATGTGTACTTGTTTGATTTTGGTATCTGCAACTTGTAATTTGCATGCTGGTGTCATCCCTTTGCTGACACCCATGGATTCTGCCCTCTTGCAATTAATGTTTAGTCCTTTCTTCTCACGTCACAGCTTTCTGTATCATTTCTTGTAGTTTTCTATCTGTTTCTGACATTCAATATTATGTCATCTCCATATTTCTTGACTATTGCCTCCACTAATAAATTCCGTTCGACCTTCTTATTTTCTCAGGATTGGTTCACTGTAAAGGTAGAATTAAGTCCGGTAAGAAGACACATCATTGTCTTACAACCCATTCTATTTTTGTGTATTTAATGAGATCATTTTCGTTTCGCATTCAGGCGGTTTTCTTACAGTATAAGTTCTGTATTATTATTTGCTTGTTTTGCTTGTTTAGCAGCTACCTGGCTGGCGTATCGGTTCCACCCTTTCACTGTCAAAACTGTGAAATATAACCGTCTCTTCTTCTCAAATAGATTCTTCTCCCGCACTTCCCGTCTGTGGAACTCCTTTCCCCTTACTTGTTTCCCCCGGTGCAATATTCAATATTCAATGTAATATTAATCGATATCTGACACCCTGAACTTGTTCACCGTCTTTCTCTGTATCCTTTCCACAAACACATCTTTTTACTCTTGTTCTCAATCCTCTGTAACCCCTTTGCTTGTTAGTGACACTTCCGCTTTGTTTGGGGTGAATTACCTTAAAAAATATCAACTCTTTATGGGTCATTTAATGCCGAAATTTAATTTTCTTGGCAGTATTAGTAATTTCATTTACAAATTACATTTGTTGGTAATTTTTTTTAAATGTATCGATGACATTTTTCTTCTTTAATGGATTGCTGGTAATAATTTTTTTTTTCAAAAATGGATTGTTGGTAATATTTTTTTTTTTTAAATGGATTGCTGGTAATTTTTTTTTTCAAAAATGGATTGCTGGTAATATTTTTTTTTTAAAATGCATTACTGGTAATAATTTTATTTTTTTCAAAAATGGATTGCTGGTACTATTTTTGTTATATAAGAATAAAGTGTCACTGCTGACACTGGTGTTTGAACGTAGACCGCAAGAGAATAAATACATGCGATCTCATTAAACTAATTAAATCACGTGACCATAGAGAAAACGTATATATGGAGGATGTCACGTGACGTCTAGTCGTGTTTGTTTTTTCTCGTCTATCCTTTATACTACCTAATCGCTATTTCTCCTCTATCCCCTATACTATTCGGACTACTATTCACTTCTCACTATACGAAGTACTATTACTAAGAGTATTATTCTAAAACATCTGATACTTGTATTATTCCTCGGCATATTATAATTAGTATCTGCGATAACAAAGTCTCTACTATATTGGTATTGATCAAGGGACAACTACTATACGTTGTCATCATAACAGTGGCAACAAGTAGACGTTTTGACGACATCATTTTTTTTCTTTAAAATATAGATTGCTGGTAATATTTTCTTTTTTTTAAAAACTGATTACTGGTAAATTTTTTCTATGAAAATATATTACTGCTATATTTACTATAAAAAATCCTTTACAAATCACAACTGACGCCAAGATACTTAAGGAAGTGAACATTTTCTCTGACTCTATCAGGTCTCGTTAAATACCCATGACCTCTAAGGGTCATTTAAGGCAGAGGATTACTGGATGTGATTGCTGTAAGGGAGAGAGAAGGAAGATGTAAGAAATGCTTATTAGCTATATCTCCTAAACCGGAGCTGTAGTTGTCAAGAAAGTATTCTCTAGTAAGTGTCTTCCACAAAGACGCCATGTATATGAAGATAAACTACATCCAATCTCTGATCGAAAGGTTTTGAGGATCGTAGAACCACCTCTTAATTGCTGTTTTTCCCAGGTTCACTCTGACCCGGGGTAGAAGTACCTGTTAAGGTTTCAGCTACGGGCAAATAGTGAACCCCAAAACTAGGGTGAAAACACTAGTAAAGTAGAAAAATTCATTTTCATAGTAAACATTTCTAGCAATTTAAAAGTAAAAGAAAATACCAAAACTTCCAAAAAAATTAAATTTCGATATTAAATGACCCATAACAAGTTGATATGCCGTTAAACGAACCAAAGCAAACCAATCTTCGCAAAGAAACACTTTTGGGTAAGAAGCTGTCTGGGCAGAAACGTGCTACTCATCAAATGAAGACGAAGGGAAAAGGGAGCAGTTGCCACCTTGAACATGCCATGTGGATGTCTAAACCGGGGGAAATATAGAATGTAACATATATGGATATCAGCAATCGTGATAGCGACAGAGTAGTGGGAGCCTAGCAATCTTTCGTCTACGGGATAAGCTCATAGGATCGATCAGGCGATAATATTTGGCTTAAATTCTTTGAGTTTGTCCTGAAAACATATTGGTGCACTATTTTTTCTTAAAGTGTTAACGCTTGAGAAGGAAGTCTGCCATTAATCTACTTTCATTCTTCTTTTCTTCACTTTGAGCGCATTTCTTTGATAGCATCGGATCTCCGGCATAATTTGCGCCAAAGAAGAATCTCGCAAGTGAAAAGGAAGCCTCGTTCCCGGCCACAGACGCGTATCATTTGCTCACCATCCACAATACATTGTGTTAAAACTTAGATGGAGTTGAAATCTTTTAATATTCAAGTTTGTAACGACAGAAGACGATCGATAAATGACATCTGAATATCGATTATTTATCGGAGAAAGGAAGAAATGTAGAAAGGAAACAGGGAGAAAAGAAATCAAAAGAGAAATGCGTAAAGAAAGAAAGCCAAATAATTCAATTTGAGAACGACAGTGAAAGAACTGATTTAGAAAGAAAAAACAAACAAACAAACAAACAAACAAACGAACGAAGTAAAGAAAAAAGAAAGAAGCAGAAATAAAAGGTAAAAGAGAATGATTGAAAAGAAAGAAAGAAAGAAAGAAAGAAAGAAAGAACTGGGAATAAAAGAAGGATGGTGGAAAAGAGAGAACGTTGGAAACGGAAGGAAGGAAAGAAAAAGAAAGAAAAAAGTGGGATTAAAAACTAAAGAATAATGTTTAAAAGAAAGAAAAAAGAATGAAGAAAGAAAAAGAGAGAAAGAAAAAGAAGAAAGAAAAAGTAAGAAGTGGGAATAAAAGCTAAAGAAGAATGGCGAAAGGAAGATCGAACGAACGAACGAACGAACGAACGAACGAACGAAAGAAAGAAAGAAAGAAAGAAAGAAAGAAAGAAAGAAAGAAAGTGGAAATAAACGAAGGATGGCGGAAAAGAAAAACGTTTGAAACGAAAGAAAGAAAGGAAAGAAGGAAGGAAAGAAGAGAGGAAGGAAAAAGAAAGAATAGGAATAAAAACGAAACAACAATATTGAAAAGAAAGAAAAAAGAAAGAAAGAAAAAAGAAAAATGAAAGAAAAGAAAAGGAAAAAAAAGGAAAAAGTGGGAATAAAAGATGAAGAAAGAACGAACGAAAGAAAGAAAAAAAGAAAGAAAGATTAAAATAGATTTTAAAGATGAAGGTTCTAAAAGAAATATGTACAGATTTAGAATGAAAGAAAGACAGAATGGAAACAGACAGACTAGAAGTTAAATGAGCAAAAGATAAAAGCAAGAAATCAAAGTGTTTAAAAAGAAAGCAAGGAGGAAAGGAAACAGAAACTGAGAAGGTAAAAGTGGAATTTGGAAATTTAAGAAAGAGAGATTTTAGAAAAATAAGAAGAAACAAATTAGGAGATGCAAAGTGAGTATATATCGTCATATCAATCTGGAGCAACGGACATCGGCTTCCCGAAAAAGCATTTCCCTATTTTTAACAAGAAAAACACGTCCCTGCTCTTTTCTGCATTATCTGCATTATCTTACCAGAAAACTCTTCCAACTCATATCGCTATCTTTTCGTGTTGTTTGCTATCAAGAGGATTGCTTTCAACCAACCAAGTGATTCATGCTAATCTCTATCTATAAAAGGCTGGATGTGTGTGTGTAACGAATGCACGGCCGCAATTTTCGACGGATTTGCACCAAAACTGACATGCACATGCTCCAATTTAGCGAGAAGGCCAAGACCGACTTTGCATTTCCCAGCTCCCATCTATAGTGGAAATAATCGATTTTTTCATGCTTCTACGGCAGTTTTCATGTAGTTTGCGGCTATTTTCTACTGGCCAGAGTGATAGCCTATAGCTAGCTGCCGCGAATAGGCAGGAAGATTATATTGGCAAGCGTGAGAACCAACAGCTGACTGACACGAATGTTAACTAGCATGCAAAAAAAAAACCGATAGCTGCATTCGTCACAAGTGGTAAATCTGCATGGCACTTTACTCCAATTGGCTCATTCGCTTGCTTAAACTCAACGTTGATTCTGATTCCGCAGAACTGGGTTGAGTGTGAAAAAGTATTTGTTGTTAACATTCTTTTTTCATTCGGTTTTTTCAGTTACGAGTCCTTTTTTAAAGCTGATCGTTTTGTGTTCATTTTGTTTAGTTCTTTTTTCGTAACAGATTTAATGTTTAGTATAGAGCTTAGAAAAAAATTCGCAATGTGAGATAGGCAAGAAGTAAGGCATGTAGCAACATCAGCACGGCAAAGGGCACTCCTTTAAAGGCAAGGAAGGGCGAAAATATTTCAAGCCAAGTGATAGGGATTGCTGTATGAGTCCTACGATGTTTGAATCAAGCACAGGCAACGCCGGGCCATGCTGCTAGGATTATTATATGTTACTTGCAACAAAGAGGTCAACCCGGCTGCCGCGATCACCCATATGTAAGCAGGTAAGTCGACTTTGCGTTTGATCAGTTTGAATTCCGCAGTTAAAATTAAACATTCATCTCCAGAAGACTATACCTAACTTTTCCAGAAACGGCATGATTTGTGAAGTTCTCATGTGCAGTGGAATGTAGTACCAATCGACAGTCATCCAAATAGAGAGAATTCTTCATGGCCTATTCGGGTAGCCAAAAGTTATCAACATGAGAAGTGAGCAAAGTTTTACCCGCCAAGGAAGGCAACTAGAAGAGCTATTTCAGCATATTCTCTTGGTAGATTTCATCAGGCTGAGGAACAGAATAATGTTTTCTTTCCTATAAAAACAATGTTGAATTGGCAAGACAGTAACTCCCATCTCGCTACCAGGATGTCAAATAGGAAAATAAGCGTATATAGTGGGGTGTTTTGAGTAACGTTGTGATAAGAGACACTGGATTAAATCATGAATATGGGAGGTACTTAGTCATGTACTAGCTACCTTAAGACCAACGACGCCCAGCTTTACGGCAACAGTTTTCTACGATGCGGCATTTTTCAACGTGGCAATACGCCAAGCCACACTGCACGGGTTGTACGGGAGGGGTTTTGTGTTGTTCAGGCTACCATTGACGGGATGAGAGAGGAAAAGTTTCTCTCTTCAGATAGTAATTCACCGTGTCATCATCATCAATTAAAGAACATCCTATTTTCTGTGAAAGCCATTATGACTTGAGGCATTTTGATTCACAATGGCTGACCCACATCTATCGTATTTTGTAAGCGTATCCTAAATTACTGAATAAATAAAAGCATAATCCAAGGAAATATTTAAATGACATAATTTTCGATTCTCGGCTTTCTTAAATTGCTGTTTGAATTCGACTGAGTTGAATGATTTAAATAAAATTTTCTTCAATTATTTGTTCAATTTATATCTTAATATCATGAATGCAAATATTAAATTGACTCGAATTTCAAAGATAATTCGAAAAATATGGAATAGACATTCAGCACGAAAATGTTTCTTTCGCTGCTGAAATTGACACACCGAATTCTGTATGCAATATTATTAAATATGAAATTATTCTAATCTAAATCCATTTCTTTAAGTGAGTTATCGCTTAAAAATTACGTGATATCTTATTGAGAAAATTCGTAAGATATTTGTCCTTTGTATCCAAGCAGTAAGATGCACCAGGCTAAACGGTGGCACTCTCTGCTTTTAGGGACGGAGGTTCGACTCCTGCTGAAATTTGCCAACATTCAGGCCTGAAAGTGAAAATAAATATATTGTTCAATAAATAAACGGGGCGCCTACTCAAATACGAGTAACCGCTAAAAGTAACGTTTATAGTGAGACAAGGTGATTTGTACAAATTTATAGAACCTTTAATACAGTGGTCCACAAACGGAGCGGTGCGCCTCATAGTTGCAGTGGAAGAGGATAGAAGGTGAGGCGGAAGTGGATAGCCGGTAAGACAGAAGAGGATTGCAGGTGAGGCGGTAGAGGACAGCAGGTGAGGCGTAAGAGGGTAGCCGCTGAAGCTTAAGAGGATAGCTGGTGAGGCTGAAGAAGATAGCCGGTGAGACGGAAGAGGATACTCAGTGAGGCGGAAGAGGATAGCAATTGAAGCGGTAGAGGATAGCAGATGATGCGGAAGGGGATAGCAGATTAGGCGGAAGAGGTTTGCAGGTGAGGCGGAAGAGGATAGCAGATGAGGCGGAAGAGGATAGCCGGTGAGGCGGAAGAAGATATCAGATGTGGCGGAAGAGGATAGCCGATGAGGCTGAAGAAGATAGCAGGTGAGACGGAAGAGGATACTCAGTGAGGCGGAAGAGGATGGCAGTTGAAGTGGAAAAGGATAGCAAGTGAGGCAGAAGAGGATAGAAGGTGAGACGGAAGAGGATACCCAGTGAGGCGGAAGAGGATAGCAGTTGAAGCGGAAGAGGATTGCAGGAGAGGCGGAAAAGGATAGCAGGTGAGGCGGAAGAGAATAGCAGGTGAAACGGAAGCATTGCAGGTGAGGCGGACGAGGATAGCAGGTGAATCGGAAGAGGATTGCAGGTGGTGCGGGAGAGGATAGCCGGTGAGCCGAGTGATGATAGCAGGTTAGACGGGAGAATATAGTGGGCAAGGTGGAATGATTGAAAGACAATCAAAGATTTAGAGTTTCAAAACATTCATACGCAAAAAATAAATATGATTTCAAAATTTCAAATATTATTATCTATTATTTAAAATATTATTATCTAGTAATTGCATGCATGAGTCCGAGTACGAATAGTTATAAATAATTATTGATTGATTTTATCATTGTGATATTTTTGCATTATCTCAAGTATTAAGAATATAGTAACTAGGGTCTGCAAATTGGAGGAGAAAGTTATCAATAATAATGTTCTGACTTCGATTCCGTGATTATCTTTCTTAATCCTTCCCTCATCTTTTTTTTTATTTTTAAACGTACTTTTTATCACATAAAATTTGGTGAGGCACCAGTAAATTTTTATTCCGAAAATGCGGCCCAGAGAAAAAAGTTTGATCTGATCTAATACAAGCATCGTATTTGATGATATACAGATTTAAGATTAATACTGCATCCCACTAACTTCTAACGCTTTTCTTTTTCAGAAATCAAGAATGGCAATCCGTATGATAACAAATTGGTTGGGGCGCTCACTATTCGCCCATAGCTAGTTGCTCATAGCGGGGACCCTAACAGGTTCCCCCATCCTGGATTAGGTTGGATCTGGGAACGACAGGAATGAAGACATGGTTCAAAGCTTCTCAAAAACTTCAATCTCCCATTTAGAGGCCTTGCTGTCGGATGTATTTTATCATCATACCCAGGACTATTAATAATACTTTGCTTAGTTTCTGGAAGGCATCTTTTGTTTCTGTCCCACTGTTAAAACACATCCAATATATTCAAACCTTTTGGACTTTGGCATATCCAATAGGAACACACATCATGGAATGTTTCTCTTACTGACAACCATATAATGTGGTTTTAGAATCGAGGGTTAAAGCTATAAATGTTTGATCCTATCTACCATTGGTCTATGCATTGAATACTATTGCCATTTATAGTCTGGTACCGCCGCTGGTCATCTCGAGGTTCTTGACAAAATCCAAAGACGGTTATGTAATGTGATCGGTTCTGACTCCAGACACATTTTCACCGACGTAATTTGGTTTCTCTCTGTCTTTTCTATGAATATTTTCATGGCATCTGCTCTAACGAACTATTTTCACTGGTGTTCCGACTGCATGAATTTAAGCATGCTACTAGGTTGGCATCTCGATCTCTCCTTTTTACTGTCAAAACTGTAACCGCCTCTTCTACTCCAACAGCTTCTTCTCTCGCACTTCTCAGCAGTGAAACACACTTCCTTTTACTTGCTTTCCTGATAACTATATTCTTCAAAGATTTAAGTGCAATGTCATTCGACATCTTCTAATGCCTTGATCCCGTTCTTCTTTTTATCCTTTCCTCAACCCCCCACCCCTATACACAGTCTTTTCCTTTAATTTCACTCTCTGTAGCCGCTTACGTATCAGTGGCCCTCCCGCCTTGCTTGAGGGGAAATGATTAAAAAATGACAACATACTTCTTATAGAAAAATGATTAACAATACATTTTATCCAGAGTTGGAGCCATAAAATTGTGCTCAGAATATTTAGATGGGGGTTGTTATGTCGCTAAATATAATCAACCAAACAACTTCTTTCTTTCTTTCATTTTCTCTCTGAAACCAAGTAGCGTTTCTGATATACTTTTTGTTTCTCAAAACGGTATAATTCATTATTTATGAGGTTCTGACAGGAGGCGTTAAAGACTTTTATCTTCCCGTCATTCTTTCTTTCTTTCATTCATTTTCTGACTGAAACCAAGTAGCGTCTCTGATATGCCTTTTTTCCTCTCAAAACGGTATAATTCATTATTTATGAGTTTCTGGCAGGAGGCGTTAAAGACTTTTATCCTCCCGTCATTCTTTCTTTCTTTCATTCATTTTCTCCCTGAAATCATGTCAGGTCTCTGATATGTCAATTCCGTGTTTTCACGCGGTCAACACGGAATGGTTCATTATTTATGAGTTATTGGCAGTACGTAATGATCGTGCGAACTAAAGGACTAAGTAGCTAAAGAATTGAGGAATTATAATAATATTAAAATATAGTAGATATATTATAATTGATGTCAGAAAGTTCGTCTAACGCTCGTAGTTTCTAGTTAGTAAAACTCTAGGGAAAACACTGAAGCAATTGGGGTGGGGTCAATGAGGAAGGATTTAATCTCATGAGTACATTGATTGAGTATACAGTAGTACAGTGCGACAAGCGTACGACTACAAAGCGATACGCAGATGTGACCAACTTTTTACTCTTGTTCCGTAAGCAGACGGTCTATTCAGCG
The DNA here is from genome assembly GCA_963932145.1 of Acanthosepion lycidas. Classification (NCBI taxonomy): domain Eukaryota; kingdom Metazoa; phylum Mollusca; class Cephalopoda; order Sepiida; family Sepiidae; genus Acanthosepion; species Acanthosepion lycidas. The sequence continues at coordinate 11,259,662 of OZ010607.1, read as the reverse complement.
GTTCGGCAACTGCGTGTATCAACAACAGTATAAAGAAAGCTAGACAGTCTTTCTACACAACAATTGTCTAGCAAGAATTCTTGCTGTTGAACGAGCTAAGTATTTTTTTTTTTTTGATCAGAGGTCTCACCGATGTATTGTGGCTTCCCTCTGTCTTTTCTGCAAATATTTTCATGGCGATTGTTTTGATGAGATTTCCTCTTTCTTATCGCGAATGCATAAGCGTGGTACTAGAATGGTAGTTATGTCTCACCACCTGAATATATTAATGGTGCATCTGCAAGTTCTATTCTAACAGTTTCTTTTATCACATTCCTTTCCAACCTCTTGCTTGCCTGCCACCTACAATCTACAAAAATCTAAATGCAACGTCAATCAAAATGTTCTGCCTCCATGAAACCTATCCTTTTATTGTCCTTACTCCTCACTAAAATCTTCTCATTCTCTTTCATTCTCAGTAACTCCTACGTGTCAGTGGCTTTATCGCCATCTTCTGTTTACTTCAAACCTGTTCTTTTATTGTCCTTTCTATTCACTAAAGTCTTCTCATTCTCTTTTAATTCCAGTAACGCCTTACGTCTTAGTGACTTGATGGCCATCTTCTGTCTCCCCGAAACCTGTTCTTTTATTGTCGTTTCTCCTAATGAAAGTTTTCTCATTCTCTCTTATTCCAGTAAACCCTTGCGTCTTAGTGGCTTTACTGCCATTTTCTATCTTTCTGAAACCAGTCATTTTATTCTCCTTTCTCCTCACTAAAGTCTTCTCATTCTCTTTCACTCTCAGTAACCCCTTGCGTCTTAGTGGCTTTATCGTCATCTTTTGTCTTTCTGAAACCTGTTCTTTTATTGTACTTTGTCCTGATTAAAGACTTCTCATTCTCTTTCATAACTAATGACCCCCTTGCGTCTTAGTGGCTTTATCGCCATCTTCTGTTTTTTTAAAACATGCTTCTTTATTGTCCTTTCTCCTCACTAGAGTCTTCTAATTCTCTTTCACTCCCAATAATCCCTACATCTTAGTGGTTTTATAACCATTTTCTGTTTCCCTGAAACCTATTCTTTTATTGTTCTTTCTCCTCACTAAATTTTCTTTCAATCTCAGTAACCCCTTGCGTCTTAGTGGCTTTATCGCCATCTTCTGTCTCTGAAACCTGGTCTTTTAATATCCTTTCTTCTAACTAAAGTCTTCTCATCCTCTTTTTGTCCTAGTAAAAATATAGTCTTTCTTTGGCCGGAATGAAGTTAAGGATTTTCATCAGTTTGCCGATTTGTGCAGTAGGCCTTCCGATTGTTGTGACCTTATTTTTGTGGCCAACGCTCGACTTTATAAGTTAAGTTACTAGTGTCACCCTCAGTTGTTCAGTGTTAAGTGACGATTTCCGACCGCTCGCAGGTTGCTCTTAGAAATCATGATCGCCTGAAGCGTATTATTAGAATCAACAACGCGCGTTCGGTTCTGGTGCCGACTCAAGCCCGCAAGCAATGTCGACATTCGCCTTGGTAATAGCAGAATTTCATTTTTCTTTAAATTTGAAATGAATCAAAACAAGACATCAGAAATTCAGGCAGCAAACAAAAATGAACGATTGTAATAATTCAACGCAAAAAGTCATTTGTATTTATTAAACCTGATACAAATTGACTATCACTAATCCGGCAACATAGTGATATATGATGCCGGATTAGTGATAATCATATTAGAATACCCTGAAGCCAACAGCTAACCAATCGATCATATTCTAAAACATTTTTAAATCAATGTATTTTGTTTAATAAAAGGAAAAATAATTAAAAGCAAGCAAAGTTATTTAGCCTTTTTTCGTCAATGGCAACGGTCGGCAGCGGAAAATCAATTATCTTACGCCACAGCGGCGCTCAAAGCTAAAACAACCAATGCCTGTTCGGTATGGTTTTTGACAACGAACACAGTAGTAGAATACTGTGGAGTCATATACCGTGGAATATTTGCGTCTTTATCGAGCCTCTACGGCATGTTGGACTCTTCATAGCTCTTTGCTCCGGTGAAAACAGCAGCTCTCCTCCTTTCTCGATCCCTGGCAACCGCATCCCAGTTGGCAACCACTTGTATGGTGTCTTCCTTTAGGACATGCAGAATGATGGCTCTCCACGAATTCCTATCCTTTACATAACCAAACAATGCTTGAACCCTCATTTTTAACTTTCTCTTTCACTCGTTTACCTCAATATTCTCCAAGACCCGATTCTTCAATGTGTCCTAGAAATATCAAATATATAAAGATCTAAATATTTGACAGTCATGTCGAAGGTGAAATATGAATTACGTTTTGTTTCGTTTGGTTTAACTATTTCTGAACAATTAATATATACAATGTAATAATATAATACCAGCAGCTCTAGCCAGCGGGTCGATCAGAAAAAGAATTCAATTAGAATGGTGCAAAAACATCATCATGTTTACATGTACTAGAGTCTATCTTCTTCAATTACTTTAAAGTATTAGGTTAGTGTAAAAATAATGACGCAATAATGTCGTTTTTTAACGTATTTTTAAGGTCAAAAAACGACATTATTACGTCATTATTTTTGCACCAACCTAATACTTTCATTAAAAAAAAACATTTTGAATTAATGCAATTATATAACTGAAGTCGTCTGTATTTATTCAATCGAAATTAGCCAAAGGCATGTAGGGGTAAAATAGACAACATGAAAACCCACTTCAGATCACAATTATTTGGGAGTTTTTGAAGTTCAATTTATCAGTGTGTGACCAGGGATGCAAAAGAGGATTCATTTATAAATCACTTGTTAAGTTTGATGAAAATTGGTTGAAAGATCAACGAAATTTAAAAAAAAACCCAGTAAAATCGCCATTTTTCGCTATTTACGCGTGTTTTCACGATATGGGTGGACACAATTATCAGGTTAAATGACTGCCAGACAATCAACATATTTTTGGCTACAATTTAGTGAAGTTTGTATTAGATTGCTTGAAAAATTGTGGAAGTTTTTAGTTTGAAATTTGTGTTGAAAATGATTTGTCTTGAAATCGATTTTTTGTTGTTCGCGGTTTTTCGCTAAACGTAGAGGCGTAGAAATAAAAATGAGCTATCGTCATGATGTAAGCAACCTACATACCGAGTTTGAATGAAGTTCGAGGAAAAAAGTTAAATTTATCAATATTTGATCGGCATTATCGATTAATGATTTTTTGAAAATTATCGATTTTTTACGCTACGAACCGATCTCTCACACTGTACAATGTATGTTCCAAGTTTGGTCAAAATCGGTTGTAAGGATCTCGAGTGAAAAGGTATCACACAGACAGACAGACATCCTCCGTTTTATATATATATATATCACAGTCCTATGGGTAAAAGAGAAACTCGGATGAGTTCCACCAAGGAATATGTGATCGAGCGGGCTATATCGAGTCTGATTCGCTACCTCGTCGCCACCGATACCCGTTGGAACAGTTGGTATGACGTTTACCCGATAACGTAACTGTCCGGGTTTCAATTCTCGGTAGTGGATGCGTACTACTCATGAGTCCCATATATATATATATATATAATGTCTGGCGGAACTGGAGCTGCGCGAAATATAAAATGGCGAATTTTTACACTGTTTATATATATATATATATATATATATATATATATATGAGTTTGTGTGTGTCCCGCGTACGAGTGTGCGTAGCTTAAATGCAGGTCAAAAATGGAATAAATTTTGGAACCTCAAGTCAACCACAAGCTCCAAGAAGAGAAAATATTGAATCGGCGTTGGACAAATATGAAAAAATAATATGGAAAAGAATAAACCAAATAACTGATTTGGCATGAGATTAAAATTGCTGTAGAAAGAATTCCACCTGTCAAAGATTTTCGCAAATAAAAGTATACGATGTGATTTGATTTTATTCTATTTTATATAATTTTTATTCTTATTTAGCTGTGAACGTGACAAGATGCAATTTAATGACTTTTCAGCGTTAAGTCAGCAGCTGAAATCGCCTGTTCGAATTTAGAATGTCTGGCACTTGGCTCGACTTCCATTAACTTTTACTTTTATAATACAATTGACGCACCAACTTCTTAGATTTTTCTTTTGTTGTCATATAAGATTATATTAGTCTTGCACAAGGACATAGCTGGAATGAAAATATCAGCCTGTTTGGCTATATCCTCATTCAGATCAGCAGCAGACCTGCCACTGTGTGACTTGTTAATAAAATCAGTTTATTACTTTTATAGTTTAGTGATATATCCGCTCTATACTTGGGTCAAAAGGTTAGTATAGGTCATAACATTACTTTAGTTAAAAGGTAGATGTCTCTTTAGTGTATATTTAATTCTGAAAATAGCCACAGGGTATTGAACGTTTTTTGGAGCGGGCCTCTCACTACTCTGCTACGGAAGTAGATGGCATTATCTAAACCCGGCTGAAAATAAAACATAAATAAAAATAAGAAGATGATTATTGAATATGAAAGATGTAATCCTCAAAGATATACATCAGAGGCAAAGTAAAACGTCGCAAAATTTTGACAGGCAGTGTTAATGGGATGAAAAGCAGACTAATGGCAAGTATGCAAAAAAAAAAAAAAAAAAAGAAAAAAACTGAAGAGTCAGATGGTAAGCAATGGAGATGAAAAGTTATAGACATGGATGCGCAGAGGACACCTAAAAAGAGAAACAGGATTTAATTACTTCGCAGAATCAGGTGTAATTTTATTAGATATCAACAAACGATTCATCTATGTGTTCTGTTGACTATGTGGTGAAAAGAGATGAAACAAGGACATCCTATGCGAATGCCATATGTCTAAAAGATAATACAAATACAAGCATAGCAGAGTAATGACACTGATACAGATGGAACAGTACAAATCACTTTGAACCTCTGAATAAAGGATAAGGACACAAAAGAGATTGTCATAGAAAATTTAAAAAAAAATAATTCTGGGGTTTCGAAGTCGGAAGCAACCATCTTTTCTAAGGAGAAACCAAGAGAACTTGTCAGCAAGGAATAGAGAAACAGCAACCGGAAAAACGGAAACGTAACAGGACTACGCCTGGGAGCTGAAGCAGATGTTGATAAAGTAAGGTTGACGTGGTTGAGCTAAGTGGTTCGCTGGGAGCAATAGATGAAGTAGAGATTCGATAAAGATTTGACTATGGTTATGCTGGGGTCTGCGAAAATAATGAGGAAGCTGCTGAATTTGCATTATTTACATTGTTCTGACTGTTATCCTTATCTTCATCGCCACTTTCACAACGTTCCAGCCGTTATACGCACTGGCCATCTTCAGATGATAAAGTAAGTTTGACGTAGTCGGGCTAAGTGGTTCGCTGGGAGCAATCCCTACGACAAAGGAGATGATACTGGATGAAGTGGAGATTCGATGAAGAATTGACCAAGGTTATGCTAGGGTCTGCGAAAATAATGAGGAAGCGGCTGAACGTTTGGATAATTGACATTAGTCAGTCCCCAGGAGCTCCACGCAGTTTTATGAAATAATTGAGGCAGGTTCTCATTAGTAAAAGCATAACAAAAAATAATGATTAAACTATTCATATTTTAAAATTTATTATTATTATTATTATTATTATTATTATTATTATTATTGCAATTATGCTTGTGCGTTTAACATTGTTAGCAAATCTTCGGATCATTTTTTAATCTTCAAACGTGTCAGTTTGAGTATGAGAGAGAGGGGGATTTTCAAGGGTAGAGAGAGAGAGGGAGTGAGAGGGGGCAACAGAGTGAAAGGAGAGGGTGAGAAGAGAGAGATCAAAATTGAATGCTGAGGGGTGGGGAGGCAATCTATAACAATTTAAAAGAAAATGACTGAGAATGAAAAAGTGAATGCTTTCAGAAATATTAGGTTGGTGCGAAAATAAAGACGTAATAATGTCGTTTTTTGACGTTAAAAAATACGTCAGAAAACGACATTATTACGTCATTATTTTTGCACCAACCTAATAAATAGTTTTCCTCTTTCTCGTACCCTCTGTGTGTGTGTGTGTGTGTGTGTGTGTGTGTGTGTGTGTGTGTGTAGAAGAGTGAGATTGGGATAAAGTCTATAAATCTTTCAAAATATTAAGTGATTACCACAATGAATGAATTTTTAATCTCCTTTCACAAGGTAGGCATTCAGATTTCTCCACAGATTTACTTTATTCGATTATTTCGGAATTGCCATGCGTTTATTTTAGGGAAACGATAGAATGCTTTCCCATTACCTTCTATTAGGTTGGTGCAAAAATAATGTCGTTTTCTCACATATGTTAATACGTCAAAAAACGATATTATTTTTACACCAATCTAATATAACATTTTGGAACTCAATCTCTCCCTTCTGTTAGCGCTGTTGTCAATCAAGGCTACAAAGTACAGTCTACCCATAGAAGAGAAATGTTGAGTTTATACCTTTCGACAGGCGAAACGGAACACAACCACATTGGCCGATAAACCGACTGCAATTTTTCGCATCGATACGTGCGTATTTTGATTTCTCCCCTGCATTTTTGTTTGTAAATAAAATTGAGATTCATTATTACAATCATAAATGTTCACAAAAGAAAAATGATGGCTTTCAGTCTGAATTCCTGAGATGAGGAGTTTTACAGTATTTATACTCAGACTATTGACTTCACCATTGCTGCTTTTATCACAATTTTCCAGCCGTTGTGCCCTTCGGATATTCTAAGGTGTTGTATCGAACTGGGTAACCTGTAAAGAATTTTTTCCTGATCCATTTATTTAATCTACAGTTTAGACCTGTTCTGTTCCATTGCACATATTATGGGATATCGTCCAGTTCTTATTTTTATGTGGTACTGTTCACTTATTGCTCGCCCGTTTCCACTGAGTGCAAGTACACACTGACTGACACAGGGATTGAACTCACAACCCCTATATCCCCAAATGGCCTAGTTGAAAAAAGCGTTAGTTTCTGAACTTGCTCATCATTCAATCCCTAGTTAGTGTGTATTTGCACTAATCGTAAATGGGCACGCAATGACCTTTTTGTTATAACTGAGAAATTGCTATATAAGACAAGGGATGCTTCATTTTGAAAAATAAATTTACTAAACTATAAAGAATGATACTAATTGACATTATGGTCACCGTCTTTGTTTCTTTTCTATAAGTTTATAAAATTCATTGTTGTGTCTTTGTCGATTTTCATATGTGTGATGTAGTGGTTTCAGAGTGGAGGCTTGTATTTGTACTAAGTCGGTCCTAAAATAGGTTCGACGTACAAAACGTTAGGAACTTGATTTAATAGGTAATGACGCAGCAATCTAGTTGGGGTGGCTGATACTTTAATATCCGACTAACGGTCGTCCGACATCGATCGACTGACCAACTCTCTGCCGAATCCCTGAGACCGCTACTACTGCTCCTACTTATTACAAGTGGGGGAGTCTATTAACTATAGAAAAGGGTATGTTCCAGTATAACAATACGTGAAATTTGGGATAGACGCACATGTGTGTAGGAAAAAATACATCATATTCCACAAGATGCAAAACATAATATTTTAATACAAAATAAAAAAAAATTATATTAAATCCAACACCGTTTTGTTTCGATTATCGATTGATTTCTTTTTTATGGCTTATCAAACTTTTTGCGGGTTATTTAAAGCCAGTAAATATTTTTAGATTGTATGAATTTTGGGGAGATCATGATTTTAAATGATACACTTTCTACTAATTAACCCACAGAGAAAAGGTTGGTTCATATCTTTCCACGAAGTATTTAAGTGAATATAACGAACGAAACTGAAATTGGAACTCGACATTTCCGATTTTTAATTCCAAGCTGTTATCTATAACACCACCCGCACATCCAAGCTTACAGCACCTGTTACTCCCAAGCTGCCACCCATTTAGCTACTGACCAGGTACAACTGTGTTTAACTTCAGTGATCGTACGAGTGTTTCAACGCGATATGGCCGTAAGGCAACACCTTATAAAAAAACCTTTTTTTCTGTGCTAAGAATATTGCCCCAAAATTAGGTTTGCCTCACGATGACCCATAGACTTCGCGTGTGTCGCTTGTTCTATTATTTAGTTATTGTTAGTTACTGTTATTAAATTATTTGTTTAATCACTTCACCCCATGCAAGGCGATAATGCCACTAAGACGCAAGTGGCTTAGCGATTGTACGAGAAGCGTTTGCAGTTCCATTGCTTCGAGTTATCAACCTGGACCAGAACTTGTCTTAAGTTTGCAAAATAGGCTTTGAGAATTCCTCTCCGTAGATTCTATTAAATTTGAAAAGGAAATGTGGTTTGGTCGAAAACTAATGACTGATTTTAGAATAACGATTTTAATTATGTTCTAATATATTATCCTAATATAAATGTGTTTGTCTGACACTTCATTTGTTAGCACGACCGTCACGTTCTGTCAATTCCTCATAAATAATGGGCCACTCTGCGTTTTGATCGCGCGGATAGCGAGGGAAAAATCGTTATTTGGTCTCCGTGAGAAAATGAAAGCAGGAAGAAAGAAAAAAGGGAAAAAGAAATAGAGAGAGGGAAAGAGAATCACATTAGGCTGATAAGAACAGATACCACACTTTGATCTCTGTCAAAATACCAAGAAGCTATGGTGACTGTGATAAAGTGTCACTTTCAGACACACAGTATTGAACGAAGGTAACCGAGAAAGCAATCGCCAAAAATCCAATTACCATAAATAAAATAAAATACGATCGACTGCTGAATTATTTAAAAATTATTATTAAGAAAAATGTTTGTAAGATGTTTATTTGGCTAGAAAGAAAGAAAGAAAGAAAGAAAGAAAGAAAGAAAGAAAGAAAGAAAGAAGAGAAAAGGTTTTTAAAATCTCCGGCTAATACCTCATAAATAATTGGCTATGGCACCTCGATGTAGTGTAATGTTTAACAAGCTTCTCTCGCTAGAACATTTACGACTGAGTAGTGATTTCGATCCTCACTGGGTGTCCCAAACTTTCGGCCTTGTTCAACATCTAAATTTATTGTACACGTCGATGTAGTGTAATGCTTAACAAGCTTATTTCGCTGGGACAATTACAGCTGAGAAATTAGTTCGTTCCTAATTGGGTGCCCTATTATCTTCGGCCTTGTGCCAGATCTAAGCTAGGCTTAGAAAATCAAAGGCACTCGACATGGTTTAATGGTTAGCAAACTTGCCTCACTTGATCAATTACGACTGAATTGTGATTTCGATCCTCACAAGGCGCCCCATACTTTTGGCCTTGTGCCACATCTATGCTCCGCTTACAAAATCACCATAAATAGTTGAAAATCATCATAAATAGTTGATCGCTGGAAAAGACAGTATTTGATTTCAATACGAAAATGAAAGAAAGAAAGAAGTATTTAACGTATGTTTAATGAAATAGAAAAGTTGTCAATTTCAAATATTTTCATTTGTACCCCCTTACTTCTTAAAATAATGACCAGTATTCATATTTAAGATTGTTATTGCAATATTTTGCTAAAGTTCTTAAGCTCAAATATTTAACGACGTGGTAAGAGAATTTTTACGGATATTTTATTGTCGTGGAACTCGCCACAAGTTTCTTATCTAACGATTAACTTAAGAGTTAAGAATTAAGGTTCTTCATAAAATCTAAATAGGATATTTCTACATTATTTACATTATTCGGACTATTGTCCTCATCCTTGTCTCCATATTTATTATAATGTTTCAACCGTTGTATGCTCCGGCCTTCTTACAACGGCCGAAACGTTGTAATAAATATGGCGACAAAGATGAGGACAATAGTCCGAATAATTCAAATAGTGTACATAATACCTCATCTCAGAAATATAGAGAGATACTGAAAGGCCGAAACGTTGTAATAAATATGGCTACAAAGATGAGGACAATAGTCCGAATAATGTAAATAGTGTATGTAATACCTCATTTCAGAAATATAGACAGATACTGAAAGGCCGAAACGCTGTAATAAATATGGCGACAAAGATGAGGACAATAGTCCGAATAATGCAAATAGTGTACATAATACCTCATCTCAGAAATATAGACAGGATCTTTCTAGTTGTAATAGTTGCACAAAATATATTATTCATTCTTAATGATTAAAATGTCCTCTTTGTTAATTTTATATCAATCTCTTTTAGAATTTAAATTGAAGCATATACCCTTCAACTTGAACATGGAAAATGAAGAAATGCATTTTAATATTTTGTATGAGTTCAAGTTTGGTCATAGTGCTTCTTAAACTCCTGCACGTATTAATAGAGCCTGGGGTGAAGGTTCCACTCATGAGCCGACAGTCCGATTCTGGTTTCTGAAGTTCCGCAGTAGGAATACTAGTCTTGAATACCAAGGTGGTAGGGAACGGCCATCTTCAATTGACAATCAACATTTGAAAGTTTGAGTCAAACAAACCCCAAGTGAAAGTATCAATATTATCGAATTATCTCAAGGACATTGGCAAGGTGAAGAAACGCGATAATTGGGTTCCACCTAAAAGTTAGAGTTCAACGTTTAATGTTGCATCCACATATTGATCGATTATTTGGCTTATGCCGAGAAATCGATTCTTTATGACAATCGTAAATGATCGGATAATACTGGTCAGCACTCTTTTTGGTGTCAAGAAACAAAATACATTTTTTAGCAAAATTGATGGTGCTGATTCTGAAAATGGGCTTAGCTTTTCATGGTTAGGTACCTTTTCGCTGTACTGAAATTGCTCATTTTTGAAAAAAAAAAAAAAAGATCAATTTACGATCTTGGCTGATCGCAAAATTTAGTTAATAAAGGTCGTAGAAACGCATCAATTTTCAGGTACGCCAAGCAATTTATACCAGCCACCTGAAATAAACTATTTTCACAAGAAAAAAGAGTTTTTGAGTCAAAAATGTTAAAATACAAATACCAAATTTTTTCCATTTTATTGCCAAAATTCTAATTAACTAATAAACTTTATCACTTAAACAATTTAGTAAACCTGATAATTATGGTGACATTAAAAAAATGAAACCCTAAAATCTTCTGTTTGATATTCATAAATTTATTCCATCACTTTTATTCCTTCACTACGGAAGGAAACCAAGCACATTGAGAGGATTTGGTTTTCACAGTTGGAAAGAAACCCCAACTAAAGACATCCCAATTGAATGCACCTATTCCATTGTATACTGCTGGAGTATCAAAAGGGACGTAAATACAGTGTAACCCGGATATAAGAGAGTTGCCGGGACCAGAGAAGAAGTCTCTTATATCCGGGTTTTGTCTATTTTGTTTAGGTAAGTATGGCTCTAATTTGTGACCAGAGAAAATCTCTCTTATATTCGGGTTTCTCTTATATCCGGGTTACACTGTAACATTAAATATGACAGTCAATCAAGAAAGAGAAATTTTTTACTACAGTTTTTAAGTTCTTTATGATTTTATTTCTGCTGTTAGTTTATTAAATGATTTAATGAAAATACTTGTTGGTTTTGGTATATTCAATCGTGTTATTTTTAAAGACTTAGGGTCTCATTGTTATTGCAAAAATAGTATTTCTCAATAAACAGACCAATATTTGTTAGTTTAAATACGTATTGAGAGGTTTCTACGATTTTACTTTGAGAAATATTGCCATCGGTCAATATCGTATATACAGAAAACAAATGAAAAAATGCTTTTTTCCCCAAAAAATGGGTCATTTCTGTACAGCAAAAACGGTAGCTAACCAAGAAAAAGTCATTTTGAGATTCAGATTCAGGGCCCCCCTCAATTTAGCTAAAAAAGATGTTTGGTGTCTCGATAACATTTCATTTTTTTTTTTTTTGACGGGTGTTATTCGTGAGAAAGGACACAAACATTTTCTAAACTGAAATGGCACCAACAGAAAATTATGATGTCTGTCTGCCATTGAATGTCATTCATTACAGATATCTGGAAATCTAGCCAGAGAATCACTTTCGAAGTTTTCTGCCAACAACTGGCTAAATTGCACATTCAGTTATGCAAAATGTCACTAGAATTGGTTAATGTACGAGGATAAGTTCTGCTACATGGAAATGTTCGGTCACGTGTCGCCAGAACGACACTGCATAAAGAAAATTTCTTTTGGGAATTTTATTGTATGTTTTTGTGTTTCGTCTAATTGAATTCAAATTTTAAACTTCCATTAAAAAGCAGTTCTGCACTAGCAAGATTGTTTTATCAATTTCATTCATTGTTTTCTGGCCAAAAGAGGGACAATATTCAAAAACCATCAAATCTCTTTCACAATTACATATTTTTAACACCAATTATAAGACATAAAGCCAGAAGAAAATTAGCCTTAATGATTCAGTCTTGCCTGATTGGTTTGTCATATAAATGTTGGTAAGATATCCTTTTTATTGAAATTAATTGTATACTGTAATTGGCTTGTAACATAGTTTCGACTTTATTCCTCTTATACTATAATGATTGAAATTGATAAAACAATCTTGCTAGGGCAGAACTTCTTTTTAATGGAAGTTTAAAATTTGAATCCAATTAGCCGAAACACAAAGACATACAATAAAACTCCCAAAAGAAATTTTCCTTATGTAGGTGTCGTCCTGGCAACACGTGACCAAACATTGCCATGAAGAAGAACTTAGCCTCGTAGATTAACCAATTTCAGTCACATTTTGCATAACTGAATGTTCAATTCATCTAGTTACTGGCAGGAAACTTCGGAAATGATTTCCGGGCTAGATTCCAGAGATCTGTAATGAATGACATTAATGACAGACAGACATCATAATTTTCTGTTGGTTCATTTCAGTTTGGAAAACTGTTTAGTTACTTTATCACAAATAACATTGGTCAACAAAAAAAAATGAAATGGTGTCGAGACACCAAACATCGGTTTTCATTAATTTAAGGGCGCTTAATCTCAAAATGACCTTACTTTTTAATTAATTTAAGGGCGCTGAATCTCAAAATGACCTTACTTTTTCTTGATTAGCTACCGTTTTTGCTGTACAGAAATGCCTCAGTTTTTTCATTTGTTTTCTATATATATGATATTAACCGATGGCAGTATTTCTCAAAATAAAATCGTAGAAACATCTTAATTCATATTTAAAGCAACAAATATTGGTCTGTTTATTGAGAAATACTCTGTAGTCGCTTCCTCTTCTACAATGACAAAGTGCTGCCATTAAAAAAAATAAAAAATGAAAGTAAAGTGACTTCAGATAAATCACTTTGCGTTGGATTCAAATAAATAAAACATGAATTGGATGAGTTGTCGATTTCCAAAATCTCTTTTTTCATTCCCTTACAGCCTTAGAATGAGCATTAGACTCTATTGCCAAAAATATGCCTATTATGGTACAAGATATCTCACTACCACCTTTTCAAGCATCATGATTTTTTTAAAGCAAAGGATGTTGCAAAGATGCAGAAACTGCATTCATTGGCTTTCAAACCTTTGGAATTCCATCATAAAGGCATGAATAACCTTGCAACTCGATGACGGAAATGTATAGAAGTCCTGGGTTGACAGATTTACCCTCTGTTAAAATGCATTAATTCAGGGATAAAAGTTGATTCTAAAATCGGACATAATTTCCCGAAGAACCTCATGCAAGAAAATCTTTCTCCTGGCGAAAACACGGCTGACGCGACTTTCAGTACGAAACAAAGACCGTGCAAATTTGCTGTGCTTGCTTGAAAACAGATACGAGGGACTATAGCAGCGACACAACTGTAGTCAGAAAACACCAATTCGCGCCAAATGACATCGTGATTGCGTCACAATGAAAGATACATATAATGATTTTATTGTTTGCTTATACGTGTGTCTTCTTTCACATGACATATTTTCTATCTTAGTTACATGTCTGTTATGTTCTGAAAAAATTACCAAAGTTAGAGTTTATGCGGCTCCACCTTTTTATATATTTCTTTGTGCTCTTAACCATTTTTTCTACTGGATATTATTTTTTGACTTGTATTATTTACATTATTTGGAAAGTTATCCTCTTCTTCATTGCCATATTCACATTTCGGCCGTTGTACACTCTGGCCATTATGTCTATGTCTATGTATATATATCTGTCTATATTTCTGAGATCAGGTATTATGATTACTTGTATTATTTACATTATTCATACTGTTATCCTCATCTTCATTGCCATATTCACAGCGTTTCGGCCGTTGTACGCTCCGGCCTTTATGTCTATGTCTCTCTATATATCTGTCTATATCTCTGAGATGAGGTATTATGATTACTTGCATTATTTATATTTCGGACTGTTATCCTCATCATCATAGCCATATTCACAACATTTTGACCGTTGTACGCCCTGTCCTTTATATCGTTGTGAATATGCCAATGAAGATGAGATTAACAGTTCGAATGATGTAAATAATGCAAGTAATAATAATACCTCATCTCAGAGATATAGACAGATATATAAAGAGACATAGACATAATGGTCGGAGTCTACAACAGTGGAAACGCTGGGGATATGGCAAGGAAGATGAGGATAACAGTCCGAATAATGTAAATAATGCAAGTAATCATAATACCTCATCTCAGAGACATAGACTGATATATATATATATATAGAGAGAGACACGGATATAAAGGACAGGGCGTACAACGGTCAAAATGTTGTGAATATGGCTATGATGATGAGGATAACAGTCCGAAATATAAATAATGCAAGTAATCATAATACCTCATCTCAGAGATATAGACAGATATATAGAGAGACATAGACATAAAGGCCGGAGCATACAACGGCCAAAACGTTGTGAATATGGCAATGAAGGTGATGATAACAGTCCGAATAATGTAAATAATACAAGTAATCATAATACCTCATCTCAGAGATATAGACAGATATATAGAGAGATATAGACATAAAAGCCGGAGCGTACAACAGCCGAAATGTCGTGAATATGGCAATGAAGGTTAGGATAACAGTCCGAATAATGTAAATAATGCAAGTAATCATTGTTATAATGTTGTTCATCATGACGGTCGCCTTCGAATATAGAATCCAGAGGTTAGCAGTGAATATTTCGAAGACAGTATGAAAGCGTTGTTCAGGTTAGCAGTGGATATTTCGATAAAAGTAGTAGAGCATAGTTCGTCCTTCTGGTTCCCTTCGCCTGACAAGCTGAGCTGGACATTCGGGTAGGGTAAACAAAAATGGCCGCCTTTATACACGACGGATAGAATGTTCTGCGTCTTCTGATTGGTTATTCTATTGGTGGACTATAAAGTGAGTCCAGGCATTTGGACTAACTCGCTAGTTATATATATATATATACACACAAAAAAAAACTGTAACAATCATAATATCTTATCTCAGAGATATAGACAAATATTGAAGAAAACTTCCATTCACCTGAAGAAGGCGGAGCGTACAACGGCTGAAACGTTGTGAATATGGCAATGAAGAGTCTACTGCATATTTGTTTTATTTCTTCCTTCGTTTTTTTCTTATTTCTTCGCAGACTTTTGTTTTCTTCTTCAGCTCACCCTCATCATTTGAACCGTCCCCTTTGCTACTCAATCCAAATAGTCCTTCCATCTGCTTCCGATAACTTTCCACATTTCACATCCTCAGTGATTCTATGTGAAAGTTTTTCACTCGTTCTACGCGATCTACTCGTTTACCATTACATCTTTTGATTCTCCATTCTTTCGTGTCTAAATCAATCAAAGAACTTTTTCCTGTTTTCCTGTTTTCCACATTCGGCTTTATCCGCTGTCACTGTTTGTCTTTGGGCTTTCCTTGTTCTAAAGTTGGGGGAGGGGAACACTCTGTTTGGCTGACATTTTTGAACGGCGATGGTTCCAACAGGTTTGATTCCATTTGCAACCGAATAATTGAAAGAAAGAGGCAAATCGTAGAGAATCGGAAGGAAAGAAAGAAGAGAAAAAAAGAAGAGAAAGAGAAATGGGAAAAGGATGTGAATGAAAATAAAAGAAAAAAAGAAGGAAAAAAGAAAGGGAGATGATGATGACATATGAAAAGGTGAAAATATAAAGAAAATAAGCACAGTAATCGCATTATAGAAAAGAAAGAAAGAAAGAAAGAAAGAAAGAAAGAAAGAAAGAAAGAAAAATCGGAAAAGGCAAAGAAAGTGGTCTGTGAAGAAGAGGAGAAACATTTGAAGGGGCAGAAGGAGGTTTGTGTAAAAGAAAGAAAGAAAGAAAGAATGAAAGAAAGAAAGAAAGAAAGAAAAAAAGAAAGAAAGAAAGAAAGAAAGAAAGAAAAAAAAAGAAAGAAAGAAAGTTATACGCTCAGAAATGAAAGAAAGGAGTTATAAAATGAGAAAAGAAAGAAAAAAGAAGTTATAAGATCAGAAATGAAAAGCAAAAATAATAGGCAGAGACTATAAAGAACAAGTCAAGAAAGAAAGAAAGAAAGAAAGAAAGAAAGAAAGAATGAATAAATGAATGAATGGGTAGAGACTAGAAAGAAATATTTTTTAAAGAAAGAATGAGTAAAGAAATTATAAGTTCATTTAAGAAAGAAAGAAAGAAAGAAAGGAAAGAAGGAAGGAAGTAAAAAAGAAAATAAAGTTATACGATCAGAAAAGAAAGAAAGGATTTATAAAGTCAGAAAAAGAAAGAAAGAAAATTATGAGATGAGAAAAGAAAGAAAGAAGTTATAACATCAAAAAAGAGATAAAGACAGAAAGAATCGGCAGAGACAATATAAGAGAAAAAAAGAAAAACAGAAATAATTTGCAGAGACTATAACGAAAGAAAGAAAGAAAGAAAGAAAGAAGGAAATGGATAGAGACTAAAAGAGAAAGTTCATTTAAGAAAGAAAGAAAGAAAGAAAGAAAGAATGGATAAATTGGTAGAGACTATAAAGAAATTACAAGTTCATTTAAGAAAGAAAGAAAAAAAAGAAAGAAAAAATGAAAAGAGACTAGAAAGAAATAAGAAGGGAAAGAAGTAATAAAACGTAAAAGGGAGGGGGCTAAAATGAAAGAGCGATGAAGGATACAGAAGAACTGAATATGCGTTTGCCAAAAAATGCACCTTGTCAAATTGTAGCTAAAATGCCATAAAGAATGAAAGAATTTCTCTTCGGAAGAATCTGGTCTCATTAATGGCATTTCTTCAAATCAAGCAACTTATGAAATGCATTGTGGATCATGGGACATCTGCCGATCTTTACTAGTAATGAAGAGAGAAAAGAATAAATCTTTAGTAATAATGAGCAATGCTTCAGTGAAATAACATCAGCAAATATAGCGCCAAGAGCAATCATAGAATTAAGAGAAGGTTTAAAGGTTAGATTTGATTTTCGTAATTTGCATACTGCGCAGAAAGAATACATCATTGTTGGCAAAAGAAAGAGGACAATATGCAAATGACATATTGGAGAAACCGAAATGAAATAAATATTGATACATTATTTTTATAGATACAAATATTTAAGTAAATGCTCTAATTATAATAAACAGTATTAACAAAATTTACCAGCCTGAATGTCCGGGAAATTTCATAGAAAATGTGTCTACTCTGACGGGAATCGAACCTGGATCCTACACAAAACCGTCAAATAGCCTGACGTACTATACTATATACCTGCAGAGGAAGCGTCGGGTTAGCACGTTCGAATTACTGCTTTTTTTAAAAGACTATATGACGTTTCTATAAAATAACGTATAAACAATAAATATATTAAAATAATTGTCGGATTTAGTCCAATTTATAATATTAGGTTGGTGCAAAATAATGACGTAATAATGTCGTTTTTTGACGTATTTTTTAACGTCAAAAAATGACATTATTACGTCATTATTATTGCACCAACCTAATATATATATTAAAGAAAGCCGCAAACGTGTTTGATTTTTAATATAGTTTTTTTTAAATATATAGTATAATTTATTTTCTATATTTTTGCTACACGTGTTTCGAGTTTTTGACCTTCATCAGACGAAGAATGGTTATTTCAACATATTATTTAAAGGAATTAATTTTTCTTATGTTTAACCATTGTCTTTTGTGTGTGGTAGTAATGTAAGTTCTTCTTTGACTGGTGAAGGAAATGTTCTTCTGCTTAACGGGTAATAAAACAATTAGGGTTTGTCAGAGAAAGAGGGAAGGAATGAAGTCTTTGTTTCTACCTTTTAATGACCTCTGTATCTTTTAAGACCTACCTCCATCTTTGTGTATTGTATGTGTGTCGGCTTTTGCTAGCATGTGTATACACATATATATAATGTTTTATTACAAGGAAATAGTATATGTATAGAAACACTTTGCATGGTATCTAGGGTTCGTGTGAGTATGTATGTATGTGAGCTTATCTGTGTGCGGTCTATCAAGTATGTTTGTTTTTACAAGTATGTGTATATATAGAGAGACATAGACATAATGGTCGGAGCCTACAACGGCGGAAACGCTGGGAATATGTCGATGAAGATGAGGATAACAGTCCGAATAATGTAAATAATGCAAGTAATCGTAATACCTCATCTCAGATATATAGACAAATATTGAAGAAAACTTCCATTCACCTGAAGAAGGCGGAGCGTACAACGGCTGAAACGTTGTGAAAATGCCAATGAAGAATCTACTGCATATTTTTTTTATTTCTTCCTTCGTTTTTATCTTATTTCTTCGCAGTCTTTTGTTTTCTTTTTCAGCTCATATATTAAATTATATATATATTGTCAGACATTATATATATATATTGTCATCCACAGACAAACTGTTTCGCTGTATCACAGCTCTTCAGTGTGATAGACGTCCGGTTGCCTCTAGCTAGGATCGAAACCCGACTGAATTGGCGTCGGTCGGAGATTCTACGCTAGTTAAATAAAAATGAACACGCTAAAATTCACCTTCATCCTACCACTAAACCGCCGGCTTAGTGAAAGGAGGACCGTGAATTTTAGCATATTCATTTTTAGATAGACACACGGTGACCGAGAGGACTCGATTCGCTTTACCGAAGAGTCTTGAAAAGCCGTAATAATCACTTCTTACAAACCCACACTTATATATATTAGGTTGGTGCAAAAATAATGTCGTTTTCTAACATATGTTACTATGTGAGAAAACGACATTATTTTTGCACCAACCTAATATATATATATCTATATGTGTGTGTGTGTGTGTGTCTGTGTGTGTGTGTGTGTGATATGTGTGATATGTGTTTCCGGAGTGGAGTTATGATTTGTTTAGAGCTGGTTTAAATTTGTCTATAAAGTTGTTTTTTTTTTGGGGGGGGAGGGGTTTCTTGTATATGTAGGTAAGAATAATTGTCAGTTTGATATATTGGCATAATTTTAAAATTACCTTCGTAACATTTCTGGATGGGTTGTGACACTTATTGCTACTTACAAATACAAGAAATACACGATAGACAAATAAACTAGCACTACACACACGCCATACACGCATAGTGCCCGAACACACTAGTGTCCACCCAACGGCGCACACACAATACAAATATGTATGGAGAACAAACATATACATACATACTGGCAAAATTAAAACACTACACAGTCCACACGCACACACACGCATACGTAAACCCTACACACCATACAACGTTTGTATATATATATATATATATATATATATAATTATTTATTTAAAAATATGATTCCAACACGCTACATAAGAGGTCTCATGTTTCAAAACAAGCGCCGAAAACTTCAATATAATTATTTGAATTAAATTGAGTTAAAGTAAAGTAAGCTCTGTTCCATCTTCAAGCGAAATTTTTTTTGGAATAACTTATTTCTGAAATTTACGTGTTTTAATAGTATATTCATAATTGAAATCAAAATTTCCATGATAACAGCCAGAGCGAATTGTTTAAAATAGGTAGGGGTGTTGGGTGTTAATAATTTGTATCAGTATAGAGTTACTTTCATAGATGTCAAGTCAGTGTAAGGTGGGAGTGTCTAAATTTAAAACGGAAGATGTTTTCGCCTAGTCTGGTTTACGTGTCTATGGAGATTTATTTATTTTTTTATTTTATTTCTTTATGAAAGGGATTTGTGTATATAAAAAAAAACTAAAAAAAACAAAAACTGCCGTAACATTTGTTTTTTGACGACTTCATAAAGGGTTATCTTTTTTTGTAGTGTATTTAAACTATTAATTTGGGCTATGGATTATAAAAGTTATTTTATTGTATGCTTGTCTTTAGCTAATTATTCAGTGCATAAATTTGATGATGTCGGCAAAAAACCGTTAATTCTTGTCTATTGTTTAATAGATTTTTATTATTTAGAAACTTAATAATATGCAGTTTCTCATGGAGGCACAAACGTCATGGGTTATCCCAAGTTTTACAAGTTCTAGTCCTGTTTATAATTTTCCATTTTACTTTAGGTGTCCTGTTTATTTCCTTCAGATGCCAAAAATATTTAGATAGAGAAGTCTGATTTCTTTTATTTATATTGTTGAAAGAGCACTTATGCTGCCTCCATCTGGCTTTAAATTCATTCTTCGTGGACCCAATGTATATCATATTAGTATTAGGACTCTCAGTGGATGAGATAGTACATTGGTATATCACAGATTTGATGCAGCATTTATTTTCTAATGGGCAGTCTTCTGGGTTTCTACAATCACACAATTTTTCACTGTTATTGTCTGATTTAAGTGTAGGGTTTTTATTAATACTATTCAGGCATGGGGGTTTGTTCAGGATTTTATTATTGTGTTTTTTTTATTATACTTTCTAGATTTTCAGTGCAGCTGTAACTCGGTTTTAGGGTTTTCTTATTAAATATATTACTAAGCCTACTATTGGTGGGGAAGTGTTTATCAATTAAAGCTAAGAATTTCTGTCCTAGTTTAATACTAACCATTTGGTTGAACGGAGGGGTATACCAAATGATTTTTCTTTTCCTGTTTTTTTTCTTCTGGCCAGTGCAATTGTTTCTATAGTTAATGTTTGCATTTTTGTAACCACTATTGTTTAGGGCAGCGTTATAGAAGCCATTGTGTTGTTGGAATATTTCTTTGTTAGCGGAGTTAATGCTAATTCTATTTTCTATTGATGAGGGTATATGTTTAATTATGGATGGAGGGTCGTTTGACTTTGGGTGTATATATAAGGGGTTAGCATTTGGTTTTCTATAAGGTTGGTATGTGTTGCTTTCTAAGTCTAGAGTTATGTCGAGGAAGTTTACTCTTTTCAATTTAGAAGAGACTGTTATCTTTAAGTTTAGATTTTTAAATTCACTAAATATAATTTTTCTGATTTTCTCTATTTTAAAACTAGTAGAACTCTTCACCACCATGAGCCCGTCATCTCTATGTCCGATGTCCCTAATATCAATTTCGCGGTGTGCGGTTAAGTTGTACAGTATTAAAAGACCAACAAGGTCAGAAGACTACAGAGTCTAATGATCCCATAGTGGTGTCAAACAGGTCTTTATTGTATTTTATCCATTGGTCCCCATTATGAATGAGGACAGATTTTTTGCGCTGAGGATTATATCTGTTTCTTCCTTTGTCAGGTTAGAATACACAGCAGCAAAGTCCATACATAAAGTTTTATTACAAGGAAATGGTATATATATATATATATATATATATATATATATATATATACCATTTCCTTGTAATAAAACATTATGTATTGAGAAGGAATATATACACACTTACTAGCAAAAGCACCCACGCACAATACACAAAAATGGAGATAGGTCTAAGAAGATATAGGAGTCATAAAAAGATAAGAACTAAGACCTTCTTTCCTTCCTCTGACTAATCTTAATTTTTTATTACCCCTTAATCAGAGGAACATTTTCTCCATCAATCCAAGAAGAGCTTGGATTGCTACCAAACATAAAAGACAGTGGTTAAACATAAGAAAATACAAGGAAAAATTAATTCCTTTTAAAAATAAATGGAAATAACCATTCTTCGACTGATGAAGGTCACACACTCGAAACTCGTGTAGCAAAAATATAGAAAATAAATTACGAAATATATTTAGAAAAAAAACTACACTAGAAATCAAAAACTAAATCCGACAATTATTTTAATATATTTATTGTTTTTACCTTATTTATAGGTACAAATATTTAAGTAAATGCCCTGGTTATAATAAACAGTATTATATATATATAAGTTAAATTAAAAAACAGACAACATTAAGGGTCCATTATTATATTTTATTTTCTCAGGAATGTTTTCCTGGTTCCTCAGATCACATTTTCTACCATAAATGAAAAAAATAATTACTTATTATTATTATTATTATTATACAAGTTTTTGAGGAGTAGTTTTAAGTTGATGTAAGGTGATAGAGAGAGTGGGTAGTGTAGGATGACAGATATGATTGAATTTAGAGAGGGAAAGGAGGTGTAGGTAACATATATATATATATATATATATGTTTATATATATATATATATATGTATACGTGAGTGTGTATGTGTGTGTGTGTGTGTATGTGTGTGTAATGGGTGGCTACTTGTTGCCGGGCACACCCACTTGCTCTGAGAGCTAGCCAATTTCTGTTGCGGAAGCCGACTTACATAAATTTGTCTTTCTGTAGTACCTAACGGTACTTTATCTGCAACAATGCTGAGCGGATTTTAGAGTTTCTTGAAGAGAACACATAAGAGAGTGTATAAAACAACAGTTTTTGAAACAAGGACAGTACACTACAAAAAATCCCGGTCACAATGACTTTTTTAAAGATTTCTTATGTATTTCCAATGATGGCCACACAATACAACTGCTTGACAAATAGGCTGCTTTGAATTTCGTATTTTGGTCTCATGTCCACCAACTCGACTAACCGTCTATGTGCATTCTCTTAGGTTGGTACAAAAATAATGTCGTTTTCTCACATATGTTACTTTTATATATGATTTCTGAATTAATTCATTGATATATATAGCCATGTTATATATCATTTCGAGGCGCGCTTTTCGCTCTATCGAATCGTGTTATTCGTTACCGTTCTCAATCTCTTCATTCATTTTTTGCAGGCTTTTCGACAGCATGGGCAAAATTCAAATCCGCACGATTTTCTTGTTCCAGTTCAAAATAGGCCGAAAAGCTGCCAAGACAGCTCGTGATATCAATGATGCGTTTGGCCCAGGAACCACTAACGAACGTGTGGCACAACGGTGGTTCAAGAAATTTCGTAATGGTGACGAGAGCCTCGAAGATGAAGACGGTCGCGACCGGCTGACTGCGGTTAATAACGAACATTTGAAAGCCTTAATTGAAGCCGATCCTCGCAAAACCACACGAGAAGTTGCTGTTGAACTCGAGGTCGACCACTCAACAGTCGTTCGTCATTTAAACAAATAGGGAAGTCAAAAAAGTTGGATAAATGGGTGCCGCATGAATTGAACGATAATCAAAAAAATCCTCGTTTTGAGGTGCCTTCTACGCTCCTTCTGCGCAACAAAAACGACCCATTTCTCGAGCGGATTGTGGCGTGTGGTGAGAAGTAGATCCTCTAAGACAACCGGCGACGTTCAGCACAGTGGTTGGATGCCGGATAAGCTCCACAATACTTCCCGAAGCCGAAATTGCACCAAAAAAAGGTTATGGTGACTGTTTGATGGTCTGCGGCCGGCCTTATCCATCACAGCTTTTTGAATCCGGGCGAAACGATTACGGCGGAGAAGTACTGCCGACAAATTGACGAAATGCACCAGAAGCTCCAACGTATGTGCCCGAGATTGGTCAATATGAAGGGACCAATTCTCCTCCATGACAACGCTCGCCCGCACTTTGCTCAACTGACCCTGCAGAAGCTGAACGAATTGGGCTACGAGACTCTGCCTCATCCGCCATATTCACCGGACCTCTCGACCACCGATTATCACTTTTTCAAGCACCTCGACAACTTCCTGCGCGAAAAATGCTTCAAAAGCCGAGATGATGCCGTATCGGCCTTCAATGACTTCATCGCTTCCAGAACTCCGGATTTCTATGCTAATGGGATAAATAAACTTGTTTCTCGTTGGAAAAAATGTGTCGATTCTAATGGTTCTTATTTCGATTAATAAAGTTTATTATGAAAGGAGTTATGACCTTTTGAAGTTGAACGTCAAAAAACGACATTATTTTTGCACCAACCTAATACGTAGTTTCACCTTTCCAAATATTTGACTAATTTTCTCTGCTGTTGTTTTTCTTTTTTTTTTTTTTGGGCCATCAAAAATTAAACTATCATAAAAACAAAATCCAAGTCTCTATGTAAGATGAGCTCCAAATCTATTCGAGTCTCGTTCGAATATAGACAAATGAGTTAAAAAATTATTACTTTTTTTTTTTTTTTACAGTGGGGTTCACCCTGTACGTTATTCGAGGTAGAGCGTTACAGAGTAAGGTGCACATTTTTTTACGGATAAGTGGAGACTTTTGTGACCAAGTAAAAGGTTAAGTACACCAGAAGAGTATTACACGACTAGAAAGTGTGTATCGAATGAACTAGCGCTCGATCTGTTCACTGTTCCTCAAACCTTATCTCCTACTAAACATATAGTAGGCGGAAAACTCTAACATAGACTCTTAGTGGGGAGGACCCCACAACAGAAACTATGACGGTTAACTCTAAATTTGAACATGTTAAGGTTCTAGTGAATGTGAAAACAACCTCTTGGGAATCGGTTCCACGGATCAGTTGTTAGCGGGATTAATCTGTTCGAATTTATTTCTCACCAATGGAATGCAGAGTGAATGAACTTGGTTCGCTAAAATTCCTCTAGCATGGCCGGTCTTAGACGTGAAGGTTAGTGGAACTAAGGAATATAGTTTGCCTAAGCACTTTACATGGAATTAGCGATAGAGGCTTACGATGTTTCGTCTATGAGATAGGGGTTTTCCGAAAGAAAAAAATCTAGTAGATCTGTCAAAATATTTATGATGGAAAGATACTTAATTTCACAATTACGAGTCAGTTTAATCGACAATACAGCATGTAATAGAAACGGGATAAAAGTGAAAAAACGAGGGTTTGTTTTCTTCAGAATTGACCTAAACTTTAATGGCTGAATAATAAAATGGTTGAACTGGAAGTAAATCTTTTTAAGGGCCATATCTATTCCGAACGGAGATTTTCACAATCTACAGATTTCAGTTCTTTATTATTAGGTTGGTGCAAAAATAATGACGTAATAATGTCGTTTTTTGACGTATTTTTAACGTCAAAAAACGACATTATTACATCATTATTTTTGCACCACCCTGATATTTCTGAAATGAGATAAATTAAAAAAAAATATAATCGAGTGGTTTCCGCTTGCCTTTTAGTTATCAGTTTTCCTCCTCTTATGTAGGTTGCTATCTAAAACTAGATAGCCCAGTCTGTATTGCTATTTATTCTATAGCTGGGATGAGGTAGGAAGAGACGAGTTCATGCCTTTCCCATAAATATTTGTGCAAATTGTACAAAATAGGCTAGACCCGAATTTGAACTCGGCTCATCAATTTAACTTTCTGTGCAATAACAACTATGCTAGATGCACACCCAGAAATAATTTACTCGGATTATTTCTGAGATAAAATATTACTTTTGAGAATCTAAAAGAAAAAAATGCTATTACTTATTTTTCTTGTAACTCTAAGGAACGTTTTATTCTTTATTATCTATTCTTATCCCTGCTATACCATCCATCCATACGTTATGATGAGGTAATATTCATTGTTTCACTCAATACACCTCGTGAGTATTAGGTTTTCCAAGTATGGATGTCTGAAATATGAAATTGTTACGAGACAGTAGCTATCCTTCATGCTGTGTATTATTGGTTTTATCCTTTAATAATAGGTAATCGAAATTATGGTATAGAACAGAGCCGAAAGAAAGATTCTGGAACAAAAAAAAATTCTAAAGGCATTGCTTTATCATGCTAATTATTTTAGCTTAGCTGGTGCAGGCGTCAGCTATGGAATACGGGATTCTGAAGATGCTAGATCGACAAAGCTTTTATTTCTTCCCATTTCCCGCAATTTATCATAATGAGTGGAGAATCGATCGACCATAAAAGGTGTTGCAGTTAACAGCAACAAATATCTTGGGATGGGGAAGAAACAAACTAACGTATTTGTAAACAGCGAAATACTAAAAATAAAGGGGTGCAGAATTAATTTCAACTCGGAATTAATTTCAACTCGGAATTAATTTCAACTCGGAACTATTTTCAACTCGGAAGCCACGGTTACAGTTAGGTTTAGGGTTAGGCTTAGGGTTTGGGTGAGGTTTAGTTTTAGGGTAAGGGTTTTTATATCGAGTTGAAATTGATTCCGAGTTGTGGTTAATTCCGAGTTGAAATTAGTTCCGCGCTGAAAGTAGTTCTGAGTTGAAATTAAATCCGAGTTGAAATTAGTTCCGAGTTGTAATTAATTCCGAGTTGAAATTAGTTCCGAATTGAAATTAGTTCTGTAAATAAGAATAAATAGTTTTGACCTACCTAATATTCAGTTTGAACGCAGTCCGTGTTTACTAAAATCATCGCCATGCTTTCAATTTCATAGAAAACCAGAGGCATGAAACAACAACCGTAACCTTAAGGCCAAATAACATGCATTAATATAATTTGATTTTGTGGGTAATTTTTGTTATGCTGAAGCCTTCAAACCTGTCCCGTAAATTCTATGCAAATTCTGTGAAAATAATTTATTAGTGGTCATTACTTGATCCTGTCCTCTCACTCATATTTCAGTCATTTTAATTATCTCTTCTCTTGCGTCAAGCGCTGCAAGCAAAACTTCCAAGGAGAAGGTCTTGGTTTGGCGTTTTATTCCGAAACAAATAATGTATTCAATCAAAGACATCGATGAACATGTGACAATTTTGACATTTTTTCTTTTTAAAAAAAGAAAAAATCGAATTTAGGAAATGAATCATTCAAATCTTAGTAGAGAGTCGACCATTTTTTTGTTGCGTTTCTTGCTAAATTTTACAGCTTTTTTTTTTCCCCGACACACTTTTTCAACAAGATGTAAACAAACAAAAACAAAAAAAAAATGGAAAAAATCGTCAGGAAATTTGCATTTTTTAGTTCATTTGGAAAGATAATCTTCCACACTGCTAATTTCACGCCTCCAAGCGTGAGTCTCAAGGTAACAGCTTTTAAGTCCTTATGACTGACTGACTGGCATGATAATACCCATATTATTATTATTATTATTATTATTATTATTATGATTTCTGCTATGGTCACACTACCTACCAAGTCTACGGGAAGACCTAAGACAGGTATGTTGTTATGACTACATTTCATGATTTGTTTTTTAAACTCCCTTAAAATCACTAGCGTTACGTGAACAAAGTTCTTAGTGCGTGGGTTGTACTCATCAAGACAATTTTTTTTCTATTTCTATTAAACTGAGATTTCCAGGGATTTTTACAATTCGTCGTTGCACTCCTTTTTTTATAATTTCAAGCGCACCTATTATGATTGATACTATTCTTCTTTTCAATTTCTCCATATTTTTCTATTTCGATTTCCAGGTTTTTATACTTTGATAGTTTTTCAAATTCTTTGGTTGCTATGTTACAGTGGACCTGGGAACAACAGTAATTAAGGAGTGGTTCCACGCTCCTCAAACAGTCTTGACCAGAGGCCTTGCTTGCTGCCAGATGTAGTCCATCGTCATATCCTGGAGGATGTATTTTAAACTTCTTTTCTCCACCCACTAAAAATAACTTCATAGAATTAGCACTCTCATGAAACTATTCAAAACATCTGACGATTAATCATTTCAAACTTAAAAAGATGAAACAAAAATTAAAACCAAATATCAAGCACTTATAATCTGAAAATCCCAGACTTTCTTGTTTAAATTTTTAATTATTTCAAAGATGGATACATTAGGGAGAAGCAGATAATTATATTCCGATATAGGTCAGCTGCTAAGAAAGTTGGTTCACTGTGACATGCATGACAGTTTTACTCTCAAGAATTTATGTTATATATCTATATGTCTACCATTCGTCCATACTTAGAATATTGCTGTCACGTAGGGTATAGTGCCCTTACTATTTACCCTGGGCTCCTTCATAGAATCCAAAGAAGAATCAGCAATATTATTAGTCCTGATCTGGCGAGTCAGCTTCAGTCACTTTCCCACCGCCGCAAGGTTGCCTCCCTGTGTCTTTTCTATAAATACTTTCATGGTAATTGTTCGGATGAGCTCTTCGTTATTGTACCTACACTTTTTGAATTTAAGCGCAGTAATAGACTGGCGTCGAGATCTCACAAATTTGCAGTTGAACTGTTTAGATGTAACCGTAAATTCTATGCTAACAATTTCTTTTCTCGCACTTCTTGCTTGTGGCACTCCCTTCTGGGTTCATGCTTTCTAACCAACTTTAATCTGCAAAACTTTAAATGCAATGCCAATCTCTATCTACTGGCTTCTGGATTAATCTTTTCTCTTTCCGCTCTTTATTAATGCTTCTATTTCTAATTCTCCCAAATCCTGTCGCCCCTTGTATCCTAATGGCTTGCATAGGGTGATATTGATTAAACACACACACACACACAAACACACAGACATATATATATATATATATATATATATATATATATATATATATATATATATATATATATATATTCATACGTTATTGTGGTGGATACGCGCATTTGAAATAGACGCGTCATTTTATTTTAAA
This sequence comes from Acanthosepion lycidas, assembly GCA_963932145.1. NCBI lineage: Eukaryota > Metazoa > Mollusca > Cephalopoda > Sepiida > Sepiidae > Acanthosepion > Acanthosepion lycidas. The sequence goes on along the minus strand of OZ010607.1, from coordinate 11,231,068 downwards.
CGGCGTGTAGTACATCTATCGACCTCCGCATTCGAAAAAACTTAGAAAAAGAAAATGAGCACTCCAGCAGGGATCGAACCTTTGTTCTCCGTTGTAGGAGAAACCACCATTTGATCGAGTATACGATGCTGCTCGGCTATGGAGAATTTTAAACTCCAGCAAGGCTCTGTTTTCCCTTTTAAGTAAAGTAGACTTCCTCATTCGGATATCTTTCTCGAAAACCCATATCTGCTTAGTTTCGAAATTGAAACATGAACTGTTACGTGACATCTGTTCTCCTTTACGGCATCGAATGTTGGATGGTCTCCTCAAAGATGAAGAGACTCGAGGCAACGGAAGTATTGTTCTACAGAAGGATGTTAAGGATATCATGGACCGAGCGTGTGAGCAACAATGTGGTTTTGAAGAGAATGCAAACAAGGAGGAAGCTTATACTTAACATCAGGAAGAGGCAGCTGAAATTTCTCGGCCACGTAATGAGAAAGGAGGGCTTGGAGAATCTGGTACCCACAGATCGAACAGAGGGAAAAAGAGACAAGGGAAATCAACGTATGACATACCTAGTGGCTTAAGCAAGTAGATAACAGAAAATAGCCTGGAGAAGTAGTTAAGAGCTACAAGGGATAGGAAGAAGTGGAGAGTCATGATCGCTTACGTCCTGAAGGGACACGGCACATAAAAAAAGAAGCAGAAGAAATCTTAAATAATTAATGGATTTATTTTAATCCGAGATCTTTTTTTTACTCCAAACGTTGTTACAGTGGATACTCGTATTTGAAATAGATGCCTGAGTTTGATTTTTCTTTTAACCAATAGGTATTACGTTTATTGGTTTGTGTTTATGAGAAATCTTAATAAAAGAAACAGATCTGTATTACCATCAAGTGCATGTTACTTTCAAATTCCGTGTCGTTACCAGGGAGATGGCTATTTTCGATTTCTACATTATTTCCTTAAAGTAACAAAAGACGGCTGAAAGTACCCAGAACATTAGACACATTTCCGGCAAGTGTCTTTAAAAGTTCAGTGACGTAAAACAGAGAAAAGGAGAAACACGCCAAAAGGCTTAGCAACGTTCTTTGATAGGTGTATGTGGTTGTTTGGTTAAACGCAGTGTTTCTACCTAAACATGCTGTTATATAGCATGCATTTATACATAAATACACACACACATATGCGTGTGTGTATGTGTGTGTGAGTGAATGTGCGTGTGTACTGAGATCAAAACAGGGAGAGTCTATTTCATGTCTGATCGCAATCTTCATTTTATATTTTATGCCCTCTCTATATATATATTTATATATATATTTATATTTAGACACTCTCTACCCCTTATACTGAGCACTTTATCCAAGAAATATAGCATAACTTAAAACTATGCCTTCACTACACATGCACACACCCTTACACACACACACACACACACACACATATATATGCGTGCGTGTGTGTGTGTATGTGTGTGTAATGAAATCAAAACAGGGAGTATCTTTTATGTTAGATCGTAATCTTTAGGCCACCTTTATATTTACACACACTCTATCCCTTATATTGATATAGCATACCTTAAAATTATGTTTTCACTACACACACATACACACGCAAGCAAACACACATATATATATATATATATATATATATGTGTGTGTGTTTGTGTGTGTGCAAAGAGCAGCATGAATCTATCCCAGCTCTTATCTCAAATAACAACTTAAAAGAGACTGTTTGACCACGACAAGGACTGACCAAAATTCATGTTAAAAAATAAAAAAAACAAAACAAATGAAAACTACGGACAAAAGTTCATTTTCTCCATCAAGACATTCATTTCTGTAGTTCACTATTTACTCCTGATGATGGCCTTGTTGGCCGAAACTAGTCGAGATATCTAACTGAAATAATAATAAATATGAAAGAATATTAATATCAAACCCAGTGTGTCATGAAGATTTTAATTTTTTAATATTTTTTATTGTTCAAAACACACAACACACACACACACACATATATATATATATATATATATATATATATATATATATATATATATATATACACACATGAGGGGAAGGTTGTGACACGTGCGTTTCATTTATCGTAATTTTCCCCTTTTACCCAATTCCCTAATTTGCCGCGTGGATAGGTTTTGTTCAAATAGAAATTTTAGCTCAATGTGCAGATTTGTCGCTTTTTATGCCATTCGCTTCTGGCATCAACAACGAAGTCAATTCTTAACATGAAATAAAAACGGATTCTCCGAATTACTGAAGCAAACATTTAATCTTTTGCCATGATTAATTTTATACCAACTTTTTCAAGCCGAATTTAGCAATTATTGATATATATATATATATATATATATATATATATATATATATATATATATATATATATATATAGCTCTCCATTAAAGCAGATAAAAACACGAACTTAAAATTTAAGTGAGAATTTAAATAATTCTCTACTTTTACATTTCAAGCTACGGCCGGAGTCAAAAGAAATAGCTCCTCAATTTTGCCCTGATTTGAAATGGGAAGTAGCAAATATTTCAAATACAAACTTGTAACATGATTTAGGCGTTATCTTCCTCACATATACGCATAAATTGTGCTTCTTATTCTATAACTCCCTACCTTGAGTGACTCTTGGGCCTTTTACAGCGTGAACGTCATTGTAAAAATATCTCAAGATAATGAAAAACCACGGAAACAATATTTATATCTGACAGGTTCTACACTCTGATCGCACTAAGATTTGCGCGTTCCTCCTTAGTTGATATGTTTAACGGCATATCAAATACTTATGGGTCATTTAATATTGAAATTTAATTTTCTTATGAGCTTTGAAGTAAGAAAAATATGATATATGTTATTCTGCTTTCACAATTGAATACATGGTAGATGATACTCGGCTTTTGGGCAAATAAATGTTTGTGTGAACAAAATTACTGGAGACAATATGTTCTAATTATATTGAAGTTATATTTTGGAATACAGTTTGATTTAAGAAAATCTGGGATATTAAATGAATAAATGACAAAAATTCATGCTGGTTTCTTGACTGATTTTGCTTAACGGCATATCAACACCCCTATGGGTTATTTTAATGCCAAAATCTAAATAATTTGAACAAAATTACAGAGAAAATGTATTGTTGGTCATGTATTGTTGGTCTGTCTTTATATAAAAATCTATTGCTGGTATTTTTTACTATTAAAATGTATTCTTATACATTCATAGTGTATTTTTTGTCAGGTGGGGCGCTCACATATGTGTCGTATATAGAGACGGCTAGGTACTACCTTTATCAAAACCTGTCATTATATTGTATACATTTGGATCAGTATCAAGATAAGTATCAAGGTGAGCATAAAAACTCTTGGCATATTTGCAACTCGATGATATTTTGTTCGTTTGCTACTCAGTAATAATAGTATTAATTATAATAATAATAGGAATAGTAATAATAATAGTAATAATAATAGTAATAATAATAATAGTAATAATAATAGTAAAATAATAGAAATAATGATGATAATAATCGTAATAATAATATTAATACGAATAATAATAGCAATAATAATAGAAATAATGTAATAATAATCGTAATAATAATAGTAATAATAATAGTAATATTAGGTTGGTGCAAAAATAATGACGTAATAATGTCGTTTTTTGACGTTAAAAATACGTCAAAAAACGACATTGTTAGGTCATTATTTTTGCACCAACCTACTAGTAATAATAATAGTAATAATAATAGAAATAATGATAATAATAATACAAATAATAATAGTAATGATAACAATAGTAATAAAAATAGTAATAATAATAATAATAGTAAAAATGATAATAGAAATAATAATAATAATGATGATAATAGTAGTAGTAATAATAATAATAATAATAATAATAATAATAATAATAATAATAATAATAATAATAATAAGGAACTGGCAAAAAAATGATATACCCAGAGACATAACAAGGTAGCGACATATGTGAACTGGAAGAAGAAGTACAAAATTGTTGTCTAAATGACGCAAAAAAAGAAAATAACGCTGACATTTCATTTTAACAACTTATATTTATCAAAAATTATACAAAAACTATTTTGAAATACAAAAAAATAAATTTATTCAATAAACTCGACATTGGCTTCAAACACGGCTTCCAGACGACTTTAGAATCTCCTGCAACTCTTCTGGATGTTCCCTTTCTTTAAGTTAGTAACTAATTCTCAAATCCTTGTATTCAGTTCAACTTTGGTGTTACAGGGAGTTTTTCTTTTGTTTGTTTTTTTTTTGTGTGTGTGTGTCTCGCTCAACTGCGCCCCAGATATAATAATCAAGGAGGTTGCAGTCTGGGAGTCAGATGTAAGGACTGATAAGGTCGCAGAAATTGATGTAGGCCTCCGTGTTGAGCATGAGGCCCTGTGAGAAGATGAATGGAGGCACCGATGTTGCCATCGCTAGGGATCACTCCAAATCCCATTGTATTCACCCATACACACATCCAGGTCTTTCCGAATCCTCCACTCTCTTCTCAGATTGGCACCCAATCACTCTGAAATGTTCATATTGGATCTTCCAATTCGAATGGCAAATAGTACAGAATTCTGTTTCCAAATTTCTGGCAGACGGCCCTACTATATTGTGCAGTCGACAAAATCAAAAATAAAGCGAAAAATTACAAACCGCACCCTATATATAGTAAATTGTCGCGATTTTATATTTTAAAGGGTGATACAGCGTGAATAAGCGAAAGAGAAACTGAGAAAAGGGAAGATTGAGGAAAGGACAAATGATGAAGGGGAATGCCACTAGTAAGCAGGAAGTTACAGGGAGTGAAATTGAAAGAAAAGACTGGGAATTGGGATGGTTGAGGAAAGGATAAATGAGGAAGGGTAATGTCACAAGTACGCAAGGGGTTTACAGGGAGTGAAATTGAAAGAGAAGCCTGGGAATTGGGATGGTTGAGGAAAGGATAAAAGATAAAAGGGTATGCCACAAGTACGCAGGGGTTTACAGGGAGTGAAATTGAAAGAGAAGACTGGGAATTAGGATGGTTGAGGAAAGGTTAAAAGATGAAAGAGAATGCCACAAGTACGCAGGGGTTTACAGGGAGTGAAATTGAAAGAGACGACTGGGAATTAGGATGGTTGAGGAAAGGATAAAGGATGAAAGGGAATGCCACAAGTACGCAGGGGTTTACAGGGAGTGAAATTGAAAGAGAAGCCTGGGAATTAGGATGGTTGAGGAAAGAATAAATGATGAAGGGGAATGCCACAAGTACGCAGGGGTTACAGGGAGTGAAATTGAAAGAGAAGACTGGGAATTAGGATGGTTGAGGAAAGGTTAAAAGATGAAAGGGAATGCCACAAGTACGCAGGGGTTTACAGGGAGTGAAATTGAAAGAGACGACTGGGAATTAGGATGGTTGAGGAAAGGTTAAAAGATGAAAGGGAATGCCACAAGTACGCAGGGGTTTACAGGGAGTGATATTGAAAGAGAAGACTGGGAATTAGGATGGTTGAAGAAAGGATAAAGGATGAAAGGGAATGCCACAAGTACGCAGGGGTTTAAAGGGAGTGAAATTGAAAGAGAAGACTGGGAATTAGGATGGTTGAGGAAAGAATAAATGATGAAGGGGAATGCCAAAAGTACGCATGGTTTACAGGGAGTGATATTGAAAGAGAAGACAGGGAATTGGGATGGTTGAAGAAAGGATAAAAGATGAAGGGGAATGCCACAAGTACCCAGGGGTGTACAGGGAGTGAAATTGAAAGAGAAGCCTGGGAATTGGGATGGTTGAGGAAAGGATAAAAGATAAAAGGGTATGCCACAAGTACGCAGGGGTTTACAGGGAGTGAAATTGAAAGAGAAGACTGGGAATTAGGATGGTTGAGGAAATGTTAAAAGATGAAAGAGAATGCCACAAGTACGCAGGGGTTTACAGGGAGTGAAATTGAAAGAGACGACTGGGAATTAGTATGGTTGAGGAAAAGATAAAGGATGAAAGGGAATGCCATATGTACGCAGGGGTTTACAGGGAGTGAAATTGAAAGAGAAGCCTGGGAATTAGGATGGTTGAGGAAAGAATAAATGATGAAGGGGAATGCCATAAGTACGCAGGGGTTACAGGGAGTGAAATTGAAAGAGAAGACTGGGAATTAGGATGGTTGAGGAAAGGATAAAAGATAAAAGGGTATGCCACAAGTACGCAGGGGTTTACAGGGAATGAAATTGAAAGAGACGACTGGGAATTAGGATGGTTGAGGAAAGGTTAAAAGATGAAAGGGAATGCCACAAGTACGCAGGGGTTTACAGGGAGTGATATTGAAAGAGAAGACTGGGAATTAGGATGGTTGAGGAAAGGATAAAGGATGAAAGGGAATGCCACAAGGACGCAGGGGTTTAAAGGGAGTGAAATTGAAAGAGAAGCCTGGGAATTAGAATGGTTGAGGAAAGAATAAATGATGAAGGGGAATGCCAAAAGTACGCATGGTTTACAGGGAGTGATATTGAAAGAGAAGACAGGGAATTGGGATGGTTGAAGAAAGGATAAAAGATGAAGGGGAATGCAACAAGTACCCAGGGGTGTACAGGGAGTGAAATTGAAAGAGAAGACTGGGATTTGGGATGCTTGAAGAAAGGATAAAAGATGAAAGGGAATGCCACAAGTACGCAGGGTTTACAGGGAGTGAAATTGAAAGAGAAGCCTGGGAATTAGGATGGTTGAGGATAGGATAAAAGATGAAGGGGAATGCCACGAGTACGCAGGGTTTACAGGGAGTGTAATTGAAAGAGAAGACTGGGAATTAGGATGGTTGAGGAAAGGTTCAACGATGAAAGGGAATGCCACAAGTAAGCAGGGGTTTACAGGGAGTGAAATTGAAAGAGAAGACTGGGAATTAGGATGGTTGAGGAAAGGTTAAAAGATGAAGGGGAATGCCACAAGTACCCAGGGGTTTACAGGGAGTGAAATTGAAAGAGAAGACTGGGATTTGGGATGCTTGAAGAAAGGATAAAAGATGAAGGGGAATGCCACAAGTACGCAGGGTTTACAGGGAGTGAAATTGAAAGAGAAGCCTGGGAATTAGGATGGTTGAGGATAGGATAAAAGATGAAGGGGAATGCCACGAGTACGCAGGGTTTACAGGGAGTGATATTGAAAGAGAAGACTGAGAATTAGGATTGTTGAGTAAAGAATAAATGAGGAAGGGGAATGCCACAAGTACGCAGGGTTTTCAGGGAGTGATATTGAAAGAGAAGACTGGGAATGAGGATGGTTGAGGAAAGAATAAATGATGAAGGGGAATGCCACAAGTACGCAGGGTTTACAGGGAGTGATATTGAAAGAGAAGACTGAGAATTAGGATGGTTGAGGAAAGAATAAATGATGAAGGGGAATGCCACAAGTACGCAGGGTTTACAGGGAGTGATATTGAAAGAGAAGACAGGGAATTGGGATGGTCGAGGAAAGGATAAAAGATGAAGGGGAATGCCACAAGTACGCAGTGTTTACAGGGAGTGATATTGAAAGAGAAGACTGGGAATTAGGATGGTTGAGGAAAGAATAAATGATGAAGGGGAATGCCACTAGTACGCAGGGTTTACAGGGAGTGATATTGAAAGAGAAGACAGGGAATTGGGATGGTTGAAGAAAGGATAAAAGATGAAGGGGAATGCTACAAGTACCCAGGGTTTACAGGGAGTGATATTGAAAGAGAAGACTGGGAATTAGGATGGTTGAGGAAAGAATAAATGATGAAGGGGAATGCCACAAGTACGCAGGGTTTACAGGGAGTGATATTGAAAGAGAAGACAGGGAATTGGGATGGTTGAAGAAAGGATAAAAGATGAAGGGGAATGCCACAAGTACGCAGGGTTTACAGGGAGTGATATTGAAAGAGAAGACTGGGAATTAGGATGGTTGAGGAAAGAATAAATGATGAAGGGGAATGCCACAAGTACGCAGGGTTTACAGGGAGTAATATTGAAAGAGAAGACAGGGAATTGGGATGGTTGAGGAAAGGATAAAAGATGAAGGGGAATGCCACAAGTACGCAGGGTTTACAGGAAGTGATATTGAAAGAGAAGACTGAGAATTAGGATGGTTGAGGAAAGAATAAATGATGAAGGGGAATGCCACAAGTACGCAGGGTTTACAGGGAGTGATATTGACAGAGGACTGGGAATTAGGATGGTTGAGGAAAGAATAAATGATGAAGGGGAATGCTACAAGTACGCAGGGTTTACAGGGAGTGTAATTGAAAGAGAAGACTGGGAATTAGGATGGTTGAGGAAAGGATAAAAGATGAAGGGGAATGCCACAAGTACGCATGGTTTACAGGGAGTGTAATTGAAAGAGAAGACTGGGAATTAGGATGGTTGAGGAAAGAATAAATGATGAAGGGGAATGCCACAAGTACGCAGGGTTTACAGGGAGTGATATTGAAATAGAAGACAGGGAATTAGGATGGTTTAGGAAAGGATAAAAGATGAAGGGGAATGCCACAACTACGCAGGGTTTACAGGGAGTGATATTGAAAGAGAAGACAGGGAATTAGGATGGTTGAAGAAAGGATAAAAGATGAAGGGGAATGCCACAAGTACGCAGGGTTTACAGGGAGTGATATTGAAAGAGAAGACAGGGAATTGGGATGGTTGAAGAAAGGTTAAAAGATTAAGGAAAATGCCACAAGTACGCAGGGTTTACAGGGAGTGATATTGAAATAGAAGACAGGGAATTGGGATGGTTGACGAAAGGATAAAAGATGAAGGGGAATGCCACAAGTACGCAGGGTTTACAGGGAGTGATATTGAAAGAGAAGACTGGGAATTAGGATGGTTGAGGAAAGGATGAAAGATGAAGGGGAATGCCACAAGTACGCAGGGTTTACAGGGAGTGATATTGAAAGAGATGACAGGGAATTGGGACGGTTGAAGAAAGGTTAAAAGATGAAGGGGAGTGCCACAAGTACGCAGGGTTTACAGGGAGTGATATTGAAAGAGAAGACACGGAATTGGGATGGTTGACGAAAGGATAAATGATGAAGGGGAATGCCACAAGTACGCAGGGTTTACAGGGAGTGATATTGAAAGAGAAGACAGGGTATTAGGATGGTTGAGGAAAGGATAAAAGATGAAATGGAATGCCACAAGTACACAGGGTTTATAGGGAGTGATATTGAAAGAGAAGACTGGGAATTAAGATGGTTGAGGAAAGAATAAATGATGAAGGGGAATGCCACAAGTACGCAGGGTTTACAGGGAGTGATATTGAAAGAGAAGACAGGGAATTGGGATGGTTGAAGAAAGGATAAAAGATGAAGGGGAATGCCACAAGTACGCAGGGTTTACAGGGAGTGATATTGAAAGAGAAGACTGGGAATTAGGATGGTTGAGGAAAGAATAAATGATGAAGGGGAATGCCACAAGTACGCAGGGTTTACAGGGAGTGTAATTGAAAGAGAAGACTGGGAATTAGGATGGTTGAGGAAAGGATAAAAGATGAAGGGGAATGCCACAAGTACGCATGGTTTACAGGGTGTAATTGAAAGCGAAGACTGGGAATTAGGATGGTTGAGGAAAGGATAAAAGATGAAGGGGAATGCCACAAGTACGCAGGGTTTACAGGGAGTAATATTGAAAGAGAAGACAGGGAATTGGGATGGTTGAAGAAAGGATAAAAGATGAAGGGGAATGCCACAAGTACGCAGGGTTTACAGGGAGTAATATTGAAAGAGAAGACAGGGAATTGGGATGGTTGAAGAAAGGATAAAAGATGAAGGGGAATGGCACAAGTACGCAGGGTTTACAGGGAGTGATATTGAAAGAGAAGACTGGGAAATAGGATGGTTGAGGAAAGAATAAATGATGAAGGGGAATGCCACAAGTACGCAGGGTTTACAGGGAGTGATATTGAAAGAGAAGAAAGGGAATTGGGATGGTTGAAGAAAGGATAAAAGATGAAGGGGAATGCCACAAGTACGCAGGGTTTACAGGGAGTGATATTGAAAGAGAAGACTGGGAATTAGGATGGTTGAGGAAAGGATAAAAGATGAAGGGGAATGCCACAAGTACGCAGGGTTTACAGGGAGTGATATTGAAAGAGAAGCCTGGGAATTAGGATGGTTGAGGAAAGGATAAATGATGAAGGGGAATGCCATAAGTACGCAGGGTTTACAGGGAGTGATATTGAAAGGGAAGACTGGGAATTAGGATGGTTGAAGAAAGGTTAAAAGATGAAGAGGAATGCCACAAGTACGCAGGGTTTACAGGGAGTGATATTGAAAGAGAAGACTGGGAATTAGGATGGTTGACGAAAGGATAAAAGATGAAGGGGAATTCCACAAGTACGCAGGGTTTACAGGGAGTGATATTGAAAGAGAAGACTGGGAATTAGGATGGTTGAGGAAAGGATAAATGAGGAAGGGGAATGCCACAAGTACGCAGGGTTTACAGGGAGTGATATTGAAAGGGAAGACTGGGAATTAGGATGGTTAAGGAAAGGATAAAAGATGAAGGGGAATGCCACAAGTACGCAGGGTTTACAGGGAGTGATATTGAAAGAGAAGACTGGGAATTAGGATGGTTGAGGAAAGGATAAAATATGAAGGGGAATGCCACAAGTACGCAGGGTTTACAGGGAGTGATATTGAAAGAGAAGACTGGGAATTAGGATGGTTGAGGAAAGAATAAATGATGAAGGGGAATGCCACAAGTACGCAGGGTTTACAGGGAGTGTAATTGAAAGAGAAGACTGGGAATTAGGATGGTTGAGGAAAGGATAAAAGATGAAGGGGAATGCCACAAGTACGCATGGTTTACAGGGTGTGTAATTGAAAGCGAAGACTGGGAATTAGGATGGTTGAGGAAAGGATAAAAGATGAAGGGGAATGCCACAAGTACGCAGGGTTTACAGGGAGTAATATTGAAAGAGAAGACAGGGAATTGGGATGGTTGAAGAAAGGATAAAAGATGAATGGGAATGCCACAAGTACGCAGGGTTTACAGGGAGTAATATTGAAAGAGAAGACAGGGAATTGGGATGGTTGAAGAAAGGATAAAAGATGAAGGGGAATGGCACAAGTACGCAGGGTTTACAGGGAGTGATATTGAAAGAGAAGACTGGGAAATAGGATGGTTGAGGAAAGAATAAATGATGAAGGGGAATGCCACAAGTACGCAGGGTTTACAGGGAGTGATATTGAAAGAGAAGAAAGGGAATTGGGATGGTTGAAGAAAGGATAAAAGATGAAGGGGAATGCCACAAGTACGCAGGGTTTACAGGGAGTGATATTGAAAGAGAAGACTGGGAATTAGGATGGTTGAGGAAAGGATAAAAGATGAAGGGGAATGCCACAAGTACGCAGGGTTTACAGGGAGTGATATTGAAAGAGAAGACTGGGAATTAGGATGGTTGAGGAAAGGATAAATGATGAAGGGGAATGCCATAAGTACGCAGGGTTTACAGGGAGTGATATTGAAAGGGAAGACTGGGAATTAGGATGGTTGAAGAAAGGTTAAAAGATGAAGAGGAATGCCACAAGTACGCAGGGTTTACAGGGAGTGATATTGAAAGAGAAGACTGGGAATTAGGATGGTTGACGAAAGGATAAAAGATGAAGGGGAATTCCACAAGTACGCAGGGTTTACAGGGAGTGATATTGAAAGAGAAGACTGGGAATTAGGATGGTTGAGGAAAGGATAAATGAGGAAGGGGAATGCCACAAGTACGCAGGGTTTACAGGGAGTGATATTGAAAGGGAAGACTGGGAATTAGGATGGTTAAGGAAAGGATAAAAGATGAAGGGGAATGCCACAAGTACGCAGGGTTTACAGGGAGTGATATTGAAAGAGAAGACTGGGAATTAGGATGGTTGAGGAAAGGATAAAATATGAAGGGGAATGCCACAAGTACGCAGGGTTTACAGGGAGTGATATTGAAAGAGAAGACTGGGAATTAGGATGGTTGAGGAAAGGATAAATGATGAAGGGGAATGCCACAAGTACGCAGGGTTTACAGGGAGTGATATTAAAAGGGAAGACTGGGAATTAGGATGGTTGAGGAAAGGATAAAAGATGAAGGGGAATGCCACAAGTACGCAGGGTTTACAGGGAGTGATATTGAAAGAGAAGACTGGGAATTAGGATGGTTGAGGAAAGGATAAATGATGAAGGGGAATGCCACAAGTACGCAGGGTTTACAGGGAGTGATATTGAAAGGGAAGACTGGGAATTAGGATGGTTAAGGAAAGGATAAAAGATGAAGGGGAATGCCACAAGTACGCAGGGTTTACAGGGAGTGATATTGAAAGAGAAGACTGGGAATTAGGATGGTTGAAGAAAGGATAAAATATGAAGGGGAATGCCACAAGTACGCAGGGTTTACAGGGAGTGATATTGAAAGAGAAGACTGGGAATTAGGATGGTTGAGGAAAGGATAAAAGATGACGGGGAATGCCACAAGTACGCAGGGTTTACAGGGAGTGATATTGAAAGAGAAGACTGGGAATTAGGATGGTTGAGGAAAGGATAAATGAGGAAGGGGAATGCCACAAGTACGCAGGGTTTACAGGGAGTGATATTGAAAGGGAAGACTGGGAATTAGGATGGTTAAGGAAAGGATAAAAGATGAAGGGGAATGCCACAAGTACGCAGGGTTCACAGGGAGTGATATTGAAAGAGAAGACTGGGAATTAGGATGGTTGAGGAAAGGATAAAAGATGAAGGGGAATGCCACAAGTACGCAGGGTTTACAGGGAGTGATATTGAAAGAGAAGACTGGGAATTAGGATGGTTGAGGAAAGGATAAATGATGAAGGGGAATGCCATAAGTACGCAGGGTTTACAGGGAGTGATATTGAAAGGGAAGACTGGGAATTAGGATGGTTGAAGAAAGGTTAAAAGATGAAGGGGAATGCCACAAGTACGCAGGGTTTACAGGGAGTGATATTGAAAGAGAAGACTGGGAATTAGGATGGTTGAGGAAAGGATAAAAGATGAAGGGGAATTCCACAAGTACGCAGGGTTTACAGGGAGTGATATTGAAAGAGAAGACTGGGAATTAGGATGGTTGAGGAAAGGATAAATGAGGAAGGGGAATGCCACAAGTACGCAGGGTTTACAGGGAGTGATATTGAAAGGGAAGACTGGGAATTAGGATGGTTAAGGAAAGGATAAAAGATGAAGGGGAATGCCACAAGTACGCAGGGTTTACAGGGAGTGATATTGAAAGAGAAGACTGGGAATTAGGATGGTTGAGGAAAGGATAAAATATGAAGGGGAATGCCACAAGTACGCAGGGTTTACAGGGAGTGATATTGAAAGAGAAGACTGGGAATTAGGATGGTTGAGGAAAGGATAAAAGATGAAGGGGAATTCCACAAGTACGCAGGGTTTACAGGGAGTGATATTGAAAGAGAAGACTGGGAATTAGGATGGTTGAGGAAAGGATAAATGAGGAAGGGGAATGCCACAAGTACGCAGGGTTTACAGGGAGTGATATTGAAAGGGAAGACTGGGAATTAGGATGGTTAAGGAAAGGATAAAAGATGAAGGGGTATGTCACAAGTACGCAGGGTTTACAGGGAGTGATATTGAAAGAGAAGACTGGGAATTAGGATGGTTGAGGAAAGGATAAAATATGAAGGGGAATGCCACAAGTACGCAGGGTTTACAGGGAGTGATATTGAAAGAGAAGACTGGGAATTAGGATGGTTGAGGAAAGGATAAATGATGAAGGGGAATGCCACAAGTACGCAGGGTTTACAGGGAGTGATATTGAAAGGGAAGACTGGGAATTAGGATGGTTGTGGAAAGGATAAAAGATGAAGGGGAATGCCACAAGTACGCAGGGTTTACAGGGAGTGATATTGAAAGAGAAGACTGGGAATTAGGATGGTTGAGGAAAGGATAAATGATGAAGGGGAATGCCACAAGTACGCAGGGTTTACAGGGAGTGATATTGAAAGGGAAGACTGGGAATTAGGATGGTAAAGGAAAGGATAAAAGATGAAGGGGAATGCCACAAGTACGCAGGGTTTACAGGGAGTGATATTGAAAGAGAAGACTGGGAATTAGGATGGTTGAGGAAAGGATAAAATATGAAGGGGAATGCCACAAGTACGCAGGGTTTACAGGGAGTGATATTGAAAGAGAAGACTGGGAATTAGGATGGTTGAGGAAAGGATAAAAGATGACGGGGAATGCCACAAGTACGCAGGGTTTACAGGGAGTGATATTGAAAGAGAAGACTGGGAATTAGGATGGTTGAGGAAAGGATAAATGAGGAAGGGGAATGCCACAAGTACGCAGGGTTTACAGGGAGTGATATTGAAAGGGAAGACTGGGAATTAGGATGGTTAAGGAAAGGATAAAAGATGAAGGGGAATGCCACAAGTACGCAGGGTTTACAGGGAGTGATATTGAAAGAGAAGACTGGGAATTAGGATGGTTGAGGAAAGGATAAAATATGAAGGGGAATGCCACAAGTACGCAGGGTTTACAGGGAGTGATATTGAAAGAGAAGACTGGGAATTAGGATGGTTGAGGAAAGGATAAATGATGAAGGGGAATGCCACAAGTACGCAGGGTTTACAGGGAGTGATATTGAAAGGGAAGACTGGGAATTAGGATGGTTGAGGAAAGGATAAAAGATGAAGGGGAATGCCACAAGTACGCAGGGTTTACAGGGAGTGATATTGAAAGAGAAGACTGGGAATTAGGATGGTTGAGGAAAGGATAAATGATGAAGGGGAATGCCACAAGTACGCAGGGTTTACAGGGAGTGATATTGAAAGGGAAGACTGGGAATTAGGATGGTTGAAGAAAGGTTAAAAGATGAAGGGGAATGCCACAAGTACGCAGGGTTTACAGGGAGTGATATTGAAAGAGAAGACTGGGAATTAGGATGGTTGAGGAAAGGAGAAAAGATGAAGGGGAATGCCGCAAGTACGCAGGGGTTTACAGGGAGTGATATTGAAAGAGAAGACTGGGAATTAGGATGGTTGAAGAAAGGTTAAAAGATGAAGGGGAATGCCACAAGTACGCAGGGTTTACAGGGAGTGATATTGAAAGAGAAGACTGGGAATTAGGATGGTTGAGGAAAGGAGAAAAGATGAAGGGGAATGCCGCAAGTACGCAGGGGTTTACAGGGAGTGATATTGAAAGAGAAGACTGGGAATTAGGATGGTTGAGGAATGAATAAATGATGAAGGGGAATGCCACAAGTACGCAGGGTTTACAGGGAGTGATATTGAAAGAGAAGACAGGGAATTGGGATGGTTGAAGAAAGGATAAAAGATGAAGGTGAATGCTACAAGTACGCAGGGTTTACAGGGAGTGATATTGAAAGAAAAGACTGGGAATTAGGATGGTTGAAGGAAGGATCAAAGATGAAGGGGAATGCCACAAGTACGCAGGGTTTACAGGGAGTGATATTGAAAGAGAAAACAGGGAATTAGGATGGTTGAAGAAAGGATAAAAGATGAAGGGGAATGGCACAAGTACGCAGGGTTTACAGGGAGTGATATTGAAAGAGAAGACAGGGAATTGGGATGGTTGAAGAAAGGATAAAAGATGAAGGGGAATGCCACAAGTACGCAGGGTTTACAGGGAGTGATATTGAAAGAGAAGACAGGGAATTGGGATGGTTGAAGAAAGGATAAAAGATGAAGGGGAATGCCACAAGTACGCAGGGTTTGCAGGGAGTGATATTGAAAGAGAAGACTGGGAATTAGGATGGTTGAGGAAAGGATAAATGATGAAGGGGAATGCCACAAGTACGCAGGGTTTACAGGGAGTGATATTGAAAGGGAAGACTGGGAATTAGGATGGTTGAGGAAAGGATAAATGATGAAGGGGAATGCCACAAGTACGCAGGGTTTACAGGGAGTGATATTGAAAGAGAAGACTGGGAATTAGGATGGTTGAGGAAAGGATAAAAGATGACGGGGAATGCCACAAGTACGCAGGGTTTACAGGGAGTGATATTGAAAGAGAAGACTGGGAATTAGGATGGTTGAGGAAAGGATAAATGATGAAGGGGAATGCCATAAGTACGCAGGGTTTACAGGGAGTGATATTGAAAGGGAAGACTGGGAATTAGGATGGTTGAAGAAAGGTTAAAAGATGAAGGGGAATGCCACAAGTACGCAGGGTTTACAGGGAGTGATATTGAAAGAGAAGACAGGGAATTGGGATGGTTGAAGAAAGGATAAAAGATGAAGGGGAATGCCACAAGTACGCAGGGTTTACAGGGAGTAATATTGAAAGAGAAGACAGGGAATTGGGATGGTTGAAGAAAGGATAAAAGATGAAGGGGAATGCCACAAGTACGCAGGGTTTACAGGGAGTAATATTGAAAGAGAAGACAGGGAATTGGGATGGTTGAAGAAAGGATAAAAGATGAAGGCGAATGGCACAAGTACGCAGGGTTTACAGGGAGTGATATTGAAAGAAAAGACTGGGAAATAGGATGGTTGAGGAAAGAATAAATGATGAAGGGGAATGCCACAAGTACGCAGGGTTTACAGGGAGTGATATTGAAAGAGAAGAAAGGGAATTGGGATGGTTGAAGAAAGGATAAAAGATGAAGGGGAATGCCACAAGTACGCAGGGTTTACAGGGAGTGATATTGAAAGAGAAGACTGGGAATTAGGATGGTTGAGGAATGATAAAAGATGAAGGGGAATGCCACAAGTACGCAGGGTTTACAGGGAGTGATATTGAAAGAGAAGACTGGGAATTAGGATGGTTGAGGAAAGGATAAATGATGAAGGGGAATGCCACAAGTACGCAGGGTTTACAGGGAGTGATATTGAAAGGGAAGACTGGGAATTAGGATGGTTGAGGAAAGGATAAAAGATGAAGGGGAATGCCACAAGTACGCAGGGTTTACAGGGAGTGATATTGAAAGAGAAGACTGGGAATTAGGATGGTTGAGGAAAGGATAAAAGATGACGGGGAATGCCACAAGTACGCAGGGTTTACAGGGAGTGATATTGAAAGAGAAGACTGGGAATTAGGATGGTTGAGGAAAGGATAAATGATGAAGGGGAATGCCACAAGTACGCAGGGTTTACAGGGAGTGATATTGAAAGGGAAGACTGGGAATTAGGATGGTTAAGGAAAGGATAAAAGATGAAGGGGAATGCCACAAGTACGCAGGGTTTACAGGGAGTGATATTGAAAGAGAAGACTGGGAATTAGGATGGTTATGGAAAGGATAAAATATGAAGGGGAATGCCACAAGTACGCAGGGTTTACAGGGAGTGATATTGAAAGAGAAGACTGGGAATTAGGATGGTTGAGGAAAGGATAAATGATGAAGGGGAATGCCACAAGTACGCAGGGTTTACAGGGAGAGTTATTGAAAGGGAAGACTGGGAATTAGGATGGTTGAGGAAAGGATAAAAGATGAAGGGGAATGCCACAAGTACGCAGGGTTTACAGGGAGTGATATTGAAAGAGAAGACTGGGAATTAGGATGGTTGAGGAAAGGATAAATGATGAAGGGGAATGCCACAAGTACGCAGGGTTTACAGGGAGTGATATTGAAAGGGAAGACTGGGAATTAGGATGGTTGAAGAAAGGTTAAAAGATGAAGGGGAATGCCACAAGTACGCAGGGTTTTCAGGGAGTGATATTGAAAGAGAAGACTGGGAATTAGGATGGTTGAGGAAAGAATAAATGATGAAGGGGAATGCCACAAGTACGCAGGGTTTACAGGGAGTGATATTGAAAGAGAAGACTGGGAATTACGATGGTTGAGGAAAGAATAAAAGATGAAGGGGAATGCCACAAGTACGCAGGGTTTACAGGGAGTGATATTGAAAGAGAAGACAGGGAATTAGGATGGTTGAAGAAAGGATAAAAGATGAAGGGGAATGCCACAAGTACGCAGGGTTTACAGGGAGTGATATTAAAATAGAAGACAGGGAATTGGGATGGTTGAAGAAAGGTTAAAAGATGAAGGGGAATGCCACAAGTACGCAGGGTTTACAGGGAGTGATATTGAAAGAGAAGACAGGGAATTGGGATGGTTGAAGAAAGGTTAAAAGATGAAGGGGAATGCCACAAGTACGCAGGGTTTACAGGGAGTGATATTGAAAGAGAAGACAGGGAATTGGGATGGTTGAAGAAAGGATAAAAGATGAAGGTGAATGCTACAAGTACGCAGGGTTTACAGGGAGTGATATTGAAAGAAAAGACTGGGAATTAGGATGGTTGAAGAAAGGATCAAAGATGAAGGGGAATGCCACAAGTACGCTGGGTTTACAGGGAGTGATATTGAAAGAGAAAACAGGGAATTAGGATGGTTGAAGAAAGGATAAAAGATGAAGGGGAATGGCACAAGTACGCAGGGTTTACAGGGAGTGATATTGAAAGAGAAGACAGGGAATTGGGATGGTTGAAGAAAGGTTAAAAGATGAAGGGGAATGCCACAAGTACGCAGGGTTTACAGGGAGTGATATTGAAAGAGAAGACAGGGAATTGGGATGGTTGAAGAAAGGATAAAAGATGAAGGGGAATGCCACAAGTACGCAGGGTTTACAGGGAGTGATATTAAAAGAGAAGACTGGGTATTAGGATGGTTGAGGAAAGGATAAAAGATGAAGGGGAATGCCACAAGTACGCAGGGTTTATAGGGAGTGATATTGAAAGAGAAGACTGGGAATTAGGATGGTTGAGGAAAGAATAAATGATGAAGGGGAATGCCACAAGTACGCAGGGGTTTACAGGGAGTGATATTGAAAGAGAAGACAGGGAATTGGGATGCTTGAAGAAAGGATAAAAGATGAAGGGGAATGCCACAAGTACGCAGGGTTTACAGGGAGTGATATTGAAAGAGAAGACTGGGAATTAGGATGGTTGAGGAAAGAATAAATGATGAAGGGGAATGCCACAAGTACGCAGGGTTTACAGGGAGTGATATTGAAAGAGAAGACAGGGAATTGGGATGGTTGAAGAAAGGATAAAAGATGAAGGGGAATGCCACAAGTACGCAGGGTTTACAGGGAGTGACATTGAAAGAGAAGACTGGGAATTGGGATGGTTGCGGAAAGGATAAAATATGAAAGGGAATGCCACAATTATGCAGGGGTTTACAGGGAGTGAAATTGAAAGAGAAGACTGGGAATTAGTATGGTTGAGGAAAGGATAAATGATGAAGGGGAATGCCACAAGTACGCTGGGGTTACAGGGAGTGGAATTGAAAGTGAAGACTGGGAATTGGGATGGTCGAAGACAGGATAAAAGTTGAAGGGGAATGCCACAAGTACGCAGGGCTTACAGGGAGTGAAATTGAAAGAGAAGACTGGGAATTGGGATGGTTGATTCAAGGAAGGCTTTTATCCAGTGGGCTATGTGTACTTAAACACACATGTCCTAGTGTATAAAACGGGATTCAAGATGAAAGAACATGTTGATTGATGTTACATTTAAATTTTTAAAGATTGTAATTATCAGAACTGGTGGGAAGTGCGAGAAAAGAAACTGTTGGTGTATAACTTGCGGTTGCATTTACTTATTTCAACAGTAAAGGGGTAGGACCTAGATGCCAATTTAATATCACGCTTAAGATCATGTAGTTGTTGCACGAGAACAAAAAGCTAACCAGTGCAATTGCCAGGAAAATATTTCTAAAAACGACAGAGGCAAACCACTCCACTTTGACGAGAAATTGTTTGATGTCGAGATGCCAAGTCAGGAACTATTACATTACTGATCATTCTTTAGATTTTGTCAAGAATCTCGATATGTATAACAGGACCACCAGACCAGATATGGCAACAATATTCAATGCACGGACGAATAGTAAATTTATAAATGTGCGAGATGGATTTTGACTAGAAAAGTCTGCTGGCACGACACAGTGACCCAAGTTTCCTAGCAGTAAATGCGGCTATTGATTCAGCGTAGTC
Organism: Acanthosepion lycidas; assembly: GCA_963932145.1. Lineage (NCBI taxonomy): Eukaryota > Metazoa > Mollusca > Cephalopoda > Sepiida > Sepiidae > Acanthosepion > Acanthosepion lycidas. The sequence continues at coordinate 11,211,139 of OZ010607.1, read as the reverse complement.
GCTCCACTTCCTGTCAGCGGAAAACGTTAGGCCAAAAAGGCTCAATATGTTGTTCTCCTGGAGAAAATGTTCTCTGTCTTGTTTAAATGAAAGCAGTTTTTTTCAAGGCGTTAAAATTTACATTTCTTGTCCCAGTTAACAACCTTTTCAATAACATCTACCAAGTTTACATTGTCAGTTCTGTTAGATATGCTATTGAGACAGGATACTGCATAAATACCTATTTGTGAACTGATTAGATCAGGGAGTTCATTGATGGAGATCAGAAATAGCGTAGGATCCCAGATAAGGGTAATTTTATTGGTATTTACTTAGCTTAAATTAGTCTGGCACAATATGAACATCATGAGTCACATAGTAAAAATCATGTTGACCATGTTCGCCAAGTCTCTGGATATAGAACACAGCGCAGTACGTAATATGTTCAATGAAACAACGTTAAAGATTAACACTCACCAGCAGTTGTTCCGTAATTCTTCAGTCTTCGATATCAGAGGTTGGCAGTGAATATTCAGAAAAACATGGCCGACTTTATACACGTCGCATTGAATATTTTGAGCCTTCTGATTGGTTAACCCTTCTATTGGTGAACTATAAAATGAGTCAGCTCATTTTGACAGGCTCGCTAGTACACAAAGTACCCCAAAATTCCAACAAATCAAACTCTTTAGTTTTAGACCTTCGAGCTTAACGTGCTATTATCTGACAAGGAAACGTCATAAAGCAAACGTCGTAGAGCAATTATTGAGGATCAAGCTTTCTTCCCTAGCGTATTCGCCTGCCGAATAATCTTGCGAATAATTTCCTAACGGCAAGGTGAACGAAATATTTATTTACATGATTATTTTCACAAGGTGTCTGTATAGCGTAAATGAGCTTATATTCCTCTGACATCGCTCGTACCACACTAAATACTTCTTTTTTTTTAATCCACCGTTCTTAAGTTCCCGCACACGTCACCAACATAAAAATCCTTCCCTTTCTCACTGCCTCAGCCCTCTTTTATCATACCATACCACGGCCGACTGACCAATTAGCGTTCTTCACTCTGTCCTCAGTTACTCAGTCAAATGGCATAGTCTAGTCCGACCAATCAACAATCTAAGCTGTACAAAAGCCAACGTTACAGAATATACACTTCTGGAATAATATAAAGTAAGGAGGTGAGATTCATGCCATTTTCAAGGAACAAAACGCCGGAGCTACTTGTCGTGTATTGAGGTAAGGAACTTATTTTCCTTTGCACCAGATGCAAGCCACTCTGACTCACTTGTTTCTACGTTATTGTCCACCACAATATGTTAATAGCCTTGGGAAAGGTATGAATCCATTTCTCCCCCCCCCAGTACGGGTAAATAGCAGGACAGACTGGGCTTTGTTTTGGCAACTAGGAGAAGTTAAACTTTGAATTAAAATGAACTACTTCCTGCTTTGTAGGTCCTGCCTCTTTAATTTCTGCAAAAGGAACCGTCACGCCATTGCATTATTCTGCTTTGAATGTCACCATAAACCACAATTGGAGATGAAGGGGTGTGATGACCACAACAGCACTAAATGCACTCACTGAATAAATGATGGTTATGAGGCTATATTGGAGAGGTGAGATTCATGCTATTTTCAAGGAACAAAACGGTGGACCTACGTGTTGTGTATTGAGGTAAGGAACTTATTTTCTTTTGCACTTTTGACGCGAAGCACTCTGACTCGATTGCTTCTACGTAATTGTTCATCAGAATCTGTAGTGGAACACGCGAAAAGGAGAACTAATTACATCTGTGAAATGCCATATGAGACAGTGGTAGAACACGCCGACTCCATCCAATGAACAGAGGGAAAAACCAACAAAAAAAGAAGCACCTTCCCGGTTGCTAATTGGAAACAGGTATAATTAAGATATACATCTACCTTTTGGATTTTAGTGTAAACTGGGCCCATGTCTACTTTTTGGATTTTAGTGTAAACCAGGCCCGTGTCTACCTTTTAGATTTTAGTGTAAACCGGGCCAGTGTCTACTTTTTGGATTTTAGAGTAAATCGGGCCCGTTTCTACCTTTTGACTCAAATGTGAACCTTACATATGGATACTTTTTTTAAAATATTGTGTAAATCAGACTCATGATCACCTTTTGTTTTATTTAAGTATACCCAATCAATGTCTTCCAATTTCACTCTAGCTTAAACCAAATATGTCTGCCTTTTTTATTTTAGTGTAAATCAGACACACGTTTACATTTCTGTCACGAGTTATAACCGGAGCAATGTTTAACTTGAACCAAATATAAATCTACCCTATGTTTAGGAGTTTACTTAGTGAAATCTGGAGCTATTTCTACCTTTTTTTACTCTATTGTAAATTGGACAGGTGTCTACATTTTATTGACTCGAGTGTAAAGTGGACACATGTCTACTTTTGGCCCAGTTTTAAACCTGAACAATGTCTAACGAGTGAAATATAATTCGAGACTCTGTCTAGGATTTTGATTAGTCAAAACTTGACCGATCTACTTTTTTGATGCTTGTATAAAACAGAGCTAAGATCTTTTCCGTTGAGCCAATCCCAAATTTTAATTCACCCCAAATTAAGAATTTATGCTTAATAAAATTCCCACCAAATTCTCCCAGAGTGATACCCTTCCATTACACTCCAGTTAGGTTGACCTTTGGAAGCGACCCAAATGTCGTCAACTCGGTGCGCTATTTTTAAGTGTGAGGGGTTTACGTTTATGTTGATCCCAATAAACAAGCTAAAAAAAAAGATATTTTTATTTTTTTATTTTTAAATTGTAAAATAATTCTTGTAAGTACGTCAAATATCAATCTCACTAACGAAATGTTATTAACTTCTTGATTTTTGGTCATTTTTCCTTTTGAGGACTGGCGTTTTTGCGAGACAAGTTAAACACATTTTGATTTAAAATGTCAAATATTTTATAAAAATAAAGAAACTTTTATTTAAAATTTATAATTTAATATTTGCGATAAGTAACTTTATATTATTTGGGGTGAATTAATAGAAAGGATCCCAAATCTGTATCGACATATTTTACTAAAGTCTAAACCGGATTTATGTCTACATTTTTGAGTGCTGTGTAAACTGAACCTGTGTCTATCTGTTAATTCCTATTGATTATTGTCCTATAAGACTGATATTCGATATTAATACAACGCAACTGGACATGTATTTCATTAAATCCACCACCCTAACCTAACCAATATGTCTAAGTAGTTATTTACCAAGCCTCTTTTTCAGGCTGCCTCATTTAATAATCAAATGCTCGGTACTAGCGTGATCTGCAAGACGAATTGTCTACCAGGCCATAGAAGAGAGTGTTTTCTTTTTTTTTTCTTTTCAAACATGAGCTGCTACGTTTTATTTATATATCGCCATATTTCAACCAAATTAGATTTCAGTTTGACAATCTTTTTTCTTGCACGTATGCGGGGAAATAATCGATCTTTGAAAAGGAATTTGTTTTTAATGTTCTAAACAGAAATATTTTTAACATTTGCATATATTTTTCGTGTTCGCCGCGGGTAGATGTCAGAGTAATATGAAATTGAAAGACTATTACAAATATGATGAGATGTTTACCAGCAGACCCTGGGATCTCTAGAAAATATACATTTCATTCCTCTGTTTCATCCATGTTTATTTTTTAGATTGTCTTTTTTAAAAAATAAATCTATGTGATTTTAAACACATTTTATCTCGTTTCAAAAGACGTGTTTTATGGGGAGGCCCTTTAACATTTATGAAGTTGTGAAATTTTTAAATCTGATCTCACCTGGTTTAAGGGATTAGAGGCTAGTTTCAATTTAAGTTAAATTAAGGAATGGAGAGTAACATTTAATAAGGAATGTCAAAGAATCAGCATACATGCTATGCACAAATACTTCGATAAGCACACCGAGCATAGATGTATGAACCAGAAGCAAAACAAAGAAATTACGAGATTGTAGATTTTAGAAGCTGATAAAGATTTAGTAAAATACTGAAACGAAAAATAAAAGTTTTTAGGAAAAGAAGGGCGAAAAATGAATATTTTGGAACCACTTAAAATTCGTTTTACTCAAGCAGAAGCCTGTAAGAAATATACATTAAGGCGAAATTCACGTCAAGAGAAAACTTTTGTTTTGATCAACATGTCAAATGTTAAGGTGTATAACTATAGGCCCATCCAAAATGGCAAATAAATATTTTCTGGATCGAAGTTTCTAGAATTCATGCGTGTGTGGAAATATGAGACTGACATTACACAGTGAAAATAAAAAGCAAAAAAAAAAAATCAATTTATTATTTACATTATCTACGACGTTTCGACCGTCGTACGCTCCGGCCTTCTTCAGGTAATTGGATGTGAAGGGATTATCGGAAAAAAATACAAAAGATCTGTGGTTCATATAACATCAGGTTGACATTCAAAACTGGTTCGACACTTTGCAGTCGAAGTAAAAAGACCCCTCCTTAGAGGAGGACATGACTAAGGACTGTGTGTACGCCATCCCGTGCAGCTGTGATAATAAATATGAAGGAGAAACAGGCCGCCACCTTAAGATAAAACTGCAAGAACACCTTAAAGCCGTAACACGAGGGCTAATAGAAAAATCAGGCGTAGTTGACCTCATGTGGAAGAAAAAAGGGAGATCCCCGCTCCATGTGGAATAAGGTTGAAATAATAGACACAGAACATCACTTACCAAAAATATCCTGAGCCGGCCAAGCATAGAAATGAATACAATATGAGAAACAGTAATATGGACTGCTAGAGAAAACAATAATAATAACAAAAATATGTTAAAAACAGGTTACTGAGAAAAAAAAGTTTAAGCCTGTCCGTTCGGTGTTCGATCTTCTGTTCATTTGGATCTGCGTTCAAAACCTGCATATGGTCTGACGTTATTGGGGATTTCGGGGATTCCCCTGATCTTCACACAGAATTCTTTGCTTGACACTGAGAAATTAATTGAATGCCCAATTTTGGAGAGGCCTCTCTTCCGAGGATTAATGGTAGCAGAATATCGACCCACTCTACTTCCTTCCTTCTCGTATTGGTGCCTCATGCCAATATTGCCCAAGGGGTGTAGGCAATTCCTCCGCATCCCATGGAATTCTATGTAGGCCTTTCGCTTCTTTGGTCACCTGACCAAAGCGATCTCTAGACTACATGAGCAAGGACGCGTGGTTTAGCTCCAATTATTGATTTTAATTAACGTCCAAAATTTTTATCAACAGAATTCCTCGACACCTTCGCCTTCCCACTCGGGCACTCACCAGCTCTTCCCATGATAGCCACTTCTTGTTGCACCTTGGCCCGTATCTAAAGCAATATCAATGCTTCAGTGATTCAAACCGTCCTCTCCCACTCTCTTTTTTTTTTTTTGACAAGTGATAAAAAACAATTCTTCAACTTTGCCTTTGTCCTCAAATGACCCTAAATATCACCTCTTGACCGACTTTCTTTACTGGCCAGCAGATAATTCGAAAATGCCGATCTTAAAAACAATTGTGGTTTCCATTTTGGATTTCATACCGCCTCTATCTACTTGTTTTGACAAGTGATAAGGAAGGAAAACAATTCTATAACTATGCCTTTGTTTCCAGAACCCCTTAATTCTTATCTCGACAAACCTTTCCTTACAGGTTTTTGCCAGCAGATAATTCTATAATCTGAATTAAAAAGAAAAAACAAACTTCGGCCATATTTTTTATTTATTTATTTATTTTGTGGGAAAAATCAGATGTTACTATCCCTCTCTTCGGCCTTTATCCAAAGAAGAAAAAAACAAACCCTATACATTTACTAAAATCTGGTCTCGACTTTCGGTATGTTTATCGGTCTATCTTTTAACCCTTAAATTATCAGATATATATCTGAATAGCTAATAAGCTATCCTTTCAACTCTTAAAGTGTCACATCTCTCTCGGTATAGCTATCGAGCTACTTTTCAACCCTTAAATTGTGACAACTCTTCCTTATTCTTTCTGTCATTTACTTATAAATGACACACAAATCCTCAAAACCACTAACAAAGCTATTTATCATGTATATTTTCTCTTATACTATTTCTTGCAGTAGAAAGGTCTTTCCTTTTTTTATATCATGCAATTTTTAAGAGTCCTTCTTTTACTCCTGCATGCAATGTTTTTAAGAGTCCTTTTTCTTATAGGTAATTCAATGTTTTTTTTTTCTTCAGATCTTTTTTTATTCTTTTATTATTATGCAATGTTTAATTAGGTGGTTCGCACTATCTTAAAAATTCTTAAAACTTTTATATAGGGAGTCTCAACCTCCCTTACTTCTTCGTTTCAATCTACACTTGCTTTCTTTTCTTGTTTTATGGTTTGATATTTTGGTCACCTTTTTTTCTCTACACAATAGGGTTTTTGTTTTGGTTGGTTCTGGTTCCAATTCTCCTGTCGGATTCAACCTGGTTTCCCCTTTGTCTTGGTTCGATCTGTTTGAGTAAAGAACACTGCATGGCATTCCGTGTTCGAGTTGTTACATGCTCGCCAAAACAATATTAGTTGATAGCTTCGTATGCCTTTTTAGCTTCCATTTCGCTGTTATGATTGCAACGATAATTATCAGGGTAACCACTAATACGGAGCAGTTTATTATTTTTCCTATTTTCTTTTCTAATTGTACTCTTCTCCTCTAAGATATCTTGTTTGTCCTTCAATCAATCCAAACTAACTGTCTCTACTGGCTTTATAACTTCAGCATCTCCCTTAGGGTAACTTCAGCGAATATGTCTTCTACTAGTTCCGACATTCCAGTCCAATTATTAAAACTCTTCTCGATTATTTCGATAATTGAATATTTTCTTCGGCCTGATAATATGGGAGAAGGGAAATTGATTTTCCAAACGTGCATCATGCTAGGGGTAGGTCTATTAATGACAATGCGGTTTCTACCCTCAATGTCTTGGTGTGTTCTCTTCCACGCACACCCTGGACAGATCAATCTGATTCTGGGCGGCTACCGACCCCATCTGATATACTGATACCTTGTGGCAACACGGTGTTTGTTATTATCTCTATTTGACAGCTTTTCTTAATTCCCTCTCTATTGCCTTTAAACAATTCAATCACAGACAAATGGCGATTGCCCGTCACATAAATGGGCCTTAATGATGTACATGCCCTTACAGCATCAACCTGACACCTCCTTGCTGCTTCTGTCGTCAACATCATCAATTTCGTCCTAGCTGAATTCAAAGCTATTAACTCCGCCTCAATTCTCGAAACCACCACCATGGCCTGTTCTACTCGCGGGTAGGGAATACGTAAGATTTTTAGTTGATATAATTCAAATATACTTTCTCTGTTCAATAATAGTACGGGCATCAGAAGCGATAGCTTCCAAGTAACAAATCCTGGTGCATTTTAGTATTTCGATATCTCTTCGGTGGGGTCTACCGGTAACCTCAAATGATGAGGTAATTCTGCCTGTATACTCAATAACAATTCCTTAAGTGACCCGAGATCGCTATGCTTGGCGACAAATGTCCTAAGGACAACATATCAAGTTGAGGTTTCATATGCTTTAGAAAAATCGTTAGAGATCGACCAGTCTGTCGCCAACCATTAGTAATAGTCATTAATTTGAAGTACTGTCGTAAAAAGTCACTTAATTCCTGTAATTCAGAGTCCTGGGTAAGAGGATAAAATACATCCGCGTCCTGGATAAACTTAAAAAAGAAAGGAAAGCTAAAAAAAGATGGATTTAACAGAAAGAATCTAAATTTATATTGTTCCCCTGTAACAAAAAAGAAATAAAAAAAAAACAAGTCAGAAAGCAGATGAAAGAAAAGAAAGAAGAAAAAAAGAAAGTATAAATTAAATCTACTTGACCACCATGACCTCCAGAAGATAAGGGCTACATATGTTTTTAAATCAGCCATTAAATTTGAAGTACTAAGGGGAGTCCTTGTCTCACTTTTATGCTATCTTTGAATCATAGAAAACATTTTAAGATATTAAAACAAGAAAAATCTAAAAAGTCATTTGGCCTTATGGCTATTTTTCTAGCTATTAGGTTGGTGTAAAAATAATGACGTAATAATGTCGTTTTTTGACGTTAAAAAATACGTCAAAAATCGACATTATTACGTCATTATTTTTGCACCAACCTAATATTATCATTAGGATTTGTTATATCCACATAAAGTTGAAAATTTCCTTTTGCAAGTATATGTCAATGTTTTCAAGTCACAAACTACATCCAACAGCAGGGCCTCTGATCAGGAGGTTTTGAAGGGCATGGAACCACATCTTAATCGCTGATATTTCCAGGTCCACCCTGACACGGGGTTGTAGCACCTGTTAGGGTCCCAGCTATAGGAAATAATTAACCCCCAAACTGGGTTCAAAACGTCTAAAATCTACTGTTTTAATACTAGCAATACATTCTCTTTATATTTATCGTCTTGTTGGCCTAATTGGCCAACATAATAGGGACTACTTTTGCCGTCTCTATTACCGTCTCACACAAGGTTACTTCGTCTGCCGGGATTAGTTGAAAAACTCCTTCCCTAAACTTTTCCTTTGTCATCCGTCTACCGCTGCCTGACACTGCTGTTCTAGGGGGTAGCTTTATGTCTTCATCAACTACCACTGCTACTGACCTATCAGGGTGTGTCTCCCAACGGTGCCACTTAGCCATTTACTCTCAATACGATAGGGTTGAACTTCATGTGCGCTCTATGGTGGTACCACCAATCCTCCCCTAAGTTATATATCCACAGAAACTCGGGGTTATATCGAAGTTGTGGACACTCCTTGTTCCTCCTACTCTCACTGAGAGTTTTTACCACCTACCTATCACATTGGTTTTCCCGTCCGCCTGACTAATCTCTATGTCAGGTCTTCTCACTCCTAACTCTCCGGGAGATTCGCCTTTCATTTGGGCCAACTTCAGGAGGCTTCTCATCTTCTCTACTGCCGTTACTTCGTATTCGCCTACTAATAGCCCATATAATTCTGTACAGGTCAGCAGGGGTTCCCTCGCTAGGTGACCCAATATAAATTCTGAGATCGCCCCCTCTGCCTCGTTGTATACCAGATATACTGTTTAACTCTTTGGAGAGCTCATAAATTAGCTGCCTCTTCCTGATTGACGCTAATCAATCTTTCCTCTGGACTCCTGACAAAGGTTGAAACTCTGGGACCCCCAGTACTCTCGCTGACTGATTGTTACTTAAGGCCTACCTCATCTTCGACCTCTACCCTTTCACGTTCTTCTAACCCGTGGTCACTCATTTCTCCTAACTAGTATATCCCTAATTTAATACTAGAAAATCAGTATAAAATAACAAAAAAATCTGTCGACACGCAACAAAATGAGAAAATTCATGGAAAACCGAGAATTCCCTTGCCTCTCACTCGTCCTGCGGTCAACTTGCAGTTACGAAGCGGGGAGAGATTAATAGAACCGTACGTTTTAAAAAAGAAATGACCAAAAGTCTCTTGGTTCTATTCGCTTCTTTTTCGTTTTCTTTCTATCTTTCTCCTCCTGCTCAATCGTTCCTTTTTGATTGTAGTCAATCCTGGATGAATCACTGGCATCAATTAGGCGCTCGCAACCCTAGGTGAATCCGATAGTCACTGGCAGCAAAGATGATGTTGGTAACCCTGGGTGAATCTGATGGTCACCGGCACCAATTATCATGCTGAGACGTTTACCCAGCCGACCGTTCGATGTTCGATTCCCGCGGCTGAACGTTGAAGGTATCACTTCGACCCAAGCCTTGCCTTGTTGTGTGTGATATAGATCACAAGGCTGGCAAGTATTAAATTACCGACAAGAATCGTTGAATTGGTCTGTAGGGACAAAGTGAAGCCATAAGTCATAGGATAAATTGTAATAACATGACTGAATGAATTAATTAAAATCAACTGAAAGAGAATAAAACGAAAGAGATTAGAAAAAGAAAAAAAAGTAAACGAAATTAAATAATTAACTGCAAAAATGAAACGAAAAGAAGAAAAAGAAATTAAATGAATTGTAGCAAAAAAGGAAACAAAAAGGAGAAATAAATAAATAATGAATTGAAATCATTGAAAGAGAAAGAAAAAGAAAAAATGAATCAAAGAAAGAAAGAAAGAAAGAAAGAAAGAAAGAAGAGAAGTGAAATTTATTTTAGCAAAAAAAATATACCGTTTCTTGTACAGAGCTGATTGTACAATATCAGTTAACAGGTAGAAATATATGTTCTTCATGCAGGAATATATTTATTATGCAAATTTATTCGCCTTTTCCTTTCTTCGAATATTTCGTAACACTTTGTTCGTCGGGACTAAGTCAAAACAAAGCTTCTGGAACACAATGCAAAGTCGGAGGTCTTCTTCAGCGGCAGGAAGTTCTGTGAAGCAGTCGTCTCTTGCCTATTGTCTAGCGACTTCTATCTCTGGTTGTCGTTTCGATCTTCTGTTTATATAGAACTTCGTTCAAATCTTATATGAGGTCTGACGTGTTTGGGATTCCAGAGATTCCTCTAATCTCCACAGAGATTTCTTTGTTCGACTCTGGGAAATTAATTGCATGCCCGAGAAATAGTAGCAGAATATAAATCCCTAACACCTTCCTTTACGTATTTTTGCCTCATGCCAATGCTGCAAAAGGGTGTAGGCAATTCATTCACCTCCCT
>OZ010607.1:11147990-11195490 GCA_963932145.1 Acanthosepion lycidas | reverse complement strand
CGGGACAATTACGAGGTGGTTCGAATCCCAAGAAAGGAACTATTGTATTTACAGCTGCTGTTGTTCAACCAATGAAAAGTGAACGAAAAAATTACGAATAATTCAAACGAAAAAAAATCTGCTGAAAAAAAGTTATTGAAATAGTCAGAAGTTAACCATTGCACAAAGAAAAATTGAAGTTTTTGTTTCAGGGTTTATTAACAATTATCACAAAGTTATGGAAGTGAAAGAGTAGATTTTAGAGAGTTTTAGATATCGATGGACATATCGATAGAGTGACAAACACGATCAGACTGAGATAGATAGATAGATAGATAGATAGATAGCAAGGTGAGATAGACATAATGATAGCAAGATGAGATAGATATTAGGTTGGTGCAAAAATAATGTCGTTTTTCTTTTGAAGTTGAACGTGAAAAAACGATATTATTTTTGCACCAACCTAATAGCAAGCTGAGATAGATATAATGATAGGAAGTTGAGATAGATAGATAGATAGATAGATAGATAGATAGATAGATAATGATACCAAGCTGACGTAGATAGATAATGGTAGCCAGATGAGATAGATAGATAGATAGATAGATAGATAGATAGATAGATAGATAGACAGACAATGACAGCAAACTGGGACGGCTAGCTAGCTAGAATGATAGATAGATGTGAACCGATCCACAGAAGTTAATAGATACGTTAGAAAAAATAAGATAGTGAGGATTCGAAGTTATTTATGAAGCCCTTCTAATAGAGTCTAATAGAGATAAATTGCGGAGTTTACTAATATTGTGCTGCCCCCATTATTTGAGATTGCTTTCTCCTATTTTCAAACCGGTGAAGTAATGGATAGCGGCTCGGATTGAGGAATCCGAGAGCCGAGTTCGAATTCCAGTCGAATCCATTACATTCACTTACCTGCTAAGACCTTTGGTAAAAGTATGAATCCTCTTCTTCTCCCCAACCCATATATGGGTAAATAGAAGGACAGACCGGGTTCTTGGATGGCAACTGGTCTACCGCAGAAAGAAATGGCAACCTACAGCGGGAAAAATCTGCCTGTCAATCATATATCGAAAGACATGTGATCTCCTATGCGTGTATCATTGACTGAACCATTAACAGCACCAGAATTCGTTTCGGATTCCCGCTCGCTGTAGTTGGATGCAAACACAAAAAAGAAAGAACAAAATTGAATCTATACAAAGGGACAAATTGTTTGAAGAAGATATTTATCTCAAAAGTAGATCTTAGATTTTTGTCCGATAATAATCAAGTACTTCTTTAGTAATTATTTCGAAATTATTGCAGCAAAGCATATCTCTATGCGTATCGCTGGGTTTCAATCTTTCAATGGATCTTTAAAAGTTAGGTTGTTTCCTGACATGCGCACTCATTCATTCTTTCATTCATCTCTGCCTTACTTCACTTTGTTATTCATTCATTCTCTAACTCAATTTTCTTTCGTAACAAGCTCCTTCCAAATCAGCTTAATTTCTTTCCGACAAATCCCGTTGAGAAGAATTCGCTCTAATCAGATGCAAAATGCCTGCCCTTTTTTTTTGTTGTTTTTGTGAAAAGATTGCAAAATAAAAAATGGCGCCACGTACAGAGCAAGACTTAATTAACACCCAATGACTTTCTTTTAGGCTTCCTGCTAATTAACTCTTTTTCTCTTGATCAGCATCATATTCGTTTATTCATAGGCAGCCGATTCATCTCGTAGATTTAAATGGAGTGACAAGTCTCCTCAAAACATTAGCACTCTCCTCGATAGTCGTCGACTAGGAGAGCTATACTTAAAATTGCCCAGTCTGGTCGAATTCGTCAAACCCGATCAAGTCAATAAACATCAGAATTTGGGGCAGACTCTTTTTCTTGTCAGCGACTCCACATTTTTAATATCACCACCTATTATTATTATTATTATTATTATTATTATTATTATTATTATTATTATTATTTACTTTGATTTATGATGTGTACTCATTTCTTTCCGGGGCCCGACCAGAGACCTAAGGACAGAAATGGCATCATGACATTTTCCGCTGAGCAATAACCCCCCCCCCCCGAAAAAAACACCTATCTTACATATATGAAAGACTTTGTACACGTGAGAGCAATTTTTTTATTTCTTTAAGGTATGGGCTAACACGGATTCCTTCAATGAGTCTATAGGGATCTTTTCCAATCAATCTGAGGGCTCCAACTACAACTACAATTGTTGATACTTGCATTTTTGAGATTTCGTTTACTATTATTATTATTATTATTATTATTATTATTATTATTATTATTATTGACGAAAAAGTGGACAAAAGACAATGTTTAAATAGTGATTTTCCAAGCATAGCTTGGATGTGACACAAGGCCTTACCAATAGCAATATTATTTCTTCTTCTTCTTCTTCTTCTTCTTCTTCTTCAACTCCTCCTCCTCCTTATTCTTCTTCTTCTTCTTCTCCTCCTTATTCTTCTTCTTCTTCTTTCTTCTTCTTCTTCTTCTCCTCCTCCTCCTTCTTTTTCTTCTTCTTCTTCTTCTCGTCGTCCTCCGTCATTTTATAGGTGTATTTTGAAGGTTACTTGGCTTTTATCATTCCCAGTTTTCCTGGTGTTTCTGATACTGTTGTGACCAAGTAAATGGTTAAGAAATAAAAAAACAAATGGTTGCAGATAAATCGTGTATTGAACAGTAAATACAACGGGTGTGTGTTACACGACTTGGGAGTGTGTGTTGGGTGACCAGCGTTCAATCAATATCACTGTTAATATTTAACAGCCCCACCCACTCCACGAGGGATATATGTGGCACAAAGGCGAGTTTAATGTGGGTTCTCCGAGCCCGTAGAGTCGGCCAAAATCCCCGTAGAACCAGCATAAAAGGGCCGGGGTCTGTCTACCTCTCCGGACAAAACTTTGCCTTTCGTCAAAGCCTCGTCCCGGCTCCACTCTGGCTCAAGGCAGAGAGTTCGATAGTAACGAACAAACTATGGCACCGTTCCCTCAAGGTTTACTTTCCTACTACTTTATAAACTCAATAAAGGGAAGACACCACAGATACGAACCTTTGTCTAGTCTTTTACCGAAGGTAAAGAAAGGTTTTTACAACCTTATTGAGTTTATTAGCTTGAAACATTTATTCTGACCATATTAGCAATGTTCATTGCCCCAACCTTTTTGTCCCCCAAATAGTAAAAAGGATTTTTTAACGCATGTAACAGTATTCTTTTTAATCATTCCAAGTACTCCTATTTATCATGCCAAGTACTCCTATTATTCCAAGTACTCCTATCATTCCAGGTACTCCTATTATTACTGGAATACTAACTATATTTAAATTCTTCATCATTCCAATTTCTATTTCTATATCGTTATATTTTGAGAGTTTCTAAAAAGATTTTCTGTGATTTTATTATCAAATGCGATGGCCATATCAATAGCGCTGATGTTTTTTGAAATCATTTATTATTTCTCTGTTGGCTTGAAGCGTGTTGTCTATATGCATAGTAAATTTCGAGAGCACCGTAACATTTTCACTTGCCAGCACTTTTCGGGCCTTGTGTTCCTATCACCTTTTTGCGTGTGAATGGTCAAAATGGTGTCATATCATCCAATAAAAGTGTTTTTTTTTTGTATTTAAATTAATTCAGGGGAGCTGAGAGCAACCAAACATTAGAGGGTCGGCACTTTCCCAAATGTTTCTTTTTTGTTTTTTGTTTTTTTAAATAAACGACGTTTTGGATCCGTCCTATTCATCGAAATATGTTCCTGTCTGGATCTTGTGGATAAGTTTTGCTCTTGAGCCTTGAGGATTAATCCAGCTACTTTTGGTTTCAAAATGGTGATCTTGCGCTCACAAGAATCTGCCATTAAAAGGATTTTAATTCAATTTGATTTTCAAGTTAGTGGAACCTTTATTTCTTACATTTTTGTTTGGTGATTTTACCTTCTGTCTTTGGTACTTCATCTCGTATTTCATCTTGTTTGTATAGGTGTAGATCTTGATTAAATTTCTAGCTTTTCTTAATAATTCAAAGTCACCATTTGTTGGGTTTATTCCGGTGAACAAATTTCATCATCTAATCATTTACTAAGATCTTTTTCAAGACCCAGGGTTGTAGACCCAGATGTAAATTCGAGTTGGATCAAGTCTTTTAACAACATCTGTCATGAATTTGTACATATTACGCGTGGTGATGAGTTTTTGACCTTTTTATCTATTCTTTGTATCTCTTCTACATCCCAGGGGCCCTGTCGGCTGGGGCTTTAGAATACGCCGACTGCACCTCTGTAGAGGCGTAACCACCCACCCTAATGAGGCGTCCTGGCTATGACGTTAAACTGCATCCAACAGCAAGGCCTCTGATCAGGAGGTTTTGAGGAACGTGGTACCACCTCTTAATTGCTGGTGTTCCCAGGTCCACCTTGACCCGGGGTGGTAGCACCTGTTAGGGTCCCAGCTATGGGCAACTAGTGAACTCCTAGTTTTCCAAGTTTTACACGCGTCCTGGGTATGATGGTAAACTACATCAGCGTCCTGGGTACGGCGATAAACTACATCCAACAGCAAGGTCTCGCATAATGTTTTCAGAAAAATAATGTTGCCAGCTCTAAGTTTTTGAAACAATAATGTTGCCAGCTATACGTTTTTTTTTAACAATGTTGCCAGCTATACGTTGTTTTTTTTTTGAAACAATAATGTTGCCAGCTATACGTTTTTTTGAAACAATAATGTTGCCAGCGATGTTTTTTTTGAAACAATAATGTTGCCAGCTATACGTTTTTTTTGTTGTTTTTTAAACAATAATGTTGCCAGCTATACGTTTTTTTTAAACAATAATGTTGCCAGCTATACGTTTTTTTGTTGTTTTTTTTAAACAATAATGTTGCCAGCTATACGTTTTTTTGAAACAATAATGTTGCCAGCCATACGTTTTTTTTTAAAACAATAATGTTGCCAGCTATACGTTTATTTTGAAACAATAATGTTGCCAGCTATACGTTTTTAAAACAATAATGTTACCAGCTATACATTTTTTATTCCATACAAATTAGGCATTTAAAATTCATATAAACTGGATTTGGCATTAAATAACCCACGGTGGTTGATATGCCATAAAACCCAACAAACAAACAAACATCTACATCCCAGTTTATAACATCGAAAGTGTATGGAGTAACAGTATTTGCTAAGATGTTAATACTTTCAAGTCTTCTTTTTGTCTTTAACTTAAATTTATTACTTGTGACCAATTAAATGATTGAGAAATAACAAAACAAGACGCGTTACAAATAAATCGTGTATTGAAGAGTAAAAACATTAGAAGACTTGGACTTGGGAGTGTGTGTCAGTTGAACAGCGTTCAGTCAATATCACTGTTATATTTAACGCTCCCCCCCCCACTTGGATCGTATGTGGCACATAGGCCGAGTTTATCGTGGGTTCTCCGAGCCCGTAGGCTCGGCCAAAAATATTCTCTTCGAACCCGTATAAACAGGTTCAGGGCTTGTCTACCTCCCCGAATGAAACTTTACCCTTCGGCAAAGCTTCTTCCGGGTTCCTCTCCGCCGAGGCGGACAGTTTGACAGTAATGAACGGTCTATATCACTGTCCCCACGAGGCTTACTTTCCTACTAATTTTATAGTAAGTGGAAGAGTCCACAATAGACTCATTGGAGGGAAGACACCACAACATTATTATCATGTGTGGTAGCATCTTGCAGGAAAGTTCCTAATTACTAGTATTAAAAGGAAACTGTAGGATAATTATCTATGCATATTTGGGAAATTTCATTTAGATTTTGCAGACATTTGCAGTTCTTCACAAAGGTTAGAGATGCTGATGTGTCCAGGAATTTTACTTACGATTTTCGCTACCTTTCTATATGATACCAAATACCAATCTATCACAATAGGGATAATCGTAGGCCGAAGTTACTTTGACTTGCAGCTTCCTCTTAAATTATTATTATAATTATTTTCTTTGATTTATGTAGCATACGCATTTGCTTCAGGGTCCCAACCAGAGACCTAAGGTCATAAATGTCAACAAGACATTTCTAACTAAGCTTATTCTGTTCTTGTGTTCTTTGATCACGATGTCTGGACGAATAACTTTGATTGTTCTGTTAGTGTCTATTGTAAAGTCACACAAAATTGTTACAGTTTGTATCTCTGTTACCGGGTTTGAGTGATGTTAATACCAATTTCTTACGGTTTTATTTCCTTAGAAGATTCAAATTTTCCTCTGCAGATATTGGCCAACTCTGTCATGCCGGGTTTTATATTTAGTTAGTGCTAACACTGTGCAACCTGATACAAGATGGTAAATTGTTTCTGGATATTGATCACATAATCTGCATTTGGGGACAAAACAATTTTTCAGTATGTGTGCTTGTTAATTTCTAGTTAGCAAGCACTGATCCTGTGCAGCAAGATTAAAACCTTCACTTTTAGCTTTTAACCCTGCACAAGCTAGACCCTGATGGGTACAAGGTCTGTCTTGTCTACATTAGCTTGTTTGGTACCGGCAAAGTGTTGTCCAGGCTTATCTTGTCATTATTTTTACATTTGTTACTTTGCACTTAATTTTGCTTTATTATTATTATTATCATTATTATTATTATTATTATTATTATTATTATTATTCCTTTGATTTCTGGTCTGTACACATTTCTTTTCGGGTCCCGACCAGAGACCTAAGGTCTGAAATGACATCATAACATTTTCCCCCAGAGCAATTTTGAAAAAAAAAACAAAAAAAACACTCACACATATTTTACATAGTTAAAGTCCTTCGTAGGTGTGGGCTGTATTCCTTTTTAAGGCATGGGCTACCAAGAATTCCTTCAATTAGTCTATTGGAATCTTTTCCATTCAGTCCAAGAGTTCCAATTACAACTGGATTCGTTAATGATCTCATGTGCCACATTTTTCAGATTTCAATTTTATTTTCCTTGTATTTTGATAGATTTTTAAAGATCTTCAAAGATATATCACACTCTAAATGGACTGCCATGTCAATAAGGAGGCACATTTTGTCTTTGCGGTCTCTAATCACGATATATGGGCAAGTAACTTTCTTCTGTCTGTTTGTATTTTGAAGTCCGACAAAATTGTTACGGGCTCTATCTCTGTAACCAAGTCTGGGTGTTATTATTATTATTATTATTATTATTATTATTATTATTATTATTATTATTATTATTATTATTATAATGACGTAATAATATCGTTTTTGACCTTAAAAAATACGTCAAAAAACGACATTATTACGTCATTATTTTTGCACCAACCTATTATTATTATCTTCTACGTTTTCTTATTTTCCCCCTTTTTTCAACTTAATTTATCTTTCGCACGTTCTCTCTCTCTCTTTTCTTTCTTTTTCTTTCTTTTTCTTTCTTTTTCTTTCCTCTCATAACTTTTTCCTTTACCTTTTCTTTCCTATGTTCTTTCTTTCCTACTCTTAGTTTTCCTTTTCTTTTTCAGAACGTATTTCTTTCTTTCTTTTTTCTTTTTTTGTCTTTCAAATGTTTTTCTTTCCTTCCTCTTCCCCCTTTTATCTTTCATATCTTATTTCCTTCCTTCTTTCCTTTCGTGTCTTCCCTCCGGATTTTCCCCTTGGGTTTCTCAAAACCAATTCGTTTTCTTTCTATTTTCTTTTGCTCCTTCATTCTTTCCTCCTTCGCTTTTCTTTTTCATAACTTATTTGTCTTTCGCAAGTAAGCCGTGATGGCGTCAACCCTGAAACCATCATAAAAATTCGCTTTGTGAAATTAGTAAATAGCAAACCTTGCAAATACCTTGATGTATGGATCAGTTAGTATAGGAGATAAAGAAATTCCACATAGAATGGGCTGCGCTAGAGGTAGTTTTACACAATACCGCCAATTGTTACAGAACTAAAAGATTCATTTGAAAACTCAAGTCTGATTAACTAGCTGCTCGGTCAATAACTATAGAATATTTTTTAAGAAAATGGCGAATCTTACAAGGACTCACTTTATTCACACTTTCGCAACATCTTTATTTGTCCTTTCGGTTTCTTTTGGAGCTTAATTCATTAATTTTGTGCATTCAGATCTTCTTCGTTTTTTTTTTGTGTTTTTTTTTACTTTCCGTCAAACATTTTTCCATCATTTTCCGTTCCTTTTATAAGGACTTTCATTCGTCCATCTTTTATCCCTCTAATCATTTCTCTCCCACTATTGTTACATTCTTTTTAATATCAAACACTCGCACACACACACGTACAGGGACACACACACAAACACAGACATAGGTACACACAGAGGGACACTTCAGGTTTCTTTCTTCTCTATCATTTCCCAAAATCTAAATGCAATGTCAATCTTCTTTCTTCCTGAATTCTGTTCTTTTATTCTCCTGTCTCATCACTAAAATCTCTGGCACTCCCAGTAACCCTTCGCGTTTTAGTGGCATAAAGCAATTGACTTGAATGAAATCATTTAAGATATCTTTTTCTCTTCATCTATCTATCTATCTATCTATCTATCTATCTATCTATCTATTGGACTTCTTATATATATATATATATATATATATATATATATATATATATATATATAATTATTTATGTTATAAATCACTACAAAAATAGGCATTTTGTTTCTACATCAAAAAGGGGTGGACCTCTTAACAATATCTATCTATCTATCTATCTATCTATCTATCTATCTATGTCTGTTCATCTGTCTATTCATCTATCTCTCTGTCTATCTGACTATCTATCTATGTCTGTTCATCTATCTGATTAGTCATCTATCTCTCTGTCTGACTGTCTATCTGTCTAAGTTCATCTATCTATCTATCTATCTATCTATCTATCTATCTGTCTGTCTGTCTATTGATCTATCTATCTATCTATCTATCTATATCTGTTCATCTATCTAACTATCTATCTATATCTGTTCATCTATCTATCTATCTATCTATCTATCTGTTCATCTGTCTATTCATCTATCTATCTATCTATCTATCTATTACTCTCACTGTTCATATCTATCTATCTATCTATCTGTCTGTCTGTCTATTGATCTATCTATCTATCTATCTATCTATATCTGTTCATCTATCTAACTATATATCTATATCTGTTCATCTATCTAACTATCTATCTATCTGTTCATCTGTCTATTCATCTATCTATCTATCTATCTATCTATCTATCTATCTATCTGTCTGTCTATGTTCATCTATCTATCTATCTATCTATCTATCTATCTATCTATCTATCTATCTATCCCCGTTCATTTCGCACCTCTGTCTTTATTATTTTATCCCATTTTTATGTCCTTGTTCAACACATCT
Organism: Acanthosepion lycidas; assembly: GCA_963932145.1. Lineage (NCBI taxonomy): Eukaryota > Metazoa > Mollusca > Cephalopoda > Sepiida > Sepiidae > Acanthosepion > Acanthosepion lycidas. The sequence goes on along the minus strand of OZ010607.1, from coordinate 11,186,163 downwards.
TTTATCCTCATTTTCTTCTTCCATTTAGTTTTCTTCTTGTGACGATTTTTTCTCTTTCATTCCTTTCTCTTTTTTCCATCCATTTAATGTTTTTCTTTTTACATCTTTCTTCGTTTACCATTTTCCCAAACTTCGTCATTTGTCATTTCTGTAAATATACACGCTATAACCAGCGCCATTGTTCTTCGTTAAAACAACAATGAACAGAAAGCAAAATGGCTTCATTGCAAGTCAAACGAGGGCGTCTATTCCCCCCGGAGTTGCCGAAAATACCGCCTGGCATCAGAATCGTTTCGAAGTCGGTGATCCAACGTTCCGACAGCTGTTAGTCCATTTTTTTTTTTTTTGTTTAATATTTTCTTTTTATCTGAAAAAAAAAAGAAAGCAAATCTCTAACTCTGACGTGAAGGAGGTCAAACGAGGACGTTTGAATGTATGAAACAATGACGGTCCAATCAATAAGCTGTTTTGAAGACAACACCCACACGCTAACCATTCAATCGAAGAACATAGGGATAATGTTAACCTGACAATTATTACTTCTGCTACTAATGCTAATACGACCTGAAATCTCTGAGAGGAAGAATATATGAGGATGCAGATTGGTCAGCCTGGCACACATAGACGCAAGTGTAAAAGAATAGAAGAATAATAAAAATATTATCATGGGAAGAAAACAATAAAAGAATTAAGAAGACATTACACTTAAATCTCGACGGTAAAGCAAGAGGCTGAATGATGGTTCCATAAGGCAGAAGTAAAAAAGAAGAAACTGTTAGCATAGAACTTACGGTTGCATCTAGCCATTTCAACTGTAAAATGATGTAACAAGTAATTTTACTATAGAAAGCTATTATAAACAACGAAATTATCATTAGTCAGGGTATAAAGCAAGCTTTAAATGTAAATGGATTCCTCATGATTTTCTATAGAAATGCATTGAAAATCAGGAAGATATGGATTGTCTACGTCAGGAAAATAAGGCAATCGTTGCCGATATATATATATATATATATATATATATAGTTTTAAAAACTAGGAATTTATTGCTTTTAATTTTATTAGTCTCTAAGGCCCTTTCAACCAACATCTCATCAGGAGACAATGGTTGAATCATTAATTAACGAAAAGAACAGTAACGAAAATAAAGAGCAAAAAAGGGGGGGAAACACGCTAAAATAACAAACAAGTGTATAGACTTGTAACGAGGGGAGGGGAAATAACGTGTAAATAAATTAGCGATGGACAATTAAAATAAAATAAATAATATATATATATAAAGAAATATAGTCTTAAGGTGTGCTATATTTATGGACTAAAGTGCTCAATATCAGAGATAGAGCGTGTGTAAATAGAAAAGTGAACATAGAAGTCAACACTTAGAAACCTCTAAGTTTTAACTTCTATGTTCACTATATATATATATATATATATATATATATATATATATATATATATATATATATATATATATATATTGATCATTTAGCCTCGAGCAAGGCAATAAATCTACGAAGTCGCAAGGTGATACTGATAGTTAATGAAGCTGCAAAAATGTATTAAGGACAAAGAACAATAAAGGACAAAATTTACGAAGAAATAAGATAACAATTGGCATTGCATTTAAATCTTTGTAAACAAGAAGCCAGGAGAAAGTACCAGAAGCGAGAAATACGAGATAAAAAAATCTTTAGCAGAGAACTAATAATTATATATAAACATTTTGACTGTAGAAAAATGATGTCAATTTAGTACTGAACTTAATTTATATTGTCTAGGTACTAAAAAGAAAAAATCACCAGAAAAAATTACCACGAAAATATTTATAGAAAAGTTACATGGAAGTCAAATGACGACGGTTGGAAAATAACTGAATCCGAGATGCCAGGTCACGACCGATAACATTTGAAAATGTTCCGTTACTTTATTAATTACTAAGAGCAATTAATCAAATATTGATTAATTCCTATTACTAACAAATCAATTAAAAGAAAAATGTCAAGATGAGGACGCATCCTATCATGTTACTTACGTTCGAGTTGCATTTAATTCAAGCTGCATGCGTTTCATTCACTTTGTAGCGCTGATTACCAGTACAACCGTTTTTCTCAAGTGATGTTTGTATACATTTTTATGTTTATACTAGTATGTATTATTTAAACATTACTTGAAAAAGACATACATACTTTCGACATATTATTAAATACCGCTAAATACTGTGTTCACTTCACCAACAGGGAAGCAAAAAAAAACTATAACAAGCAACTTAGCTTCATTATGAAGAGACAACATATAAACATAACGAATCAAGGGTTAATTGTATTTCACCCAGGAAATGTGCATGTGTCCGGTCTTGCAGATGCAAAAGTCATAGCCAACTGATTGAATGTTGACCTCAACAGTGAGTCAGTTATGTGCTATGCGTGATACACGGTTAGGTGATCATGCATCTTTCGATATATGACTGACGAGGCAGAATCTTTCCCGCAGTAGCGATTGACGGATATAGAAATCAAATGGTAAAGATCTGGAAAGAATTTGAATCCAGAGAGAGGATGAAGTGGGAGACAATGAATATCGACTTGCTGATCAGGTTAGAAAAATCCTGCCGAGGAAGTGGTTAACTGTCTGAATGAAACTGGAGAGAATATCAGGAGAACTCCGAAGGGTACTGAACAGAACGGTGAAGATCTCGGACTGGAGAAGTGTCCTGATGAAACAAGACCCCATACGTCAGTTTTCCTGGGCGTTTCTATAGCCTCTCGTAACTGCCTCATCACGTTGGCATAATATTCTCCATTGATAGTGTAACCCTTTTGAAGTCAATAAACACAATACTTTTTGCATCTCCAAAAGTTGAGGCCAACACCTTTCCTTATTTTGAATACCGCCTGAAAATGAATTACACCAAGGCAAATGCATACAAAAAACTCGCCAAGTAGCGTAACAGCAGAAGCCCACTTTTAAATTCCCACCACAAGCGAAGAGGTGATAAATATATGCAGCAGTTAAACGTAAGATGAATGCCCTTAAAACTGAAATCCAGAAAATAAATGAGGTAGTTGAACTCATACCAATTAGGAATATCTAATGATGTACTTTAAGCTGCTGATTTTGTTACTAAGGAGTAGCTGGGAAACTGAAGAGGGATAAGTCGAAGAATTAAAAGGAGAATTAAGAGTAACATGGAAATCTGTCGAAAGGGCCTGAGGAATTCATATCAGGCATGAAAATGCGAAATTGGTTTGTTTTGTTTGTTTTTTGTTTTTTTTTTTTTGTTTTTTTTTTTTTTGTTTTTTTTTTTTTGTTTTTTACGGCATATCAACCTCAAAGGGTTATTTAGTGCCGACAAGATTTTTATTAATGGTAATATTTTTTTTTTCCAAAAGTATTTCTCGCAATATATTTTTCTCAAAATTATTTCTGGCAATATTTTTTTTTCAAAAAGTATTTCTGCAATATTTTTTCCAAAAATGTATTGCTGGTAATTTTTTTCTTCAAAAATGTATTGCTGGTAATTTTTTTTTTCAATAAAAGTATTACTGGTAATAATGTATTCCAGGTAATATTTTTTTTCTTCCAAAATATATTGTTGATAATTTTTTTACAAAAATAAATTGCTGATATTAAACCATAGTTTGGGGGTTAACTATTTGCCCGTTGCTGGGATCCTAACAGTTGCTACCACTCCAGATCAAGGTGGACCTGGAAACACCAGCAATTAAGGAAGAAGGGATATCGAAAGTGTTTACGAGGTAGTAAAGGACATTTTTCTGATTAACAAGGATTATCTAAACAATTACAGCAGGCGTATGACAAAGTGATCCATGACCTGGATGGCACTGGTAATGTTAATGACAAACTTATCCATAAGAAAACATTTGATAGTCATTGACCGAGCAGTCAGTGTTGTTTTCGATTGAAATTTATAAAATCTGTGTCATAAAACACTTTTGTTTTAGGTAAACAGGTTTCTCAAGTCCAGTAGCTGTTATTGCTCTTTCCAGTAGTGATGGGGGTTTCCGTTCTTATTTGGTACACATCTTTGTTTGTGATTCTGTAGCGCCAATCCATAATGTTCAAAGAAGAATGGCCTTTGCCAAGATATTCAGATTTCACTCGCTGGAAAGCATTTTAACCATTGATCTATGAAAGCTATTTGTTAAAGCTGATAATTTAGATATTTTGAACGATTTGGGGGCTGTGTTTGACATCCATACGAAAGTCTCGATCTGTTTAGGCTATTTAATAACATGACATGAGTTTTCAATTTGAATTTTTGATGGGGTTGGGCGAAAATACCTCTGGAACCACCTACTCCATTTTAAAATATGTTCAATATTTAATTTATAGTACCTCAACCATATGCCGAGGTACCCGAAGTGTTTAGTATTTAGTAATACCTGTCTTTTTATAGAAGGTTTAGGGTAGGTACCTGATGTAATGAATATGCATACACATGGGTTCCCCCTCAAAGTAATATGATTGGCTGGTGTCAGCCATAAATACAGACTGAAGTGGAGATACAAGGACTTCGCCTATTGGCTACTCATATTGCCTACGCCTATTGCCTACCACTATGACGAGGATCAGTCCATTACGGTTACCTGCTAGATTGTCTTACTCGGTTACAGTAGTCCCAAACCACTTTGCTACTTCGAACAAATATATCCCTTTCCGGAGCATATCAGTACCATCACTGCTTTCATTCCAGTTCCAGATAATAGTGTCTAGATTATCGCAAGTCTTGTACTAAAATCATGGATCCTAAAATGCTTGGTTATGATTGGTTCCCGAAGAATATTCTAATTATTATACGGAACATCATGACTATTTGCAAGACGGCATTAACAAGTCTAGAATAACTTGAGTACAAATCAAGCGTAGGTTTTTTCGAAGTGATTCGCTATGACAGATGTTATTTTTTATCATTATGTTTTCATTGACCCTGGTTCTCATTAAGAGAAGATTTGACTAGAAGCTTACAAGGGATCAGAAATCACCCATGGGCGATGTTGAGTTATACGAATTAGCATACCATTTACAGTTACATATAGCCATTTCAACTGTAAAATGATGAAACCTAGTTGCTATTCTAGTACGCAATCATTCAAGGGGACCAGTATGCCAAACCCTGCCATATACTTTCGTGATACCCAAAGTTCGAGCTTCCTTCTTATGTAAAACTTTTCAGTAATAACGGTTAGCACATCAACACTTGACCTAGAGAAGTAAAAGCCATCTTGTTTGTCTGAAAGAAGACCCTGCGAGATGGGAGGCTTTTCAGAGTTGATTACGGTTGCTATCAGATATAAGAAGACAGACATTATGGTCGTCAGGTTAACAAAGACGTAAGCTACGAAATTATAGGAAAACCTTTATTTTACAATTTCATAAGAAAGACTGAAACAGTTTAAAAATTCGTCTGGTGACATCAGAACTTTTCACCTTGTGAGGAAAAACCAGTATGCCAAACCGTGTAAAATGACTTCAAGCAACAGTTCGAGCTTTACTTACTCTTTGTAGCAGTTGACCTGGAGAAGCGTAGGGATAAAAATCAATAATAATAATAATGAGTATAATAATAATAATAATAATAATAATAATAATAATAATAATAATAATAATGAGTATAATAATAATAATAATAATAATAATAATAATAATAATAATAATTGGTATGAACCCGGTTATGGTGATAGGGCTTGTTACAATTTTATGGGACTACACAAGACACACAGACACAACAATCAAAGCTAACGGTCCGCACACTGTTATGACAGACCGCAAACAAAAACGTGCCTCCTTATTGATATGGCAGTCCGTGCAGACTGCAATGTATCTTTGGAGATCTTCAAAAAGCTATCAAAACACAAGGACCTTGAAATCGAAATCTCAAAAATATGGCACATGGGAACATCAACAATCTTTGTTGTAGTTGGAGCCCTGGTTGGAAAAGATTCCAATAGAATCGATGAAGGGATTCCTGGTAGCCCATGCCTTTAAGAAATACCAAAAAAATAATCTAACGGTTAAGGTCCACACCTTACGAAGGGCTCTATCTATGTAAAGTAAGTGTGTTTTTCTTTCTTTCTTTTTTTTTTTAATTGCTCGATGGAAAATGCCATGATGTCATTTCTGACCTTAGGTTTCAGGCCGGGACCTGCAAATAAATGAGTACACACCAGAAATCAAAGGAAACAAAATGATAATAACAATAATAATAATAATAAGAAGAAGAAGAAGAAGAAGAAGAAGAAGAAGAAGAAGAAGAAGAAGAAGAAGAAGGAGGAGGAGGAGGAGGAGAAGAAGAAAAAGAATGAATGAATGAATGAATGAATAGTGGATCGACCTATAGCGTGGGGCTAAAAAAGCAATAGAAATATTAATATTGTGCAATATTGAAGAATGAATCGACACAATATATAGGAATGAAAACAATAGTAATAATAATACTGAGTGAAATTAATAATAACAATAGTAATAACAAAATGTTAATAATAATAGTAATATCGACCCAAGGTGTAGTAATAATATTTATCCACCCCACGAGGGTTACATATGGCACAAGGCCAGGTTTAACGTGAGATTTCCGAGCCCGTAGGCTCGGCCAAAAATATTCCCTCTTTGAACCCGCATAAACGGGTTCAGGGGCAGTCAACCACCCCGAACGAGACTCTGCCCTTCGGCGGAGCCTCGTCCGGGTTCCTTTCCGCCCGAAGGCAGAGAGTTCGACTGTTACTTAGCCCGGAGACAAAGTGTAGTAATTAAAACAATAATAATAGTACCATGACGTAAAAGATTTAGATTCATTTTTATTTTACGCCATAACAATTTCAATAGGTTATTTAATGTCGATAAGGTTTTTTTTTTATGACAGATTTGTAAGAACAAAATATATATTCTTTGTAAGAAATCAGTTTGTAGATCAGGTTTTCTTGACATATTTTTGTAAAGAGGGTTTCTGTCGACAGTCAAATGTATTGCTGGTAACATTTTTTTAAAAAAAATATATTGCTGGTATTTTTACTATAAAAATCTATTTTTATCCTTTCATAGTTTTTGACCCCAGTTAACCAGGGTGTTAACTATTTTGCCATAGCTGGGACCCTGACAGGAGCTACGACCCCGGGTCAGAGTGGACCTGGGAACAACAGTAATTAGGAGGTGACTCCTTACTACCGTAAAATAGTTTATCTTGATGACGTAAAACAAGTAACAAAACAATAAAAAATGGTGAAATAAACTTTTTGGTTGCTTTTCTTTTTCTTTTTTATTGATCGGGACAAAGAATGTTTTCTTTTGTTTTGTTTTACGACATATCAACTTCAATGGGTTATTTAATGCTGACCATATTTTTATTGCTGGTAATGTTTTCCTTCAAAAGTCTAATTCTGAGAATATTTTTCCTTGAATAAATCTATACCTCGTCATATTTTTTCCAAAGAATGTATAGCTGTTTGTATTGCTAGTATTGTTTTTAAAGTAATGCCGATAATAATTTTTCCTTCAAAAATTATTGCTGGTGATATTTATTCTTTTTTACAAAGTATTTCTGGTATTAAAGCCTATTTTTACACAAGTTTGGGGGTTAACTATTTTCCCATAGCTGGGACCCTAACAGGTATTATCACCCTGGGTCAGGGTGGACCTGGGAACACCAGCAATTAAGAGGTGGTTCCACACTCCTCAAAACTTCCTGATCAGAAGCCTTGCTGCTGGACTTATCATCATAACCATGACAGAATAAAGAATGTATATTAATAAAACCTTTCTTGCAGATCCATTATTAATTTGCATGCATTTTAAAATCATGTTTTTTTTTTAAGTGACACCAACAGGAAATAATGAAGAATAGAGTTTAAAAAATTTTTTTTCACAGGAATCAATGTGGCGTATAACTATATACAACTGTCCTAAGCCAACCGCCATAGATGTTCGGATTATTATGTAAAATTGCGCATGAATTGCATAAGAAAAAAAAAAATATATATATATATATACAGTGAGAGAGAGAGAGAGAGAAAGATCATGTGTATGTTTTCAGCTCAATTGAACACATTCGACACTTAATCTCTGCTTGTTTGTGAGTTTAAATCCGTTGACAGTTTTATATTGACGTCGGAATCCACTGATTATCTTTCATATTGCCAATTGTTTCATTCAGAATGGAAACATTTCCTCCTGCAGGAAGAAAAACAATAAAAAATAGAATCACGTTTTCAAAAAGCGCTGAAAGGAAAACTTTTTCCTCGATATCAAAAATGTCTGCTACTTTCTCTTCTGTAAAACCAAAAATGAAAAAAATACTTTTAAAACAAAATTCGAAATCTTTAGGTACATAGTCTTCTCTCCACGGCTCTACACTTTTTCAAATTTTATTAACAATCGCCCTTATTTTCCGTCCAATTCCAGATCATAGTTTCTGTTTTGGAAAGGTTTATCTTGAGTCCTATTTCTTAGAACACTTGGTAGAGGATGTTTTCATTTTGATGATGGATTCAGGGTAGGTGCCATCACTGCTTTCATTCCAATTCCAGATCATACTTTCTGTTTTGGAAAGGTTTATCTTGAGTCCTATTTCTTAGAACACTTGATAGGGGATGTTTTCATTTTGATGATGGATTAAGGGTAGCTGCCATCACTGCTTTCATTCCAATTCCAGATCATACTTTCTGTTTTGGAAAGGTTTATCTTGAGTCCTATTTCTTAGAACACTTGATAGGGGATGTTTTCATTTTGATGATGGATTAAGGGTAGCTGCCATCACTGCTTTCATTCCAATTCCAGATCATACTTTCTGTTTTGGAAAGGTTTATCTTGAGTCCTATTTCTTAGAACACTTGATAGGGGATGTTTTCATTTTGATGATGGATTCAGGGTAGCTGCCATCACTGCTTTCATTCCAATTCCAGATCATACTTTCTGTTTTGGAAAGGTTTATCTTGAGTCCTATTTCTTAGAACACTTGATAGAGGATGTTTTCATTTTGATGATGGATTCAGGATAGGTGCCATCATTGCTTTCATTCCAATTCCAGATAATAGTTTCTATTTTGGAAAGGTTTATCTTGACCCCCAGTTGCTAGATGTCGTTAATTTTCAATTCAAAATCAGTTTTTTTACAATTATGAATATCTATGTTGCCAGTATAGCCTCCTAATTATCACTACATTGGCTTCGATAGGTAAAGCAGGATCGCTATTAACAGCTATGTTGTGCAATACTGAAATGAACAGAGCCCATTTTTTCACAGCTGCGGTTGTAAATGCTCAGTTAAACTGATTTACTCATTTTCTCTTTATCTTATATCTGATAAATTTTGAAATGCTTCCATATTGTCACCGGACATGTAAGATTTTTGGACTGATGAAGTTCCTCTATTCGCTCAATATATTCGATATATCGATGGATTCATTGCTTGGAAGGCTATTTTTAATTGATGAGAGAAGAAACTCTCTATTGATGAGTCCATATGATGCTGTGACGTCGACTGCATTTATAAAGTTTCCCATTAGAGAATTATGTATCTCCTGGAGTCGAACGAAAACTAAATTCAGTTGTGAGGAGTTGACTTTCATACAACAATGAGCGTACAGGCTGATGTGTCACTGAGTGACAGGTCACTTGATAACCCGTGTGATGGACAATGTGGTATTCAGATTTTAGGCAAGTCTTCTAGTTCAAAGGGTGATGTCTTCTTACCATCAAAGGAGTGGTGACATTCAAAAATATATGAAGTAGCATTATAATCTGATTTGTTTGTTTTGTTTATTTGGGGGTGGGGTTTTGTTGTTATTTTACAACGTATAATTAATCCTGTGTAAAACTTCTCTGAAACGACACTTATTTTTCTTTTTTAAACTCCGGATTGTTGTCCCACAGAAGTCTTTTTTTTCCTTCTTGACATTCTTTGAATGGTCACACTTGCTTCACTTAATGAAGATATAACATTATTTAATTTCTCTGTTGTTTTGATCAAGATTTATTGGCATCAGTTTGGCCTCTAGTTAATTACAAAAGTTTAATATTGCCCTTTCATTTCTAGAACCAGCTGTTTTTCATGGTTTATATGAGCAGAAGCAAGCTATTTTGTTACCTTGTGGCATCAGTTTAGTTACAAATAGTCTGTAATTAGATTCAAAGTAGGAGTTGTGTACTGTCACAAACTGCCTAAACCAAGAGTCTGAGATGCTGAAGTTAATCATTTTTCTTACATTATCTGGACTATGCCATATGGGGCAGCGTTTCATGGGTTGTTTCGAATCATGTTTTAAATATGAAATATTTTTGGACTAACAAAAATTTAACAAGAGATCCCCAGTTACTATTTGAGTCTTCTGTTTCTGTCTTCATACCATCAAAGGAGTGGTGACATTCAAAAATATCTGAAGTAGCATTATAAACTCCATTGATGCACAGTTTTCTGGTTTGTTTGTTTTTTTGGGGGTTTTTTTGGTTTTTTATTGTTGTTAATATACAAAGTTTAGTTTATCCTGTGTAAAACTTCTCTGAAACGACACTTATTTTTCTCTTTTTTTTTTTTTATTTGAGGTATAAGCTTATATCTCTCGAATCTTACAGTCGCGACCAACAATGTTGACAGCTATCAGTCTTTCTGACTGGTGTAAGATATTCTCTAGTATAATATCTGATAATTTGCATATTGCAATTCAATATGTGTTTGCAAGCATCAGAATAACTTGGTGGTATCTTCACACAAACGTATCGCTTTTGATTCATAGGGTACCATCTTGTTGGCCGAAATATCTCTGAGTTCATTAACAAACGAAAGTAAGTATGATAGGAGAAAATAACCTTTCTTCTTCTTCTTCTTCTTCTTCTTCTTCTTCTTCTTCTTCTTCTATGTGCCTTGTCCCACCAGGAAGTAAGCAATCATGGCCTTCCACCTCCTTCTTTCCTTGGTAGCTCTTAATAAGTTTTGTTTTTTTGCTATTTCTCCCAGACCCTGTTCTGCCATCTCCTTCCTCAAGTTCAGTTTGATTTCCCTTGTCTCATCTATCCATCCTGCGTGTATCCGATTTTCCAAGCCCTCCTTTCTCATTACGTGTCCCAGAAATATCAGCTGCCTTTTCCTGATAATAAGTATAGGATTTCGTTTTTCCATTCTGTCTAAAATTTCGTCTTTGCTCACATTTTTGGACCAAGGTATCCTTATCATTATTCTGTAGAACCACATTTCTGTTACTTCGAGTCTCTTCTTTATCCTTGAAGAGATTTCCAGCAGGAAGGACAGATATCGGATAACAGTTCAGTACACGTTTCTTTGTTACTAATGAAAACCTCCAGTCTAACCCTAACCCTTAAACCTAACCCTAACACTTAACCCTAACCCTAACCGTAACCCTTAACGCTAACCCTATTTCTTACCCTAACTCTAACCCTTAACCCTAACACTAACACTTAACCCTAACCCCTAACCCTAACTCCTAACCCTTAACCTTAACCCTAACCCCAAACCCTAACTCCCAACCCTTACCCTAATCCTAACACTTAACCCTAACCCTAACCCTAACACTTAACCCTAACCCCTAACCCCTAATCCCTAACCCTAACCCTAATCCTAACCCTTAATCCTAACCCTAACCCTACCCCCTTTTGGCATGTGTCTTTGGTCATCCCAATAATTCTTCGTACTACACTTTCTGTCCTCTATTAGAACAATTCCCAGATAATTACATTTCTTCACCTGCTTTATATTAATGTCCCCAACCTGTAAATTGCATTTCGAGCTCATCTTTTTGCTGATGACCATACATTCTGTCTTCTAGTAGTTTATGCTTAGTCCTTTCTTCTTGCTCTCCTTCTCTACCTTCTGTAGATTTTATAATTTCTTTTCAGTGTCTGCTATGAGCACAGTGTCATCTGCGTATGTTATGTTGTTAAGATTGTGACCTCTAGTGATGAGTCCTGGTAGGATTTCCAGTTCTCTTAGAATTGCCTCACTGTATAGATTGAATTAGTCCGGTGTGATGGTACATACTTGCCTTACATCCTTTTCTATTTTTGTATATCTGTTGAACTCATTTTTTATCCATATGTGGTCAGTTTGCTGCCAGTAGAGATTTTTGATTATTCTAATGTCTTTCCCGATTATGTCAAGGTTGCTGAGCAACTCTAACAAATCTTGTGGGTCACTTTGTCGAACAGCTTTGCATAGTCAATAAAACACAGGTACACGTCCGCCTGTATTTTTATTGCTCTTTCTGAGCATAAATATTGCGTTCCTTGTTTCGGTGTCTTTGACCAACCCGCAATGTTCTTGTCCTATCTGTCACCTGATTCTGCTGCGTGCTCTATTCATCAGAATTCGGATGATGAGTTTTGCTATGTGGCTCATTAGGCTATTTGCCGGGTGTGGTTCGCATTCGTTTGTGACTGGTTTCTTAGGCAGTGCTATGAAAATAGATCTGCTTAGGTCTTCCGTTATATCACCACTGTTGTAGATTTAATGTCGAAAGGATCTAAGGCTTAAAGTATCTCAATTACAATTCCGTCTGCCGCTTTGTTTCTGTTCAATTTGGTCAGTGCAGCTTCTATTTCGGTTTTCAATATTCCAGGTCCGTCGATATTTCTGTGTCTTCCCGGTTGTTCCCTTTCGTTGTAGAAGAGATCCGCAATATATTAGTTCCATCGCTGAAGAATTTTTCTTTCTCTAATATGAGCATTCCGATTCCGTTTTTGGTTTTCATGCAGCCTGTTCATGAGCATATTTTCTGTACAGTTAGTTCCCTTATTTTTTTTTAATGATATTTCCTTTATCTGTGATACTCATTCTCTCTATTTCTGCACATTTTCCGCTGAACTATTCTTCTTTAGCTTGCCTGCATTTGTTCCTGATTTCATTGTGTGTTATTATGTATTCCGTTCCGTTTCTTGGCATTGTTTTCTGTCTCCTTTGCATCATGTCGAGAATCTCATAGGCGATCCATTTGTTTTTTTCTTCTTCGTTCATTCTCCTTTGGGATGATGTCTTTTGTTGATGTCACTTCTCTTAGTGTCTCACATTTCGAGTTTTCATTTCCATTTTGTACCTCGTATTTTCTTTTCAACTGTCCATATATTTCCCCTTAAGGTTCTGGTTGCCCAGGCGTTTGTTGTATTTGGTTGTTGCACTAGACTTCTTCAGCTTCCATCGTTTCACTCTTAGTTTTAATATAACAGGAAGGTGGTCACTTCCGCAGTCGGCACTTGTATTGCCTTTACGGTGAACAACTGCATATAATACCCAGAAATTCATACACAGATATCCTCAACGACACATGGCACAGCGGATAAAGGCATTAGTTAGACCCAGTGACAAGACCCAAAGAGTGTGAGTTCAATACCTGGTTAAGGCGGTCAAGGACTTGGACAGGGGAATTAACAGAAGATAACTGACATCCATTAGACATGGCACGTGGAAATAGAACAGTCTACCCCAGTGAGCGAAATAAAGGGTTCAGTTCGGCAACCACCTGAAGAAGTCCGGAGCGTACAACGGCCGAAACGTTGTGATAAATATGGCCAGAAAGTTGAGAACAATACTCCGAATAATGTAAATAGTGTATATTTTCCCGTGTGTTTCAAATCACCAGCTTCGTTGAGATCCAGAAAAAAAAATACCTCTGCAAATAACCGAAATAATCAGCAATGACTGTTACAATAGACACTACCTTTTCTCCAACAGGGTAGATTGAATGGTCTGCATATGGCATATAATGTGCATACTTGTTAACGTTTTTAAAGAATGCTTGCAGCCCTTTCTACGAGCCCTTCATGGTCAGAGGTGCGAGGGAAGACCGAGATCGCAATTAATTTGTGGTCTCGGAGGAATCTTTCCTAAAAGGGGAGGGCGGAAGTTTGTGTTTCACACATCTACCCGATTCTCCTTTACCGACTCTCTGTGCTTCCACTTCCGTATGAAACTTTACTGGCGTTAGTGAAGCTCTTGTTCTCCTTCTTGTGGGGAGGCAAGGCTGCCAGAGTCACTCGGGAGATCTGTTGCCTTCATCCATCTGAAGGCGGTCTAGGCATGCCAAGCATTGAGATTCGTCAATATATGCTTCGCATTAGCTTTCTAGATCGAATGTCTCGCGATTCGGATGAGGAGGGCGCCTTCTGGAAGGAAGACGCCCGTAAGAACTTCCAATCCCTGAGAAGTGTGCATTCGTGCGAGGAGGAGACCCTCCGTTTACCCCGAGCCGAATGCTCCTTCTATCGAGAATGTCGTATTGCTCTGAAGCGCCTCTTACGGGCATCCAATGGCCTCTCCAACGTCCAGGCGTTGTCTCGTAGGGCATTATATCAAGTTTTAGTCAGGAGGGCCGTGCATGATGATCTGATTGTCGATCTCGGTCTGACAAAGCAGGAGGCTCGCTCGATATGGCCTTGGGCGCCCGGGTTGAAATGCCTCAATAACGATGAGGCATCACTCACCTGGATGGTGATTCGTGGGGCCCTCTGGGTCGCCAAGAGACTCTGCTCAGATGGCTTGGAGAAATCAAACTGCCGACGTTGTAGTGGGGAGGTCGAGACCTTGGGTCACGCCTTTTTTCATTGCAGCCAGGTAGTGCCGTTGTCCGCATGCTGCAGAGAAAGTTCTTTGTCCTTGAGGCCGCTTCCGTTTGTAGCAATGTGGCACCGCAGCTGACGAAGGCTGAACAGTATGTGTCCCGCTGCTTGCTAGGCGTTATGAGAGTCGTGATTTGGACAACACGTCAGAAGGGATTCTATGGAGGCGAGAAGTTCACCTCTTCCCAACTGATCTTGTACTTTAAGCATCAGCTTAAAGTCAAGAGTAGGACGGAAAGGCGGCGGCTCACTTCATCAGAATTCAGCAAAAGGTGGGTGAATCTTGCGCGTTTGTGTCGTGTGAAAGGGGCTGACCTTGAGTGGCACATTGATGCCGGTTAGGCATCAGGATATTGATCTTCCTGGGTTGAACTTGTGCAACCCATCCCGAAATTAGTTTAGATTAGGTTCCCTTTTTGATGCTTTAGTTTCCTTTTTCAAGTTAACTTAGCTAGGGTATGTATGCTCATTTGGTCCCCCTTTTATTTCTGTCCCTATTTTTCTTTAATTCCGCATCCCCTCCTTCGTTAGGTGGTCAGTGATATCGGTTCGCTGGTGGATGCATGGCGCCTTTCGTCCTCGCGTGAGTGGTATTTTTCGTGTTTGTTGTTGTGTCTGAATGAGTGCATGTCAGTGTGAGTGCTTGGGATGAATGAATGTTTTATACTATTATAGTCCCGCATTGATTTCGGCCATTGAACCGATGTTTCTGCCACATTTAGTCATTGTGGGGGGTTTTATTACTAATCTTATTTTTCTTTAGTTTCTTGTAAATAGTTTTTTTGTGTTCACATTGTAAATACTCATTGGGGCTAGTTTTTAGAATTGTTGTTTTATTCCCCTCCCCCCACGGACAACGAATTGTAAATATGGGGACTAGTTAGTATTTTCATAGAGACAAAGAGGTGTTATGGAGGTTGTAGCAAGAAAGGTACGTATGAATGCGTTGTTTTGGTGTAAGGAATATTGTTTCGTACGATTGGGTCAGTGTTTGCTGATAGCTAAGTTATAGTTAAGACAGAAGACCGTTCTTTCCCCAATCCCCTTTTCGGCCTTGTGCCACATTTCTGTATTGTACAGAATAAATATCGCCCTTCATGTTAGATGCTTTATTGTAGAACTGACCAGGGCTATTTTTAAGTGAAAGGTTATGTCCATTCAGGAACATAAACTTTTATTGTAAAAACTCGTAGATGAATGGTTTTCTCTTGGTAGAAATGATAAAAATCTCTCACCGGGTTTTCCATTATGACAGTATCGAACTATCAGCTGGTCATCACGTTTCACGCCAAGCGTAATGTCAACGATAATAGAGTTGTATTGGGTTTCTATGCTGTTGATTTGGTTCACAATTGTATCTTGCACATTATTTCCCAAGATTACTATCAATTCTTCATTCACGGTTTTGGATAGATAAGTAACATTTACTGTTTCAATTTCCCATTTCCCGAGAGGTTCAAGTGAAAATGTGTTTAACTCTGCAATAAGGTCAATGATCCCCAGGAAGTTTCCATTATTTGATCAGCTCCATTTCTCCTGATGGCATCGAAATGCCAAAATTCTTTCGCTTAAATACTTTATAGCAGCTATAACTTCTTCAGTACTTCAGTAGTTTATGTTTGTGTTGAGATGTTGAGTGTTTCCGTGTGCGTGTATTGAAATAAGAACAAACACATACGTAGGGAAAAATAATGGTATATTCGAAGAAGTATTTACAACAGAGATTAGTAGTCAAACGAACATAGATTAGTCAGTAACATTCAGAAAGAGTATAAAATCTAACGGTATCTTCTGGTAGAGAGACGGAAGTGTGATGGTCACCTGAACCCTTCCTAGAGCTCTATAGAACTGTTCTATTAGTAGTAGAGAAATCAGTCCATTCTGATGAGAAGGTGGGTGCGCCCCAACAGTTTGCCTTAGTTGAATCTGGCTTTTTTTTACTATTTCAACAGAGTTTATATAATTTTCTTCTGTAGTTCTTGAGATCTGCTTCAGATTGATCAATTAAATTTGTTTGTTTGGAGTTCTTTAATAGTTTGCCATATATTCTTCTTGAAAGGTTCCAAATTAATTTTCATTGGTTTTATAAAATCCATAATTATTCTCACTTAACTTTTTTTCTTTTTATATTTTATTACCATGGCTCCAAAAAACCACATTCAAAATTTTAACAGTTCCCCCTCCAGTTATATATCAGTTTTTCGTACCTTTCTGCTTAAAGACTTTAGTGTTAAATTTCGTCTCTAGATATTTCGTTTTGATTCCTGGGGAAACTGACCCAGTGACTATATTTTCAATCTTCCTGGCGTGTCTTTGATCTATTTTGAGTCAACAATAATTTTTGTCGTGAGAGATGAGCAAAGTAGGCTGTGCGTTTCAAACAAAATTATATACTCCACCAGATATGGATTAATTAGTAAAACTTGTATCTCTAAATCATTATTATCTCGAAAAGTTTATTAGAATCTAAAAAAAATATTTTCTGGGTTTAAATAACCTGCAAAGGGTTGATAAACCGTAAAAATAAATCAATCAAATCCAACAAATAAAACTGAAACACCTATTTTTTTTTTTTTTTGTGGGCACGAAGGTTAACATTGCCTGAATGTTCAATGTGGTACAAATTCTAAGTTTTTCAACAAGACGGAAGATCTTTGAGCAAAGGAATGAAGCACCAATTCTGAAAGAATCCTTGAAGCGAAAGTTTTGGAAGTAACCTGTTGATGATGATAAACAAATCCAAATCCCAGACAGCTGAAGAATTTATAGAATATATTTTCCTTTGCACCAGATGCAAACCCCTCTGACTCCCTTGTTTCTACGTTATTGTCCACCACAACATGTTAATAGCCTCGGGAAAGGTATGAATGCATTTCTTCCCAACCAGCTACGGGTAAATATTAGGTTGGTGCAAAAATAATATCGTTTTTTGACGTATTTTTTAACGTCAAAAAACGACATTATTTTTGCACCAACTTAATAGCAGGACAGACTGGGCTTTGTTTTGGCAACTAAGAGAAGTTAAACTTTGAATTAAAATGAACTACTTTCTGCTTTGTAGGTCCTGCCTCTTTAATTTCTGCAAAAGGAACCGTCACGCCATTGCATTATTCTACTTTGAATGTCACCATAAACCACAATTGGAGATGAAAGGGTGTGATGACCACACACAGCACTAAATGCACTCACTGAATAAATGAGGGTTATGAAGATATATTGGAGAGGTGAGATTCATGATATTTTCAAGGAACAAAACGCCGGAGCTACGTGTCGTGTATTGAGGTAACTTATTTTCCTTTACACCGGATGCAAGCCACTCTGACTCGCTTGCTTCTACGTAATTGTTCACCACAATTTTAACCGTAGGTGTTGAAGCTCGTCGCGTTTCTGTTAAAGACATATTTAACTATCGTTCTACAGCTTCTATTTGCTGTATTTTTAAATTTAGAGTAGTCTTTAACCAAGGCAAACGAGACCAGTAAGTCCCCCTATTCTGCGTAATTGGCGTCTAAATTGTTTGGCAACATCAGACGCTTCTGGAATTCGACTTCAATCAAAACCTAGACTTGTATAATCTTCTCATTTACAGAGCGTCATTTGATTTCCCTGAAGTTCTACTACAAGATGGCAGCGGAATCAGCCGCTGTTGGAATGGCAATTTATCAAACGGTGAAATGGAATGTCATCTATTTGATGCAAATATTTCACCAGGGTCTGCTTCCAATGCGTGTCTCTTGTAAAAAGAAAGTTTTAGTAAAGCAATAACAAAAATATTTGGATATTTATACCAAATGAATGTATTTGAAAATGGAGTGTGCAGCTTATGCCTAAAACTTATTGTCAAGAGAGAAGTTGCATATATTCAAGAACAAAAAACAATTTCTCAGTTCACAAATAATTCAAGCAAACTTTCTTTATGTACGCTTCCCTTCAGGACATAGGCGGGCATGGCTATCCACAACTTCCTATCACTACCAGTTTTTCTCGCTAAGACTTCCCCTTCCGTTCTACCATTCTTTCACAAAAGCTTGTCAGATAAGTGAGCCGCTGCCCTTTTCTATTTTTAAAATGCAACACATATTAAATCTTCCAAGCCCACCTTACTCATTACGTGATCAAAGGAATTTCAGCTGCCTTTTCCTGAATTTGAGTTTCACATTTCTTTAAGAAATATTCTTTTTCTGATGATCATAGAAATATACTCCTATATATCTGAGATGAAGTATTGTAAATATTTACACTATTTACATTGTCCAAACTGATGTCCTCAACTTCGTCACCATATTCAAGACGTTTCGACAGTTGTACGACCCGGCCTTCTTCAAGTGATTGAAATTTCAAACTGAAACCTTTATTTCGACCACATGGCTAGATTGATCTAGTTACACGTAACATGCCTCGTCCGGATGTGTCAGTATCAGTTATTTCCCTTGTAAATCCATTTTAACTCAACTCACCAAATTTTAGCCTCTGGGCTCTGTGTCTTTAATTACACATAACCCACAGAATAACGGAGTACGTTGAATACACGGATTTAGCACAACAAGTTTTCAGTTCAGTACCTGGCTAGAGAAAAGGTGAACAATAATTTAGAGAGTTGAAATACAGGGAAATACAAGAACATAAGTTCTCATCTATTTTCTTTAATCCCTTAATCTTTTGATATTTCCCCAATCCTCCCTAATCTCAGTCTTCTCTTTCATTTTCACTCCCTGTAACCCCCTGCATACTAGTGGCATTCCCTACATCATTTGTCCTTTCCCCAATCCTCCCTATTCTCAGTCTTCTATTTCACTTTCACTCCCTCTAACACCATGCATAATAGTGGCACTCCTCTTCGACATTTGTCCTTTCTTCAATCCTCCCTATTCTCAGTCTTCACTTTCATTTTCACTCACTGTAACCCCCTGCATATTAGTGGCATTCCCCTTCATCTTTTGTCCTTCCTTCAATCCTCATCTTTTGTCCTTTCCTCAATCCTCCCTATTCTCAGTCTCGGTTTCACTTTCACTACTTGTAACCCCCTGCGTACTACTAGCATTCCCTTTCATCATTTGTCCTTTCCTCAATCCTCCCTATTCTCAGTCTTCGCTTTCATTTTCAATCCCTGTAGCCCCCTGCATACTAGTGGCATACCCCTTCATCTTTTGTCCTTTCTTCAATCCTCCCTATTCTCAGTCTTCGCTTTCACTTTCAATCCCTATAACCGCCTGCATACTAGTGGCATTCCCCTTCATCTTTTGTCCTTTCTTCAATCCTCCCTATTCTCAGTCTTCTCTTTCATTTTCAATCCCTGTAACCCCCTGCATAATAGTGGCATTCCCCTTCATCATTTGTCCTTTCCTCAATCTTCCCTATTCCCAGTATTCTCTTTCATTTTCACTCCCTGTAACCCCTTGCATTCTAGTGTCATACCCTTCGTCATTCGTCCTTTCCTCAATCCTCCCTATTCTCAGGCTTCGCTTTCACTTTCAATATCTTTAACACCCTGCATACTAGTGGCAATCCCCTTCATCATTTGTCCTTTCTTCAATCCTCTCTATTCTCAGTCGTCGCTTTCACTTCCAATACCTGTAACCCCCTGCATACTAGTGGCATTCTTCTTCATCATTTGTCCTTTCCTCAATCCTCCCTATTCTCAGAATTCTCTTTCTCTTTCTCTTCCTCTAAACCCCTGCATACAAGTGGCATTCCCTTTCATCTTTTGCCCTTTCCTTAATCCTCCATATTCTCAGTTTTCTCTTTCCCTTTTACTCCCTGTAAACCCCCTGCATTCTAGTGGCATTCCCCTTCATCATTTGTCCTTTCCACAATCCTCCCTATTCTCATTATTTTTTTTCACTTTCACTCCCTCTAACCCCCTGCATACTAGTGGCATTAATTTTCATCATTTTTTATTTCCTCAATTCTCCCTATTCTCAGTTTTCTCTTTCACTTTCACTCCCTGTAAACCCCCTGCATACTAGTGGCATTCCCCTACATCATTTGTCCTTTCCCCAATCCTCCCTATTCTCAGTCTTCTATTTCACTTTCACTCCCTCTAACACCATGCATAATAGTGGCATTCCTCTTCGACATTTGTCCTTCCTTCAATCCTCATCTTTTGTCCTTTCCTCAATCCTCCCTATTCTCAGTCTTCGGTTTCACTTTCACTACTTGTAACACCCTGCGTACTACTAGCATTCCCTTTCATCATTTGTCCTTTCCTCAATCCTCCCTATTCTCAGTCTTCGCTTTCACTTTCAATCCCTGCAGCCCCCTGCATACTAGTGGCATCTCCCTTCATCTTTTGTCCTTTCTTCAATCCTCCCTATTCTCAGTCTTCGCTTTCACTTTCAATCCCTATAACCCCCTGCATACTAGTGGCATTCCCCTTCATCTTTTGTCCTTCCTTCAATCCTCCCTATTCTCATTCTTCTCTTTCATTTTCAATCCCTATAACCCCCTGCATACTAGTGGCATTCCCTTTCATCATTTGTCCTTTCCTCAATCCTCCCTATTCTCAGTCTTCGCTTTCACTTTCAATCCCTGCAGCCCCCTGCATAATAGTGGCATTCCCCTTCATCATTTGTCCTTTCCTCAATCTTCCCTATTCTCAGTCTTCTCTTTCATTTTCACTCCCTGTAACCCCTTGCATTCTAGTGTCATACCCTTCATCATTCGTCCTTTCCTCAATCCTCCCTATTCTCAGGCTTCGCTTTCACTTTCAATATCTGTAACCCCCTGCATACTAGAGGCATTCTTCTTCATCATTTGTCCTTTCCTCAATCCTCCCTATTCTCGGAATTCTCTTTCTCTTTCTCTTCCTCTAAACCCCTGCATACAAGTGGCATTCCCTTTCATCTTTTGCCCTTTCCTTAATCCTCCATATTCTCAGTCTTCTCTTTCCCTTTTAATCGCTGTAAACGCCCTGCATATTAGTGGCATTCCCGTTCATCATTTGTCATTTCCTCAATCCTTCCTATTCTCAGTCTTCTCTTTCATTTTCACTCCCTCTAAACCCTGTATACTAGTGGCATTCCCCTTCATCATTTCTCCTTTCCTCAATCCTTCCTATTCTCAGTCTTCTCTTTTACTTTCACTCCCTGTAACCCCCTGCATATTAGTGGCATTCCCGTTCATCATTTGTCATTTCCTCAATCCCCCCTATTCTCAGTTTTCTCTTTCACTTTCACTCCCTCTAACCCCCTGCATACTAGTGGCATTCGCCTTCATCATTTGTCCTTTACTCATTCCTCCCTATTCTCAGTCTTCTCTTTCACTTTCACTCCTTGTAACGCCGCTGCATACTAGTGGCATTCACCTTCATCATTTGTCCTTTCCTCAATCCTCCCTATTCTCAGTCTTCTCTTTCACTTTCACTCCTTGTAACCCCGCTGCATATTAGTAGGATTCCCCTTCATCAT
This sequence comes from Acanthosepion lycidas, assembly GCA_963932145.1. Taxonomy (NCBI): domain Eukaryota; kingdom Metazoa; phylum Mollusca; class Cephalopoda; order Sepiida; family Sepiidae; genus Acanthosepion; species Acanthosepion lycidas. The sequence continues at coordinate 11,164,184 of OZ010607.1, read as the reverse complement.
TTGTCCTTTCCTCAATCCTTCCTATTCTCAGTCTTCTCTTTCACTTTCACTCCTTGTAAACCACCTGCATACTAGAGGCATACCAATTCATCATTTTTCCTTTCCTCATTCCTCCGCTTTTACAGTCTTCTCTTTCACTTTCACTCCCTGTAACCGCCTGCATATTAGTGGCATTCCCGTTCATCATTTGTCATTTCCTCAATCCTCCCTATTCTCAGTATTCTCTTTCACTTTCACTCATTCTAACCCGCAGCACCTTCATCATTTGTCCATTCCTCAATCCTCCCTATTCTCAGTCGTCTCTTTCACTTTCACTCCTTGTAAACCACCCGCATACTCGTGGCATTCCCCTTCATCATTTGTCCTTTCCTCAATCCTTCCTATTCTCCGTCTTCTCTTTTACTTTCACGCTTTGTAACCCCCTGCATATTAGTGGCATTCCCGTTCATCATTTGTCATTTACTCAATCCTCCCTAATCTCAGTCTTCTCTTTTATTTTCACTCCCTTCAAACCCGCTGCATACTAGTGGCCTTCCCCTTCATCATTTGTCTTTTCCTCAATCCTGCATATTCTCAGTCTTCTCTTTCACTTTCACTCCCTGTAAAACTCCTGCATACTAGTGGCATTCCCCTTCATCATTTTTCCTTTCCTCAATCCTCCCTTTCTTCAGTCTTCTCTTTCACTTTCACTACTTGTAACCCCCTGCGTACTAGTGACATTCCCTTTCATCATTTGTCCTTTCCTCAATCCTCCCTATTCTCAGTCTTCTCTTTTACTTTCACTCCCTGTAACCGCCTGCATATTAGTGGCATTCCCGTTCATCATTTGTCATTTCCTCAATCCTCCCTATTCTCAGTCTTCTCTTTCACTTTCACTCATTTTAACCCACTGCACTTTCATCATTTGTCCTTTCCTCAATCCTCCCTATTCTCAGTCTTCTCTTTCATTTCACTCCCTCTAACCCCCTGTATACTAGTGGCATTCCCTTTCATCATTTGTCCTTTACTCAATCCTCCCTATTCTCAGTCTTCTCTTTCATTTTCACTACCTCTAACCCCCTGCATACTAGTGGCATTCGCCTTCATCATTTGTCCTTTCCTCAATCCTCACTATTCTCAGTCTTCTCTTTCACTTTCACTCCTTGTAAACCCCCTGCATACTAGTGGCATTCCCCTTCATCATTTGTCCTTTCCTCAATCCTCCCTATTCTCAGTCTTCACTTTCACTTTCACTCATTCTAACCCGCTGCACCTTCATCATTTGTCCTTTCCTCAATCCTTCCTATTCTCAGACTTCTCTTTCACTTTCACTCCCTCTAACCCCCTGCATACTAGTGGCATTAATTTTCATCATTTTTTATTTCCTCAATTCTCCCTATTCTCAGTTTTCTCTTTCACTTTCACTCCCTGTAAACCCCCTGCATACTAGTGGCATTCCCCTACATCATTTGTCCTTTCCCCAATCCTCCCTATTCTCAGTCTTCTATTTCACTTTCACTCCCTCTAACACCATGCATAATAGTGGCATTCCTCTTCGACATTTGTCCTTCCTTCAATCCTCATCTTTTGTCCTTTCCTCAATCCTCCCTATTCTCAGTCTTCGGTTTCACTTTCACTACTTGTAACACCCTGCGTACTACTAGCATTCCCTTTCATCATTTGTCCTTTCCTCAATCCTCCCTATTCTCAGTCTTCGCTTTCACTTTCAATCCCTGCAGCCCCCTGCATACTAGTGGCATCTCCCTTCATCTTTTGTCCTTTCTTCAATCCTCCCTATTCTCAGTCTTCGCTTTCACTTTCAATCCCTATAACCCCCTGCATACTAGTGGCATTCCCCTTCATCTTTTGTCCTTCCTTCAATCCTCCCTATTCTCATTCTTCTCTTTCATTTTCAATCCCTATAACCCCCTGCATACTAGTGGCATTCCCTTTCATCATTTGTCCTTTCCTCAATCCTCCCTATTCTCAGTCTTCGCTTTCACTTTCAATCCCTGCAGCCCCCTGCATAATAGTGGCATTCCCCTTCATCATTTGTCCTTTCCTCAATCTTCCCTATTCTCAGTCTTCTCTTTCATTTTCACTCCCTGTAACCCCTTGCATTCTAGTGTCATACCCTTCATCATTCGTCCTTTCCTCAATCCTCCCTATTCTCAGGCTTCGCTTTCACTTTCAATATCTGTAACCCCCTGCATACTAGAGGCATTCTTCTTCATCATTTGTCCTTTCCTCAATCCTCCCTATTCTCGGAATTCTCTTTCTCTTTCTCTTCCTCTAAACCCCTGCATACAAGTGGCATTCCCTTTCATCTTTTGCCCTTTCCTTAATCCTCCATATTCTCAGTCTTCTCTTTCCCTTTTAATCGCTGTAAACGCCCTGCATATTAGTGGCATTCCCGTTCATCATTTGTCATTTCCTCAATCCTTCCTATTCTCAGTCTTCTCTTTCATTTTCACTCCCTCTAAACCCTGTATACTAGTGGCATTCCCCTTCATCATTTCTCCTTTCCTCAATCCTTCCTATTCTCAGTCTTCTCTTTTACTTTCACTCCCTGTAACCCCCTGCATATTAGTGGCATTCCCGTTCATCATTTGTCATTTCCTCAATCCCCCCTATTCTCAGTTTTCTCTTTCACTTTCACTCCCTCTAACCCCCTGCATACTAGTGGCATTCGCCTTCATCATTTGTCCTTTACTCATTCCTCCCTATTCTCAGTCTTCTCTTTCACTTTCACTCCTTGTAACGCCGCTGCATACTAGTGGCATTCACCTTCATCATTTGTCCTTTCCTCAATCCTCCCTATTCTCAGTCTTCTCTTTCACTTTCACTCCTTGTAACCCCGCTGCATATTAGTAGGATTCCCCTTCATCATTTGTCCTTTCCTCAATCCTTCCTATTCTCAGTCTTCTCTTTCACTTTCACTCCTTGTAAACCACCTGCATACTAGAGGCATACCAATTCATCATTTTTCCTTTCCTCATTCCTCCGCTTTTTCAGTCTTCTCTTTCACTTTCACTCCCTGTAACCGCCTGCATATTAGTGGCATTCCCGTTCATCATTTGTCATTTCCTCAATCCTCCCTATTCTCAGTATTCTCTTTCACTTTCACTCATTCTAACCCGCAGCACCTTCATCATTTGTCCATTCCTCAATCCTCCCTATTCTCAGTCGTCTCTTTCACTTTCACTCCTTGTAAACCACCCGCATACTCGTGGCATTCCCCTTCATCATTTGTCCTTTCCTCAATCCTTCCTATTCTCCGTCTTCTCTTTTACTTTCACGCTTTGTAACCCCCTGCATATTAGTGGCATTCCCGTTCATCATTTGTCATTTACTCAATCCTCCCTAATCTCAGTCTTCTCTTTTATTTTCACTCCCTTCAAACCCGCTGCATACTAGTGGCCTTCCCCTTCATCATTTGTCTTTTCCTCAATCCTGCATATTCTCAGTCTTCTCTTTCACTTTCACTCCCTGTAAAACTCCTGCATACTAGTGGCATTCCCCTTCATCATTTTTCCTTTCCTCAATCCTCCCTTTCTTCAGTCTTCTCTTTCACTTTCACTACTTGTAACCCCCTGCGTACTAGTGACATTCCCTTTCATCATTTGTCCTTTCCTCAATCCTCCCTATTCTCAGTCTTCTCTTTTACTTTCACTCCCTGTAACCGCCTGCATATTAGTGGCATTCCCGTTCATCATTTGTCATTTCCTCAATCCTCCCTATTCTCAGTCTTCTCTTTCACTTTCACTCATTTTAACCCACTGCACTTTCATCATTTGTCCTTTCCTCAATCCTCCCTATTCTCAGTCTTCTCTTTCATTTCACTCCCTCTAACCCCCTGTATACTAGTGGCATTCCCTTTCATCATTTGTCCTTTACTCAATCCTCCCTATTCTCAGTCTTCTCTTTCATTTTCACTACCTCTAACCCCCTGCATACTAGTGGCATTCGCCTTCATCATTTGTCCTTTCCTCAATCCTCACTATTCTCAGTCTTCTCTTTCACTTTCACTCCTTGTAAACCCCCTGCATACTAGTGGCATTCCCCTTCATCATTTGTCCTTTCCTCAATCCTCCCTATTCTCAGTCTTCACTTTCACTTTCACTCATTCTAACCCGCTGCACCTTCATCATTTGTCCTTTCCTCAATCCTTCCTATTCTCAGACTTCTCTTTCACTTTCACTCCCTCTAACCCCCTGCATACTAGTGGCATTAATTTTCATCATTTTTTATTTCCTCAATTCTCCCTATTCTCAGTTTTCTCTTTCACTTTCACTCCCTGTAAACCCCCTGCATACTAGTGGCATTCCCCTACATCATTTGTCCTTTCCCCAATCCTCCCTATTCTCAGTCTTCTATTTCACTTTCACTCCCTCTAACACCATGCATAATAGTGGCATTCCTCTTCGACATTTGTCCTTCCTTCAATCCACATCTTTTGTCCTTTCCTCAATCCTCCCTATTCTCAGTCTTCGGTTTCACTTTCACTACTTGTAACACCCTGCGTACTACTAGCATTCCCTTTCATCATTTGTCCTTTCCTCAATCCTCCCTATTCTCAGTCTTCGCTTTCACTTTCAATCCCTGCAGCCCCCTGCATACTAGTGGCATCTCCCTTCATCTTTTGTCCTTTCTTCAATCCTCCCTATTCTCAGTCTTCGCTTTCACTTTCAATCCCTATAACCCCCTGCATACTAGTGGCATTCCCCTTCATCTTTTGTCCTTCCTTCAATCCTCCCTATTCTCATTCTTCTCTTTCATTTTCAATCCCTATAACCCCCTGCATACTAGTGGCATTCCCTTTCATCATTTGTCCTTTCCTCAATCCTCCCTATTCTCAGTCTTCGCTTTCACTTTCAATCCCTGCAGCCCCCTGCATAATAGTGGCATTCCCCTTCATCATTTGTCCTTTCCTCAATCTTCCCTATTCTCAGTCTTCTCTTTCATTTTCACTCCCTGTAACCCCTTGCATTCTAGTGTCATACCCTTCATCATTCGTCCTTTCCTCAATCCTCCCTATTCTCAGGCTTCGCTTTCACTTTCAATATCTGTAACCCCCTGCATACTAGAGGCATTCTTCTTCATCATTTGTCCTTTCCTCAATCCTCCCTATTCTCGGAATTCTCTTTCTCTTTCTCTTCCTCTAAACCCCTGCATACAAGTGGCATTCCCTTTCATCTTTTGCCCTTTCCTTAATCCTCCATATTCTCAGTCTTCTCTTTCCCTTTTACTCCCTGTAAACGCCCTGCATATTAGTGGCATTCCCGTTCATCATTTGTCATTTCCTCAATCCTTCCTATTCTCAGTCTTCTCTTTCACTTTCACTCCCTCTAAACCCTGTATACTAGTGGCATTCATCTTCATCATTTCTCCTTTCCTCAATCCTTCCTATTCTCAGTCTTCTCTTTTACTTTCACTCCCTGTAACCCCATGCATATTAGTGGCATTCCCGTTCATCATTTGTCATTTCCTCAATCCCCCCTATTCTCAGTCTTCTCTTTCACTTTCACTCCCTCTAACCCCCTGCATACTAGTGGCATTCGCCTTCATCATTTGTCCTTTACTCATTCCTCCCTATTCTCAGTCTTCTCTTTCACTTTCACTCCTTGTAACGCCGCTGCATACTAGTGGCATTCACCTTCATCATTTGTCCTTTCCTCATTCCTCCGCTTTTACAGTCTTCTCTTTCACTTTCACTCCCTGTAACCGCCTGCATATTAGTGGCATTCCCGTTCATCATTTGTCATTTCCTCAATCCTCCCTATTCTCAGTATTCTCTTTCACTTTCACTCATTCTAACCCGCAGCACCTTCATCATTTGTCCATTCCTCAATCCTCCCTATTCTCAGTCGTCTCTTTCACTTTCACTCCTTGTAAACCACCCGCATACTCGTGGCATTCCCCTTCATCATTTGTCCTTTCCTCAATCCTTCCTATTCTCCGTCTTCTCTTTTACTTTCACGCTCTGTAACCCCCTGCATATTAGTGGCATTCCCGTTCATCATTTGTCATTTACTCAATCCTCCCTAATCTCAGTCTTCTCTTTTATTTTCACTCCCTTCAAACCCGCTGCATACTAGTGGCATTCCCCTTCATCATTTGTCTTTTCCTCAATCCTGCATATTCTCAGTCTTCTCTTTCACTTTCACTCCCTGTAAAACTCCTGCATATTAGTGGCATTCCCGTTCATCATTTGTCATTTCCTCAATCCTCCCTATTCTCAGTCTTCTCTTTCACTTTCACTCATTTTAACCCACTGCACTTTCATCATTTGTCTTTTCCTCAATCCTCCCTATTCTCAGTCTTCTCTTTCACTTTCACTCCCTCTAACCCCCTGTATACTAGTGGCATTCCCTTTCATCATTTGTCCTTTACTCAATCCTCCCTATTCTCAGTCTTCTCTTTCATTTTCACTACCTCTAACCCCCTGCATACTAGTGGCATTCGCCTTCATCATTTGTCCTTTCCTCAATCCTCACTATTCTCAGTCTTCTCTTTCACTTTCACTCCTTGTAAACCCCCTGCATACTAGTGGCTTTCCCCTTCATCATTTGTCCTTTCCTCAATCCTCCCTATTCTCAGTCTTCACTTTCACTTTCACTCATTCTAACCCGCTGCACCTTCATCATTTGTCCTTTCCTCAATCCTTCCTATTCTCAGACTTCTCTTTCACTTTCACTCCCTCTAACCCCCTGTATACTAGTGGCATGTCCCTTCATCATTTGTCCTTTCCTCAATCCTCCCTATTCTCAGTCTTCTCTTTCACTTTCACTCCCTCTAACACCCTGTATACTAGTGGCATTCTTCTTCATCATTTGTCCTTTTCTCAATCCTTCCTATTCTCAGTCTTCTCTTTTACTTTCACTCCCTCTAACCCCCTGCATACTAGTGGCATTCTTCTTCATCATTTGTCCTTTCCTCAATCCTCCCTATTCACAGTCTTCTCTTTCACTTTCACTCCCTCTAACCCCCTGCATACTAGTCGCATTCTTCTTCATCATTTGTCCTTTCCTCAATCCTCCCTATTCTCAGTCTTCTCTTTCACTTTCTCTTCCTCTAAACCCCTGCATACAAGTGGCATTCCCTTTCATCTTTTGCCCTTTCCTCAATCCTCCATATTCTCAGTCTTCGCTTTCACTTTCAATATCTGTAACCCCCTGCATACTAGTGGCAATCCCCTTCATCATTTGTCCTTTCTTCAATCCTCCCAATCTCAGTCGTCGCTTTCACTTTCAATACCTGTAACCCCCTGCATACTAGTGGCATTCTCCTTCATCATTTGTCCTTACCTCAATCCTCCCTATTCTCAGTCTTCTCTTTCACTTTCACTCTCTCTAACCCCCTGCATCCTAGTGGCATTCTTCTTCATCATTTGTCCTTTTCTCAATCCTCCCTATTCTGTCTTCTCTTTCACTTTCTCTTCCTCTAAACCCCTGCATACAAGTGGCATTCCCTTTCATGTTTTGCCCTTTCCTTAATCATCCATATTCTCAGTCTTCTCTTTCACTTTCACTCATTCTAACCCCCTGCATCTTCATCATTTTTCCTTTCCTCAATACCCCCTATTTTCAGTCTTCTCTTTCACTTTCACTCCCTGTAAACCCCCTGCATACTAGTGGCATTCCCCTTCATCATTTTTTTTTTCCTCAATCCTCCCTATTCTCAGTCTTTGCTTTCACTTTCAATCCCTATAACCCCTTGCATACTAGTGGCATTCCCCTTCATCTTTTGTCCTTTCCTCAATCCTCCCTATTCTCAGGATTCTCTTTCACTTTCAATATCTGTAACCCCCTGCATACTAGTGGCAATCCCCTTCATCATTTTTCCTTTCTTCAATCCTCCCTATTCTCAGTCGTCGCTTTTACTTTCACTCCCTGTAACCCCCTGCATATTAGTAGCATTCCCGTTCATCATTTTTTCTTTCCTCAATCCTCCCTATTCACAGTCTTCTCATTCACTTTCACTCCCTGTAAACCTCCTGCATACTAGTGGCATTCCCCTTCATCATTTTTTCTTTCCTCAATCCTCCCTATTCCCAGTCTTCTCTTTCATATCACTCCCTCTAACCCCCTGCATACTAGTGGTATTCCCCTTCATAATTTGTCCTTTCCTCAATCCTCCCTATTCTCAGTCTTCTCTTTCATTTTCACTCCCTGTAAACCCCCAGCATACTAGTAGCATTCCCCTTCATTATTTGTCCTTTTCTCAATCCTCCCTATTCTCAGTCTTCTCTTTCATTTTCACTCCCTTCAAACCCCCTGCATACTAGTCGCATTCCCCTTCATCATTTGTCCTTTCCTCAATCCTTCCTATTCTCCGTCTTCTCTTTTACTTTCACTCCCTGTAAACCCCAGAATACTAGTGGCATTCCCTTTCATCATTTGTCCTTTCCTCAATCCTCCCTATTCTCAGTCTTCTCTTTCACTTTCACTCCTTGTAAACCACCTGCATATTAGTGGCATTCCCGTTCATCATTTGTCATTCCCTCAATCCTCCCTATTCTCAGTCTTCTCTTTCACTTTCACTCCATCTAACCCCCTGTATACTAGTGGCATTTCCCTTCATCATTTTTCCTTTCCTCAATCCTCCCTTTTCTCAGTCTTCTCTTTCACTTTCACTCCCTCTAACCCCCTGTATACTAGTGGCATTTCCCTTCATCATTTTTCCTTTCCTCAATCCTTCCTATTCTCAGTCTTCTCTTTCACTTTCACTACTTGTAACCCCCTGAATATTAGTGGCATTCCCGTTCATCATTTGTCCTTTCCTCAATCCTCCCTATTCTCAATCTTCTCTTTCACTTTCACTCATTCTAACACGCTGCACCTTCATCATTTTTCCTTTCCTCAATCCTCCCTATTCTCAGTCTTCTCTTTCACTTTCACTCCTTGTAAACCACCTGCATATTAGTGGCATTCCCGTTCATCATTTGTCCTTTCCTCAATCCCCCCTATTCTCAGTCTTCTCTTTCACTTTCACTCTTTCTAACACGCTGCACCTTCATCATTTTTCCTTTCCTCAATCCTCCCTATTCTCCGTCTTCTCTTTCGCTTTCACTCCATGTAAACCTCCTGCATACTAGTGGCATTCCCCTTCATCATTTTTCCTTTTCTCAATCCTCCCTTTTCTCAGTCTTCTCTTTCACTTTCACTACTTGTAACCCCCTGCGTACTAGTGGCATTCCCATTCATCATTTGTCCTTTCCTCAATCTTCCCAATTCTCAGTCTTCTCTTTCACTTTCACTCTCTCTTACCCCCTGCATACTAGTGGCATTGCCCTTCATCATTTGTCTTTTCCTCAATCCTCCCTTTTCTCAGTCTTCTCTTTCACTTTCACTCCCTGTAAACCCCCTGCATAGTGGTGGCATTCCTCTTCATCATTTGTCCTTTCCTCAATCCTCCCTATTCTCAGTCTTCTCTTTCAATTTCACTCACTCTAACCCCCTGCATACTAGTGGCATTCAATTCATCATTTGTCCTTTCCTCATTCCTCCCTATTCTCAGTCTTCTCTTTCACTTTCACTCCCTGTAAACCCCCTGCATACTAGTGGCATTCCTCTTCATCATTTGTCCTTTCCTCAATCCTCCCTATTCTCAGTCTTCTCTTTCAATTTCACCCACCCTGAATCCATCATCAAAATGAAAACATCCTCTATCAAGTGTTCTAAGAAATAGGACTCAAGATAAACCTTTCCAAAACAGAAACTATGATCTGGAATTGGAATGAATGCAATGATGGCACCTACCCTGAATCCATCATCAAAATGAAAACACCCTCTATCAAGTGTTCTAAGAAATAGGACTCAAGATAAACCTTTCCAAAGCAGAAACTATGATCTGGAATTGGAATGAATGCAATGATGGCACCTACCCTGAATCCATCATCAAAATGAAAACACCCTCTATCAAGTGTTCTAAGAAATAGGCCTCAAAATAAACCTTTCCAAACAGAAATTATGATCTCGAATTAGAACGATAGCAATGATGGATTTTTACGTTAAAAAATACGTCAATAACCGTCATTATTTTTGCACCAACGTAATACTAAACACTTTAAATACTTCGCCGCATGAATCAGTTATAACAAATTTAGTATAAAAGAAAGAAAACTAAATAGAGTATAGACTACGCTAGACGTATTTTCGTCCAACACCTCAAATTTTACAAACCCTAAACATCAAAACCTGAAAACTCGAATCATGTTCTTAAATACTTTCTTCAGATCGAGACTTTCTTGTGGAAGTTATTTATGGCGCCAAACCCGTTTAGTAATATCTAGTGTCAGCTGTATGCAACCACTTTCTAAGATCAATGGATGATAACCCTAACTCATAAGGATCATCTTTCTTTGAACAGTGAACTGGCGTTACATATTCACAAGTAGAGGACCGTACCAAATAACAGAATCCCCATCATTTGCGGTCTACCAACAGCAGCGGCAACTAAAATTGATATCCCATGTAACTCGAAGAGAAAGTAATGGAATAATTAATTTGATGTTATACACAACTTCAAACGAAAGGCTAGGAAGGAAACCCACATCAAGACCAGAAAGGCCCATAACAGCTACTAGACTTGAGAAATCTATTCTCCTGAAAAGTTGTTTTAATAGCAAAATTTTATGATTTTCAACTGAAAGCAGATCTGATTGTTCGTCAATGAATGCTGACTTGAGAAACCTCTTTTCCCGAGTTGTTTGAAGAGGAAGATTTCATAAATTTCAACCGAAAGCCGTTCTGACTCCTATGTCAATGAAAGTCAAATGTTTCCTTATAAGGAAATGACTAAGTTTAATATTACCATTGCTTAAAGCGTTACAGGTTTTGTTTTTATTTCTAGCGCTCTTAATATTTCTTAAAAAATATTCTCAACTATTTTGGGAAACCAATTTCAAATAACACCATTCGTTTTCTTTTTTTTTTTTTAAGTTATATTTTATACCGCCATTTTTAGCTGCTGATCTAAAACTTTAGACCCATTAATTATTATTGATTAATTCATCTCATTTGCAAGACTTAATCAGTGAATATTTTTTTCCGAATTTATTAAACTATTTCTGGTTTGGGAGTCAATAACTCTAAGTGTATCATCATACAAGAAATTAATTAAGCAGTCGCCATATTTGCTTTCGAAACTAAGAGTTGATACATTTAGCATAGTCTGAGCTTAAGAAACGGTGACACCCAAGTTTACAGAATAGAAAATGCATGCCGAGTTCAAATTCCATCTGTTACTGTTTACACTCAGCTCAAAGTAATGCCCTTTTCAAAGGCATAAAACCATGTATTTTACTCGAGCTATCCGTCAAACAGCAGAAATAGGTGTTTAGACTTGATTAGTAACCAGTCTAGGAAAAAAGGAATTTGAACACATGAGATGAATTCATTCCTTTCTTTGTATAAAGGGTTGAAAAATAGAGGATTGGATTGCCCCAAAACTTTCCAATGTCCCTTGATGCCAAGAACTTCGAATAGACAAGGTTAAATCCATAATTGTTGAAATTCTTCACGTTTCTTTTAAAGACATGCCTAAGCATTCTTTCTACAGCTTTGGGTGGCTGGGTTTTTGAATTCAGAGTTTTCCTTCATCTAGGCTCACTGCCGACCAAGGTAATATAGACCAATCAGTCATGCTATTTAACCCATAGCTGAGGGTAGATGAAACGGACTCCCCAAGTGTATTTGTGTGAAAGTAACTGGAAGAAACCCGAACAGAATTCCAATACGTTTCGCCTATTTCTTGTTCTGGTTAGGGAATCATTACAAACATCCACATCTTCATTCAGCTGACCACCCTAAAACCCTTTTTGATAATTATGACTGTCTCGCAAGATGAAAGATATTAGATTCGTGCAAAAATAATGTCGTTTTCTCAAATATTAACATATGTGAGAAAACGACATTATTTTTGCACCTAATAGTTCATATTAATATTACTGGCTCCAATAATGAATAATGATTTTTTTTTTTTGCTCAGCGAAAATTGATTGTTGGTATGAACTCATTTTCCAAAATTTTTCCAAAGGACAAAATATTAGATTTTTCCATTTAATGGCTTCCTATTCGGGCCAAGAACTATTCAGAATCAACTTGTGCCCGCTTATAACAAGCTTAGATATTCATTCTTAAACAGATCCTCTCGGTTACCTTTTTTCCTGAATGACGATTGTTGGATTCACTGTAGACGAAGGTCGTTTTCAAGTAAACCCTGTATCTTTTAGGTGAGGCCCCACTTCCTTCACCTTGACACTAATTTCACAAATGGTGGGACCTTTGGAAATGCATAGCTCTCTATTTGTATTAGGTTGGTGCAAAAATAATGACGTAATAATGTCGTTTTTTGACGTTAAAAAATACGTCAAAAAACGACATTATTACATGTTTGGAAACCGCCCCCCCACGTACTTGCCCCACAGTCAGCCAAACCCAATTGAGATATTTTTCGCACTAACACTGATTGCTCTCAGTCTAGAACTTCAGTGTTAGGGTTACGGTTAGGGTTGGGGTTAGGTTTAGGGTTACCCTAACCCTAACACTTAACCCTAACCCCTTACCCTAAGCCCCATACGTAACCCTAATCCCTAGCGCTAGCCCCAACCCTAACACCAACTCTTAACCCTAAATCCTAACCCCTAACCGCAACCCTAACCCTAACCCTAGCCCCAACGCTAACCCCAACCCTAACCCTAACCCCTAACCCTACCCTAGCCCAACCCTGTCCCTAAACCCTAACTCTAACACCTAACCGAAGCCCCAAACCTAACCCTAACCCCAACCCCTAACCCTAACCTCTAGCCCCAAACCTAACCCCTAATCCTGACCACTAACCCTAATCCCACACTTAACCCAACCCTAAACGTAACCCTAACTCCAACCGCTATTCCTCCCCCTATGACGATGAAATCGCTCAAAATACAATTTTAGAATGGTGTGCAGCAGAAAAATAGAAGAGACAGATTAACAAATCCTGAGTCCCCCCCCCAGCTACCAGACCGTCTCCTGCAATCGATGTATAAGAAAAACAAAGTCTGCTTCTTCCGTAGCGAACTCGAAAACAACCCAAATGTGCGGTTTTATGTCAAGCTATTAAAGAAACGTAAATATATCAACTGATGTCTGGTCACTGTACGAGTGCTACTTGTTATATGAAACACATTATTACCTACCACACAGTCACGTCACCAGCGACTAAAGAGTTTCCCCTGTGGCACTATTGTGACATTGGTAGTCGGAAAACCCCGTATAGGAATTGGAAAATTGGAATGGTTAAAAAAAACGTTAAAATCGTTACGGTGAAAACATGAGTTGAAATATGGAGCAGGGAAAAAAGAGAAATGTTTTTTTTCCCTGATAAACTGATGGGCAAATGAATGTGTTATGAATCCACAAAGCCGGAATGTAACCAGTCTATAATATGTCCTTAGGAATGATGAATGTTAAAATTCTTTGACATCAGAAAAATAGAAATAATTTTTAGACACAAATGTTTTGTTATCGGGAATATTATTGTTGTTGAAGAATGTATTGTTTTGAATAACTTACTGCTTTGTTTGAGGGTCTGTGTGGTTTCTTCAAAGTTGGAGAAAATAATTGATATGAATATTAATGAGTTCTGGGTTCAGTAGGAATCGGGCAAAATGCATGTAAACAGAGCGCTTATTTGAAGTCAGCAGTTGGAGCGAAAACCGAGACGAGTCAGCCGTGGACGATGGAGCTGACCTGCTGTAGACAGAATTCTTGATCGATCTATTTCTTTGGTGTATGTTTTTAACCCGCTCCAAGTTTTAGAAGAAAGAGAGACGGTGCCACGATAGAGAGTTTAACTGGAAGGATTAATTTTGTTGTATCAACGACTATATAAACCAACTGAAAATTAATCCAGCGACCTTATTTGTTATTTACTTATTTTATTTGTACTTTCGCCAGGGGAAGCGTTCTTTGTCCTTTTGTAGCATGGTTCCACCGCAGCTCAATTAAGCGCTCAAGTACGGTTAAAATTCAGTCTTCATTGCTCTGTTATCAAGGAACACAACTTGAGCAGATCAGTAGAAGGAACAAAGCAGCCAGCAGATAACCATCAGTTGCCCGGCGGCAGTACTGACCAGCGTGGGAAGGACCCAGGATCGACCCGGGCTGGCCATGCTATATCCACATAAGTCTTTGCTGATGAAGAGAAGGGCTACACACACAGCAGGATTAAAAGCAAGACCTTTCAAATGGTATGGGGGAACTTTCTTTTAATGTTAATGGTCATCTAGCCCAATGGAGTAGACTAGACTCTATAACCCTGTCTGCAGTGAGTGCAATGATGACACGACCTCACTGGGTGGAGAGCTTCCTAGGAGGAACGGCCAGATTGGAATGTTCATTTGAGTGAATTAACGGCTATTTTACGTGATCAAGACGAACCTTCAATTTAGAGTAAATCGGCTGTAGTTTGATCTTGAGAGGGACACATAAACTCTCCGACTTTCAACCGAAGTATGTATAGATAACTAGCATTTGATTGATGATGATTATGATGATGATGAATTTATCAAGTACATAGATTGTTAATATAATTATTGTAGAAAAAAATCAGTAACGGTTTTACAACAGAGAAACATCAAAATTTATCCTTATCTTCATTGAATAATGTAAATAATACAAGTAACCAAAATACCTCATCTCAGAGATATAGACAGATATATAGAGAGACATAGACATAAAGGCCGGGGCGTACAACGGCCAAAACGTTGTAAATATTGCAATGAAGGTAAGGATAACAGTCCGAATAATGTAAATAATGCAAGTAATCATAATACTTCATCTCAGAGATATACATAGATATATAGAGAGACGAAGACATAAAGGCCGGGGCATACAACGGCCGAAACGTTGTAAATATTGCAATGAAGGTAAGGATAACAGACCGAATAATGTAAATAATGCAAGTAATCATAATACCTCATCTCAGAGATATAGACAGATATATAGAGAGACATAGACATAAAGGCCGGAGCATACAACGGCCAAAACGTTGTGAATATGGCAATGAAGGTGATGATAACAGTCCGAATAATGTAAATAATACAAGTAATCATAATACCTCATCTCAGAGATATAGACAGATATATAGAGAGACATAGACATAAAGGCCGGGGCGTACAACGGCCGAAACGTTGTAAATATTGCAATGAAGGTGAGGATAACAGTCCGAATAATGTAAATAATACAAGTAACCAAAATACCTCATCTCAGAGATATAGACAGATATATAGAGAGACATAGACATAAAGGCCGGGGCGTACAACGGCCGAAACGTTGTAAATATTGCAATGAAGGTAAGGATAACAGTCCGAATAATGTAAATAATGCAAGTAATCATAATACTTCATGTCAGAGATATAGACAGATATATAGAGAGACATAGACATAAAGGCCGGAGTGTAGAACAGCCGAAACGTTGTGAATATTGCAATGAATGTGAGGATAACAGTCCGAATAATGTAAATTAAGTAAGTAACCTTCACGTAAGTTGAATTTTTTTTTAAATCAACGGCTTTAAGTCGGAATCTAAATTTACGTCCTACTCGCAGAAATTTAAACAGAGGACGATTATTTGAATTATGTAATTAAATTGTATTATGATAGAAATGCACTGAAAATTGAGAAGTAATGAATTATCTGGCATCAGAAACGAATGTCAACATTCTGGAACAACAATGATAATAAATAATTTCTATTTTGCAAAAGAAATGAGAAATGGCTGGCCTCTCCTGTCAACTTACACTTGTTTCACACGAAATGACTTGTAAATCGAGAAGGAACAAAAAATGTGTCAATTTTGAAAGTGTCATGGCTCGTAATTCAATGACAGCCTCTTTCTGAACATTTTTATACGAAAATATTGAAGAAACAAATAAAGTCTCAATGGGGATCTTATTACTTCCTTATTTTCTTCTAAAATCTTCGAGTGCAAAATGCATAAAAATGCCATCATAACACAATTCCTTTTTTCAAGGATTTTTCAATGACAAACCGATATTTCGACCTGATTATCTCCCCTTTATTTCCCGGTCATGTAATTTTTTTTTTTTTTTTCGTACTGCTGTCAATATCATTTTACTTAAATGTTTTACACCGTATTTTTTTTTAAATCTTTTTAAAAGTTTTTCAGCCATCAAATTCGATCACAATTGACTTGTAAAAACCACTTCAG
>OZ010607.1:11070490-11142990 GCA_963932145.1 Acanthosepion lycidas | reverse complement strand
TGAGTGCTGGTGTTCATAAAATACATTGGTGACGTCCGGTGGCCGTTATAACTAAAGACTCCAATGTTAAAATAAAACTATTTATTTTTCAACCGCAAACAAAATTTAACAAAAACAAAGAATTAAAAGTCAACCAAAGATAATTAATCATTTCAGTTAATACCTTGTTAGTAGCGTGGTTTGGTTTAATGTCAGGTCAACCCTAAATCAAAACACAAATCATTGACGCACAATAATTCACACTAATTCGTCTGGATAGTTACACTCAATCATCACTGCAGTCAGTAGCCTGACACCGCAATTTATACACCTGGCGGTAAATATATATTAATAAGTCCAGAGTGTCACTATCGAACATCGGTGTCGGTATTTACTCATTTTTCCTTTACAAATAGTGCTTGATGTATTATATCAGAATTATTAAGTATATATTAACAATAATAGGTATTATTTCTCAAAGGCAGCACGACTTGGATTTCTCTACTCGGCACCTGAAGATTGTGTCATGCATTAAACAAACTCCAATTCGTGCTACCCATGAAGAATAATCTCTCTCTCCCTCTCTCTCTCTCTCTCTCTCTCTCTCTCTATATATATATATATATATATATATATATATAACAAGCAGAATTTTTTTCTCTTGATGATGGTCATGCTAGCCGAAACTAGTTGAAAGAATAAAACCGCAAAAATATTAATATACAATAGAGTATTTCTGAAAAGTTTAATTTTTTAATTTCTCAATATTTTTATTGTTCAAACCACATATGTATATGTGTGTGTGTTGCGCGCGTGAGTGTGAAAATATATAGAAATCGCTAGGTAAATAATAATGAATATTCTTATAAAAACGCGTAAATTTCATGAATTAGTTATTCCAAAAATTTCGCTAGAAGACGGAACAGAGCTTGGTAATTTAATTCAATTTAATTCTAATAATTATATTGAAGTTTTCAGCTCCTGTTTTGAAACATGAGAACTCTTATGAAGCGAATGAATAATATTTTTAAATAAATAATTATATATATATATATATATATATATATATATATATATATATATATATATAAAATAAACCTACCTAGGTTTCAACTAAATGGATCTTCAGGTTAATCTGCATAGGTAGGTTGTTCCTGGCTCTTTAAGCTTTATTTTATTTATCCCTGCTCTACTTAGCGTATTAAGCACTCTACATTTCTTGTTTGGGGTTATTTCTATGGACTAAAAACTGAAGGCACTAGACGATTTGTTTCGCCCTGTTCGGATGTTTCGAGTTTTTTCTTTTTTTGTTTTCAATTTGTATCTTTGGTTACCAATTTATTTTGATAGACTTACAAGTTTATTTGAAATATTCGCAGAAATCCATTTGTAGAGACTCCATTCTTCGAATGCTTTGCAATTTGTCGGCAGTGATCTTTTCCTAGCTTCATTAAACGTTTCGTGTTTTTCAATATCAGTCTCTTTCCTCCTGGTAACCCGATTGTATTGATCCGTGTTTTTTCCACCGACTCTTGTAAGTAGTATAACACACACACACACACACACACACACATATATATATATATATATATATATATATATATATATATATATATATATATATATAAACAAAAAAGGCTCAAATATTGATATCCCATGCTTATAATTTATTTTTATAGATCATAACCAGGTATAACCATATACCTGGATTCTATTCTCTTGGAAATTTTGTTTATATAGGTATATAGATATATATTTATATATTTTATACATATATATATATGTGTGTGTGTGTGTGTATTGACCACTAATATTATCTATCTATCTATCTATCTATGTATATATATATATATATATATATATATATATGCGCGCGCGCGCGTGTGTGTGTGTGTGTGTGTGTATGTGTTATATTTAATGAATGCAAGTGTTTGAGTAGGTATGTCTGTTTTTATAATGTACAATCTTCAGCTTCCAGTCAGGATTTTTCCACTAAATATGCTGTATATAGAAATGAGATATAATGTTAAATTCTAAATATAATCTATTAATTCCTTACACACACACACATACGCACACATACAGACACACGCGCGCACATACACACATGTATATATATTATTATGCTATTCAATAATGTTTTCACAATTAAAATTTCTCTTACCCAACGGATGTCGGTGAAACTGTGTTAGCCAATCCCGCCACTTTTATGCTATCTAGGATGTTTTAATTTTTTTATTTCAAATATTCGCAGAAATCCATTTGTAGAGACTCTATTTTTCGAATGCTTTGCGATTTGTCGTCAGTGATCTTTTCCTGGCTTCATTAAATGTTTCAGGTTTTTCAATATCAGTCTCTTTCCCCCAGGTAAAAGCTCTCAAATTGGTGATCACTTGCTAAATCTCTTTTCTTAGCGTTTTTTTCCCCCATTTTGGTTGTTACTTTTTTTTTTGTAGTGAATCGACCGTTCTCACATCAGCCAATGAAATTGCGCCGCGCTAGCATATTACTCCATGGGTTTGTTTCTTCAATATTTTTGGGAGGCCATTTCAAGTTATTCACCTTTACTATGGAAAATCCGTATTTACTGTCATCTTTCTCTCTCTCTTTCTCTTCCTTAATTTTATACAACAGTTATTAGCTTATATTCGTCGTTAAACCAGCTCCTGTCTGTAGTGTAATAGCAAAAAATAACGAATTAAACTCATTTTTAAAATCTTTTACGGCGAGCAAAAGATAATATTCAACCTTATCTTGTTATTATGTAACTTCGTGTGATTTTTTGAAAGACAATTCGAGGATTGTTTATCATATTGCAAATAAATAATAAGATGAATGTTATTCATATTTATCTCTATCTATAAAAGGCAGGATGTGTGTGTGTGTGTGTGTGTAACGAATGCACAGCCGCAATTTTCGACGGATTTGCACCAAAATTTACATGCACATGCTCCAAGTTAGCGATAAGGCCAAGACCTATTTGGCATTTCCCAACTCCCATCGATAGTGGAAATAATCGATTTTTTCATGCTTCTACGGCAGTTTTCATGTAGTTTGCGGCCATTTTCTACTGGCCAGAGTGAGAGCCTGTAGCTGGCTGCCACGAATAGGCAGGAAGATTCTATTGGCCTGCGTGAGAACCAACAGGTGACTGCCACGAATGTTAACTAGCATGCTAGCATGCAAAAAATCGATAGCTGCATTTGTCACGAGTGGGAAAAATTTAAATCTGCATGGCACTTTACTCCAATTGGCTCATTCGCTTGCTTAAACTCAACGTTGATTCTGATTCTGTAGAACTGGGTTCGGTGTGAAAAAGTAGTTGTTAACATTCTTTTTTCATTCTGTTTTTCCAGTTACGAGTCCTTTTATAAAGCTGATCGTTTTGTGTTCATTTTGCTTAGTTCTTTTTTCGTAACAGATTTAATGTTTAGTATAGAGCTTAGAAAAAATTCGCAGTGTGAGATGGGCAAGAAGTAAGGCATGTAGCAACATCAGCACGGCAAAGGGCACTCCTTTAAAGGCAAGGAAGGGCAAAAATATTTTAAGTCAAGTGATAGCGATTGCTGTATGAGTCGTACAATTTTTGAATCAAGCACGGGCAACGTCGCCCCATGCTGCTAGTTTCAGATAATTTCAGATTATTCAGTATTGCCGTGGGTCGTAACAAAGATACTACCAGAAAAGAGAAAACGTATTTTGGGGAATAATTTAAATATCAATTTGCATAAAATTTCAAGAATATTTTTTACTCATTTTTATTTATTAGACATTAAATTATATCACTTAGCATCCTCCATAACTTTCCTAGACTTTACAGCTAACCTGATAAATATTTCTAAATTTATGCTCTTTTCTATAAATCCTTGTTACAAAATAGAATCCTTGCATATGCCTTAACAAATTTTCTCAAATGACGAAATGTGTCACCTGAGATAATTTTTTCTGTTCTTTTTATTCCCATATATGTATGTATACATCCTACTCGCATATCTTACATATATATATATATATATATATATATATATATATATATATATATATATATATATATATATATATATTGATGCATGATTTATTAAATAATATAGACAAGTTTTGTCTATTTATTTTAAGTAAATTCCTTCCATATTGTCTGATAAGCTTAATAACATTGTCATTGAATAATGAAAGAAAAAAACCATATTGATACATGTTTTTTAATCCTCGGCTTACCTAAGCCATTATGAAAGATGAAAATTATATTTCAATATATTAAACAATATACGGACAAAACAATAATGAAAGATTTCCAAGCAACGACAAACTCATGTATACGAGATGCAGAACCGAAAATCGCACCGCAGCTCGTGATGTAACACATGATCACGCGAGAGAGAAAATGAGAAGTATTATGTCTGGGAAGACGTTGGTATAAACCAATGGCTTCTGCTATCAATTATAGGCATTTAAGAATATTTCTGGAGATTTCATAGTTTATTTTGTTCTGGTTAGTTTTCAGCTGTTTTATGTATATAGCTTCAAGAATTTTTAGTTTTTGTTTATTGCTTTCATGTTTAAGTATAGTTGTGTTTTCAACAAGGATTATCACGAATTGTGCATGCGGCCAGGCATGATGCTTTAAATGCCTAAAAATATAGAGTCAAGCGTCGTGAAAGCGAGTTTGTAGTGTGACCAACATAAATATTATTTAATCCATTGGAGATTCAATTGCAATTGAATTTGTAAACTATGTTGTTTTTTTTTTTTTGTTTTTGTTTTTTTGTTTTTTGCAAACCGCTAACAGGGGTGGGGAACAATATGAAAGGAATTTACTTAAAATATACAAAACTTGTCTATATTATTTAATTAAACATGCATCAATAAAAAATGCTGCCTAAATAAACACACACACATACAATATATATATATATATATATATATATATATATATATATATATATATATATAGTGTATTGAGGCAGCAGATCATTATTTAAAATATATTGTTAAATATAACAGACAAAGAATGCCTATTATTTTTTATCATGGGCCGTTCTAAGTTTCGTATAGTGGCTTTTATTTCGGGTGAAAATAAGGACAAAAATTGTCCAACATCTGGAAAAGATTTTTATGAAGCTGTTCCTCGATCTAAAATTTCGCTTCACATAAGCCATCTTCAGCGTGGTTATACGGACATTTAAATAAAGATATTCACCATCAAATATTTTTGTCTTTATTTTCATCCCAATGTTTATCTGTTTAAATATATATATATATATATATATATATATATATATATATATATATATATATATATATATATATATATATTCTCATCCACAGACAGACTGTTTCGCTTTATCACAGCTCATAATTGTGGCTAGACGTCCGGTTGCCTCTAGCTAGGATCGAAACCAGACAGTCGAGGGTTCTACCACTAAGCCATTGGCGCAAGGCAGGAATGAAGGCGAATTTAAGCGTATTCATTTTAGATAAACACACAGTGACCGAGAGAACTCGATTCGATTTACCGAAGAGTCTTGCATTATCAGCCGCAACAGTCACTGTTTACAAACGCACACTTCCTCCCCAGAGAACTCGACGGAAATAGATTTTTCACGAGCATGTATATTGTCATCCACAGACAGACTGTTTCGCTGTATCAAAGCTCATCGGTGTGGCTAGACGTCCGGTTGCCTCAAGCTAGAATTGAAACCCGACTGAATTGGCGTCAGTCGGGGATTCTACCGTTGGCCCGAATGAATTTTAAACGTATTTTTAGATAAACACACAGTGACTGAGAGAACTCAATTCGATTTACCGAAGAGTCTTGCATTATTAGCCGTAATAGTGACTGTTTACAAACGCACACTTCCTCCCCAGAGAGCTCAACCGAAATAAATTTTTCACGAATATATATATATATATATATATATGGAGGAGCCGTGGGATTTGTCTCTTCCGTTCAATGCGTGTAGAGCAAGTTTAAGGATTTTACCCATTGAATGAATGTGACGGGCAATGATATCATGAGAGCATCCCATCTGCTGGGCCAATTCACGTGTGGTATCGCGCCGATCCTCGTGGCTCCTTCGTTCTCATTGAATTGAACAGGTCGATCGGAAGGTGGAGGGTATGAAATGTCAAAGTTAGCTATCTTGAAACCTGAAAACCATTTCTGTGCAGGTCTTTCTTCAGTTGCGTCTTCTCCGCTCGCCGTACAAATGTCTCGAAGGACTTTGACAGCGTTAGATCTTAGATTTAAAGCGAAGAGAAGAAGATGCCAAAAATAGTTATCTGTGGTTATTTTTTTGCAGTGTTTGTTAACTTTTTAATCATTATTTATTATTGTTATGGGACCTTACCCATAATAACATAATGGACTATTCCATACGTAATAAATACTGCGCCTCAAGAGGAAGCAGGTAGTTCCGCCCAAATCCGGGTGACCGGCTGACCGGCTGACCGGTTGAACTCTCTGCCTTCGGGCGGGGAGGAACCCGAACGAGGCTACGCCGAAGGGCGGAGTCTTTTTCGGGGAGGTAAACCGACCCTGAACCCGTTTATACGGGTTCAAAGGTCATATTTTTGGCCGAGCTCACGGGCTCGGAGATCCCACGTTAAACCGGCCTTGTGCCACATGATGCCCTCGTGGTGGGGTGACTAAATACCGTTCAGTCTGAAGTCTGGAGTGAAGTCAGAGTTAGCGAGTCAGTTAGTCGAGTCAGAGGCACTCCGAAGCATAGTCGCGTTCATACAATTACTACTAAACCTGATTGTTCGTACTAACACTTTTCTACCTCTCTGTATATATTCCTATTTGTAATATATCTTTGTTATTCCATATCCGCCTTCGAGTTCTTCTTTATTGGTTCTACCTTGGACTATCACCGTGGTACAAGGATAATTATTGATTACTTAATAATTTGTAGCTGATTTTTATCATTGTGGCGGGATTCGCAAATCGGATTTTAACTTTTTGCATATGTTGGTTATAAGAGAAATAAAGTGTAGAGCAAAGAGTCATACAGAAAACATGTTAACTGACCAAATTAGTAACATGATAATTTATCAAGATCATATCTTCCTCAGTGTCAACACTAAAGGCAAATAAGGTCTTCATTAACAATGTCTTACTCAACAAATGAAAAAAACGTAGTCTAAGAGAGATAAAGTAACAACTCCTCGGAGAGCTAATTTCCTTATGCAAAGGGAACATACCATGGCCATTATATCAAAGAAAGGAAAAAGCATAATGGTCCATTCTGACCGATTAAGACCCAGAATTTAAGAGGAAGATGTGAGGTTGACAGAGAAGAAAGGATGAGTTCTTCAGATTATTATAATGTAATAAAAGATGAGCCTATGGATGACAGCAGGAGTATCTCAGACATGGAAGACAATGAAATAAGACTAAGATCTCCATTAAAAAGAACAGGAAGGTCAAGAACAATCAAAGGCATTGAACCTCTTTGGCACAGGGAGGTGTAATGAGATTAGCAAATAGGTTTTTACCTATTTGCTTATGTTGGTTATAGGAGAAATAAAGTGTAGAGTCAGGCAGGAGGAAGTTGACTACTGATCACATGTCATGGAACAACACTATATAACGCATGATTTAAGAAGTCATTCTGCTTCTGGTGCAGGCATGCTGATGGGGATAAAATATCAGACAGGCATCACCAACAATGGCATGAAAGGGAATAGTCTGTTTCATGCTTGAATGCAATCTTCAGGCCATGTGTGTTGGATAGTAGATAGACTATTTATATATGGTGGTCAATGGGGCATTATGTTCAGGTATTTCTGGTTTACTGAGTTATCCTAATGGTTATTAGTTAGGTGTGAACGGTTATATTTTAAACTATTCTAAATGTTATTGAGTAGAAATAATCATGAACTAGAAATGAGGCTATTTTATAGTGTTGTTTGCTAAATTTTAACTCATTATTTGATATTCTTTACTTAGGGTATTTTGTATTTATTCATTAATTATTGATTATTATTTAAATTTTTTGCAGGATTTTGCTATCTTATTTGATAATTAGATAGATAAATAGATAGGTATTAACAGACAGATTATATATATATATATATATATATATATATATATATATATATATATGTGTGTGTGTGTGTGTGTGTGTGTGTGTGTGTGTGTGTGTGTGTGTGTGTAGAGAGAGAAAGAGAGAGAGAGGATAGATAGATAGATAGATAGATAGATAGATAGATAGATAGATAGATAGATAGATATGAACAGAGAGATTATATATATATATATATATATATATATATATATATATATATATATATGCTCCTGAAAAATTTATTTCGGATTGAGCTCTCTGGGGAAGGAAATGTGTCTTTGTAAACAATGACTATTACGGCTGATAATGCAATATTCTTCGGTAAAGCGAATCGAGTCACTGTGTGTTCATCTAAAAATAAGTAGGCTTAAAATTCGCCTTCTTCCCTGCCGTGTGACAACGGCTTAGGGGTAAAATCTCCGACGTTTCCGGCTTTCGATCCTAGGTAGAGGACGTCTAGCTGTGAGCTCCTGAGCTGTGATACAGCGAAACAGACTGTATGTGGATAACAATATACGCCCTTTCTCTTTGGAAGAAAGGAAATTTGCCAGCTGCTGCTAATTAACGCTAAAAGATCTTGCCTATTAATTAAGCCGGTAATGCTTATATATATATATATATATATATATATATATATATATATATATATATATATAGTTATTTACTTAAAAATTATAATATAAATATGTTACAAAAATAGCCATTTTGTTTCAACACCTCTGGTATCTTATCAAGTGATGATGTTGAATGTAGATTGTAGAATAAAGGTTTTAAAAGGTTCAAATTAATTAACCACCCCTCGTAAGGGGAAACGCTGTTACATGAGCTGAAATGAAAATTTAATCTTTATTAAGTTTAAAATTTTAAAATTATTGAGGAAAAAAGAAAAAATACATGTTATTCTATTCATTTTGTTTCTATTGAAATTATGTTGGAATAAACGTTAAGATCGACTGCCCTTAACTTAATGACAACATGGATACAGGTGTAGACATGGGATTATGACATCTTGCAAAAGACAATACAAACACAATCAGATTATAATACATGAGCATGCAGACATATTTAGATATATAAATACAAAAAAAGTGACGAGACAGGAAATATTTGCACGACATTTTATAAAAAAAAAATTTAAACCACACACATACACAATGAAATGTGCATGCAATTTGCTATACACAGACACCGAAAAAGATACGTACATATGCCCACATACATTGACATAGACACTCGGATGTAACACTCAAGAAATATTCAAGATTGAAGGTGTTATTAAACGAATTCTAACAACATATTAAAACATGAATTTAAATGGGCCAAGATAGATATACACAGAGAAAGATGGTCTAATAGAACAGAGAAACAAACAATAGGTAAAGAAAGGTCATTAAAATAGATATATACGTATAAAAATAACACCATCTAATATATAAAAAACGAAAGTTCCAAACACACATATACGCCTTATTATACATTAAGTGAAAGAAAATAACTACTTATAAATATGTGTACAGTGTACATACATTCATCACTACAGACAGAAGTGCAGAAAAGCAAACCTATAGACAAACGTATACACATATATATATATATATATATCTACACATATACACACATACACATACGCATACACATATATACAGAATCAAGCATAAATATATCAACCTACATAGCAACTTAAAAAGTAAACAAACCAAATATAAATATATATACAGACATACACATACATACATACACACACACACACATATATATATATATATATATATATATATATATATATACATACACACACACATAAATATATGTATGTATACATATATATATATATTTATATATATAATCTTAAACATAGATATATACAAACATATATACAAATACACGCATATATATATATATATATATAAAACGGAGACTTAAACATACATATATATATACATATATACACACATACCTACATACATATACATATCTATATATATATATACATATATATACATAAATATACACGCATAAACAGGTATACACATACATAAACCGACACATATTCTAACAATATTATCCTATTGACGATAAATTACAGTACAATCTATAACAATTTTAAAATGTAACAAAACATAATTATTGATTAAGTCTATAAGCAATTAACAAACCCTTATCAAACAAAAGTATATATATATATATATATATATATATATATATATATATATATATATATATATATATATATATATATATAACGAAACGTTCCACCGACGAATGTGTGTAATTTAATTTGTTGCTCGTCTTACACCTCAAAAATACCAAAGCATTTTCTTTACATACTCTTTTGTCTTTCATTCCAACGTGACACTCCTGATCGGTGAAACGCGTCGTTAATGTTTTGCCAATTCGTCCCATTAACTCCACATTTGTTTTGGATACTATTATATATTCTAGGAAGACGCATATATATATATATATATATATATATATATATATATATATATATTATTTATATATATATATATATATATATATATATATATATATATATATATAATTATATATATATATATAATTTATATATATATAATTATATATATATATATATATATATATATATATATATATATATATATATACGATGACTTGTTCACATTTCCTGAAGCATTTAAGAAATTTGTTTTGGATACTGTTATATATTCTCGGAAGACTCATATATATATATATATATATATATATATATATATATATATATATATATATATATATATATATATATAATTATATATATATATATATATATATATATATAATTATATATATATAATTATATATATATAATTATATATATAATCATATATATATATATATATAATTATATATAATTATATATATATATATATATAATTATATATATATATATATATATATATATATATATATATATATATATATATACGATGACTTGTTCACATTTCCTGAAGCATTTAAGAAATGTGCTTTTTTCAAATAATTTTGGGCTTTTTTATTTTCAGTTTTTATGTGACAGTCAAGAAATATATTCAAGATAAAAAAAAAAAACTCTACTTGTTCTTGTATCTCACTGAAAGGTCAAATTATTTTGGTTCGCGGGCAAAGAATGATTTTTGCAAAACAAGTAAAGTTGTCTTAAAAAAATAATATTTATAAGACAAAATTTAGAAAAAAACAAGACAAATGAAATTCTACATAGATTCTGAAAAACTCATATGAACACAATATTTTTCTCGTTGAGGTTCGCTTCTTTTCTTTTTTTTTTTTTTTTTTGGCTTCTTTTTTCTCCTTTGAATTTCGATTGTCAGGAATGGCTAATGTTCCGCAGAACGGTATACATTATGGAATCGCTGAACTAAGTTCCTATTCGGGCGGTTATAGTTTTCTCTATAGGATTTTTTAAATCATTTCACCCCAAGCAAGGCAATAAAGCCAATAAGACCAAAGTACTTACTAAGGGTGAGAAAAGCTAACACAATAAAACAACAGGATTTACGAAGACAGGAAATAACGATTGACATTGCATTTAGATTTTTGAAGATCAAAAGTTAACTGGGAAGCAAGAAACCGAAAGAGAGTTCAACAAGCGAGAAGTGCGATGTCAATCGCTATCTGCTATCCTCCTGATTACTCTCTTTTCTTTCTGCTCATCATTATTTTCTAAAAGACAGATTCATAAGCGAATAGTGCAAGAGAAAAATCTGCTAGCATAGAACTTAGGGTTACACCTCTTTATTTCGACTGTAAATTGATGAGACCTAGACGCCAATCTAGTACTGCGCTTAAGTTCATAAAGTCTATGTACTATAGAGGAGAATTCATCAGAACAATTACCATGAAATTATCTATAGAAAAGACACAAGGAAGCTACGTTACGCCGGTGGGGAATTGATTGAAATCAAGATTGTAAAGCATGAACGAGGTGTCAAAATATTATTAGTGTAATATTTTTACAAAATATTTTTTTTTAAAATATACTGTGAAAATATTAAACAGGTTAATTTTGTTTAGGTAATCGTATTTTATGGGTGAAGACGATTGATCCGCACTCCAACACCGTAAAATATGATTATCCAAAAATTTTAATGAGGGAGATTCATTTCGCTATCTGACCAGCCAAACAATTTAATTCCTTAAAGACAAAAGAAAGTAACCCTGTTTTTTTTTTGTTTTTTTTTTTCTTTCATTACACTCGTAGTAAAGTGGGTGATCGATTTGCGTTGATTTTACATAGTTACCTGAACCTCTTAGTCTTCGCTATGCTACCTAGACTAGGAATTTAAGCGCAATACTAGATTGGCGGTGAGGTCTCATCAATTTACAGTTGAGCTAGTTAGATGTAGCCGTATCTTCTACGATAACAGATTTCTTATCTTGCACTTTCGCTTGTAAAACTTGCTTCCAGCTACATGGTTTCTAACCAACTTTAATCTGCAAAAATTTAAATGCAATGTCAATCGCTATCTGTTGTCCTCCTGATTTTTCCTTCCTCTTTCTACTCATTGAAAAAAAAGGAGAATCAGAACGTCAGTCGAAATAACATTTCTAGATTCTTTTCAGAAATATGCAATAATAATAAAAATTTAGGTTTGTTTTAAGAAGTAATTAAATGTTTTTACTGGGATGTGAAATGTCTGAACAGTCTTACTTTATGACAGTTTAATGTGTTTGTGAGTTCATAGACAATAGCTTAGTAGGCGGCTGGTGTTTAATCCCTTCTACTGCATACGTAGACAAGTCTTTACTCACCAACAGCTGATTGTCTCTCTTCCATTGTGTGCATGTGTCTGTACACACATGTAGATTAAACTGACCTTTGTAATTGTTTTGACCCCCAAGAAGTATGCTTCTATCAAGGGATTTAAAATCTAATTTCAAATAGAGGTGTTAGCTTTTTGAATACAAGGTTTTCATTGATTAGGAAATAATTTGACACTGGCTCAAAAAAACTTTTTCTCAAATTTCTGAGCGTGAAGGAAAGAGTTATTATTGTTATTTTCTAAATGGTCAAAAGATAACATGTGGTAAGTCTACAGCAATGTCTGCAAGTATTTTGGTTGCATTTGCCTTTGTAATGATTTTTTATCGAACAAAACTTCTTATGGGATTTTATTGGTCAAGAAATATATATTGGATTCGTTATGTTACCTAGACTGTATGTATTTAAGCGCAATACTAGGTTGGTGGTGAGATCTTATCAATTTATAATTGAGCTAGTTAGATGTAGCCGGACCTCCTCCGATAACAGATTCTTATCTCGAACTTTCGATTGTGAAACTCTCTTCTGTCTACATGATTTCTGACGAACTTTAATCTGCAAAAATTTAAATGCAATAGCAATCGCTATCTATTGTCTGATTGGTCTTTTCTCTTTCTACTCAATAGTAATGCTTCTGTTGCTAATTCCTTCACACTCTGTAACCCCCTTACGTGTTAGTGACTGTACTGCATTGCTTGAGGTGGCACCGATTAAAAAAATAATGATTAAAAAACCGATAAAAGTTAAGTTTTTCAAAGTTCAAAATATTTACATCGGAAGCGGGAGGGGTTGATCCGAAGCTCTGAATTAGAATATAAAATATTAGTTTTTTTTTTTTTTTCCTTTGCTAAATTAATGGAAAATTCCATTGAAGAATTTTGTCAGATAATTAATGCCATAATAAAATTCAGTAAATCTAAATAATGTCGCCACGATTCTTGATATCAAATCTTAAAGATCAGGAAATTGATCCTGTTTCTCGGTATCATACCGTCTGTAGGAACATTGGGGAGGTGGATAGGAGTGGAAGTTAACATGCAGCCGAAGTAAGGGATCGGAGAAAGTGCGCTGAAGCAATCCTTGCAACCCAGGCATGTTCTTTCATCCGTGCCAATTGTAACTGCCATAGTTTTAGCAAGCCTACGTCCAGTGACTGCATAGTTACAGCAAGCCTACGTATATCACTTCAGGAACACATCTATAAGTGTCTCCTCAGATTGGGATGTTAATAACAAAAATATATCTGAGATGAGGTATTATGTACACTATTTTCATTATTCAGACAATTGTCCTCATCTTTGTTGCCATATTTATTACAACGTTTCGGCCGTTGTATGCTCCAACCTTCTTCAGGTGGTTGGAATGTCGAACTGAACCCTTTATTTCCCTCACTGGGTGCTATAGTGGAACACACCTATTCTATTGTTAATAGACTCTCCCACCTATAATAAATAGGAGGAGTAGGAGTCGCAGACCGTTAGTCGCATATTAAAGTATAAGCGACCACCACGAGATTTCTCTGTGTCATTACCTATTATATCAAGTTCCTAACGTTTTGTACGTCGAAACTATTTTAGAACCGACTTAGTACAAATACAAGCCTCCACTGTGAAACCACTCTACAACACTGGAGTAGACTGTTCTAGTTCCACGTGCCACGTCTAATAGATGTCAGTTATCCATTATCTCTTGCTAATTCCCCTCTCCAAGTTCTCCACCGACTTAACCAAGTATTGAACACACACTCTCTGGGTCCTGTCACTAGATGTAACTAACTTCTTTATCCATTGTGCCATGTGTCCGAAACGTTGTAATAACCCTGGCGAAAAAGATGAGGACCATAGTCCGAATAATGTAAATAGTGTACATAATACCTCATCTCAGAAATATAGACAGATACTGAACGGCAGAAACGTTGTAATAAATATGTCGAGAGAGATTAGCACAATAGTCTGAATAATATAAATAATGTACATAATACCTCATCTCAGAAATATAGACAGATACTGAAGGGTCGAAACGTAATAAATATGACGACAAAGATGAGGACAATAGTCCGAATAATGTAAATAGTGTACATAATACCTCATCTCAGAAATATCATTCCCATTATTTAAACGATATCAGAAATATATAAGGATAGCTGATTTACTTTCAATTTTGATCTGAAATTTTCACTGTATATTGTTGAATCAGACGTATAATCTCAAATAATATTCACTACTGACCAAACACTTGGATCTTTAAGGCTTTGGCAATATACAGTCTTTTCGGTGATAGTAAATTTCCTTAAATATAGCATGGAACTGTGGAAAACTACATTATACTTAGATCCCACCAAAGGGAATTGCTTGAATATCCGAGGAATATTTCAAAAAGATTCTCTATCGACACCTGTCTTCTATCCGTCCTTAAATTCCCTTTCGCTAAACTAAAATAATAATAATTATGATCATAAGGAAACAAAAATTAAACAAAAAAAAATGTTTAATCATTTATTGTATTAGGTTGGTGCAAAAATAATGACATTATTACGTCATTATTTTTGCACCAACCTAATACATGCAGGATATCAATCGTTTTGACAAAGCTGACAATGAGTTGAAGGTTCTCTTCAATACTGAAAAATATTTCAGTGATGACATCGGCACGGATTTGGTAAATGTGAAAAAATAATATTCAAGAAAAGGAGAATTACAAAAACGCACTCAATAGATTTAGACTTTGTCACAATGATTGGAGAACTGAGAGATGAAGGCTATAAGTACCTAGAAGTCGGCGAATGAGATAGAATATAGCATACCTAAATTAAGGAGAAAGAAAATGATATCCCAGACGTATACATCTGATATTACCTACAGTGTTGAATTCACAAAACAGAATATAAGTTAAACGCACTTTGGCTGTCCCTGTAATGCAATGCCGTTTCAACATTCATAATTGAAACATAGCTGCAGTTAAGTGAATGGATGTCAAAAGGGAAAAAATTGCTTCTCACAACAATCGGTCTTCAAAGACACCTGGAAACTACAGAAGACTGGATGATGATATGCGCCAAGGAACATGAAAGAAATCAAAAAAAATTTCAGTAATAAAGGAAGCCAACAAATTCAAAAGAGAATTTTAGTTGGATGAAGTTCAAACAAACCATCATACGCCTAATGCAGAAGTAAAGGACCTAGAAAAGAAAGCAAAAGAAAATGCAAAGTACCAAATGCAGAAAACGATGGAAAGATAAGCCTCTTCAAGGTCAATACTCTGACTGTACCAAACAAACTGATGTAGACAAACCCCGTACCTATTACGGTCACATAGTACAGCTTTAAAACCTGAAAGTGAAGATTTTATTTTGATACACAGGACCAATGCCTGATAACTAAAAATTATCAAGCACACATGCTAAAAAAATCGCGTTAATCAAAATTCCGATTCTGTGATAAATATCCAGAAACAATTGACCATAGTCTATCAGGTTGCATAGCTAGCACTAACTAAATATAAAAGTCACCATGATAGATTGGGCTAATATCTGCACTGGAAAATATGCAACTTTTACGTGAAGGAAACTGTAAGAAACTGGTAGCAAAAATCACCCAAACCCGATTACAGAGATAGGATATGTAACAATTCTATGGAAGTTTACAATTCAAACAGAAATCTCGTGGCTGAGACAACGTAATCAAAAATCACAAGAACAGAATGTACTTTCTTATTAACTTGGCAGTCTCTGCCGATTGTAATGTATCTTTGAAGATCTTCAAAAAAAAAACTATCAAAATACAAGGATTTTGATGTTGAAATCTCAAAAATGTGGCATATGAGGACATGAATAATTTCATTTGTAGTTGGAGCCTTACATTGATTGGGTATGGTTTGGATAGACTCATTGAAGGGATTCCTAGTAGTCTAGACCTTCAAGAAATATAACAACATGCACCCAAAAGTACAGCTCATACATTACCAAGAGCTTTACCTATGTAAAATGTGTCTAATTTTAGAGGAATTGTTTTTGCTTTTATTTTTGTTTTCGTTTTTTTGCAAAAAATGACCAGCGGAAAATCTGATAAAGCTATTTCTGTTCATATGTACCCGGAAGGAAATATGTATACAAAAGAATTCGAAGGAAATAATAATAATAATAATAATAATAATAATAATAATAATAATAATATTAAAGATATTGCTATTAGAGACCGCAAACAAAAAAAAGTACCTCCTTATTGACATAGCAGTCCCTGCAGACTGCAATGTATCGTTGAAGATATGCAAAAAGCTATCAAAATACAAGGACATTGAAATCGAAATCTCAAAAATATAGCACATGGGAACATCAACAATCCATGTTGTAGGTGGATCCCTCGGATTGGTTGGAAAAGATTCCAGTAGACTAATTGAAAGAATTTCTGGAAGCCTATGCCTTAAAGAAATACAAAAAAATTGTTCTCACGACTACAGTCCATACCTTACGAAGGCTTTATCTATGTAAAATATGTTTCTCTTTTTTTTTTCTTTTTTTTTTTTTTTTTTTAATTGGTCAGTGAAAAATGTCATAATGCCATTTCTAAACTTAGGTCCCTGGGAAAGAAATGTGTACACACCAGAAATCAAAGGAAATAATAATAATAATAATAATAATAATAATAATAATAATAATAATAATAAATAAATAAATAAATACATCTGGAAACCATTGTGCCAGTGATGTCAGAAATATAAGAATAGCCCATTAATTTTCAATTTTGATCTGAATTTTTCAGTGTATAATGTTGAAATATGTTGGCTGATATTCCCTACAGATCATCAATGAGAAAGTTGGGCAAAACAATTATTTTTAATCTTTTCATTGCAGACTAATTGATGCAATTCCGTACGTATATAATTTGCCAATTTTAATTATATTTTCACATATTTGAGGTTTTCCAGCTCATGTGTATGCTCCATTTCGTTTCAATGATCGGCCAGTCTTAGATTCGGTCTTCCGCTTTATTCTTGAAAACCTAATAAATTTCAACAGACACTTGGCTGAAGGCCAGCAAGTAATGGGTTCCACATTCAACTGGTTCGTAAAGCCATTAGCATTTTTGCCATGAAGGGTCAGTTGGCAATTCCTTATGGCCAAATTATTTATGATTAGACCATGTCAATTTTCACAATACGAATAGCAGTCTTTGTTTCTTAAGTCGGTGACAGGTAAATTAGGGAAGAGAAATTTGTTTAAATATTAACTTACGCATTCTCCATTCCTTCAAACATCGTTGTGTGGCACCATTTAACGAGGCAGAAAAGGAAAAGAAAGAAAAGAAGAAAAAGAGAGGCTAAGAACCGAATCGTGAGTGTTAAGCAAGAACCCACACACAGCTAAGAGACAATGGATAAAAGGGATATTTTGATAAGTAACAAATGGCGAAAGAATGTCATTACAATGACAGGGAAATTCTGAGTAAAAAGAAAGGGAAAGAAGGAAAGAATCAGATGTGTTTTGGCATCGGCCGTGTTATCTAAGGGTATGAAAACAAACTATTGGTACGGGAAGACATCTTATTATCAACTACAGGCCGACTGGCCAGAGAAAGAGGGAAGAATTCAAATGAAAATGTTATTTCGTTAAGTGACGAAAAACAGACAAAAAGACTTAGACAGATATGAAAAATTAAAAAAAAAACACCCACGAGCATCCTTGGCCTGCGATAATAAAATTTTGTTATCAGGAATTGTGCCGAAAGAAAATAAATGTGTTTTTTTTTCTTTCTTCG
This sequence comes from Acanthosepion lycidas, assembly GCA_963932145.1. Classification (NCBI taxonomy): domain Eukaryota; kingdom Metazoa; phylum Mollusca; class Cephalopoda; order Sepiida; family Sepiidae; genus Acanthosepion; species Acanthosepion lycidas. The sequence continues at coordinate 11,124,409 of OZ010607.1, read as the reverse complement.
AGGCGACAGACCGATTGGAACTTTGGAGATGTTCCTTTTTGAGACCATGTCGAGAAGACCACACATTCTGATAATTAGCGATAAAACACCTGACGTAAACCACGTGTAGAACAAGAGTTATGACCGCCATTGTCATATTGTCCCGATCGCGGCTGGAGAAATGATAAACCATTAAGGGGAAGAAAAAGGAAAGAAAAGAGAGATAATTTTTTTTTTTTAAGCAAGATATTTTTTTTTCCTGAAGCAAAGCCGCAGATTCGTCCACGCCCGACTAAGACATCATTGGTCGAGTGGTGATCACGTGATGCACGAGGGAGGCTGTTGCCGCCCATCTGGAGGATGAGTAAGAAAGGTTGCCACGAAGATGTGGGGAGGGCAGTTCACGCCCCTCTGAAGTATGATGAGAAGGTGGGAGTGAGGAAAGGTTCCCCAAAATGGAAAAAGGTGGAAATTCCTAACCAGAGAGGTGGATATGTATTTAGAATTATCGAGGAACCCCCCGGCGCCGACAAACCTACCCCGGTTTTGGTCGGCGCCCATATAAACGAAGCCACAACGAGCAGAAATGAGTCGAGACCCAGCAGTTCTCACAGTCAGTCTCCGGTTGAGGCAAGCCTCGCAGATAGCTGACCAAGATTCCCGCACATTTTCCAGACCCACATCTTCAAACCAAGAACAATTATTTTGAAGAGCGACTTAGATCCAGATCACCGAAATAAGTTTTTCTTTTGACTTTCGTCCAAAGACCCACCGAAACACCAATTTCTTAAAGAGCAGACGACTTGAAGTGTTAAAACTTGCCTAGCGGAAAACGACGTGTCACAATCCATAGAACGAGTCGGGAGATAGATGCAGTCCTATGTATCGAACAACTAGACATAAAGTTTGTTACCTTTTTCTTTGATACTTTGAACTTTTGAGTTTTCATTTTATTGCCTTTTATGCGTATTTTTGTAGTATCACCCCCGTTGGACTCGGTTTGCAGTACGGCCCCGATGACTGATTGATTTCCCCTGCCTAGATCAAATCACAACGTGGGTAGGCAGACTGGGAATCAAAGTAGGACGTCACCGTTGGTGCCGTGGTAGACTGGGATACAACGACACGGTTGGCGCTGCGACCAGGGGGCGACGTCACAGTTGACTGAAAATGATAAATGATTTTTGTCCAGATATCTCAGGCTGAAAGGGCTACTTGACTGATGTACGTTTTTTTTATGTGGGAGTTACGTCTTTGTAGGCTATTTAAAGTCGAAGATTTTAGATTGTAAGAATAGATTTTTGCGAATATTGCATCAATGATCTATTTCGAATAACAATGATTTTTTTCAATATCTGGGTATATCTTTGAGATGAGGTATTATAAATACTTGGATTATTTACATTATTTGGACTGTTATCCTCATCTTCATTGCCATATTCACAACGTTTCGGCCGTTGTACTCTCCGACCTTTATGTCTATTTCTCTCTATATATCTGTCTATATATCTGAGATGAGGTATTATGATTACTGGAGGGAGAAGAAAAGCTTTCACACCTTTCCCAAGGGTATTACCACGTAAGTGAATGTAATGTATTCGACTGGAATTCGAACTCGGCTCTCCGATTCCGCAGTCCAAGCCGCTATTCATTAATCCATCGTACCTCCTCAGTACACTATAAACTGTGCAAATTAATTGAAACAAAATGAATTAATTCCGTTATTTTTTCGTATTTTTCCAATGAAACATGACCCAGTGCACATGTTAGTATTTTGTATGTCCATTCCACGATGTCGTTCCTAGCACATTGACCACAGATTCTCGATTTGATTTAAATCAGGAGAGTTTCTGAGCCAGTCTATAGTACTTTGACTTGCTCAATGGTAAGGCTTGCCATTGTGTTCGTGCAGGATTACAATTTTCGTACGCTTCATTGGAGTAATGTCCATCACCGACAATGACCTCAGGACAACTAATTGACAGTCAAGACAATAGTGTCTGGGCGTGATAAAAATCTGACGCAATATTTTTCAAGGCTAAACAAATTTCATCATACACTCTAAAAATAGATTCATATTACTATTAGGTTGGTGCAAAAATAATGACGTAATAATGTCGTTTTTTTACGTAATTTTTAACGTCAAAAACGACATTATTACGTCATTATTTTTACACCAACCTAATACAAACCACTGCAAATGGCTTAATCTGAGTTAAAAATAGAAATCAATTCCACCCTATCACTCCAGTGGGTTTAAAACTGACCATATGATGAAAGAAAGGAAACTAAAGCGGTTGTTTCAATTAATTTGCACAAGGGTGTATTTCGTAACAAACTGTAGGTCCCATGCTGCAATAAAAACGTAATGGTTATGCTCTAAGTACAGTTGCACTGGCTTTATTTCTGAAAAACGTGTTGAAGCCGGTACTCGAAACATCTGATGTTTAATAACAGACTTGATTTTGTAATTTAAATAATTTATGTATGACAACTTGAATGTATTATTACCAGAATAGAAAAATAAAAAATTAAATAATTGCAAGGATTTTTTTAATGAAATTGGGGAATTGAATCTAGAAACATCCGTTCGTTGTTAAATATAACAAAAGGATATAATTGGCAAACAGAAGTGTACTATTTTATTTCTCATTTGTTTGTTCGCTGTTTCTAAAAAAGATCTATTCAACCAAACAATTAGTCATAACACATTAACAGATCCTTCGTTCTCCAAACAGCAATAGCTGAACGCAGCTGTCATTTTCATTAAAAAAAAGGCGCCAAATAACGAATCATTGTTTCTTTCTTTCTTCAGTCACAATATGCGCAACAAACCTTACTCATGTTTCTTAAGCAGCGTATCTGCAGTCTAAGCTAAATGCAGATCTAACAGGACAGTGTTTCGATGCAAATTACTTAATTTATTTCCCTTCTTTACTAAGTGCAATGAAAGTGTGTGTAATAATGGATGCTGACGATTAGATTTTTATACTTGAAGCTATTTTTGATAAAAATATTCACAGTATTTAGTATTATAGAAGTTATTCGCTAACATTTTTGTCTAGATTTACAAAACTCTAGGTTTCGTTCAATTTCGCAGACCAATCGATAAAATTTGAATAAGATGATTTGTCTTAAAAATACTTTAACAAAAACCCTAATTTGTGGTTTAATATATCTTTTTTCTCTTTCCTTTTTAACAGCGAATAATATATTCTTAGGATTTCTTACTCTTGAGCATACAACATATAACTGGCAATGCGTTCTGAAGCCAAATATCAACTTTTTGAAGCGTCTAGCCTTGTAATTTATTTATAGTTCTCGCAAACACAGGGCGAACTGGAAAATGGATTCTTATATATATAAAAACTTAAGGAAAAGATATGCGAAAAAACAATATTGCATTTTTATGAAATAAGTATTTGTTATTTTAAACATTAAGTTTTTAAAATAGTGGGAATGTTTTGTATATTAAATAAAAAACGTTTTCATTTTAAAAAAAAATAATGAAAATTCTACTTAGCTACGCCCCCTAGTAAAACCTACTGTACTTTGTACCCCCTTATCTGTTTGCACTTCGCTCAAAATTTGCTTTCAGTCGGTCAATGTATGGCCATCTATGGTGTGACAGACGGGTTAACGGAAGTCACATAAAATTTACATTTACATTGCCCACCCAATACAAGGCTCAAGTGCAACTCAATTTAGAGGGTTGCTGAATGTGGTTATTTAAGGGCATAAAAAAGAAGTGCATGTCATGAAGATATGGAAGATTGGCAAGGATTGGCCCTCAAAACGTTGTAAAATATGGCGATGAAGATGAAGATAACAGCCCGAATAATGTAAATAATGCAATAATGCTAGAAATAAATCGATTTAAATACTAAAATTAAATTGATAGGAAATAAAAGGGTATAATACTGGTTTAATAATATCTAATACAGGTCCTGCAATGCTTCGTGGTTCGGAATGCGAAATTGGCAAGCCGTGTTCGAATTCTATTAGAGATCGTTATATTCGCATTCACAGAAATACATTTGGGAAATGTATGAATCGATTTCTTCTCACTCAGTTAAGGAAGGTGGATACGCCACTAAGACGCAGGCAGTTATTGAGAGTGAAAAAAAAAAATAGAAATCTTTACTGAGGAGAGAGAATATTGAAATATGTAGATTCAAAAAAATGGAAGATGGCGATGGATGTTGCATTTAAAGTTTTTGAAGATTGTAGTCATCAGAAAAGCCAGAAACTGGAAGTGCATTCCACAAGTGAGTAAAGTGAAAGAAGAAACTACTAGAATAGAACTTTCAGATACGTCTAGCAATGTCAACAGTAAAATTATGAGACCAAGTTACCAGTCTAATACCATATTTAAAATATTTATAGAACAGACACAGGAAAGCTACGTTACGACATCGGGAAAGTGACTGAAGCCGAGATGCCAGGTTAGGACCAATAACATTACAGATTCTCCTACATCGCAGATTCTCGCTAAATATATAGCAGGAGCCACAGACCAGTTATGTTTCTATAGATGGATACTGAGAATACCATGGCCTGAACATGTAATTGACGGGGAAGTATGAAGGAAAATTGATACAAAATTACGCTTATAATAAGAAACAGAAAGAGAGAGTTGAAACAAGATTCAGGGAGATAGAAGATGGCGACTGATGTTCCATTTAAATTTTTGATCATACTTGATTGGATAGCAGGAAACCTGAAGAAAATTCCACAGGTGGGAATGTAAGAGAAGAAACTCTTAGCATAGAACTTACGGTTACGTCGAGTTACTTCAATAATAAAATGACGAGATCTATTTACCAATCTAGAACTGCACTTAAATTCTTAGGTCCTGGTACCAAATCTCATTAGCATAATTCTCATGAAATTATTTATAGAGAAGACACGAGGAAGCTATGTTATGGCAATGGAAAATTCACTAAAGCGTAGATGTCAGGTCAGTGCAAATGACGCTACAGACTCTTCTTTAAATTTTGTCTCTAATCTCGATATATTTAGCAGGAGTGCCGGGTCGGATGTGGCAACAATATTCAATACACCGACGCATGCTAGATTTATAAACGTACAATATAGATTCTGGAAAAAATGTCTAGCATGACACAGTGAAACAACGTTTCTCGCAAAAGACCTAACAATTAATTCAATAATACCTCTCCACTTCATATCAGTAGAAAATGTAAAATAGAGAATTAGCAATGAATTGCTCAAATGGAGGTTAGTTTCATCCACGCTGATGAGAAAAAAACAGTCCTCTAAGATAAGTAAGAAAATAAGCCTTTTGGAGGCGTTAAAATTTACAAGCCATTTTTTTGCACCAGTTAACAACAGATGAAATGACATTTTCTAAGTTAGCTGCCAGGTTTACTTCATCGAAGCTCTCGGATTAAACAGATAAAGTTACGCCATCAGCGTAAATATCGAACCGGAATTGATGTCTTGGGGAAGATCACTAATGAAGATCAGAATCGAAGTAGCTCCGTGGATAAAAACCTAAGCTGAGACCCTTATACGTTCTACCACCACTGGTCAGGGCAACCTCTGAAGATCAGCAATTAACGGGTGGTTCCACGCTGCTCAAAACTTCCTGATCAGAGGCATTGCTGTCGGATATAGTTCATCGTCTTACCCAGGACGCCTCATTCGGGGGAGGGTCTTCCGCCTCTGCAGAGGTGCAGTCGGCGTATTCTAAAGCCCCAGCCGACAGGATGGGAAACCTGGGGGAGAGCTGCATTATTATGAAAGGACCAAGAAGAGCGGTCGTTCAACATGACATTCGTTAGACGCTATCTTTCATGATTTGTTATGGTGGAATCCTCTGATCGTATTGGGCATGACCATCTACCGTGTGAGTTGAATTTATAGGAAGTTTATAGAGCTGACTTTATTAAATTTATAGAGAACCAAGAAAATAATATTCTCTGAAGTTCAGCCTAGTTGACTGGACTAAATAAAAGATCTGTGCCTAAAGAATCAATTTGTCACCATCTAAAATATCGTACGTTTGAAGGCTTTCGGCTGTATCGGTTACGAAAGCGACTACTAAAATATTATAACATTGATATTGAAAAGAGCGCTAAATTATGCAATATCGGTCCACCTATGCGGCAATGAATGTTGAACAATTCCCTCAGAAAGGAAGAAGATACTTAAGGCAATACAAATGTGGTTCTACAGAAGGATAGTGAGGATTCCATGTACTGAACATGTGCGTAACCAGGAAGTCTCAAAGAAAATAGACGCAAAAAGAACGCTTATAATTAAACCATAACAAAACAGTTGACATTTCTAGGACACATAATGAGGGTTTGGAGACTTTAACACTCACAAGATATATTGAAAGCAAGAAGGACAGACGAAAGCCATGATTAACCTAATTAATGAGTTTGTGTAAATGAATAATATACCTGGGTATGTGAATGGTGATGAAAAGGCAACGTTTACTAAAACCGACAAAGGATTGGAAGTAGTAAAGAGCCATGATCGTCTATATCCTGAAGAAGAATATATTTGTAGAGTGAGTGGCCATGATTAAATCTAATATAAATTACAGAAGTGTTCAGCAAAAAGAATTGACAAAGTGTGCAATAAGCAAAAACAAGAGAAAGAAAAGAACAGAGCAAAAAGAATATAAAACAAGCAAATAATATATGCAAGACAAATCAACAGTAATATGGCAAGAGGTTCCCAAACTAAGAATTGGGGTCGACATACAAAAACAAGTTCGGATAAGCGAATGTAACGTTTTGACATCAAGACAAGACAGATCGGGTCGGAGTCAGATGAAATCAAGAACCAGGCTTTTTTATTAGCTAGAAAAGAAAAATAGCATCATGCATTCGTGTGCTTCTGTCTATAAAAGTGGAAGGAGCAAATGTTTTGCAGTCATTCCCATGGATTGAAACCAGATAAATGGAATATGCATACACCTGAGTTCCTCCCTCACTGGAATATGATTGGTTGGTGTCCGTCATAAATACAGACAGACGTGTAGGTACGACAGAGTTTAAGTCTATGACGACGCCCATTGCACTACGCCATTGGCTATCCTATTGGTCTACACCTATTACTTACGACTACGAGGAGTACCGGTCGATTACTGCTACCGTGTTACTAAGTGGGCTTGGCTACTTGGTCATAGTAGCCAAACCCATTTAGCTACTTCGATCAAATATATCCCTTTCCGGGACATATCAAAACTAATACCCCACCTTCAACCTAATGGATGAGGACACTAATTACCTCCTCTTAATCGCCCTCTCTATGGTGGCGAATAAATTCAAATAACATACATATAAGTATTTACATATAATTTTCATATATAATAAAAAATGTTTTATTTTTTAATATTTAAAAAAAATATTTTTATCTTTTAATATTTCAACGATTTTTATTATTATTTTTATTTATTCATTACATTACCATTATTCATTTTTTTCTCTTTTTTGTTTTCATCCCAGCATGCATTCGTGTGATTCTGCCTATAAATTGGGGAGGAGAAAGTGTTTTGCAGCTTTAGCTTATAAAGATTGAAATCAACAATATTAATAGGGAATGAAAAAGTCGTCAATCCTATTAAAAGGTCTCATACTTCAAAAAAATAAGCTGGTAAAAAACTGCATCATTTTCTGCCTGCTTTACTCGATTACAAGGGAGTTGTTCATCATGAGTAGACTTCGTCTGATCAGAGAGTAAGCAAGGTGTACTACCGTGTCATGTTGCAGGATACTGTGCTTCCGAAAATGACAGCATTGCATACGTCCGGAGAGTGTCAGTTGCACTCTAACAACGTACCAGCCCATTCAGCTCTGCTCGGGCAGCTGTTTTTGGTCAAGGACAGCATTCCCCAGGTCTGACAATCATCATAGTACCTAGATCTTACTCCTTTCGAATTTTTCCTCCTTCCAGAAAACAATTTGAAAGGAAGATTTCAGAATCCAAGCGAATGCGACGAGGTAGCTAATCGCTATCCCCCAAAAGTAGTTCCAAAAAAGAATGCTTACATCAGTGGAAGCGAGACTGGATAAAGATGTCTTGAACCCATGGAGAGAAAGGGAGATCACCGCCCTCTGTGGGATAAGGTTGAGATCATAGACAAAGAGCACCATTGGAAAATTCGTAAACTAAAGGAATCAGCACATATGCTAGGGCACAAAAATCTGAGCCGACCAAACATAGAAATGAATACAATATGGGAAGCAGTAATAAAGAGTGCCAGAGAAAAGCGATAACAACAAAAATTGCAATATGAGCTCTAGTAAAAACAATTATGATAAAAGAAAAGATTGCAATATGAGCAATAGTAAAAATAGATTGCTGAAGACATTAGGTTTATAATACCCAGATTTTCATTCACAGATGTCCTCAAGGACACATGGCACAGTGGATAAAGGCGTTGCTTAGATCCGGTTAAGGCAGTGGAGAACTTGGCGAGGAAAATTAACAGGAGATAACTGATAACTGACATCCATTAAACATGGCACGTGGAACTAGAACAGTTTACCTCAGTGAGCGAAATAAAGGGTTTTGTTCGACATTCCAACCAACTGAAGAAGGCCAGAGCGTACAACGTTGTAATAAATATGGCGCCAAGGACAATAGTCCGAATAATGTAAAGTGTACATAATACCTCATCTCAGAAATATAGACAGATACTGATGGACCAAAACATTGTACTAAATATAGCAACAAAGATGAGGACTATAGTCCGAATAATGTAAATAGCGTACATAATATCTCATCTCAGAAATATAGACAGATACTGAAGGACCAAAATATTGTACTAAATATAGCAACAAAGATGAGGACAATAGTCCAAATAATTTAGATAATGTACATAATAGCACATCTCAGAAATATAGACAGATACTGAACAGATATTGAACGGCCGAAACGTTGGAATAAATATGGCAACAAAGTTTAAGACAATAGTCCGAATAATGTAAATAGTGTACATAATACCTCATCTCAGAAATATAAAGAGAAACGTTGCGTCTGTTTTATTCTATATTTTTATTTTTGTAAAGTTATCGTATTTTGGTACTTTTGATTCTTCAATTTTTTTTTTTTTTTTGGCAGTCCAATAGAGTTCTCCTGGATGAGATTCGCATTACATGGTATTGTACAAACTAAATTCGTTTGAGAAGTTCCTACCTGTTAGCTTTGATTGTATTAGTTTGATGCAAAAATAATGACGGTTTTTGACGTTAAAAAATACGTCAAAAACCGTCATTATCTTTGCACCAACCTAATATAAAGCTACAGCCGTTCGCGAATTTAATATCCATTAAATGTATAAAACATGGTTTCAAAGTCGTTTTCTATGTAACTATACACCGTGACCCTCGACCATGCTTCCACTGACAGACCAACGATCACCCCATATTGCATTCTGATTCTCGATCCCGTCGGTGAGCACCGAAAGCTCGGAAAGGGCCCGCTACATGCTCACAAGATAATGGAAATGAAAGACAAACGCCACGCCGGGAAATAAGAACGCGATTTCTCATATTATATGAAGATGTTTCATTCAGAGCTTCACCTGCTCATCCCAGTGGCTAAATAGGTCGGTGCTAACTTCTATATCAGCTCTCCATTCCATAACACGTCCTCATCTATCTACTCTTCTCGGCGTGGCAGCTGACAATATAAAATGGGCGGCATATGATCCTCACGACGGATACATCCATCTCTCACCAAGGGCGGAGTAGAATTCCCCCCGATCGCAAGCATGACTGTTAATATAGACCAGCATCCGGATATACCCTATTTTCGATGTTTCTGTACCTTGATCTCGAAAAATTACTTATCTTCTTCCAAGTTATCTTCCGGTTAAAGTTGATGCCGCTTAGAAGATCGAACTTCAAAAGGAACTTTCTGCTGGCGTATCAAACAGAAACAGTGGTGATCGATTTAAAAGCACATATTCCTTTTCTATGTGGGTATCCGTAGTATCACATCTATCAAGATAGATTTGGAGTATCCAGCAGGATTATAAGACTCATCGGCCTGCTGAAAGACCCCAATTCCTTAAGGATAGAATTTCAATTTCCTAGTGAAAAATCAGAATATCTGACATTTTATGGAATTTAAAGGTTTTTGTTTTTTTTGTTTTTTTTTCTGTTTTCACACCTAATTAACAGAGTAGCAACAACATCTGGTCTTGGAGATTAAAAAGAATGCCTGAATGTATAATAACCAAAAGGTCATACGAAAAACAAAATCGATAAGACTATTTACATTATTCGGACTGTTATCCTCATCTTCATTGCCATATTCAAAACGTTTCGGCCATTGTACGCCCCGGCCTTCTTCAGGTGATTGGAATTTCGAACAGAATCCTTTATTTCGTCCACCGTTGTTCTAGTTCTACGTGTTATTTCCCTTAAACTCAATTCTCCAAGTTTTTTGGTTCACCACTACCGTAGCCTGGTATTGAACTCACAACATTTTGGGCCTAGTCTTTTCTTGAAGAAAATATCTGCAACAACTCTTTTTTGGTCATTTAATATCAAAATTTAATTTTCTTTGGGGCATTAATAATTTCTTTTACAAAAATGTATTGCGTGTATTTTTTAAAAATATACTACTGGTAATTTTTACTATAAAAATATATTTTTATACTTTCATAGATTTTGTTTTTTTTTAATCCCAGTTTAATTATTTACCCATAGCTGGGGACCTAATAGGTGCTACCACTGAGGTTCAGGTTAGACCTGGGAACGACAGCAATTGAGAGGTAGTTCCACGCTCCTCAAAACTCCCAGATTAGAGGCCTTACTGCCGAATATAGTTTACCGTTACACCCAAGACGATTTGAGACATAAATATGGCTGAATATAATGACCAGCATTTAATGCCAAAGACAATAACAAAAAAAAATCTAATTAATCAATGTATAATATAAACAACACTTAGATTATTTACGCAAAATCTCCAAGTGAATATAATTTTTAATTTGTACTACAAACTATTATTGAACAGTTTCGATATTTGAAAAGACTTCATGTTTAAAAATAAAGATAATCGGCCCACTTTTCTAACATGTTTTACATGTAGAAGATTTGTGTAGATAAAACTGTAGAAAGCTTCTTTCAATTGTTCTCTGCCGAATAAGTTAATATTTAAATGGCGACTTCGGCTTCTTTTCTCATCGTCATCAACATCAATATACACCTGTGAGTTTATTCATCCAATTAATATGGGTGACAGTTTTGAGACGAAAACACGTTCCGATATTTAAGAGGTGGTTATCAAATATTGAAAAAGAGGTTTCTTATTACTTAAAACTTTTCAGTAGCTTTTTATTTTAGAAATGATCTTGGCAAGTAACTTCATTCTTGATACCGTTCTCGATATGACGATAAACTACATCCGCGTCCTGGGTAAGACGATAAAGAACGTCCAACTGCAAGGCCTCTGATCAGGAGATTTTGAGGAGCGTGGAACAACCTCTTAATTGCTGGTTTTCCTAGGCCCGGGGTGGTAGCACCTTTTAGGGTCCAAGCTATCGGCAAATAGTTAACCCCCAAACCTGAGTCAAAACACTATGATAGTGTAAAAGTAGGTTTTAATACTAAAAATATTTTGTAAAAAAAATTATTACAGTGTAACCCGGATATAAGAGAGTCGTCGGGACCGGATAAGGAGTCTCTTATATCCGGGTTTCTCTTATATCCGGGTTAGGCCTATTTTGTTTAGGTATGTATGGCTCTAATTTCGGACGAGATAAAATCTCTCTTATATCCGGGTTTCTCTTATATCCGGGTCTCTTATATCCGGGTTACACTATACCAGGAATACATTTTTTAAGAAATAAAATATTACCAACTATATATTTTTGAAAAACAAATATTACCAGCGATGGAAAATTATTACCGGAAATAGATTTTTGAAGGAAAAAATTATTAACAGAAATAGATTTTTGAAAAAATATTACCAACAATGAAAATTTTGTCGGTATTAAATAACCCATTGAGGTTGATATGCCGTAAAACAAAATAAACCAAACCAAACCAATCATTCTGGGTATGTAACTAGAAGGCATTAGGAGTGCTTAGTTGAATTTTTTTTTTAAAAAACTCGCTTTTAATTATTTCGTGATAGATTAGATAAATTATTTAGAGATAGGAAATGACATTGAAAACAACGAAACAAGTGTTAAACTGCTATTTGGTCACATATATAGTTGTGAAAGGTGAACAATCTCCTCGACAATGAGGAAGGGAAATGGACTGATACAGATATGCTTTTATCAACGAATGAATATAACGTGAGAGAAATGATGTGCGCAACTAGAATGTCCGAATAAAAATAGGAACTACAAGGAAAATATTTACAAATGAAATCCGAAGACGCATACGAGAGCGAAAGATGCCTTTCAGAAATTTAGCTAAGTATTAAGAGACAGGAATATATTATTAGGCAAAAAAGGAATGAGTCCAGAAATACTATATAATAATGTAATCTCTTCTTAATTTGGGACACTCACACCTCATCGATGAAGAAGAGGCCTGAAGCGACAGAGATGTGGTTTTACTGACGACTGCTGACTATAAAATGTATGGAATATGTACGTTAGCAATCTGAAACAGAAACTTAAAATTTTCTTGAACACATGAGAGGAAAGAGGGCTTGGAGAAACTAATACTCGCAGGATATACTGACGGTAGAAGAACCAGAAGTACAGAGTGTATCCAACTAAATTTCTGCGAATGGATGACAGACGAGGGACAAAGAGGGATGGTAAATATTCAAAATCTACTTAGAGCAATAAATATCAGGAAGTTGTGGAGGACCATGGACATAAACGTTCTAGAGGGTCATTGCATATAAAAAAATTTTTAAATTGGATTAAGATTTTGGGAATATTACGCTTTCTATTTTTAGAAAAGTAAAAATGCAATTCAAATCCACCTCCTATTTTTTCCCAGTTTCCTGAGAATATAGTTTTAATGGTCTGTTGATTAAATTTTGCTCTCTGGTTAATGATCCACATTTGGGTATGTTTTGGAAAAAAAAAACGATGATAGAACCTGTTAGGGTCCCAGACATGGGCAAATATTTAACCTATAACCTGGGGTCAAAGCACTATGAAAGTGTAAAAATAAATTTTAATACCAGCAAAGCATTTTTGAAAAAAATTACCAGCAATAAAAATCTTGTCGGCATTAAATAACCCATTGAAGTTGATATGCCGTAAAACAAACCAAACCAAACCGAAAACGATCAACCGGTAAAGTACTTGACAATAATTACTGTTTTAAGGGACCAATGGTAATAATAAGTAAAATATCTAAATCAAACAGTGAAAATCATTTGTTATGTTTATGTTAGTCGGTTGGATGTGTAGCTTCCACATAAATCGGTGTAAACCTACTACGCTCTGTGTTTGTGTATAATTCGCTATTTAACTATGATTAAAATGTTTTGTTTGTTAAACAAATTGTAAAATGATGTCTAAGTTTGTATCTAATAGCAGTCCGTTTGAATCCTAGGCATATTGTAACGGAGAGTAACTAGCAGTCTGGTTTCAGTGATTTTCTAACCGCAGTAATATTTCTTCGCTGCACCTTTTCTATAAATACTTATGGCGCCTATACTTTATGAATTTAAGCGCAGTACTAGCTTGGTGACAAATATTCATCATCGTTCTGTGAAATTGGCTAGCTGTAATCGTAAGTTACTAAATTCTTTTCTTGCTCTTCTCACTTATGGAACTCTCTTCTAGCTTTTTGCTTTCCAGCCAACATTGATCTTCAAAAATTTAAATGCAATGTCAATCTTTATCTTCTGTCGTTTTGATTCCTATTTTATTAATCTCCTTGCTTAATAATGATTTTCTTATTATTATTTTTCACACAGAGTAACCACTTGTGTCTTAGTAGCTTTATTGCCTTGCTTGGGGTGAAACTATTCCTTTTTTTTTAAATGACCCACCGACAGTCGGTACATCTACTAGTATATTATTTAAATTTTGAATCAAGGCATATTTGTTTATGTTCTTGTTCGTATATCGACTGACATACATTGCGCTGAATAATCCCAATAAAACCTTTTTCCATAATTTGGAGAAAAGACGGGATTTTTTTTTTTTTTTTTTCTTGTGGTGCTAGTCGGTGGGTAAAACAGAACTAATGTCAGAAAAAGGAAATATTGACATATTTTTACGCAGTCTAAATATAACTAAAATATAATTAAAATATAAGTAAAACTGGCGAAAGCACGTATCAAATTTTGGAGCGAGAATTTTAATTTAAAAAATTCTGAATTTTTACACTTCAACGGTTTTGGCAAAACGATGCTAAGTCAGACCGAAATAATTAGTACGAGAGTGGGCTGAAAAGTTCATAGGCTGACCATGAATTAGTGATGCTATAGCTATGAAATTTTGCCTGCATTCATATCAACTCTTATTAATAACTACATTGTTTCTTTCCATGGACGAGTGTTGGCTGAAAGGTTCATAGGCTGACTATGAAGGAGTGATTCTATAGCTGTGAAATCGTGCATGCATTAATTTCAACTCGTCTTATTAATAACTGCATTGTTTTTTTACAGGTACTAGAGTGGGCTGAAAAGTTCATAGGCTGACCATGAAGAAGTGATGTTAGAGCTGTAAAACCTTGCATGCATTAATTTACAATCTTAATAAATGCATTGTTTATTTCTAGGTTCGAGGGTGGGGCTGAAAAGTTCATAGGCTGACTATGAATTAGTGATGCTATAGCTATGAAATTTTGCCTGCATTCATATCAACTCTTATTAATAACTACATTGTTTCTTTCCATGGACGAGTGTTGGCTGAAAGGTTCATAGGCTGACTATGAAGGAGTGATTCTATAGCTGTGAAATCGTGCATGCATTAATTTCAACTCGTCTTATTAATAACTGCATTGTTTTTTTTACAGGTACTAGAGTGGGCTGAAAAGTTCATAGGCTGACCATGAAGAAGTGATGTTAGAGCTGTAAAACCTTGCATGCATTAATTTACAATCTTATTAATAAATGCATTGTTTATTTCTAGGTTCGAGGGTGGGGCTGAAAAGTTCATAGGCTGACTATGAAGGAGTGATGCTAGAGCTGTTAAATCGTGCATGCATTAATTCCAACTCGTCTTATTAATAACTGCATTCTTCCTTTCCATGTGAGCCGTATACTTGTGATTATGTACTGGTGGTTGGCCATTATTACTGTGAACCGTGTTTTAACTTCACGAAATAACCTGAGTCAATATCGCGATGTTAAATTCTAATGTCATGAGCGTGAAGATTAAGGAATAACACTAGATTTGAATCTTCATGTTTGACGTTAACATTTTATTCAACGTCTCAGCCACTCTGCAGTATGCCGCTCTAGTAGGCCCTGGAAATGAATTTAATTTTTTTTCTTTTTCATTTTTAGACATTAAACCTTTTTATGCCATCTTTATATCTTCATGCGGTCGTACCAACGTACACATATCACTTTAGGCCAATAAAGACCTGAAAGACAAAACGTGTTACAAGAAAAGTTTTTCTAATTTGTCATGAATTGGTGACCACCTGCGAATATCAGGTGCTGTAAGCTTTAGGTGTGCGATGCGCAGGTTGTGTAACAAAGAACGGCTGGGAACGAGAAATTGGAAGGCCGAGTTCGAATCCCAATCGAGTTCTTTACGTGTCTTTACGCGAAAATACCCCTGGCCGATCATGAATCGAAAAGAGATATGATCACTCAAGCGTGTCACATCCACCACTACCAACCCCTATTGTCTCAGCGTGGCAGGGGGGGTTGGTTTGGTTTACTTTGTTTTATGTATATCAACGTGAAAGGGTTATTTAATGCCAACGATTTTTTTTGGGGGGGGGTCTGGTTTGGTTTGGTTTCTTTTATGGCATGTCATCTTCAAATTGTTATTTAATGCCAGCAAAAGATTTTTTTATTTTAATTTGGTTTGGTTTGATTTGGTTTGCTTTGTTTTATGGCATATCAACAACAAAGGGTTATTTAATGCCAACAAAAGATTTTTTTTGGTCTGGTTTGGTTTGGTTTCTTTTATGTCATATCAACTTCAAATTTTAATTTAATGCCAACAAAATATTTTTTGGTTTTAGTTTGATTTGGTTTGATTTGGTTTGCTTTGTTTCATGGCATATCAGTCACAAAGGGTTATTTAATGCCAACAAAAGATTTTTTTGGTCTAGTTCGGTTTAGTTTGGCTTGATTTGTGTTTTGGCATATCAACCTCAAAGGCTTATTTAATGCCAACAAAGGATTTTTTGGTCTGGTTTGGTTTGCTTTTTTTCATGGCATATCTATTTCGAAGGTTTATTTAATGCCAGCAAAAGATTTTTTGTCTAGATTGGTTTTGTTTGTTTTAATCAATGCGTTATTTAATGCCGACACGATTTTTATTGCTGGTATATATTTTTTCAAATGTGTATTGCTAGTAATAATTTTTTCCTTATAAAATTCATTGCTGGCATTAACACCTATTTTTACACATTCACGGCGTTTTGACCCCAGTTTGGGTGTTAACTATTTTCCCATAGCTGGGACCCCCTAACAGGTGCTCCACGCCGGGCCAGGTTGGACCTGGGAACACCAGCAATTAAGTGGTTGTTTCTTGCTCCTCAAAACCTCCTGATCAGAGGCCTTGCACCGGATGCAGTTTATCGTCATACCCAGGACGCGTGCGGTAGGTCAATGCCCCATTGAATCATCGGATGGCCTATGTAAAAAAAAAAAACCACCTTCACGGGCTGAGATACGAATAACATACTATCTGTAATTATTAGGCAGATCACATAAACTTTAATAACTGAAAAAGGCATGAACCAATCTGTATCTTTAATTTAAATTAGCCCATTTTCATGCTTGTAAAATCTTTTACAGTTTTTTAAACCTGAATATTTGTATTGACATGGGCAATGAAATAACTGTAAACTGCTGAAAAATATAAGAAATAATTAAATTATTAAGTGAGAGAATATCAAACATATTGATAGATTTAGTTGTTTTTTACGGCTTATCAACCGGTTAATTAAAACCCGAAAATATTTTTAGACTGTAAGATTTTTGAGTAGATTGTCGCGGACTTCAGCACATCAATTTAACTTTAGGTTAGGAAACAGGGTTGACGCAGAAAAGGATAAGCCAAAGACATTGTTACACATAAAATATATAAATAAAATTAATGTACAATATCAAACAACGATGTGAAAGAAAGCATGCATTTAAGCAAGAAAAGGTTGAATAAAACAAGAGTTGTCTCTCTTTAAAATATTCATGAGAGTCTTTTGTAATATTTGTACTTGTAAGTTTTTTCTGTGTAAGAAAAGATTATGTGAGTATATACAAGGTATGTTCAGCATGTGAGTGGTGTGTGCGAGTGAGAAGGTTGGCGCATAGTTTCAACTGTCGTGGATTCGTTTGGCAGCTGAATTCTCACTAAAAAGGGTTAGAAAATTCTTGCTTAAATAAATAACTACAGGCTCTAGATCTCTACGCAGGAAGAATTATTCTTCACGTGCAGACGATCTGATTATTTGGCATTGACCAATCAGCGAACGAGCTTTGGGGAGACTTAAGAAAGCTCCTGTGTTCCGTTTCTTCCAAAAGTGCACTAAATTGACTACATAAAAATAGAGCGATTACAAAATTGTCGCATTGCTGCGATTTGTAAATTGTCTATAATAACGTAGTGGTTATTAATTAACCAATGAATGCTTGGCGTTGTATGTGATTTGTATTTTTGTATATATGTATGTTCGTGCGTAATAGATCCGCACAAGATAATGATGATTTACTGATACAAGTCTAACTAATTAACCAAAATCTGAGGGAGAAGCGGTGTATTCATACCTGTCCCAACGGTATTTGCGATTAAAGCGAATATATAGTCTTGGGTGGTAACCAGTCTAGGTGATAAAAGAAAGACGATAGTTCAGGAGGTCGGCGATTAAACCGGTTTCCCTAACAGACCCTGGTCTGGTGAGAAGTGAAACCCACACCAACACAAAAAACAAGAGCTGTTGAAAAGGCGTATAAACTCTGAATAAACGACCATCTCCCCAACTATGGGTTAAATACCATCACCAATCCACAATTGGCCAAAAATTTGCTCGTCGATTTCTAACTCCGACTTGTTATCCATTACCTGCAGTTCCAAATTTAAAACACCTGCTATTCTCAAGCGTTCACTTATTTAGGTATTGACTGATTATGTCGAACGTGATCATTGAAAGATAAAGGAAACTGTTGGAATTGAAAGCCAGAAGCAATGAAAAGGTTTTAAGAACTTGTAATCCCGAGAGAAACGTAAGCTAAAGCAAATTACAACGAAGCAACGACCTTTAATCAGCGATCAGATTTTTTGAGACGTTGTAACTGAGGGAGTCGAAAGGGACAAAGAAGTTGGGGAATATTTGGAAAATTGCGATCTGTCGAGAAATCACCAAGTTAATTTCCTCTCTGTAATGTAAATATTTGAAAACGTCACAACTGGGCCAGGAGACACATAAACATTGACTTTACAAAAATAATTTGCACAGACGTATCTCGTGCAATGTATGGGCCACAGAATGGAATTTATCTCATTCAAAAGGTGCCTGTCACTAAAAGATGGCAACAAGAAAGTGATGTAATGATATGAGCTGGATTTCATGATCAAACAATTTAGCGGACGATTTAAGGTGTTGAAGGTGTTAAACTGAACAATGCTATTTAATTTTTACAGGCAAGGCCTTTTTTGAGTGGTGGATATGCCAACCTTTCAGCTCCAAAGACATGTTTTTATTCATGCACGGTAATGCGTCTTCTCATTGCCTAAACTTAACCGTGAGATTCTTCAGTTTGAAACGTTTACAGGAGAAAATATAATGGAAAGGCCGCCATCAAGTCTGGAATTAGAATCAGATCGAAAATGTTGTTAAGGACCGATACTTATGAGGATATGTAGGATAGACAACGATTAGCATTCTACTTGACGTGTGATTAGAGAGGTATCACCTTCGGAGGGAGTTCCACGTTGCAATAGTTTTGGAGAGAAAGCTGTACTCCTTACAAATGTACTATGGAGTAGACTCAATGTAGGGGCACTGGTGAAACCAAAGAATGTATCTAACATAAAAATAGCGACTGAGTTGCAAGAGGCTAACAACATTCCGTCAAAGGGCTGAGTATGGAAAAAAAACAATCACCCAAAAACGCCGCCAAAATAGTTTGGACTCAGTCGAGGCTGTAAGAGTAGGAATTGCATAGCTCTGGTCTATATGTATTTTGCCTTCTTTTTTCAGCATTTCCCCCCAAGGAAAGGGTTACGGAGAGTGAAAGTAAAAAGTAAAGAGGTGAGTTTGAGAAAAGGATAAAGAGAAGGACAGGGAACAAGATCAAAGCATCAGATGTCAGTTGACATTACATTTGAATATTTGAAGATTATAGCTATCAGGGAAGCAAGTAAGAGGAAGGGAGTTCCACTGTTAGGAAGTGCGAGAAAAGAAGTTGTTGGAGTAGAAGAGGTGGTTACATTTAACTGTTTCAACTTTTAATTAATTGAGACCGAGATGCCAAACTAGTATCACGCTTAAATTAGTGCAGTCGGGGCATCAGTGAAAATACCTCGTCAGAGCACTTTCCATGAAAGTATTTGTAGAAAAGACAGAGAGAAGCCATATCACGTCTGTGAGAAAGTGACTGTAGACAAGATGCCAGATCAGGACCTATAATATTGCATATAGTTCTCTGGATTTTATTGAGAACCTCGATATCAACAGCGGGGACACCTAATCCATATATGGCAAAAGTATTCAATGCAAGGACGAATGGTAGATTTGTAGATTCGAAAGATGGACTCAGACGAGAAAAACCTGGCGCGACACAGAGAACCAACTTTCCTTGCGGTAGATGCAGCTATTGATTCAGTGTAGTAGTTCCACCTTAGGTCAGTGGAAAACGTGAGACCAGTGCTGAGAAAATTCCATTTTTGATCCACCCTAAATTTTGTAGCGATAGATCATGGTGAGGGGTTTGCTACATTCTGAAGCTGACCAGGAAACCAAAAGTGTTTTTAGCATCTTCAGCGACAGATCATATATATGTGTTCCACTTGAGCTGTGGAGTAAGCTTCAGTCCCAATAGACGTTCAAGGCGTCCCTGCTGAGAATGCAACCATTCATTATGACAGAAGAAACTCGGAACCCACAATTTGGGGATAAAACGTTTGATTAACTTGGTTTTGAAGGTATTCATTGTTACAAGCCAATTGCTTCCCCCTTGAACTGTGCGAGCAAAATCAACTGTTAGACTCTGGTAATATAGTTTTTTGGTGGTGCTCCCATAAACCGTCTTATATCTACATATATCTTTACTGATTCGCTGAGAATGTTCTTAACGCGGATTGTTAACATACAGAAGGAAAAAGAAAGAACGAAGCAGAAAGCCTTGGGGAACAAGTGCCTTAACAGAACTTAAGAGCAATGCTGGACTTTGGGGAGCAATTAAATCCACTATGTCGGAAACTAAATCTGCTGAGGCCACTAATTTAATAAAAATTAATGGATAATAAATTCCTGTGTTTGAGAAGCACAGTCTCTGTGTTAACAAGTAAACGCTCTAACGATTGATCTCTATCCCTTATTTGTTCTATGAAAGGCGTTTATCAATTGATGAATATTTGTTACGCTGTTTAAAAATGCTGTTATCTGGTTTCATATAAAAATTTCAGTTCAATTCAATTCAACTTCAATAAAACTGCACAAAAAATGAACTCAGGCCGTGTTTTCGCTTTTATCATGATCGTTTAATATTTGGGAATTTTTTCAAATCATTGAAGTTTATGTGCCATAGATACATATATATATATATATATATATATGTGTGTGTGTGTGTGCGTGTGTGTGTGTGTGTGTGTGTGTGTGTGTGTGTGTGTGTGTGTGTGTGTGTGTGTGAAGGTATGTAGAAAAATAGAAAGGAAGACGTTAGGTAAATAAGTTCTTAGGTATTTTTGTTTTTATTTTTAAAAAACTGTGCCCCATACAGAAGTAGCGCTTAAATTATTATTATTTTTTAAAAAAATATATGATTCCTTCGCTACATAAGAATTCTCATGTTTCAAAAACGGGAGTCGAAAACCTCAATATAATTATTAAAATTAAATTGAGTTAAAGTATCAAGTCCGGTTTCATCCTCAAGTGATAATTTCGGCATAACCAATCGCGAAGTTTACGCATCTTTATAAGCAAGACTGTTCATTCGCAAAATTAATTACTATGGAATCGGGTGGGGCGACCATTTTGATAAGTAGTCTAAGAGTTAATTGTTATCCACGGAAAGAGGTCAAGCTTCGGTAGCTTCGGGGTATCTATTTCAAAGCGAATGATGGCATTCATGTGCACACGTCGTCTGGTCAGTCAGAGCGAAAGATAGCTTTTGGTACCATAATATATCGTTAAGTGTCTAGAGAATTTTGTTTTATTTTATTTTATTTATTTATTTATTTTATTTTTATTGTGTTTATTTTTTTTTTCTAAAGGGCTGTTTCGTACATAAACGCGTCGCACTGAACTATGATTTGTTTTTTTGACGACTTCATAAAGGGTTTTTCTATCTTATGACTGGGTTAAACTTTTAAATCTTTTATTAGACTATGAAATTTAATTTTTTCATGCTAATTATTTAATGCGAAAATTTGTTGATGTGGGCAAAAAAACCGTTAACTCATGTCTATGGTTTAATAACTTTTCATTATTTAGAAACTTAATAATGTGTAGTTTTTCATGTAGGCATAAAGGGCATGGGTCATCCCAGCTTTTACAAGTTCTTGTTCTATTTATTATTTTCCATTTTACTTTTGGTGTTTTATTCATTTCTGATTTCTATTTCTAACATTATTGAAGGAGCTTTTGTGTTGTCTCCATCTAATTTTAAATTCATTCTTCGTTGAACCAATGTATATTCTATCAGTGTTAGGACTCTCTATGGATCAGATAGTGCATTGGTATACCACAGATTTTGTGTGGCATATATTTTCCAATAGGCAGTCTTCAGGGTTTCTACAACCACATAATTTTTCATTATTTTTGTCTAATTTTAGTTTAGGATTTTTATTAATACTGTTTTGGCATGCGTGTTTTTACAGGATTTTATTATGTTTTTATGGTTCTTTCTAGATTTTCAGTGCAACTTTAATTTAATTTTAGGTTGTTTTTATTAAAGATTTTGCTAAGTCTGCTATTGGTAGGAAAGTGTTTTTCAATTAAAGCTAAGAATTTCTGTCCTAGCTTAATACTAATCATTTGGTTGAACGGAGGGCTATAACAAATGATTTTTCTTTTCCTGTTTTCTTCTGGTTAGTACAATTGTTTCTATAATTTATGATAGCGTTTTTGTATTCGCTATTTTTTAGGACTATGTTATAAAAATTACTGTGCTGTTGAAATATCTTATATAGCGAACGGATCATATTTAAAAAAAAATAATTATAATATATATATATATATATATATATATATATATATATATATATATATATATAGGGAAAGAGAGGGGGGAATAGGAACATACTTTTAATGAATACACTTATTGTTAACTTCTTCCGAATATATAAATCACTATAATAATATATTCGATTCTCCCAATAAAGCATACCATTATTCATGACCATTCATAATATATTTGTATTTTTTTCCAATATATTCTATTATTACATTGATTTCCAATTAATTAGTATATATATATATATATATATATATATATATATATATATATATATATATATATATATATATATATATATGTGTGTGTGTGTGTGTGTGTAGAAATACTTCTTTTGTGTAAGCTTCATTAAATATGACAGACAAGGTGCTTGGAAAAATAAAACATTTGGATAGTTTTTGTATAATTTAACGACGGTAAAGAAAACAATTCTAAAATCATATGATAAATATGTAAAAAACTTAATCAAAGGACTTTGTCCGTCATATTTAATAAAGCTTGCATATATATATATATATATATATATATATATATATATATATATATATATATATATATATATATATATATATATATATATATATATATATATATATGTATGTATATATATATATATTTACTACAGGCAAATATTTTTAGGGACACCATGCAATTCTATAAAACCAACTTAAAATAATTTTTGTGTTTTTCTAAAATAGGGGTTAAAATTTCAGTAACCAAAGTGGATTTATTTTTATTTTATTTTTCACTTCTTTTCCTTCTTACTACCACAAAGTTTCAATTTGTAATCCTCTGTCCACAATACATTTTGCTAAATTAAGAATATTTTATATGAGAAACATATTTTGTTTTCATCATTAATCCCTCAAAAGACTTATGAGATTAGATAAATTAAAATGTTAGTACAGATTCTAAATGTACATTTTCACTAACTAATGTTGTAAAGAAAACATCTCTCGTTTGTAGAAATAAAAAGATTTTGCCATTCCGACAATAGGTGTTATTATTTTTGGGATTTTGAATTAATTTACACAAAATGGCGAAATATGCGTTAAATATTAAAACATATATCAGAAAGCATTATTGTTATACGTCCAAATCTATCCAATCCAAAATTTTTCCTGGCTTTAAATAACCTCTAGAAGATTGATAAACCATAAAAAAACAAATCAATTTCTCCCTCTTTCTTTCTTTCTCTCTCTCTCTCTCTCTATATATATATATATATATATATATATATATATATATATGTATATATATATATATATATATATATTTATATGTGTGCGTGTGTGTGTGTGTGTGTGTGTAGGCTTATATCAGAAATCATTATTATACGCCCAAATCCATACATTCCAAATTTGTGCTGGATGCAGAAAGTTGATAAACCGTAAAAAACAAATCAATCTATCTATCTATCTATCTATCTATCTATCTATCTATCTATCTATCTATCTCTCTCTCTCTCTCTCTCTATATATATATATATATATATATATAAGACCCATATCAGAAATCATTATTATTATACTCCCAATTCCAAACAATCCAAAATTTGTGCTGTCTTTAGATAACCCACTGTTTAATAAAAAAAAACAAATCAATATATATATACAAATATCCCTCTCTCATTCTTTCTCTCTCCCTCTCTCTCTCTCTCTCTCTCTCCATATATATATATATATATATATATATATATATATATATATATATATATGTATATAAAATTCTAACTCAGAAATTATTATACCCCCGAATCCATATCAATCCCAAATTTTTGCTGGCATTCAATTACATGCAGAAGGTTGATAAACCGTAAAAACAATTCAATATATGTGTGTGTGTGTGTGCGCGCGTGCGGAGAAATTATAAGACTTTTCTCTATCCACTTCAAGGACAGGAGAGAATTGCCCATATTTCTTTTAACATTCTGGAAATAAATGAAGGTAAAGAAAATACTACAGAGCAATATAAAGTTTGCTTTTATATACTTTAAGTAATATACAACTGCAGACATATTGACCACTTTTTGCTTGTTTTTTTTTTTGTTTTTTTAAATACATAAATATACTAGTAAATAAATAAATAAATTCTAAACTCTAAATTATCGAATGACGCGCGATGATTTTTTTTAAATAGAATGATCGGGACTTACTTAAAATTAAACAGCGATTTTCGATCCGAAATCTGATTAATCATTCCATTTTACACGTACGCCAAACTCTATAAAATGCAAAAATCCCAGTATCTTCTTCCGCCCTGGTATAAGAGTAATATTTTATCCAAATTCCCAACATTAAAAGCGGAAGTTAACTGTGCCAGAAACTGGAAATACGGTCTAGAAAGCGAAAGAGAGAAGGATTATTTTTCGTATGTTGCGAGAGCAGGAAACGGTAGATATGAATATTTATGCGAGGTAGATTCAATCCCTTCAAGTAAAAGTTCAAGTTTTCCTAACATTTGCTCGAGATTTGTGTCCAGACGTCGTTGGAAAACTGTAACTAATTAAAGTCTGGGGTCTGGAATTCCGTTTCCTTGACATCGTCTCCTCCATTATACTAAGAAAAATATGATTAACGAATGTGTCCTGATGTCGACAAAAATATCAGCTTTTAAAATGCTCTCGTTATACGGATCGCTTTATAAAAGACCATGAGCCAGATTTTCTTTTTGTGAGGACCGCAAGTGGATAGCAAAAAAGTTTAATAAAATAGCCCATTCTAATTTGCAAAGTATATAACGCTTGTCCTAAATATTAGTGAGTTGATTTCGCAAGTGTATCGATGATGTTGTGTGTTCGATCTTTGCCTGTTCGTAAATAGTGAGATTTTAACACAGACTTGATTTGATTTTGTTTTATTTTGTAATCATTTATCTGTAAGAAAAGATTTTTTGAACTAATGTTAGCGATAGTGGTAATATTAGCTGATTTGCTTATAAGGAAACCATCGACATTCATCTACTGAACAGTTACCGTTTGTCGACATTTATAAAAGTAGATTTTTAACATTTATTCAAACAGATTTTTTTTTACGAAAAGAGGTTTCTCAAGAGCAGTAACTGTTATCGCTCTTTCCAACAATGATGGGGACATTTTTTTCTAACCTTTTGTTTGAAGTAGTGTGGAATAACATGTACTTATTATGTGATTAATGTCCATAAAAAATAGATAATTAAAAATTAATTATAGTATCGAAAAATAATTATAAAAATTATAATTATCATTAATTCACTCATTCTAAGCTAATGAAAATCGACCCAACCTTTCCCTACACACAAACACATGGCATTCTCTTCATCGGATAAGCGGTTCACACGGACAGGTCGTTAACACACTCTCTTTCAATCCTAAGGGAAAATTTCAGATATTTTTCCCGAGAACTGCTACCGTAATTCTCCATGTATAATACGCCTTCATCCATAATACACGCCCTTAAAATTGTGCTGAAAGTGTGGGAAAATGCTTCTACTCACAAATAATACGCACTCCCTTGTTTGGTAATCAAACCTTATAAAGTGTACCTCTTCAATTTTATTACGCGCACGCGCGTTTTATTACCATATACCAGAAGGATCTTCTCCATATTTTCACTATTTACAGAATCGAAGACTTTGCAAAAAGTAAGGCGTTCTGTAGACTTTGCCTGACACCCTCCACCGGACAGTCAGGAATTGTCCAACAGTTGATCTTTTTTTTTTTTTTTTTTTTAAAGCCATTTTGATTTTATCGGAGCACCCTTTTCTTCTTCCAGTTGTATTCTGTTGAGAAGCAGTGAGTTGTAAATTTTTGATGCAATGGAGATCAGTGTGATTCCTCTGTAGTATTTTGCCGATTCTAGATCTTCTGTCTTTCGGAAAGGAAATTCCTGCCTTCAATCCATCTTTCTACGACTTCTCTATCATATGTAATGTTACTCTTCCAGATCCTCGAAAAAATGTTATCATGTTTCACATTTTTCTAATTTTTGGTGTTTTTTAAAGCCGTTTCAAGAGTTGCATCTGTAAAGTTTCCAGTTTTAATCTCAAGAGGATGTTCAATGATTTACTCAAGCTTAATGTCTAAAATATCTATATTTTTCGCGACACCAAGTATTAACCAACTACACTGAAAATACATCCGTTTTCACTGCTCTTTGTATTTTCTCTGATAACTCCTTCACATAAGGCAGGCAGACTGTTTTGAGAAGGGAATTAACAGGAGATAACTGTCATCCATTAGACATGGCACGTGGAACTAGAACAGTCTACTCCAGTGAGCGAAATAAAGGGTTCAGTTCGATATTCCAACCAACTGAAGAAGGCCAGAGCGTACAATGGCGGCAAAGATGAGGACAATATTCCGAATCATGTAAATCAGTGTTTATATTTGATTCTCTTGGGAAATATAAGTTAAAATTCGCATAGCTAAAACCTGGGACGCCTTGAATAGAATGGCCTTTATCTGGAAACCTGATCTACCAAACAACCTAAAACGAGGATTTTTTCGAATCACTGTAGATGCGATGTTAATGTCTGGTGCAACTGACTAGATATTAACTAAACCCTGCTTATATTTCCCAAGAGAATCAAATATAAACACTGACTATACCTACCTATAAAGAGACTATATACACTGTCTATGTTTATGTATAGACTCCAGTATGAACACTGCTTACGCCTACTTATAGAATCAAATGTAACACTGCCTATGTTGACCTATAGACTAGACCATATAACTGCCTATGCTTACCTATAATCTCAAGTATAAACACAGCTTATGTTTAACTATAGAATCCAATATAAACACTGCCTATGTCTTCCTATAGACGAGACTATAAACACAGTGTAAGTTTACCTATAGTCTCAAGTATAAACAATTCTTATATTTTTTACAGAATCCAATATAAACACTGCCTATATCTACCTGTAGATGAGACCATATTCACTGCCTATGTTTACCTATAATCTGAAGTATAAACAATTCTTATATTTTTTACAGAATCCAATATAAACACTGCCTATATCTACCTGTAGATGAGACCATATTCACTGCCTTTGTTTACCTATAATCTGAAGTATAAACAATTCTTATATTTTTTATAGAATCCAATATAAACACTGCCTATGTCTACCTGTAGATGAGACTATATACACTGCCTATGTTTACCTATAGTCTCAAGTATAAACAATTCTTATATTTTTTATAGAATCCAATATAAACACTGCCTATATCTACCTGTAGATGAGACTATATACACTGCCTATGCTTACCTATAGTCTCAAGTATAAACAATTCTTATATTTTTATAGAATCCAATATAAACACTGCCTATGTCTACCTGTAGATTAGACCATATACACTGCCTATGTTTACCTATAGTCTCAAGTATAAACAATTCTTATATTTTTTATAGAATCCAATATAAACACTGCCTATGTCTACCTGTAGATGAAACCATATACAATGCCTATGTTTACCTATAGTCTCAAGTATAAACAATTCTTATATTTTTTTATAGAATCCAATATAAACACTGCCTATGTCTACCTGTAGATGAGACTATATACACTGCCTATGTTTACCTATAGTCTCAAGTATAAACAATTCTTATATTTTTTATAGAATCCAATATAAACACTGCCTATATCCACCTGTAGATGAGACTATATACACTGCCTATGCTTACCTATAGTCTCAAGTATAAACAATTCTTATATTTTTATAGAATCAAATATAAACACTGCCTATGTCTACCTGTAGATTAGACCATATACACTGCCTATGTTTACCTATAGTCTCAAGTATAAACAATTCTTATATTTTTTATAGAATCCAATATAAACACTGCCTATGTCTACCTGTAGATGAAACCATATACAATGCCTATGTTTACCTATAGTCTCAAGTATAAACAATTCTTATATTTTTTTATAGAATCCAATATAAACACTGCCTATGTCTACCTGTAGATGAGACTATATTCACTGCCTATATTTACCTATAGTCTCAATTATAAACCCTGCTTATTTATACCTGTAGTATCAAGTATAAAACGACATGTTTGCCCAGGCACCCAAGAATAAACACGGTCATCTTTAATATATTGACTAAACTATAAAAACTACCAATATATTACTATATAATATATAAACAAAATATATTTCAAACATAAAATAATATAAATTAATGTCAGTTGCGTAAAACCCACGAAAACCTAACAGAGTCCTATCTAAATTCTATTTCCCCTTTCTTTTCCTTTTTTACCAGTTGTAACCAAATAAAAATAAACATTTCCACAAACAATTTGAGAAGGGTGCGTATTCACAAGCAATAAAGAGATGAGTAAACTTGAAATAAAAAATCAATTTCCCATGAATTGTTCAAAAGAGGACACTGAATATTTTTCGTCACGAATGCAAAAACGTTAGAGGGTAATAATTCAATTATTGCTTTACTGTTTAAAACTTTATCGTAATGAATTGTGATGTTTTTATCTAAAGACGGGGGAAGCAAATATTGCCGAATCCCATGACAACTCTGTTATTATAATTGTCTTTAATTGATTCCTTGCATGGTTCGTTGCCACGTAGCAGACTTACAGAATTAGTCATAATTACAAAACCTTTCACACATCGAACACGCTACTCACCTATCAACCAGAAAGTAAAATTTAAGTCGAAAATTCTCTTATTAATTTATGATCGCAATGAAAGCTAAATATATGTGGTCGTCTGTCAGAGACCGTCTCTCAGATGAAAATTTTCCCCTTCTACTGGGGTTCGCCATTTTTTTCTAAAACACCCACAGAGCCCACCTGTGGTTCATACGGCAACTATGCTAAGCAGACTTAGTTACAGCTTCAAGGAGAGGACGTGTTATCTAGCATGATCAATTACTTAAACAAGGCTAGGCCATGATGACTTGGCCTTGTGCTAGAGTTCAAGTTTTGCTCAAATAAACACTAATATATGTATATAATATAATACATATATATATATATATATATATATATATATATATATATATATATAATATATCATGGAATTATTATTGTTTAAGCCTTTTTATTATATCATTACTCTGTCCTGGACATTGAGTTCTACCTGGATTCTATCCTCATGGAATTTTTTTATACAAAATATATATGTATGTGTATGCATGTATGTATATATATTTATATATTTTGCATATGTATGTCTATATTTACCACTAATATTATATATATATATATATATATATATATATATATATATATATATATATATATATCCACACACGTTTGATTAAAACATTGTAAAAATAAAATTACAAATTACTCGGTTCTTTTTCAATAATCTTGTAAGGATCAATGCTTGTTACCTAGATATACATAATATAGAGGGAATTGAATTTTATCCGACACCCACTAAAATTAGGGTTATAGCAATAATATATATATATATATATATATATATATATATATATATATATATATATATATATAAGTGAACATAGCAGTCAATACTTAGAGGCGACAGTCTGTTTCATGCTAGATGCAATCGTCAGGGCACGACGGGTGGCCTGACGATTGCATCTACCATGAAACAGACAGTAGAAGATAGATAGGTACAGACTAGATAGATAGATAGATAGATAGATAGATAGATAGATATTAACCGGATATGCACACACACACACACACACACACACACACACACACACATATATATATATATATATATATATATATATATATATATATATATATATATATATATATCGTAAGTTATCCCCTAAGGATTATGATACCTTAGTTAAAAATAGTCTGACCAAAAGCTACAAGTAAATTGACAGTAATAATTTTAACCAGATAGATAGAATTAACTGTCTCTAAACCCATTACTGATAAACTACGGCTGAGTGAACGTGTCAGTAAACTGCAAACTAAGCTTATGTTTTGTTAAAAGACCATAAATCCGATTTCAGAACTAAGCCATTAACAAGGCTTATTAAACCTACTAGACTAGAAATCGTAGAATCAGTAAAACCATCTTGGAAAGAAGCAGCTACTCCATAAAAAACATCCTTGGACTTTTTCAGTGGATTAACGCAGCTGATGTTATCAACTGTTTTAGTAAGGACAACTGCACTTTCATACAGTTCGAAATTATTGACAATTATCCCTCCATATCGAAAGATCTGTTCACTTTGGTCTTGGAGTTCACTCGGGAATAGTCCAATATTTCTGAGTGTGAAGTGGATATAATCATGAAATGCCGAAATTCTGCTCTGGTCTACAATGAAGAACAGTGAACCAAAAAGTCTTGCAGCGATAATTTTGACATTTCAATGGGTTCTTTGGATTCTGCAAAAGGCTCTGACTTGGTTGGATTATTTCTTTTATACAATTTAAGTGCCTTTGAATGTCTAGATTCTGATAGTGTAGGATTATATAGAGATGATGGCTTATTAGTTGTTAAAAACTCTACTAAAATTAAGGTAGACCGTATTAGAAAAATGATCCATAGGGAATTTAAGGATTTAGGTCTTAGAACTATAGTTACAACTAACATTAAACAAGTAGATTTTCTGGACGTCACCCTAAACCTTACTAGCAACACTTTCCAACTTTATGTGAAGGTTAATTCCAACCCAGAATATGTACATTCCAATTCCAACTCCTCCCCTTCGGTTATCAAATACATACCTTCCTCGATTAAATTTAGGATTAGTACTAACAAAGAAGTTTTTAATAAACATCGTGATTGTTACAATTCTGCCCTTAAAAATAGTGGATACAAGGGTACCATTATTCGATATAGAAACCCTGTTAATTATAAACATAAGATTTGAAGATCTAGAAAGTTCATTTGGTTTACTCCCCATTTCAATATAATGGTTAAAACTAAATTAGGACGTATATTTCTAAACCTCATCAAGAAACATTTCCCCGACCCCGAAACTTACCCACTTAGTAAAATATGTAATCCTAATACCCTTACATGTAGCTATAGTTGTGCGGATAACCTAGAGAAAATAATTAAAAAACATAACAACAAAGTCTTTAACAAGTATAGAGACTCAAAAAATTTGACTACTCACCAGGTTGCAAGCAGTACTACTAAGTATATTGACACGAATAAGAACTTATGCATTTATAGGAATCCAAATAATTGTCCACTACAGAATAATTGTTTGACTAGTCCTGTAGTTTATCTTAGTACAATCTATACACTAGAAAACCCAAATATAAAAAAAATGTTACATTGGTAGATGGTGTTATTTTTATGCGTATATATCTATTTTTCTGTCCATGTCTATCTGTTTTAATGTCCTTTCTTTCCCTAATGTTTGTTTTTCTGTTCTGCCAAAGTTGAAGTGGTTAGAATTCGTTTAATAACACTTTCAAACTTGAATATTTCTTGCTAGGTGTATCGACGTGTCTTTGTTAATGTATGTGTGTGTATGTACGTGTCTTTGTCAGTGTCTGTGTGTATGGTCACTTGTGTGTACCTTTCATTCCGTATGTATGTTGTGTTTTTTTGTCTTTTTAAGGGTAGTGGAGATATTCTGTCCCGTCGCTTTTGTGTGTGTGTATATATCTAAATACGTCTGCGTGTTTATGTATCATAATCACTTGTGTATGTATTGTCTTTTGCAAGATTTCATCCTCCTCTGCCTCTGTTTATGCTTCAAATGTATCTACGTTGTCATGAAGTTCAGAGCAACAGTTGATCTTAACGTTTATTCCAAATTAATTTCAATAAAAACAAAATAAATAGAATAATATATGTATTTTTTTCTTTTTCCTCGGTAATTTTATTATTTTAAACTTAATATAGATTAAATTTTTTAATTTTAAAATGGGTAATTTTTAATTTCAAATTTTATCGTATAATTCAATATTTACTAGTTAGAATAAATTATATTTTAATCTAACAGTGAAGCATTAAATAATTATTATAAGCAAAGTTCGTTGTCAAGTTTTTTGAATTCTCCTATACTTGTATTTTGTTTGGTCATTGCAGCTTACGTAACAGCATTTCCACTTGCGAGGGATGTTTGATTGATTTGAACCTTTTAAAGCCCTTTATTCTACATTCAACACCATCACTTGATAAGACACCAGAAGTGTTGAAACAAAATTTCTATTTTTGTATTGATTTTATAACATATTTATGTTATAATTTTCGAATAATAATTATATATATATATATATATATATATATATATATATATATATATATATATATAGCGTATATTTTGGCAGCATGTTTTCATTAAGACATGTCTCATTAAACAATTTCGACAAGTTTTGTCTACTTATTTTTAATAGGATCCTCTCGTAATTACGAACAAGTTTCTTAGTATCCTTATTAAAGGAAGAAAGAAAATTAACATGTTGATGCATATTCTTTTTATTCTGAGTATTTTCGACATTAGCACAATGTCGTCATCTTGTCTTGTTTTTTTCTAAGAGAAAAAATTGTTGTGTTCATCTTTTTTCTAAGACAAAATTGTTGGATTCTTCTGAAAATTAAATGTTTACGTGTGAAGTGAAAAACGTTGAGGTTATCTACTGTACAATATTTAAGTTTTATCATGTAGACACAGGTGCGCACAATGATAAAATGTGAAAATGTTTAACATTCTAGTTAAATCTATAAAAGCTCTTTTCCCTCTGCTTTGATGATTTACGCATAAACATGACATTATTAACCATTTCTTTATAAGGAAACATTTGGCATTCATTGAGGGTGTAGCCAGTAGCACTGTTCGTTGAAATTTATACTTTTTTTTTTTTTACTTCAAACATGTTTTCTTATAAAAAGACGTTTCACAAGTCCATTTGCTGTAATGGCGCTTTCCAGTATTTCTGTATTGAGTGTTTCCTTCCTAACCTTTTGTTTGAAGTTGTTTGGAACGTCTACATCTTGATTATGTCATTTTCTCTTCGAATGCAATCCATTTTAGTTGTTTCTGCTTTTGAAGTTCTCGAGTTTTGCCACTTATGTTTTATGGCACATTGTTTGTGATGCTGTAGCACCAGTCCACATGGTTTAGAGAAGTAGGATCTTCGCAAAGATCGCAAAAATTCCTTCGCCCAAAGCCGTTTTTAAACGTTGATCTTAGAAAGCGCTTTGATATAGCAGTTATTTCTGAATAGATTTGGCGCCATATGAAGGTCTCAATCTGACTCTAGTTTTCAGATTAATGTTTTGGTTTTGTAGCAACTTGTGGCATTGTGCGAAACTATCCCTAGTGCCGCATATTCTACATCTCCTATACTAAGTTTGTTAAGACTGATCAGAGGGATTTTAATTTTTTGATGTATCATAGTTTCAAAAGGTCTATCTTCATTTCTCTGTAAATTTTAAATACCATAATATATATATGTATGTGCATGTGTGTGTGTGTGTGTGTGTGTGATTGCGTAAAATGTCTAATATAATTAAAAATATTTTTAAAAGGAGTTTTTGTTAACTTAGACTAGTTTCCACTCAGAACTAGAAAGCCTAGTCTACCTTACTATTTAACCCATAGATTGGTGAAAGTCAGGGTCATGATTCTCCCAGAGCATTAGTGCAAATGTGAATGTAATAGACTCGCCCAAAAATTGAACTCAGATTTTCAACGCCGATATTCGTTATATTTATCTGATATCACACCTTATGAAATTGACAAAGTCCGACAATTATTTTAAGATATTTTTTTATGTTTATAGATTCTTTTTTATAGATACAAATATTTAAGTAAATGCTTTGTTTATAATAAGCAGCATTAACAACATTTACCGGCCTGAATGTCCGAGAAATTGTCATAGAAGATATGCGCCAACCGACAGGGATCGAACTTGTATCCTATACGGAACCGTCATATAGCCTGACGTGCTTTTACCGATTGAGCCACAGAGGAGCGTTTCGGTTACGTTCATACTGTTTATTATAAACAGAGCATTTATTTAAATATTTTATTTATAATAAGAATGTAGAAACATAAGAAATGTCTTAAAATAATTCATCTGATATTTTACTTGCTAGAAAATGCCTTTATCCAACTGGAGTAGATGTTATGCTGTAAAACCTATTCCTTTATCTTCCGAGAAATACTCGAACATTTTAAGATGGAAGTGAACGCAGTGGCTCTAAAGTGGGGATTCAGTTTACAATTCACAGAGAAAATATACTAAGAAAAAGGAACCGTTGATTTGGGGGTCATTCTCTATAACATATGAAAAGTTTAGATGTCGGATCTGCAAGACAATACTATGAATTTAGCTCAGAATAGGAAGAAATGTTTTTTCAAAGAGGAGATAGATAGATAGATAGATAGATAGATAGATAGATAGATAGATAGATAGATATAAATTAAAAGAAAGAAAGAAAGAAAGAAAGAAAGAAGGTAACAAGGAAATATTTCTCAGATAGGAGCAAGAAATTAAAAGAGAAAGAAAGAAAGAAAGAACAGAAACAAATAAAGCAAAATAAAGCTAACAAAATCACAAAAAGAAGTTGAGAATCAATTTTAATTAAGATTCAGGAAAACGAAAAGTGAAAGAAAGATTAAACGAATTATCGAACATCAGACTGGACGAAGAAAGAAACAAACGGAAGAACGGATTCGTATAACCAATATTAAAACAAAGACCTTTGTATATCTGCTGAAATAAATTAAAACAAGTGAAAAATGTTACCATTATTTTCGGCAAAAAAGCGACAGGAAATGCCGAAAACTCAAGCGTTAGTAAACGGGATTATCGCGTTGATAAAATGCGAGATTTTGACTTCCACGCAGTTGATGCTTTTAACACATTTCTCTATTTAAGCAGAAGATTTGAAAGTAAAGGTGAAATAAGTACAATTGATTATGGCAACAACTTAAGAAAAAGTGTAAGTTAAAATCTCACGACATATTTTTTAATATTTTTTATTGTTCAATATATATATATATATATATATATATATATATATATATATATATATATATATTGTATTGGGGCAGCAAATCATTATTTAAATATATATTGTTAAATATAACATACAATGAGTATATATTATGTCTGATCATGAGCCGTTCTAAATTTCGTATGGTTGCTTTAATTTCGGGTGAAAATAAAGACAAAAATTTTCCAACATTTGGATATTTTTTATTAAGCTGTTCATTGATCTAAGCTTTCGGCTCACATGAGCCATCTTCAAAGTGGTTATACGGACATTTAAACAAAAATATTAACTATATATGATGATATTCTGTTATGTTAGATGATTTCTATGCGATGATAACAGTCGTTGAATAGCAGACGCAGTTCGTAAATTCATGATACGGTTCTATGACGCCATACCATGTGATAGACCGAGATATTAACAACAGGACAATATGTCTAGATGCAATGTAATGTGTTGCGACTAGTTTGAAATATGATTTTTTGAGTGTGGGCTGCTTTTTTTTAATGTCGATGTCGTCCAATATCTGAAGGTTCTTTTTACTGTGTGTATGTGTGAGTATTGTTATGTTAACTAATATCTGTCTAATATTATGTAGATAGCTATGTTTTTCTAAGAAATGCTGTTTAATAGAACGAAGATCAGAAATGTAACAGGTAAGTCTACGGGAGAGCGTAGTTGTAGTAAAACCAATATATGTAGTGGGTTTATTATTAGCATCCGAGACACAATCTCTGAATGGGCATGTAAACTGATATACTACATTGTTTTTGTAGAGGATTTAATTGTGTGGTTGTAGTGTTATTAGAGACTATGAGGTCAATTGTTTTAAATTTTTTATAGTATATAATGTACTTAACTTGTACTTAACTTATTATTAATGGGTTTAACATTTCTGCCTATTATGTTTTTGAGTGATGTTTCATCGTGTTTGCAATTATTATGCATTTGGTTACAATAGTATTAGTTAATAGTATTATGTTTATTTTGACGTACACTATTATTATTCATATTATCAATTTTGTTAGAGGTATTATTAAGTTTATTGAGATACAGCTTAATTTGTTGATCAAAAGAATATTAAAATGATTTTAATGAATTAAGTGAATTCTAGTATTAAATGAATCCGAGAAACATTAGTATAATACTAGTAATACTGATATAATACTGTATATATACATTTGCAGCAACCTATATTTAACTATGACTTTTTCGTATTCATTGGGGTTTTGTGGCATCATTTTAATAATCCGGTACAGGATGTTATAGTCCAAGAAGTTGATTTTGATCTCAGTCAAATTTAACTCAAATCTATAATCCGCGAGACAGTATCGTCTCCGGATAAGAGATTAAAGATTATGAAATCAGTAGGGCCATCTATAAAATGAGCTGATAAAGTCAGGAATATTCAGGACTCAATTTCCATCTTGGGAAAGGTTGATAAGCTGTAAAAAATTAAATCAGTCAACCAATCAACCATTTTATTATTTCTGAACTGTAAAATCATTGAAAAAAAGTTTTTAATCTTTTCTTCAAATCTTGTTATCAAATTGTATTATTTGCATTCTTTAAAGATTATTTTTGTTAAAGCAATAAAAACGGACCTGTCAAAAGAAGAAGAAAAATCTCTATCTATAAAAGGCAGGATGTGTGTGTGTGTGTGTGTGTGTAACGAATGCATGGCTGCAATTTTCGACGGATTTGCACCAAAATTTACGTGCACATGCTCCAAGTTAGCAGGAAGGCCAAAACCGACTTTGCATTTCCCAACTCCCATCGATAGTGGAAATAATCGATTTTTTCATGCGTCTACGGAACTTTTCATGTAGTTTGCGGCCATTTTCTACTGGCCATAGTGAGACCCTATAGCTGGCTGCCACGAATAGGCAGGAAGATTATATTGGCCTGCGTGAGGGCCAAGAGATGACTGACAGGAATGTTAACTAGCATGCTAGCATGCAAAAAAATCGATAGCTTCATTCGTCAAAAGTGTGAAAAATTGGCACTTTACTCCAACTGGCTCACTTGCTTGCTTAAACTCAACGTTGATTCTGATTCCGCAGAACTGGGTTGGGTGCGAAAAAGTATTTTTTGTTAACATTCTTTTTTCATTCTGTTTTTCCAGTTACGAGTCCTTTTTTAAAGCTGATCGTTTTGTGTTCATTTTGTTTAGTTCTTTCTTCGTAACAGATTTAATGTTTAGTATAGACCTTAGAAAAAATTCTCAGTGTGAGATAGGCAAGAAGTAAGGCATGTAGCAACATCAGCACGGAAAAGGGCACTCTTTTAAAGGCAAGGAAGGGCAAAAATATTTTATGTCAAGTGATAGCAATTGCTGTATAAGTCGTACGATTTTTGAATCAATCACGGGCAACGCCGGGCCATGCTGCTAGTCAATAGCTAAAAATGGGGTAATGGAAAAACATGAGAGTAAAATACATGGTTTCTCGAAAAAAATCTCTACATGCTTTTGAGTATGTTGCACTAGTCTACCATGGCTAGAATTAGAGATTTGGGGGAGAGGAGGAATTTTATTTTCAGTAAGGTGAAGTACAACCACATTAACATTGTAACATACGATCGTCAGCTAGACAGTGGGGGGGGGGAGAACAGATGGATTCATTCTTTTCCCAAGGGTACTTGGTTCTAAATGAAACTAATGAACTGGAATTCGAACACTCTTCTCTGATTTCCCATTCCGAGCTGATATTACACCACTAGGCACAACGTATGATCGTAGCTGAATTAAATCTTGCCAAACAGATGGATCGGAAGACGAGGTTCTGTAGAGTACCCAGTCCTCATTCAGCTGACCTTTAGACTTTTTCTTGTATGGGTACTTAAAATATACAAAGACATCAACAATCGCTGAAATGACTGCTTCTGTAGACCAAGAATGCAGCCAAATATCGAAGGTAATTTCGAATGCTGCTTGTGATTCCATCGCGTTGTGATCTCAGCAATGTCTGGATCATAACGGACATCAATTTCAAAACGTGTGATTACAAAGTCTTAAGCGCATGCTTTTGTAACAAAAATATCGCCTTCATATGCCTTATTTTAATTAGATATATTTTGTTCTTGTTGCTTAGTTTATTTCTTGAGATAGCTTAAAATGTGTATACATTTTTTACCGACAGCATTTTGGACAGGATTAACAAGAAAGATTAACAAGAAGGATTAACAAGACAGCTAAACCGGTTTATCGATCTACTGAAGGATGCTGAGAATACTATGAACCGAATATGTGAGAAACAACAAATTTTTAGAGAAAGCAAAAAGGAAACTTATATTTAACATCATGATGAGTTAGTTAAAATTTCTAGGGCACGTAATTAGGAAAGAGGGCTTAGAAAATCTGATACTCACAAGGAAGACGGCATAATATACTTAATGAAAATAGGGATTTATAGGCAAGAGAGGAGAGAATCTACGTGAGAAACGGATTGAAATCGAGAAGACAGGTAGGAATGACATTATGGATCATTCTTTGGATTTTGTCAAGAATCTCAAGATATAGTGATTTTCTAAATGCCGCTTACATTCGGTCGAATGTATGAGGCACCCAGTGAGGATCGAACTCTCTGATCAATCGTAATTGATCTAGCATTTGTGTTGGTGCAATTACCCACGAGGCAGCAGTTGATTGCATACTACTTCCCGTGAGTCAGTAACATGACACTACGATTTCCATATGAGGAAACGGCTAAATATTACTATTACCATTTGATAGGAGGAGAACAGATACAACATTTTTTTATCTCAGCCAAATCTTCATGGAGTGACGGAAAGCGTAACTCGTGTTGCTTTAGAGGTTTGGTCAATGAGTGCTCAATGTTTCTGTGGTGACTAAAAATTAGGGGTAAACCACAAAATCTGAGCAGGC
The DNA here is from genome assembly GCA_963932145.1 of Acanthosepion lycidas. Taxonomy (NCBI): domain Eukaryota; kingdom Metazoa; phylum Mollusca; class Cephalopoda; order Sepiida; family Sepiidae; genus Acanthosepion; species Acanthosepion lycidas. Next base: position 11,085,147 of record OZ010607.1, on the reverse strand, counting down.
CCCATGGACCGAATATGTGAGCAACGAAGAAGTATTATAGAAAAACGAAAACTTAGGAATATTAGGAAGAGACAGTTGAAATTTCTAGGGCATATAATGAGGAAAGAGGGATTGGAAAATCTGATACTCACAGGACAGATTGAAAGGAAGAGGGACAGAGGAAAACAAGGCTTAATATACTTAAAACACAAAGAAATTTGCACAACGTTTAAAAATAAACCATAAAGACAAAATGGTATTTTGTTATACTTTCATTTAACCACCATAGAGAACCTTTTCTGCCTGTCATCTGTACGGCTGAAATTCAGGACAGCAACACACTACGCCATCTTGGCTTCACGTTTTCCACTGACATAAAGTAGCTCGACTACATCGAATCAATAGCTGCATCTACTGCTAGGAAAGTTGGTTCACTGTGTCATGCCAGAACATTTTTCTGGTCAGAATCCATCTTGCACATTTATAAATCTACCATTCATCCGTGCATTGAATATTGCTACCATATCTGGTCTGGCGATCCTGTTATATATATTGAGATTCTCAACAAAATCCAAAGAATGTAATGTTATTGATCCTCTCACCTAGAATCACGACTTTATTTTCCCACCGCCAAAGATTTCCTCATCAGAATCCATCTTGCACATTTATAAATCTACCATTCGTCCATGCATTGAATATCGCTGCAATATCTGGCCTGGTGCTCCTGTTATATATCTTGAGATTCTCAACAAAATCCAAAGAATGTAATGTTATTGGTCCTCACCTAGAATCACGACTTTATTTTCCCACCGACAAAGTTTTCCTCATCAGAATCCATTTTGCACATTTATAAATCTACCATTCGTCCGTGCATTGAATATTGCTGCCATATCTGTTCTGGTGCCACTGCTGTTCATCTTAAGGTTCTTGACAAAATCCAAAGAAGGATTTGCAGTGTAATCAATCTTGACTTGGCATCCCGACTTCAGCCCCTTTCTCACCGACGTGACGTGGCTTCCCTCTGTCTTTTCTACAAATATTTCCGTGGCAACAAAATTAAATAGCGTTTTAACCTGGTGCCTCAATTAGATAACTTTAAGCATGCTACTAGATTGGCATTTAGGTCCCACCCGTTTACTGTTGAAATAGCTAAATTCAACATTCATTTCTACTCCGACCATTTCTTTTCACACAATTCCCGCCTGTAGAACTCACTTCCGTTTCCTTGCTTCCCTCATAACTACAATTTTCAAAAAATTAAATTCAACGTCAATCATTATATTCTGTCTTCTTGAACCCCGTTCATCTTTTGTCCTTTCCTCAATCCTCACTATTCTCAGTCTTTTCTTTCACTTTTATATCCTGTAAACCCCTAAGTACTAATGTCATTCCTGCCTTGCCTGGGGTGAAATGATTAAAAAAATAACTTTTAGGGTACGTATATATATATATATATATATATATATATATATATATATATATATATATATATATCGGGTGTAACAGCAAAATTGTTTAAATCGTATAACACCATGGGATAATTGTCCGTCCCACAAACTCGCAAAATTCTTTTTCCCAGGTTTTCAGATAAAACATTTAGCCATCTTGACACCATTTGTCGTAAGAATCACTGAAAAACCCTTTGAGTTATTCAGCTAAAAAGAGAAAGTTAAAATCATTTTGTGTTATCCCCATTGTCTTCCCAAATGAGCAATGCTAGGAGGTAAAAGATCATTCAGGCCTTCAGTAATGGCGCCAGCATTCATACTCTGGCTTCCATATTCAATGTCCATTCAAGAACCATCAAGAGAATGGTGAATAAGTTTAAAAAAGAGGGAACAGTTAGAGAGGAAAACTGGATCAGGAGGTCAGATCTTGAAGAGAGACCATCATTTCAAATTAGAGTTAAATACATTGTTATTGTTCGAAGTAGAGTCCAATAGACTTTTAAAAATCTCGGAGAATTCCAGTAAGATATATTTAATCATTTATAAAATGCAACAGTTCAGAATTTAATCTACCAGTTTTGCTCTTACGCGATTTGTACAATTTTGTTATTACGCCCGGTATATATTGTCTCATTATTAGTTTCAGTTTCTTTTGGACAAAAGCCTAGTGGATTAAAGCTCTGGAGATTTTGCTGGTATAGAAATTGTAAGTTCAATTACTGGATCGGTCAGTGTGTATTTCTACTCAGTGGAAACAGAATGATCAGTGACTGGACAGTACTAAAAATAAGAGACGATCACTGTGGAATGAACAAGAACGGTCTACCCCTGTAAATCAAATAATTGGTTCAATTCAGAATTCCCTGTAAATTCCAGGGTCGGTCGGTATACTACTGAGGAAGGCCAGTGGGCAAAACGGCCGAATCGTTATGAAAACAACAACAAAGATGAGGACAATAGTTTGCATGTAAATAGTCTAAATAATGACTAGCATCAATTACTAGAGATTATAGTGGAGGCATGGTCTCATCATTTTTCGTTTCAATAGCTAAATGCAACCGTAAGTTCTATGCTAACAGTTTCTTCTATCGCACTTCTTATGCCGATTTTCCGTCCTAGGTATGACGATAAACAACATCCGCATCCTGGGTAAGACGATAAACTACATCCGACAGTAAGGCCTCTAAGAGGTTTTGAGGAGCGTAGAACACCCTCTTAATTGCTGGTGTTCCCATGATCCCTCTGACCCGGGGTGGTAGCACCTGTCAGGGTCTCAGTTAACCCCCAAACTGGAGTCAAAACACTATGAAAGTGTAAAAATAGGTTTTAATACCAGCAATAAATTTTTGTAAAAAATTACTACCAATAATAAACTTTTGAAAAGGAAAAAATTATTGCCAGCGATATATTTTTGACGAAAAAATATATTACCAGCAATAAAAATCTTGTCGGCTTTAAATAACCCATTGAGTTGTTGATATGCCGTAAAACAAAACGAACCAAACTAACCATCATGCCAATTGTCATCTTCTGTCTTTTTAATTACTTGCTCTTTTATTGTCCTCTCTTTAATAGTAGTTTTTCTAATATTCTCTTACAGTCTTAGTGGCTTTATTGCCTTACTCAGAGTGAAATGATTAGAAAACATTTTCCATCGATTTTTATTTAGAATTAAAAATTGTTGTAATTTTTTTTAAAAATTCCAAGCGAGAATGAACATTTTTTCCAGCCTAGTATGAAAAAAGAACAAACAGGTATTGTAAAGGGTAAAAAATGATTTAGAGCAACAAAAGAGTGGAAGTTGTGGAGAACAATGATCGCCAACGTTCTTAAAGGAAAGCAGATGATGCACGCATGAGTAAAAGAAGAAAATGGTTTTGATTACGAGTTGACATTTTTGTGTGCCTGGCTGTTGGAAAATATTTAAATTCTCATCTTAATTTGAATGAAATTTTGATTTTTTTTTAAAGTCAGATTTTAAGGAAAACAAGGAATAGAGAGAAACTAGAAGAGACGGATGCAAAAATATATCTATTTTTCTATTACAGAGCAACCTCATTTCTCGAACGTCTCACATTTCGAACAAATCAATTTTCGGACAGAAAATTCGAGATTAAGATGCCTCGGTTATCAAACAAAATTTAAGTTCTCGAACAACATTGACGAAACGAGTTTACCCAAATGGAATCATTTTGGGTTCGACCGCCATGTTGTGTCGAACTTTTCTTTTCCAATTTTATTGAGCTGTGACTTTTCTTCTCTATATTGATTCCTATTGAAAAAATAGTTTACAAACATTTCGAGTTACGAATAGCATTCAGGAACGAATTATATTCGTGAATCGAGGTTTCACTGTATTTTTCTTTCTTTCTTTTTTTGGCCTCTAACATTACAAAGAAGTTTTTTCCCCTTTTGATCTTGCTGCCTTCAATGAAATACGTAAAAATATCGAAACAGATGCTAACAAAAAAATGTCCAAAATTGAAAAAAGTACTATATTTTATTGAATAAACTTTATTGTATAGAAGGAGATGATTTCTAAAAACATTTACTAATTTTAATTAAATATGTATTATCAAAACTAGAAAAGCAATTAAAAAGATTTCCTTAAATAAGTGATATTAGAAAAACGTAATATATTGTGGAATAATCTGCAAGAAGTATGTTGGGGGTGTAACTGTAACTCATTCACCGTTTTCTTGATGCTTCTTGAATAGACTTTGAAAATGGAAGCTAGACCATGAATGTTGGTACCATTACTGAAGCCCTGAATGATCTTTTTCCTATCACTATTGCTCAGTTGGGAAGACATAGTGGGGCTGACACGAAACGATTTTGATCTGTTCTCTTTCTAACTGAATAACTGAAAGAGATTTTTCAGTGATTCTTACGACAAATAGTTTAAAGATGGCGAAATGTCTTATCTGAAAACCTGTACAAAAGAAACTCAACTAGTTTAGCGATTTTTTTTAGATATTAAACATTTTTTAGGATGAACAATTATGCTGATCCAAGATTTGGACAATTACACACGGTATATGTGTATTTATATTATTCGGTGACGGATAGTTAATGAACTCAACGTCTTTTCAACTTTTTAATTAGAAATTACGCTGTAACAAAAGAGGTTTATAAAAATATAAAATGCATTAACAGACAGACGACTATCCGAATATCATCCCCACCGCGAAGGTTCCTCGGGCTGGAAGGATAAATAATTATTTATATATTTTTTTAATCAATTCACCCCAAGCAAGTCAAGAATGCAACTCGTAAACAGGGGCTTACAGAGAGTGAAGGTGAGAGAGAAGACTGAATATAGGAGACCGAATAAATGATAAAAGCTGAACTACGTTCAAGAAGATAGAAGATGGCGATCGATCTTGCAATTAATATGTATGTATGTATTATATATATATATATATATATATATATATATATATATATATATATATACAACGTGTCCATAAGGTCGTGTGCACTTTAAAAAATTTATAAATTTATTTGTATTTGCGATAGAAATAATTTGTAAAAAGGATTAGAAAAAAGTAAATCTATATTTTTTATGGTTTTACTGAAATTTTATTTAAGTTTCCACATATCTTCCACCATTAGCAATACAAAGGGTAATACGATTTTGCAGTTCACGTAAAAAAAAATGCCAACTGATTTACAGTAATGCCTGAAATCACATTAGTTATTTTAGCTATACTTAAAACTAGGTACATTGAACTTTATAACATTTTTTACAGATTCTTTCTATCGCAAATAGAAATAAAGTTATAATTTTTTTAAAGTGCACACGAATTTTATGGGCACCCTGTATATATATATATATATATATATATATATATATATATATATATATATATATATATATATCGATTCATTTTGTGGAATCGGTAGCTAGTTGCGATTCAAATAGCTGAGCAATATATATACACACACACATATATATAATTTGTTGAAATCTGTGAAACTTGCGAAAAGTGTTAAACAGGGTACTGGACTAGAATCGCATTAATAAATAATAAAAGGAAACTGAAATGGTGCCTAAGTTCTGCTTATCCCAACAGGTGAAAGAATGCTTGTAATGAGAAGGTATTATTACTATTCTAACATTTCTGCCCCACACCAGGTGATTCATTCGGGGTGAAACTTAAGTAGTATTGATTAAGTAATATTATTTCTTGCTTTTTACCGTTTATTAATGTGAGTAGATAGGTTCGCCTTTTGAACAGGAGTAGAGGTTTATCCCTTGAATCCTGTTTAGATTGGATTTCCGGGTCCTTTTAAATTTTTCTCATTCTTCCTTTTCGTCTTAGTGGCATCATCGCCTTGCTTGGGGTGGATTGATTAAGAAGAATAAATGATTATGTTGCGAAACTTCTGGTCAACATGAAGAGTGGCTTTCTGCACCCAACTGTATACTATACAGTTGCGATGCAAATTTCTCAGTTTACACACACACAAACACACACACACACACATACAAACATACACATACACACACACACACACACACACATATATATATATATATATATATATATATATATATATATATATATATATAAAGAAATATAGTCTTAAGATGTGCTATATTTATGGGATAAAGTGATCAATATCAAAGATAGAGCGTGTGTAAATATAAAACAAATAACGTAAATGAAGAAAGCCGTAGTCAATTGCTGAAACCTCCTGACAAATGCCCTTCTATTTAACCCAAGGTGGCGTGAGGAAGAGGGGGATGTCTAACTTTCCCATCAGTATTAGCACGTAAGCATGTAATTGATCCGATAGGAATTCATACTCGACTCAATCCGAGCTGCTGTTCATTAATCCACCGTGCCTTACACACGCACACACACACACACAAACATATATATATATGCATATATATACATATATATATCGCTTATATGTACACACACACAAATATATATGTATATATATATATATGCATATATATACATATATATATCGCTTATATATATATATATATATATATATATATATGTATACACACACACACATATCTATATATATATATATATATATATATATATACACACACATACATATATATATCGCTTATATATATATGTATACACACACAGACATACACATACACACACACACACACACACATATATATATATATATATATATATATATATATATATATATATATATATATATATAAGAAGAAACAATTCATACAAAGGATTAAATAGCAATGTAAAAATGATTTATGGTAAAATCACTTCGCTATCAGAACTTAATGAGACATTAACCCACTATCAATTCCTTCAATAATAAGATCCTTATATTCGAGTTGTTGTCAGATGGAACAGACATGTTAAGTACTTTCAAAAATGTTAAATTATCATCTTCAGGGAACAAGCGAAATCTTTCCCGTATTAAATTCCTTGAAATTTTCATCTCTGCTCAGTTTCGAATCGAAGGTAAAAGAACAGTAGCAGAGTTGATGCGTCGATTTTTTTCGGCTTGTATTCAGCTTGTTTATCTACATAAGAGTTCTTGAGTTTATTAAGTATTTAATTAAAGTCTTGGAGAGATTTAAGGCAGCACTTCATAAACCTTTTTGCTTCATGGCCCGACTTTTCCTCACGAGATTTTTATGACACCAGGTATTAAGCAACTATACTGAAAATACTTATCCGTTGTCACTGCTCCTAGTCGCAACGGTGACAGCTCCGCACGCGGGTTTTATTACCATATACCAGAAGGATCTTCTCCATTTTCCCCTATTTACAGAATCGAAGGCTTTAAAAAATGTAAGGCGGCCTTTAAATTCTTTGCCTGACGCTCTCAATAATCCGTCGAACAATCAAGAATTTTCCAATGATTGATTTATTTTTTTCAAAGCCATTTTGATTTTATTGGAGCATCTTTTCTACTTCCGGTTGTATTCTGTATCCTCGCTGCTCCCACTCATTAGCAACAATGCACAGTATATCAGCCGCTAGGGGACATGCACAAATGCTTTAAAGAGGCTTTTGACAAGCAAGTCTGTGGTACTGAAAGGCATATTTACTTTGTCGTATCTACAGGCGAATGAAGCCTGTAGATTTATCTCTCTGCAAACCTCGCGGACTGGCGCTAGACAATCACAAACAAAGAACTGTACCAAATAACAGAAACTACATGCCTTGTGGATTTTCAACAACAGCAACAAATAAAATGGATATCACATGACATCATTAAAATGTTGACGTTGCATAGCACTACCAACAAAAGGGTAGGAAGGAAACCCCGATAAATATTGGGAAGATCAGTAACCGTTTGTATACTTGTGAAAGATTTTTTCCTGAAAAAAATAATTGTCTATGTCTCTGAGGTGAGGTATTACGATTACTTGCATTATTTACATTATTTGGACTGTTATCCTCATCTTCATTGCCATATTCACTATGTTTATGTCTGAGAAATCCGGAAGAGGCATGGCACGTGGAACTAGAACAATCTATTCCGTTGGACGAAATAAAGGGTTCGATACGAAATTCCAATCACTTGAAGAAGGCCGAAGCGTACAACGGCCGAAACGTTGTGAGTATGGCAATGAAGATGATGATAACCGTCCGAATAATGTAAATAACGCAAGTAATCATACCTCATCTCATATATATTTTCATAATTATATATATATATATATATATATATATATATATTGACCACTAATATTATCAATATCTATCTATCTATCTATCTATCTATATATATATATATATATATATATATATATATATATATATATATATATATATATGTCTGTGTGTGTATTTGTGTAAGTAGTAATCGTACAGCGTTAGTATTTGAATAAATGAATCAGTATTAAACATTTTTTGTAAATAATTCTTTACACTATACTTTTATTATGCTATTTTAAATACTTTGTTTAATAATTATTTTTTTTTAAGTGTTTCTATTTTTTAATTTAACTTTTTAAAATTATCCTTTATTTGAATAAATGAATATTAACTATATTTTTGTGTGTATCTTTTAATCTATGGTTTTATTTATTAACCTTTCAATCTATACCCTTTAAAAATGTTGCTAGTCTACGGTGATATTTTCATTTGCTCCCAGCAATATCTTTTTCCGAGCCTATGTAGCATTCACAACAGTATTTCTACACAAAAAGTGACAATATTAATGTGACACAATGGGTAACCCCACAATTGCCTTAGAGGACTCGAAATTATATTAAGTGTATGGCTTTTGATGAGTGCCAGGGATTAATTAGTTGATATTGAGTTTTAAAGAAAATGTATTACCAACATTAGCAACATTGAATCTGTATCTCTTACGTATTGTCGTATTCTGTCGGCACTCCCACATTAAAAAAAAAAATAATAATAATAACCAGATGTAGAAATGTCACCTAACAAGACCAGCCAATGTTATATGACTCACTTTGAATAAAAGGGACTCGAAAAAAAACAAAATCTCCTATCCCCGTCCCTCTCCCCGAAAAGCCCAATTGTACATACTGGAAATTTTATACCATGTGTGTCTTTCATAGTTTCTCTGTGAATCCATGCTATTTTTGTAAATGATGGACTGGGTGTAGAAGGATGTGTTCTAATCAAACAGTTATAACGGAAATAAAGGTAATGAAGTTTTATTGTTATTTTTTTTTTTTTGTTGTTGTTTTTTTGTGTGTGTGTGTGTGTGCGTTCCAAATGTTGTTTTATGAATCAATATATGTAACCGATGGTAATATTTTAAAATATATAGTCATTAATTTCATTGTCTAATGAAAACGAAGTTATGTGAGATGTATATTGAGTCAGAAACTTCGAATCAAATTTTTACAACTTTAAATAAACTTTCTTAATAATTTCAATTTTTCTCGCCAATCAATGCCAGAAGCATTAAAAAAAAAACATCTGTCATTTGATTTAAAAAATAGATTGCAGACAAGATGAATTTCTTAAAAAATAAATAGTAACAAAACAGAAAGTCTTTGATATTTCACAATTCAAACAACTTTACATGTTTGGAAGCCCTGCAATGTTTGTTTTTTTTTTTATATAATTAAATGAACTCTCCTAAAGTTTGCCATCGGCGACCATCAATTTGATTAATTCAAATTGATAAGTTACTTCGTAATTATACACTTAATGTTATAAATATTTGCAACTTAATCAATAAGGAAAATCCTTCTCTGTAGATGACATTAAATACATATAGATTTACCTCCCTTGAGATAATCTTGATGTGATTGAATTCACAAGCAAAAATAATATTATATAGTCTTTCAGTGCCTGATTGATCCTGACTCTTCAGAGTTCATGTCCTTTTACCATCTTTACCTTTGTTTCTTCTTTTTGCCATCCATTTATACAGACTTGTTAAGTAGTTTGTTTGTTTTTGTCATGCTTCTACCTGTGAGTGTTCAATTTTCCAACTCTTCTTTCCTCAACATCTACGGAAACCTTTAATTGTCTGGTTTTGAGTGTTACAATTTGTTCCTTTGTAGCTTGTTTCTTCTTTAAAACTTCCTCGTTACTCACATGTTCGGTCCATGGCTGTCTCAGATTTCAGCTAGGGAACCATATCGAAAGTATCGTCTTCTTTTTACGAGGAAATTCTCCAGGATTCACTAAAATATAGGAGATTAGACATTAGATATAAGTGAACCGATATTTTCTTTGCTTTTAATTTCATTTTGCTATCTTCCTATATTTTACTCATTTTCATTAAGGCATATTTAATTATTGCATGTAAAATCCCCGAAGTCGAGAATATCCATAGACAGATGAGTGATCCACTTTACTAAGGATCACATGCCAGACATCCAATGTGATTTCAGAGCAAACTTATACACAATATTGTGTGACAAAGTAAATTTACGTGTGACATTCAGCAGTTGTCTCATTTGCCGGGTCAGGGTTTGTTTTTTTTTATTATTCAGGTCGCTGATGAGGGTGAGTTACACTCCGGTCAGTTCCATGGTGACACTCCGTGTGTACCTTTCCGTATCCAGGTTGTTTGGAAAATACGTGCAAAGAAGCGTTGATAGACTTACTACTAACACAAACGGGATCTGATCGGAGAAAAAAAATGAAGTTATTGGTCGAAACGTCGTTTATTTAGTCCGGTTTTTATCTGTCTATATTTATGAGATAAGGTATTATGTACTGTATTTACATTATTCGGACTATTGTCCACATCTTGCCGCCATAGTCATTACAACGTTTCGGACGTTGTACACTCCGATCTTCTTCAGGTGGTTGGAATGTCGAACTGAACCCTTTATTTCGCTCGCTTGGATAGAGTGTTCTAGTTCCACATGTCATCTTTCAAGGACACATGTCACAGTGGATAAAGGCGTTAGTTAGATCCAGTGACAAGACCGAAAGAGTGTGAGTTCAATATCTGGTTAAGGCAGTAGAGAACTTGGAGAGGGGAATTAACAGGAGATAATTGATATCCATTACCGTGCCATGTTTAATGGATGTCAGTTATAAGTTGTCTCCTGTCTTCAAGTTCTCCACTGCCTTAACCAGATATTGAACTCACACTCTTTGGGTTATGTCACTGGATCTAACTTTATCCACTGTGCCATGTGTCCTTCAGATATGGCACATGGAACTATAACAGTCTACTCAAGTGAGCGAAATAAAGGGTTCAGTTCGATATTCCAACCACCTGAAGAAGATCAGAGCGTACAACGGCCGAAATGTTGTAATAAATATGGCGACAAAGATGAAGACAATAGTCTGAATAATGTCACATTGTCTAATTTACCTACGGTGTTGGCCATATTCACAAACAAGATATTTATTGTTTTATGCAATACAAAGACTAAAAAACCTAGATCAAAATAATAATAATAATAAATACTTAATATTCTGATGGGTAAATATGGTGATTTTTTTAGTTTAGATGTGGCACGAGGCCGAAAGTGTGGAGCATCCAACAAGTACCGAACTCACTACTCAGTTTTAATTGATCTAGCAAGACAAAGTTGCTAACCATTTCGCCACGTCGAGGTTGCCAAAATGATTTTCTAGGCGTATTTTAGATATGGCACAAGGCCGAAAGTGTGGGGCCCAGAGTGAGGATCGATATAACTATTCAGTAGTAATTGTACTAGCGAGACAAGCTTGCTATAACGATTACACCAAGATTGTCAAAATGATTTTGTAATTGGAACTTAGATGTGGCACAAGGCCGAATATATGTACCCCCAAGTGGGATCGAACTCACTACTTGATGTAATGAATATGCATACACCTGGGTTCCCCCTCACAGTAATATGATTGGCTGGTGTCAGCCATAAATACAGACTGATGTGGAGGTACATGGACTACGTCTATTGTCTTCGCCTATTGCCTACGCCTATTGCCTACCACTACGACGAGGACCCGTCCATTATGGTTACCTGCTACCCGGTTACAGTAGTCAACAACCACTTTGCTTCTCCGAACAAATATATCCCTTTCCGGGACATATCGTAATTGATCTAGTGAGCTACGCTTGCTAACCATTACACCACATGAAAGTGTCTAAAAGTGATTTTCTAAGCGTAGCTTAGATGTGGCACAAGGCCGAAAGTGTGGAGCTATAATTATGCAGCTATATGTAAGAAATGTGCAAGACCGTATCACCAAAACACTCTGCTGCTGTCGACAGCTAATTGTCGACTTGTAAACAACAGGTGGCACTGCCTTCGTAGCCGCTCTACGATGTAATTGTTTCTGATTAAAAAAAATAAAGGTAGCGGATCGTGGGAGTTGGCGAATACGGCGTGCCGGATTAATGAGGTTGGACTGTATATTACATTCAAGTTAGAATACAAAGATAGTTTGTTATGGTGCGTCTTCAAATATATAAAATATCAGTTCATTGTTCGTGACATTTGACATACTCGATATTGCTCTTCTATTAGACGAATACGAAGCTTAATCGCAAATAATAACCACGTTGTCTATTTACTCTTTGAAAAGTTGTTTACAAATGTCAAACTAAATAAAATCACTCTCAATTTCCAGCTCGTCAAAAAGGGTAAAACTAAATCTTGCCAAATCTTGCTAATTCTGGTCCGGATGACATCGATTATTTTTTAATCGATAATGTTCTTGAAGACTTATTTGAAGACTTTGAAACTGACTCCGAGTTTTCTTGGGCATTATTCTGAAAGGAGAAGAAGTAGTAACCCATAGAAATCAGTTTTATTTTTTGATTACGTCAAGAAAAGACCAAACGATAAAAATGTCTTGTTAAATGGGAACTATTTTCAAATTTTGACTGTTAGGTCGTCTACAGATGCTTATGGTCAGTTCCGAAGACCTAGGGTCCCTCTTTAATCTGCTATAGCCGCTTAGTAATTAAATTTCTTTCTAAACCGGGAAAATTTATTTCTGATATTCAAAGCTTTCTTATCGTAAAACCATAAGTAATTCTGCTGATGTTAAATCTCATACCATGAAGATGCTGAGCCCACGGGAGACACCTTGTCTCTTCAGCTCTCACGGTCATAGCAGAGCGTCCGAACATCCCCCAACGCCATATTGATCTACTGGAGTTCCTGACAGGCGACGTCATTCCAGCGGTTACGAGTTCTACCCCGAAGTCGTCGTCTCCAGTCGCCCGGTCAAACTTGTAGATGACTCTAGTGAGTTGGTTATCAGATCGTCGAGTTAGTGAATACGGCGTTAGGAGATGATGCGTAGGATGCTCGGCTGACTGGTCTTCGTTGGATACATGTTCGAACCAGTGCACACACCCGATGATCCTGAACGTGTGGGACTCGAAGCTATTGGTGCGGGAGACGACGTTTTTGCTGAGAAGTACAGAGATTTTATTATACAGGGTAGCCCAAACGTCGCATAAGAGCTGAAGAACTAAACTTCTTATATTCATTTAATAAATAAAATGTTTTCGTCAATGACAATATATTATTTCGAAAAAAAAAAATTATCATATTTGGGCACATTGAGGTGGGGTAATGTTTAGCAAGCATTCCTCACCAGATTGAATAATTGAATAGTGGGTTTGATACTTACTGGGTGCTCTATACTTTCAGCCTTGTGCCACATCTAAACAACACTAAATAAATCACTAGGTAACCTCGACGTGGTGTAATGGTTAACAAGCTTATCTCGCCAGATCAATTACGACTGAATAGTGAGTTCGATCATCACTGAGTGCTCTATACTTTCGGCCTTGTGCCACATCTAAGATACGATTAGAAAATTATTTTGGTCACGTCGACATGGTGTAATGGTTAACAAGCTTATCTCGCTTGATCAATTACGACTGAATAGTGAGTTTGATCATCACTGAGTGCTCTATACTTTCGGCCTTGTGCCACATCTAAGATACGATTAGAAAATTATTTTGGTCACGTCGACATGGTGTAATGGTTAACAAGCTTATCTCGCTTGATCAATTACGACTGAATAGTGAGTTTGATCCTCACCTAGTGCTCCATACTTTCGGCCCTGTGCCACATCTAATGTCCGCTTATTTCGAATAGTCTATAATCCTTAGATTCCTTGCTGACTATTGTTAAATCTTTTCTTTCTGTTTTTCAATGCATTTTTATAGTTAAAACATTAGCAATCTATTTAAATTATCGATATCGTAACCCTATTTTATCAGTAATGTTTGTATTAATTTATGACCAACAACAATCCCTTTTCTTCTCATTTTAGGGTATTTTTATAATCATTAGCAATTCATTTACATTATACAAACACAATGCCCCTTTTATGCGAGTAATTCTCATCTACATGGGATTTATTCAAGTATTTTCAGTAATTTTTCCAAATCTTATTGTTTTCATATTGATTTTGTTGGTCTAACAGTATAACCGTTGGTTTTAATCGATATTACCCCATGCAAAGCAATAAAGCCACTAAGACACAAGGGGTTATAAGGTGTGGAAGAATTAATAACAGAAACATTAATAATGAGCGGGAAGAAGGAAGAGTAATCAGGAAGCGATTGACATTGCATTTCAAATTTTTGCAGATTAAAATTAGCTAGAAAGCGTGGAGCTGGAAGAGAGTCCCACACGCGAGAAGTGCGAAAAAAGAATTTGTTAGCATAGAACTTACGGTTACATCTAGCCAGCTTAAATGTAAATTGATAAGATCTCGACGCCAGTCTAGTATTGTCCTTAAATTCATAAAGTTAAGATACCGTAGCGAACCGATTTATCTAGCAGCGTGAACGGGGGGGGGGAAATAC
>OZ010607.1:11050490-11065490 GCA_963932145.1 Acanthosepion lycidas | reverse complement strand
AAATTTTAAACTAAAAACTCCCTCAATTTCCATAAACCTTCCATACAAACTTCATTCAATTCTAGCCAACAATAAGTTGATTGTTTAACATTCATTTAATTTAGTAAATGAGTCAACCCATATAGTAAAAACCCGCGTAAATAGCGAAAAATGGCAATTTTTACAGGTTTCTTCTTATCTTTCAACCAATTATCATCAGACGTTACAATTTCTATCTATAAAAGGCAGGATGTGTGTGTGTGTGTAACGAATGCACGGCTGCAATTTTCGACGGATTTGCACCAAAATTTACATGCACATGCTCTAAGTTAGTGGGAAGGCCAAGACCGACTCTACATTTCCCAAAACTCCCATCGATAGTGGAAATAATCGATTTTTCATGCTTCTACGGCAGTTTTCATGTAGTTTGCGGCCATTTTGTACTGGCCAGAGTGAGAGCCTATAGCTGGCTGCCACGAATAAGCAGGAAGATTCCATTGGCCAGCGTGAGAGCCAACAGCTGACTGACACGAATGTTAACTACCATGCAAAAAATCGATAGCTGCATTCGTCACAAGTGGGAAAAATTTAAATCTGCACGGCACTTTACTCCAATTGGCTCATTCGCTTGCTTAAACTCAACGTTGATTCTGATTCCGCAGAACTGGGTTCGGTGTGAAAAAGTATTTGCTGTTAACATTTTTTTTTCATTCGGTTTTTCTAGTTATGAGTCTTTTTTTAAAGCTGATCGTTTTGTGTTCATTTTGTTTAGTTCTTTCTTCGTAACAGATTTAATGTTTAGTATAGAGCTTAGAAAAAATTCGCAGTGTGAGATAGGCAAGAAGTAAGGCGTGTAGCAACATCAGCACGGCAAAGGGCACTTCTTTAAAGGCAAGGAAGGGCAAAAATATTTTAAGTCAAGTGATAGCGATTGCTGTATGAGTCGTACAATTTTTGAATCAAGCACGGGCAACGCCGGGCCATGCCGGGCCACGCTGCTAGTCGTTTTATAAATGTATCCTCTTTCACATTCCTGGTAGCACGGTGACAAATTGAATTTCAAAAACTCCCAAATGATTGTGGTCTGAAGTGGATCTTCATGTTGTCTGTTTTACCCCTTCATGTCCTCAGCTAAATTCGATTGAATAAATACAGACGACTTCAGTTATATAAGTAACTGCATTATTTCAAAATGTTTTTTTTAATGAAAATACTTTAATGTAATTGAAGAAGATAGACTCTGTTACATCTGAACCCGTAATGAATATAAGCGCGTCCTCAACGAAGCTAAGTTACTATTTGCTGCTCGCATAAAGGAACGTATTGTTTCTCGCAAATTCGGCTCCGAGGATTATTGGCGTCTCTGCAAGAGCGTACTAAACAGTAGCAAACCCTCTATACTTCCTTTGTTCAACCAGTTTGAGGTCCTGACCTCCTCTGCCGACAAGCCTGAATGCTTTGCATAGAAATTTTCTTTCAATTCAACACTCGACTCTTCCGGTGTAGCCATACCCGATTTCCCTCTTAGAACTGAGGCCCTACTGAGAGACTTGCACATAACCCCGTCATTGGTATTGGGCATTATCTCCAATTTAGACCCCCATAAGGCTAGTGGTGGAGATGGGATACCAGCCATTGTCTTGAAGTAATGTGCGCCTGAACTGGCGGCTGCCCTCTCCAAATTATACAATTACTGCCTCATGGAATCTTGTTTTCCAGACTGCTGGAAGTCTTCATCGATTGTTCCCGTCTTTAAAAACCCCGGCGACCTCACTAACTCTTCTAATTACCGTCCTATCAGTCCCCTTCCCTTCTTCGGCAAAGTCTTCGAAGCTTTAATCAACGCCGAAGTGGTTAACCACCTTAAATCCCATAATCTGTTTCTCCGACACGCAATATGGCTTCCGCTTTGCCCGATCTACAGCTGATCTGCTTACGGCCATCATTGAAATTGTCTGCTGTGACCCTAGACATCTCAAAAGCGTTTGATAGGGTTTGGCATGCTGGCCTTCTTCGCAAGCTCCAGGGTTATGGTATTACAGGTCGATTGTTTGACTTAATACAATCATTTCTGTCTAACCGTGAATTGAAGATCATTCTCAACGGATTCTCCTCCAGCTCCTATCCTACGAACGCAGATGTTCCTCAAGGCTCCATCCTAGGCCCTACTCTGTTCCTTATCTTCATCAATGATCTTCCTGACGTCATAAATTCCCAAGTAGGCATCTACGCGGACGACACTACAATTTACTCCTGTTTCAAAAAACAAATCTAGTGTCGCTGACAAAACTAACCTGGCCGTTCGCCTCGAAAAGGACCTCGAATCGGTTGTGAACTGGGGGAATAATTGGCTAGTTAACTTTAACACCTCCAAAACAAAACTGCTCTCTATTAATCACCACAGAGATCCTTCCCTGCTCCCCATTAGAATGCCTGACGCTCAACTTTCCGAGAGCACTTCTCTGCGGCTGCTCGGTCTCACATTGTCTACTGACCTGAGATGGAACAAATACATTGAGTCAATTGTTTCGTCCACCGCAAGGAAAAATTGGCTCCTTGTGCTGTGCCAGGAAATTTTTCTCCCCGGAATCGATCCTTCAAATCTACAAATCAACCATTCGCCATTGCATGGAGTATTGCTGCCATATATGGTCTGGAGCCCCTGCTGTTTGTCTTGGGGTTCTTGATAAGATCCAGAGACGGATATGCAATATAATTGGCCCCTATCTAGCATCTCGTCTGCAGTCACTCTCTCACAGACGCGCCGTCGCCTCTCAGTGTCTTTTTTACAAATACTTTCATGGTAATTGCTCCGATGAGCTGCTTTCGCTGGTTCCCAGACTTCACGAATTCAAGCATCCTACGAGGCTGGCATCCCGCTCTCGCCCTTTCACTGTTGAAACTGTTAAATGTAGCCGCCTCTTCTACTTCAATAGCTTCATATCTCGCACCTCTCGCCTGTGGAACTCTCTTTGCTATTCCTGATTCCCTGATAGCTATAATCTGTTCAAACGTAATGTCAATCGACATCTCCAGTTGCCTTGATCTATCCACTATCCTTCTCCTCGTCCTTTCCTCTATCATTCCTATCTGCTCTCAATCCAAATCCTCTATAACCCCTTGCGTGGTAGTGGCTTCCCTCTTTGCTAGGGGTGAAATGCTTAAAAAAAAATTTCTGAGATGAGGTATTATGTACACTATTTACATTATTCGGACTATAGTCCTCATCATTGTCGCCATATTTATTACAACGTTTCGGCCCTTCAGTATTTGTCTATATTTCTGAGATGAGGTATTATGTACACTATTTGCATTATTCGGACTATTGTCCTCATCTTTGTTGCCATATTTATTACAAAGTTTCGGCCTTTCAGTATCTGTCTATATTTCTGAGATAACGTATTATGTACACTATTTACATTATTCGGACTATTGTCTTCATCTTTGTAGCTATATTTATTACAGCGTTTCGGCCTTTTAGTATCTGTTTATATTTCCGAGATGAGATATTATGTACACTATTTACATTATTCGGACTATTGTCCTCATCTTTCTTGCCATATTTATCACAACCTTTCGCACGTTGTACGCTCCGGCCTTCTTCAGGTGGTTGGAATGTCGAACTGAACCCTTTATTTCGCTCGCTTGGATAGAGTGTTCTAGTTCCTCATGTCATCTTTCAAGGACACATGTCCCGACAACTCTCTTATATCCGGGTTACACTGTAGATACAACCGGATTTAATTTATAAAATCTTTTCACTTTAAGACTAATACCTTTCAGCCTCTCCTGAGCAGTGACCCGTGGCTTTCGTCTGACTGAAACATTGAAATGGATAAATTCTGTATTAGTTTTTCGAACGTCTTTTTTTTTTTTATTAGCTTTCACAATTAAAATTCTTATTCCGACACGAACTTACTCCACACAATGGTTGATAAGACAGACGAATTATATTTTCGTCTTTCGAAATAAACTTATTCCCCATATGAAGTTACTTTGGATTTTATTGTGTATAAATTATTTGTTCTGTAATAGTAAATACATTGAGCGCTTTTTGTGGATCATTTCTAATATTTTGTATTACTAGGATCCACTTGAATTATATACAAACAAATTTGTTAACTTTACTCTCTCTCTCTCTTTCTCTCTCTCTCTCTCTCTCTCTCTCTCTCTCTCTCTCTCTATATATATATATATATATATATATATATATATATATATGAGCTCTATCATCGGATGGTCGGCGGTTTGTTGATGATTAGTAACCCTGAAGGTAGGAAAGTAAAACCTATAAAAAGGCGGAAGAAGTCTTCATGAGATTCTTTATTGAAATCAAGAAAATAAAAAAACAGCATTTAATAACGATATCTTTAAAATGGAAGGAAAGCTGGAAAATATGTTTGCATTAATGCCAAAGGTGTGAATAGATATGAATAAATGTGAGATAGACAGACAGACATACAGATGGATAGGTCGATAGAGCGTGAAAGAGAAAGAGAGAGAGGGGGGATCTGAACAGTTTAAAATATTAATATTCTGAAAAGAAACAAAAAAAAGAATGAGATAAAGGAAAAGACAATTATTGATGAATAGAAGGAGCGGTAAAAATGGAACAAATTAGATAGATAGATAGATAGATAGATAGATAGATAGATAGATAGATAGATAGATAGAAACAAATAGATAAATAGACACAGAGAAAGACAGATGAACAGATAGATAAAGAGAGAAAGATGAACAGATAGAGATAGAAATAGAAAAGGTAGATAGATAGAGAGTTAAATAGATAGATAGAGAGAGAGAGAAATATGAACAGATAGATATAAACAAAGAGCTTTGGTGATACAGTTTGAAATTTCAGATTAATTTTAAGTGTATAACACTCGCCTGTCTGTATATTTATTGATGGTCCTCTTCCTTCACACACATACGTATACACACACACGCACGCACACACACGCATACATATATATATATATATATATATATATATATATACGCATACACACATACATATACACACATATGCATACATATTTTTTCCTTCAATTTTCTCTACAGAATCCATCTGACATATTTATATGTCTACTATACGTCTATGGCCTGCCACCTATAGTTTTCTGCTACTGCTGTATATTCAGAGATTCTTGATAAAACCCAAAGAAGAATCTGCAATGTTATTAATCCTGACCCGGCATCTTGGCTTCAAGCACATTTCCAAAGCCGTAATATAGCTTTCCTGTGTCTTTTCTATCAATAATTTTATGGTAATTATTCTGATGAACTTTCTTCTGTGGCACCAAAATTTTATGAATTTAATTGCAGTACTGGATTGGCGGACAGGTCTCATCATGTTACCGTTAAAATGGCTAAAGTTCTATAGTGAGTTCCATATCAAGCTACAGCAGTAGTAGTTAGTTCAATACCAGACTACAGTAGTGGTGAACCAAAAACTTGGAGAGTTTAGTTAAAGGGAAATAACTGAGACATTCGGAAGAGTCATGGCATGTGGAACTAGAAAAATCTGCTCCGGTGGACAAAATAAATGGTCCGATTCGAATTCCATTCACCTGAGGAAAGACGGAGCGTACAGCGGCTGAAACTTTGTGAACATGGCAATGAAGGTGAGGATAACAGTCCGAATAATGTAAATAATACAAGTAATTACAATACCTCATTTCAGAGATATAGACAGATATATAGAGAGACATAGACATAAAAGGCTGGAGCGTACAACGGCTGAAACTTTGTGAATATGGCAATGAAGATGAGGATAACAGTCCGAATAATGTAAATAATGCAAGTAATCATAATACCTCATCTCAGAGATATAGACTATATATATATTATTATATAGAATAATTTAATGCAATTAAACCAATATAATTTGACCATCCATACTTATTGGTATCTATCTTGTATCATTGCCTATCATATCTCTTCGTTTTTTATAAAAACGGAACATGTAAAATTGATAAATGTTCTCCATTTGTTCTTTATCTTATCTTCTCATATATATATATATATATATATATATATATATATATATATATATATATATATATATATATATATATATATATATATATATATAATAACTGGCCACTCGTATTCGAGTATACCCGTCTTCTAGGACAGCTAGCCACCAATCCATATTGCAGACGCTAACACAGATTCATTTGTTTTTGCTCAACACCCACAAAACCCATCTGTGGTTTAAACTGCAATTATGCTTAGCAGACCTTAGTTACAGTTTCTGGGAGAGAGTATGTTATCTAGCGGGTTCAATAATCTGAACAGGGCCAGCACGCTTAAACCCTCAATGTGACTCACAAGACTTGAATCAACACGTGGTATGGTTTTCCGGTATTTTCCAAAGGTGACCCACGTTGGGATGGGCTCCCACCAGACCGATAACATCAGGAAGTCTTCTTCCTGTCAAATCAACCATGGTGAGATTCGAACCCGGGTCTCATGGATATGCCAGAGTGCATGGATGTGTATCTGTGCTTGGCCCCAGATTGTTTCTATGGGTGTGCTTTTGTGAACTAAAATGCATACACTTATATATGTGTGTGTGTGTGTGTGGCATCCCGAACAGGCACGGAAGGTAATTCCGCACCACCACAAAAAGTCGTCAAACAAGCATAAATCGATCCAATTTAAAAAAAAAAAAAAAAAATAAATAAAACAAAAAAACTTCCGTTTGTCTGATGATCGCAAAAGCGTGACACCCAGAGTCAAGACTGAATATATATATATATATATATATATATATATATATATATATATATATATGTATATATATATATATATATATATATACAAACACACACACATATTTATATATATATATAGGAAATTGAATGACATATTCTCATATAAATCTAATATCAAACAAGCAGATCATAAAAGTAATTGAACCACAGATCGCAGATGGTAAAACGTAATTATTTGCAGATTAAAGAGCGAATATTGCCGTGTAGACCAATAGGAATATTACCAATATCCCATTCTCAAAGATAATTCCTTCTATTAAAGTTTAATACGTCTCCAAGAAATACTCTTAAGAATACATCTTGTATATCTTATACAGAAATATATTTTCTGCATGAGGGCAGGTCGACTTTGCATCGTGCTATTGCACACAATTTGAAAGTTTAGGATAAAATATTTTTCTTAGCGTTTTATTTATTTATTTATTTTTTGGGGGAAAATAGTTTCAAGATTAAGTCTACGTTCAAAATCGTAGCGTCATAATTTAATTCCGATGATCAATGAAAGCCTTATAGCACAGACGCATAAAATGTATAATTTGCTGAAACTTTAGAAACTGTATATGAACAATTTGCATGGCAAAAGCACATTATGACTTAATCATTGTGACATCAAATAAGCCCTTCATTTACTTCAAAGGGATATTATACTGAACAATGTATCTATATTATGATGTGACATGTTATACAGTACTGTAGTTTTAGTGTGATTTTCAATAAACAATGCAAATTTAAAACATTTTGTCTTATAATTTGTACCCAGCAGTATTATGGTGTTATATACACTTTTATCTATTTTTTTGTTTTTATTAATTATGATCTAACAAATGTTCTAACAAATCTTATTTTATGAGTAGCCTTTTTTGGAGTCTTTTATAATTTTTAGAGAGATTTTACTTATCGAATACAGTAAAAAAAAATGCTTATTTTGCTTGTGGTGTTTCATAATTAGAATTCTGGTTTGAATATATTTTCCATTCGATGTATCTGATACAAAAGATATTAATTTTCTTTGGATTTACTCATGAAATAGTAAAATTTTGAACTCAGCTTGTAAGCAAAATCAGACACTTATCAAAGTAAATTCTCAGAAATTGGTTAAATCTATGAAGCTAATTTTTAGTACCAGTGCTTATCACCGAGTTCAGTAGTGATTTCCCCCAAAACGTGCAACGTCAATCTGGCTTCTTCGGCCTCTACTTGTAGTATAAACCACATGTTGAAGAAAGGCAAGTGTGGCTGGGCGTGCCTCTGCGGCAGTGATTAGCTAGCTCTTCACCCCTAGCAGAAGTGTTTACTCAGAAACAAGTAGACGCTATATATATATATTTTTTTAAATTGACTCTCCCGTCGTTTTCGATGTATGAGGTTTCAGTAGCTCAGTTCTAATCTCGCAAGTTCGGTTCTAGTGGTTTATGGCTGTTCTGAAAGAATGTGCTGCACGACAGCAAATCTTCAATCTCTCCACTATTCAATCAAGTCCATACATCTACAGCAGATACGGTTAAATGCTTTGCTCGGAAATTCTCTTCCAACTCAACACCCGACTCATTTGGAGTACTCACACCTGATTTCCCCAATAGGACATATTTACCTTGTCACTGGATTCAGACATAATTTCTTAGTAAGGCAATTGACGAGATCCCAGCTATTGTCCTAAAGAAATATCTTCCCGAACTGGATTCAGTCCTCTCTAATCAATAGAACTATCATCTCGCTGCTTTCTGCTTTCCGGCCTGTTGGAAGTCCTCCTCTGCAGTTTCTGTTTTTCTGACCACATTAACTATCGCGCTACTAGTCTCCTGTCGCTTTTCGTCAAAGTATTCGAGGCTTTAATCAATGCTGAAGTAGTTAAACACCATACCTCTCACAACGTACTCTCTGACAAAAAATATGGCTAGCTCTACAGGTGATGTGCTAACGGCCATCACTTAACATGTATAGCAAGCTCTTGATAATATCGGCGAAGATCGAGCTGTGGCTCCAGATATGTCGAAGGCGTTTGACAGGGTTTGGCACGCAGGTCTCCTACATATACTCCGCGGTTACGATATTACTTGACGATTGTTTGGTTTAATGCAATCGTTCCTATGACATTGTGAAATGAAGGTCATTTTGAACGGGCTCACTTCCAGATCGTCTCTCATCAACGCTGCTGTCTGCCAAGGCTCTATCCCGAGTCAAACGCTGTATCTGATCTTCATCAATGATTTTCCTGATGTCATCAATTCCCAATATGTTGATAACACTATCATTTACTCCTGTCTGAGTAGCAAATCCGCCAGAACCGACAAAGTTTCAACTGGAACGACTACATCGAATCAATAGCTACATCTACTGCAAGGAAAGTTTGGTCAGATGTATATAATGAAACCTTTACAAAGGAGGGACTGCTGCCCAAATATTACACACACACACACAGACACACACACACACACATATATATATATATATATATATATATATATATATATATAGATAGATAGATAGATAGATAGATAGATAGATAGATAGATATAGATATAGATATATATATATATATATATATTGAGCAATAAAAAAAATATTAAAAAATTAAAATCTTCAGACACACTGGGTTGTATATTAATATTCCTTCGTTTTTATTATTATTTCATTTAGATTCCTCGACTAGTTTCGGCTAAAATGGCCATCATCAGAAGAAAATAATTTTCTGCTTGCTGGTAGCAGTGAACTACAGAAATGAATGTCTTGATGGAGAAAATGAACTTTTGTCTGTAGCTTTCATTTGTTTTTTTATCTTTTTAACATGAATCTTTTAACATTCCTTGTGTTGGTCAAAGAGTCTCTTTTAAGTTGTTATTTCAGATAAGAGCTGGATGGATTCATGCTGCTCTGAATTCCCTTGGTCATTTTGACAGTTTTATTGGTTCCTAGAAAGTGGATGTGTCGCTGTTAAGTGTGTGTGTTATTTGGTTCTTAAGGAGTGAGTGAGTATGATGTGCGTAAGCGTGTATATTACTATGGGTGTGTGTTATCATTTGGCCCATTAGGGAGCGAGTGAGTACGATGTGTGTATATTTGTGTGAGTGTGAGGCCTCAACACCTCCGTAAGCATGTCTGTCTTGTGTCGGTGAGAAATGTGGGTAGGTTTTGATTTGTAGGGTTATATATTAATACTATCTATATTGTTAAGTTTATGGCTTAGCCCGGCTAGATAGTGTGTTTTTAAACGATGTATCCACTTATTTTCATAGAAATCTAAAATCTTTCTATTGTTATCTGCTCTGGACTTTTCTATTCTCTCAATTATAATGAATTTGGCATGGGTTTTAAAATCATGATTTTCTAGGCGGAAATATTGTTCTACGGGTAATAATCTTTCACGGGGAGTCGACTTAATTCGTTTGCGATAATATTAATTCTGTAGTGAAAGGGCCATTCAGATTTTCCTACATATTGTTTCTGGCATAGTGTGCATTCTAGGAGGTAAATTATGTTATGACTTCTACAGTTAGAATCGTGGTAGATTTTGAAAGTAGATTTAGTGACTGAGCTAGTGAATGAATTCGTGTTTTCAACATGGTTGCAACATAAACTTCTTTTGTTGTTGCATGGGTGGGAAAATCCTGTTATTTTTTTGTTTTGTTTTTTTGTTAGTTTATTACGGATTACCTTGTCCCCTGAAATGTGGTTACTACCTATGATTTCTTTTAGGTTCTTAGGTCTACGATATGCAAGAAGGCCAGGTTCCTTAAACAATTTTTTTAGGTCTGGTTTGAGATGTAGTATTTCCCAGCGACGTTTGATTATTTGGGGTAGTGGAGGCAGAGTGGGGTTGAAAGTGGTTATTAGAGGAATGCGGCTAGATTAATTTTTAATCTTGTACATTAGGGTGTCTTCTCTAGGTGTGGAAATTGCTTTATGTATTTGTTCCCTGATTAGGTGTTGTTTATAGCCACGTGTTATGAATTGATGCTCCAGATTTTCAATGTGTTTATTTAATTCTTCATTGTTGGAACATATCCTTCTGAGTCTAAGTGCTTGTGAATAGGGAAGGTTCTCTTTGAGGTGTTTAGGGTGGGAAGACTTAAAGTGTAGATAGTTGTGGGTGTCGGTGATTTTAGTGTGTAGTGTCGTTTGTAGTTTCCTGTTTTCATCTATATAAATGCAGGTGTTTAAAAATGTTACCGATCTTGTGAATTTTTCATAGTCAAACTTAATTAAGTCGTGCACTGTGTTTAGGGTCATAAGGAATTGGGTAAGTCTGTCGTCACTGCCCGTGTATACAAAGAATATATCATCGATATATCATGCATAGAATACGCAGTCGCTACCGATGAGATGATAGATATGGGTCTTCTCAAATTTTCCCATGAATATTGTAGCATATGACAGAGCTGCAATGGTGCCCATAGCACAGCCTCATACTTGAAGGTAGTGTGCTCCATTGAAGTTGAAAGTATTCAATGTAAGGACATGCTCCCTGAGTTTTATGATAACTTCTGTTATTTTTTTGGGGGGGTCTTGTTTTCTTCTTTTAGTAAGTGCTTCCTGAAGGGTGGTTAGCCCTTCGATGTGTTTAATGTTTGAATAGAGTGATCTTACGTCCATAGTCACTAGAATAGCATTCTCTGGCACTGTTTGTGTGTGATTAATTTTGTTTAGTAGATCTGTTGTGTCTCTGATGTAGGATTTTACTTCCTTAGCTAGGGGTTGTATGTAATGGCCTATGTATTTGGAAATTTTGGTCATATGGCTGTTGAATGATGAAATGACCGACCTTAATATATGTTATCCGATGTTGATATGATTTCCAGCATATATTTAAATAAGAAATATATTGCGTGAGTTTCAGTTTATAATGCCTATCCGCATAAAAACGCTGACTGTAATTTACTTTCTGTTTTAGTGGTTATTTTAAAAACAATTGCAGTGTACTTTTTTCCTTTATTTACAAATAAATTCAAAAGATATAAATCACAGAAAGATCTATTTGTTTCTATTATTTCCATTCGGACTATTGTCCTCATCTTCATTGTTGTTTCTTAACATTTCAGCCTTTCGGCCCTCCAGCCTTCATCAGGTGTATTCCGAACTGAACACTTTATTTAATTTACACGGCTAGACTGTTCTCGTTCCACTGCTCAGTCTCGGGATATCTCGTCTACCTTTTATTTTTGGGATTGCTCAGTTATTGATCACTTTGCTTCCATTGAGTGCAAGTAAACACTAACCAGCCCAGGGATTACAGACTTACAATCAGTATGTCCCAAAATTCAGGAACCCACGCTTTAATCTACTGGATAACTATCTCTTAATGACATATTGAAGATCGTTTTTGCAATTTGGTCGACGAAATATTGTTGCATTATCGACCATAATCAGTCGATAATTAAATTAGTGCTGTGCACATGTTAAAATTTCTATGTGGCACATTGCTCGGACTATTTTTTGTTTCAAGTATCCCATTGGAGTTTTGGTATACATTGACCATGCATAAAGAGGTTTTTTATAGAGGTTTTAGAGTATTTTAGAATGGAATTATTCACAGCATTAATGGTGAAGTCAAAAAAATAACAAACTTCACAAGTGATTCTGAAAGATTAACCTCTTTCGCTTCAAATGGAAGAATTTCAAATGTAAATCAAAGAACTTTAGCTGAAGGCGGAATTGGCCATAAAACCAAATGAAACTTTCAGGCTCCATAGAAATACGAATTTCTTTTTTCGTTTTTTTTTTTTGTTTTTTGCTACAATTATTATCTGAAAGTAATGAATAAAAACAGAGAGACGAGCCAAGGGTGAATAACTTTTACTCAAATTTTTAGATTTTTTATCCTAAAGAGAGGCATTTCAATTAAAAGGGTTTATAAAATCTTGTTTTTATTATTAGTACAGTTTGAAAGTTTGTATTGTTTTTCGCTACATTTGACTTTCAAATTTCTAAGAAGCACTCAAGGAATCATCTGGATATTGGCGCTTAAAAAACATCCATGGATTTATTTCATGAATAAAACAACGCGAAAAGTTGTTTTTTTTTATTTTAATATTGAAAAACAAAAATATAATAACACAAACTTAAAACTAAACAGATAATTCGAGCTACCAATTGAAAAGAATTTCAGTTAGTTATGTGCCATGCTTGATACACGCTTAGGCGATCATGTATCTTTCGATACATGACTGACGAGGCAGATTTTTCTCCGCAGTAGATTGCCTTTTCTTTCTACGGTAGACCAGTTGCCATCCAAGTCTATAGAACCCGGTCTGTCGAGAAGAAGAAGATGATTGATACGTTTCCCAAGGGTATTAGCACGTAAGTAAATGTAATGGATTCGACTGGAATTCGAATTTATCGAAACTTAATATAGAATTTGTTACAAGTACTTAAAAAACAATAGGAGATTGAAATAAAAGAAAAGAAATAACATAATATGACATAAAATAAAATCTGACCCAATTAAATGAAACATCTTGGAAATTTAATAAAAGATTAATGAGTGTAAAATGAATCTTTTATAAATTCAAAGCATTTGTCGTTCCTCGCAAGATGTTTGAATATATTTATCAGTAACAGAAGGCACTTTGAAATAAGAGTAAAAATAATCTTATTAAGGGGAAATGTACTGAATGTTCACTAATTTCGGAGACTTTTGCGGTAATTCCACGACCGGGGTGATCCAAACTATGACCTTTCCTAAAAAAAAAAGCTACTATGCTATTAAAATGAGGGATGTTTTCTTTAAAATAATACGGTAGAAAGTTGAATGAGGTCAGACAGGGAAGTTCAAAAATGTTAAGCTAAACTTCACCGTATCTTTAAGGATTTCGATGAAAAAATGATTAATTGTATTTCTTCGACGACTCCAGGTCTCTCTATCTATCTCGTTCAATGTATCTATCTATCTATCTCAGTCTGTTCATATCTATCTATCTATCTATCTATCTATCTATCTATCTATCTATCTCAGTCTGTTCATATCTATCTATCTATCTATCTATCTATCTATCTATCTATCTATCTATCTATCCCAGTCTGTTCATATCTATCTATCTATCTATCTATCTATCTATCTATCTATCTATCCCAGTCTGTTCATATCTATCTATCTATCTATCTATCTATCTATCTATCTATCTATCTATCTATCTATCTATCCCAGTGTTCATATCTATCTATCTATCTATCTATCTATCTATCTATCTATCTATCTATCCCAGTCTGTTCATATCTATCTATCTATCTATCTATCTATCTATCTATCTATCTATCTATCTATCTCAGTCTGTTCATATCTATCTATCTATCTATCTATCTATCTATCTATCTATCTATCTATCTATCTATTTATCTATCTATCTCAGTCTGTTCATATCTATCTATCTATCTATCTATCTATCTATCTATCTATCCCAGTCTGTTCATATCTATCTATCTATCTATCTATCTATCTATCTATCTATCTATCTATCTATCTATCTTAGTCTATTCACATTTATCTATATTAATCTGTTCATATCTATCTATCTATCTATATATCTATCTATCTCAGTCTTTTCATATCTATCTACCTATCTAGCTAGCTAGCTAGCTATCTCATCCTGTTCATCTATCTATCTATCTATCTATCTATCTATACACGCACGCGCACACACATATATATTCAATTAAAAGATTACAATGAATTTTTAAAATGAAAACATTTTCTTAAAGCTTTCCATCTAGCTTGAAATGAAAGCTAAACGATTAAATTCACTTGAACCGCTAAGCAAAATACTTTGGTGTATTTCGGACAGAAATTATATTGATTGTAATAGAGTTGCATTATTTTCAGTAAAATCGATAACGTCCGCTATTTTTTAGATATTTGTAAACAAAATTTAATTTTCAGTTTTAAAAGTGTTGCAAAAATAATATAAATATTTCTGAAACGTTACTCGATAAAAATTACCAAATTTAAAGTAAAGTTAATATGATATGAAACAAATATTAATTATAGCATAAAATGTTGTATACAGGAATTTCTTAACTACGGTATATTGATTTTCTGACGTGTTAATCGATTTAATGACGGCGGATTGACAACCGAACATGTTCTTAGTTAAGAATGGTGAAGCAGGCGACAATTTCCATTAGGGTTTTGTTTTGTTTTTTACCGTAATGGAGGACAAACCTTAAAACACATAACCTTTTAAGAATAGATTTATCGGTTTGCACATCCATACTTCAGAAATTCTGTATCGTTATACATAAATAAATACAA
>OZ010607.1:11040490-11042990 GCA_963932145.1 Acanthosepion lycidas | reverse complement strand
ATCTAAGGCTCCTCATCTATCTATCTATCTATCTATCTATCTTCTTTTATTTATTTAATTTCCATGCGCACATTTTGACACTGAATTATATTCCTCTGTGCACTGTTTCGTCTATGCAAGTAAGTAAAAACTAAATTGTTTTATAGTTGACTGTCCTCTCCGTTCAAAAGGAAACGCCTGCTCTCACCGTATTTTCTTGCGAATTATACGAGAAATTTAATGCATATAGGTGGGGTCGTATTATGCACAAATAGATGTCTTCAGAAATTTTTACTCAGCTTTAAAAATTCTTATTTGAAAAACCAAGATTGCAAACAGACTCAATTTGCTCACAAGATAACGCTTCTTTATATTTTAATTTTGTTGTCCTTTTTAAAAGTTTCCCTCTTGAATATTAATTAAAGACATGTTTTATTGTTTACTAATACATAGAAAGAGTTTTCTGGGCCAGTCTATCATACTTTGATTTGCTTACTGTTAAGGCTTGCCTATGGGTGTGTGCAGTCTTACAATTTTTGTAAGCTTGCTTGGAGTAAAGTCCATCGCAGAAAATGGCCGTAGGATTACTAATCGACAGTCGAAACAATAGTATTTGGGCGTGATAAGAATCTGATGCAATGACAGATGACACAATATTTTTCAAGGCCAAATAATTTTCATCATGCACCCCGAAAATAGATTCATATTACTGCACATCACTTCAAATGTCCTAATCTGAGGAAAAAATAGAAATCGATTACAGCCTGTCACTCCAGTGAGTCTAAAACCGAGCGTATGATGAAAGAAAGGAAACTACAGCAGTTGTTTCAATTAATTTGCACAACGGTGTACGACATTGAAAATTTAATGGCAAATATGGGACAACTTTTCAAAAAGGCTTTATAAGGGATGTCTGTACTACGGAGTCATATTATACTCAAGGATGTAATTTATTCCTTATTTTTAGCGCCAGAAATACGGGCTCGTATTATACACAAGATAATACGGTATCAGAGGATAACTTTTTCTCTTATTTTCTATATATTTGAACACCAACGTTGAACATTCAGCCATGAAAAGACTTCCTTTTCTCTTAAACAAATAGCATTTACCAATTGATATACATAATAACTTTAAATCTACCTGCAAATTATGGTCTCGACTGAAAATGGTGTTACAGAGAGTATTAATGAGAACTTGGCTGAGAATTGAACCCGACTCGCCAATTACCATTTCCGCGTTATGTCACGCCACACAGAGGTATGTAAATAGTACTTCGATTGCCACCTGGGATTAGATGATAGCTACCCTACACGCAAGCCGCCAATCTACCACTGGGTGGCATGCCATTAGCGTTTACCGCCGGCATGTTCGTCTGGGCAATGTTACCACTAACAGACAGCTAGTGGCTGTCAACAGAGGCCCGCCGGTGGCTGACACCACCGGACTGTTGGCGTTGCCATCGGCGGCTCGCCAGCGGCCTACTAGCGTCCTGCGTGTAGGGTAAAACTAAATTAATTACAAATAGAAAATATGAACAGGCTGGAATAGATAAATGTACAAAATAAGGCAAAAAAGAAGAAAGAAATCGCAGAATATTGATTCGACAACGCCAAATATCAATTTAAGAAGCTTTATTCAACTAAATTGAACCGTTGTTAATTAGACGGTCTTAATACAGATTGGTTAGTGTTGTGGACCCGGAAAAGGTCCGAAAGAAAAACTCGAACTCAGCAATTCAGTGAAAACGTATTATTAACAAATACAGAAGTGTTGCACGTCCGTCTGACGGCTAAGTACTGTAGTCAACTCGTTTTCAATATTTAACAATCCCCCCACAAGGAATGTATGTGGCACAAGGTCGGGTTTAATGTGGGTTTCTCCGAACCCGTAGGTTCGGCCAAAAATATACCCTTTGAACCCGCCTAGACGGGTTCAGGGCCTGTCTACCTACGAAGCTTTGCGGAAGGGGAAAATTTCGTCCGGGTTCCTCTCTGCGAAAGGAGAGAGTTCGACAGAAGTCGTACACGTAGTCAACTCGTTTTCTGTCTACAGTCCTCTTGCGAAGCATAATATAGTCATAAGACGAGTCTATAATTGTCCATGAAGGTAGGTCCCCATAACAGTTAGTATTAAAATAGGTAAGATGAGCAAGTTCATTATTAACACAACGGGTAAAACTGAAAAAAATATTGACGGGTAACATTGAAAAATATTGATTGGGAACATGAAAAATCTCTCTACTAATTATTCCAAAACAAAATCTAAAGCAAATTAATCACTGGAATGACTTTAACTGTATATTATGAAGGCGATTTGGTTGGCACGAGTTACTTCAAAGATTAGAAAGGCACAAAATTCAACGATACAAATATCGGGATTTGTTGAAGGAGTTCCGCTATTTCAATCGATCCATATCTACCTGTCTATTAAAAGAGTCGAATGAATATGATACATAACTGACCAATGAAAATCGGACCAACAAAAGTAAAAATACCGGAATTTCTTTTTTTTCTTTTTC
>OZ010607.1:11032990-11035490 GCA_963932145.1 Acanthosepion lycidas | reverse complement strand
CTCTACTACGGAGTCATATTATACTCAAGGATGTAATTTATTCCTTATTTTTAGCGCCAGAAATACGGGCTCGTATTATACACAAGATAATACGGTATCAGAGGATAACTTTTTCTCTTATTTTCTATATATTTGAACACCAACGTTGAACATTCAGCCATGAAAAGACTTCCTTTTCACTTAAACAAATAGCATTTACCAATTGATATACATAATAACTTTAAATCTACCTGCAAATTATGGTCTCGACTGAAAATGGTGTTACAGAGAGTATTAATGAGAACTTGGCTGAGAATTGAACCCGACTCGCCAATTACCATTTCCGCGTTATGTCACGCCACACAGAGGTATGTAAATAGTACTTCGATTGCCACCTGGGATTAGATGATAGCTACCCTACACGCAAGCCGCCAATCTACCACTGGGTGGCATGCCATTAGCGTTTACCGCCGGCATGTTCGTCTGGGCAATGTTACCACTAACAGACAGCTAGTGGCTGTCAACAGAGGCCCGCCGGTGGCTGACACCACCGGACTGTTGGCGTTGCCATCGGCGGCTCGCCAGCGGCCTACTAGCGTCCTGCGTGTAGGGTAAAACTAAATTAATTACAAATAGAAAATATGAACAGGCTGGAATAGATAAATGTACAAAATAAGGCAAAAAAGAAGAAAGAAATCGCAGAATATTGATTCGACAACGCCAAATATCAATTTAAGAAGCTTTATTCAACTAAATTGAACCGTTGTTAATTAGACGGTCTTAATACAGATTGGTTAGTGTTGTGGACCCGGAAAAGGTCCGAAAGAAAAACTCGAACTCAGCAATTCAGTGAAAACGTATTATTAACAAATACAGAAGTGTTGCACGTCCGTCTGACGGCTAAGTACTGTAGTCAACTCGTTTTCAATATTTAACAATCCCCCCACAAGGAATGTATGTGGCACAAGGTCGGGTTTAATGTGGGTTTCTCCGAACCCGTAGGTTCGGCCAAAAATATACCCTTTGAACCCGCCTAGACGGGTTCAGGGCCTGTCTACCTACGAAGCTTTGCGGAAGGGGAAAATTTCGTCCGGGTTCCTCTCTGCGAAAGGAGAGAGTTCGACAGAAGTCGTACACGTAGTCAACTCGTTTTCTGTCTACAGTCCTCTTGCGAAGCATAATATAGTCATAAGACGAGTCTATAATTGTCCATGAAGGTAGGTCCCCATAACAGTTAGTATTAAAATAGGTAAGATGAGCAAGTTCATTATTAACACAACGGGTAAAACTGAAAAAAATATTGACGGGTAACATTGAAAAATATTGATTGGGAACATGAAAAATCTCTCTACTAATTATTCCAAAACAAAATCTAAAGCAAATTAATCACTGGAATGACTTTAACTGTATATTATGAATGCGATTTGGTTGGCACGAGTTACTTCAAAGATTAGAAAGGCACAAAATTCAACGATACAAATATCGGGATTTGTTGAAGGAGTTCCGCTATTTCAATCGATCCATATCTACCTGTCTATTAAAAGAGTCGAATGAATATGATACATAACTGACCAATGAAAATCGGACCAACAAAAGTAAAAATACCGGAATTTCTTTTTTTTCTTTTTCTCTGTGTTTCAGTCTATGATGAAGCTTTAATAAAAGTGAAACATGAGAGATTTATAAATGTTTCCTATTTGTTCTTTAACTGACCTTATCTAAGTCTCTTCATCCATCTTTATCTAGTTCAACTGTTACCAATCCCATAGCGTCTTGTTCAATCTTTTCATCTATCTATCTAGCTAGCTAGCTATCTCATCCTGTTCATCTATCTATCTATCTATCTCATCCTGTTCATCTATCTATCTATCTATCTATCTATATATCTATCTATCTATCTATCTATCTATCTGTCTATCTATCTCAGCCTGTTCATGTATCTATCTATCTATCTATCTATCTCAGTCTATCTATCTATCTATCTCAGCCTTTTCATGTATCTATCTATCTATCTATCTATCTATCTATTTATCTCAGTCTATCTATCTATCTATCTATCTATCTATCTATCTATCTCAGCCTGTTCATCTATCTATCTATCTATCTATCAATATTAAATATGCGTGTAATATATATGTAACAGACTTAGATAAGTTGGTAGATAGATAGAAGGATTGATGCATGAATGAAAAGACTGATTTTATGTTTATCTATGTTCGTCTGATCATATACCTACCTATATATTTATTTCAGTGTTTTCCTTGTTTTTCCATATATTTGTACGTGGGACAAATTGGGGTTCTATAGACTTGGGTGGCGAACGGTCAAGGAGAAGGATAACTACGAATTCAAAACCTGCGGGAGAGTCGTTTAGGGACCTTGTGTTATACTGTGCAGCCGGTCTCTCCATTCGGCTCTTCCAAAAAGTGTAGTTAGCTGCACGAGCCTTAACCACTAGAATCAAAGAACTGGGTTGCTTAACCGTCATACGTCGAAAATGATATGATAGTCCAGCATAGAT
>OZ010607.1:11027990-11030490 GCA_963932145.1 Acanthosepion lycidas | reverse complement strand
TCCAATTATTTTAATTAACTTCACTATTTTTAAGATTTAATATAAAAAAATCTGTAATACAGTGTAACCAGGATAGAAGAAAGTTGTCGGGACCGGAGAAGAGGTCTCTTATATCCGGATTTCTCTTATATCCGGGTTTGGTCTATTTTGTTTCGGTAAGTATGGCTCTAATTTGGGGTCAGAGAAAATCTCTCTTATATCCGAGTTTCTCTTATATCCGGGTTACACTGTATTAAGTATCGCTAAGATATATTTTGATTTAAATCGTAAAACAATCAATTTGAGCTCCACACCCGACGATTGTGTTGTGCATTTGTCTCAATCGTGCTAGAGGTGTGAAAATGTATATTTATTATATATATATATATATATATATATATATATATATATATATATATATATGTGTGTGTGTGTGTGTGTGTAGATAGATAGATAGATAGATAGATCTGTGTCTTTCTTTCAGTTACACTGCTTATATATATCAGTCTGTCTATCTAAGGCTCCTCATCTATCTATCTATCTATCTATCTATCTATCTTCTTTTATTTATTTAATTTCCATGCGCACATTTTGACACTGAATTATATTCCTCTGTGCACTGTTTCGTCTATGCAAGTAAGTAAAAACTAAATTGTTTTATAGTTGACTGTCCTCTCCGTTCAAAAGGAAACGGTTGCTCTCACCGTATTTTCTTGCGAATTATACGAGAAATTTAATGGCATATAGGTGGGGTCGTATTATGCACAAATAGATGTCTTCAGAAATTTTTACTCAGCTTTAAAAATTCTTATTTGAAAAACCAAGATTGCAAATAGACTCAATTTGCTCACAAGATAACGCTTCTTTATATTTTAATTTTGTTGTCTTTTTTAAAAGTTTCCCTCTTGAATATTAATTAAAGATATGTTTTATTGTTTACTAATACATAGAAAGAGTTTTCTGGGCCAGTCTATCATACTTTGATTTGCTTACTGTTAAGGCTTGCCTATGGGTGTGTGCAGTCTTACAATTTTTGTAAGCTTGCTTGGAGTAAAGTCCATCGCAGAAAATGGCCGACAGTCGAAACAATAGTATTTGGGCGTGATAAGAATCTGATGCAATGACAGACGAGGCAATATTTTTCAAGGCCAAATAATTTTCATCATGCACCCCGAAAATAGATTCATATTACTGCACATCACTTCAAATGTCCTAATCTGAGGAAAAAATAGAAATCGATTACAGCCTGTCACTCCAGTGAGTCTAAAACCGAGCGTATGATGAAAGAAAGGAAACTACAGCAGTTGTTTCAATTAATTTGCACAAAGGGTGTACGACATTGAAAATTTAATGGCAAATATGGGACAACTTTTCAAAAAGGCTTTATAAGGGATGTCTGTACTACGGAGTCATATTATACTCAAGGATGTAATTTATTCCTTATTTTTAGCGCCAGAAATACGGGCTCGTATTATACACAAGATAATACGGTATCAGAGGATAACTTTTTCTCTTATTTTCTATATATTTGAACACCAACGTTGAACATTCAGCCATGAAAAGACTTCCTTTTCTCTTAAACAAATAGCATTTACCAATTGATATACATAATAACTTTAAATCTACCTGCAAATTATGGTCTCGACTGAAAATGGTGTTACAGAGAGTATTAATGAGAACTTGGCTGAGAATTGAACCCGACTCGCCAATTACCATTTCCGCGTTATGTCACGCCACACAGAGGTATGTAAATTGTACTTCGATTGCCACCTGGGATTAGATGATAGCTACCCTACACGCAAGCCGCCAATCTACCACTGGGTGGCATGCCATTAGCGTTTACCGCCGGCATGTTCGTCTGGGCAATGTTACCACTAACAGACAGCTAGTGGCTGTCAACAGAGGCCCGCCGGTGGCTGACACCACCGGACTGTTGGCGTTGCCATCGGCGGCTCGCCAGCGGCCTACTAGCGTCCTGCGTGTAGGGTAAAACTAAATTAATTACAAATAGAAAATATGAACAGGCTGGAATAGATAAATGTACAAAATAAGGCAAAAAAGAAGAAAGAAATCGCAGAATATTGATTCGACAACGCCAAATATCAATTTAAGAAGCTTTATTCAACTAAATTGAACCGTTGTTAATTAGACGGTCTTAATACAGATTGGTTAGTGTTGTGGACCCGGAAAAGGTCCGAAAGAAAAACTCGAACTCAGCAATTCAGTGAAAACGTATTATTAACAAATACAGAAGTGTTGCACGTCCGTCTGACGGCTAAGTACTGTAGTCAACTCGTTTTCAATATTTAACAATCCCCCCACAAGGAATGTATGTGGCACAAGGTCGGGTTTAATGTGGGTTTCTCCGAACCCGTAGGTTCGGCCAAAAATATACCCTTTGAACCCGCCTAGACGGGTTCAGGGCCTGTCTACCTACGAAGCTTTGCGGAAGGGGAAAATTTCGTCCGGGTTCCTCTCTGCGAAAGGAGAGAGTTCGACAGAAGTCGTACACGTAGTCAAC
>OZ010607.1:10942990-11017990 GCA_963932145.1 Acanthosepion lycidas | reverse complement strand
CAGTAATAGTTGAATTGCATTGAAGAATACAAGCATTAAAAACGAGATATCACATAATAATTCGAGCCATCTCTTTTTTAAACATCGGTTTCACTCCAAGCACAGCAGTAAAGCTCTAAAGACAGAAGGGATTACTGGATGTGGAATAATTAGGTACAGAAACATTACTAATGAGTGGGAAGAGAAAAGAGTAATCAAGAAAACAGGAGACAGCGATTGAGATTACCTTTAATTTTTTGCAGATTAAAGTTGGCTAGAAAACATGGAGCTAGAAGGGAGTTCCATAAGCGAGAAAAGAAACTGTTAGCATAGAACTTACGGTTACATCTAGCCAGCTCAACTGCAAATTGATGAGATCTCGACGTTAGTCTAGTATCTAACTAGATCGCATCACAAATAATACAATGTGAGCCACTATCAGGTAGGAAAAAAGCTCTTTGAAAGAACACCTAACGACCGTCAAGAAGTGACCATTAAAATAATATGGACATATCATAAGAGCCAATAATATTTCCAATGTTATCGAATAAGGTAAAAACTTGGGTTAAAGAAGAAAATACACACAAGAGAAGAATGATCTGATGACTTCACGAAATGGGTTCGAAGATAATTCATAGAGATTCAGATACAAGAATGCTACTAAGCCATATAAAGGGAGATGGTGAGATGACCAGCTCGATAGTGACCCGACAGCCTCACCCAGTCATGGGATAATGATAATGATGATGAGCCTTAACACCACCCGTACATCCAGATAAAAGGCGAACACAAGCTAAAAATAATGCTGACGAGATTGCTCAGGATTTGAAATAATTTAACACTTAATACTGCGAGCTTCGTTCATCAGATTTAATTAATCATGACTAGCTTGTTTGTAAGAGTAAAGCGCGCGTTCCTACTTCTCCCCCTCCTCGCAAAATGGCGACGAATAAACATTCTCCCATTCGCAGCTGCACTGATGATCTGACAACGAGAATTTCACTCTTAAAAAGAAAGCAAAGACACCATTTTCTCTTCCACCGACAAGATCAATGCAACAAATATTCTCCAGGGCTTTATTTACACTCCATGATGCATGTCACATTGTTTGAGAAAAAAAAATTCACAGAATAGACGAACAAATGAAACCCACCCTGACACAAAACATATACAAACATACATATATATATATATATATATATATATATATATATATATATATTACATTTCCAGGAGACAGGTTATCAAATATTAAATGTATAATAATATCAATATTAATAATGATAATATAAGATTTAGTGTAAGGTCTGCAATGCATTTATTTTCTTGTGTTGTCAAGCTTTGTGAAACTTGGGCGCACCACGTCACTTGTACAAGATTAGAATTTCAAATCTCCGTTTCTAAAGATACCAGGATGTAACGAATAGAATCTTCTTCATCAAACGGACATTATTCATTTCTTTGAATGATCATTCAAAAACAGAACAAGAAACAAATTTAACCCATCAACAAATTTAATTCGAAAATTAGACAAATACATTAAAATTTAGACAAACCAACACTGACGATTGAATTTAACAAAATACATTTAAAAGAAATATTCTTACCTACACGATATATATATATATATATATATATATATATATATATATATATATATATATATATATATATATATATATGAAGAATATGTACGTACATATTTCTGAGATGAAGTATTATTCGGACTATTGTCCTCATCTTTGTTGCCATATTTATTCCAATGTTTCGGCTCTTCAGTATCTGTCTATATTTCTGAGATGAGGTATTATGTACACTATTTAAATTATTTGGACTATTGTCCTCATCTTTGTGGCTATATTTATTACAACGTTTCGGCCTTTCAGTATCTGTCTATATTTCTGAGATGAGGTATTATGTATACTATTTACATTATTCGGACTATTGTCCTCATCTTTGTCGCCATATTTATTACAACGTTTCGGCCTTTCAGTATCTGTCTATATTTCTGAGATCAGGTATTACGTACACTATTTACATTATTCGGACTATTGCCCTCATCTTTGTCGCCATATTCATTACAACGGTTCGACCGTTGTACGCTCCGGCCTTCTTCAGGTGGTTGGAATATTGAACGGAACCCTTTATTTAGCTCACTAGGGTAGACTGTTCTAGTTCCACGTGCCATATTTATAATACCC
The DNA here is from genome assembly GCA_963932145.1 of Acanthosepion lycidas. Classification (NCBI taxonomy): domain Eukaryota; kingdom Metazoa; phylum Mollusca; class Cephalopoda; order Sepiida; family Sepiidae; genus Acanthosepion; species Acanthosepion lycidas. The sequence goes on along the minus strand of OZ010607.1, from coordinate 11,015,810 downwards.
AGAAATTCATACACAGATGTCCTGACGGAAACATGGCACAGTGGATTAGATCCAATGACAGGACACAAAGAGTGTGAGTTCAATACCCGGTTAAGGCAGTGGAGAACTTTCAGAGGGAAATTAACAGGAGATAACAGATAACTGATATCCATTAAACATGGCACGTGGAACTAGAACAGTCTACTCCAGCGAGCGAAATAAAAGGGTTAAGTTCGACATTCCAATCACCTGAAGAAGGCCGGAGCGTATAACGGTCAAAACGTTGTAATAAATATGGTGACAAAGATGAGGACAATAGTAGTTCAAATAATGTAAATAATGTATATATACAATATATACATATATATATATATATATATATATATATATATATATATATATATATATATATATATATATATATATATATTTGAATAAAAACAGACCACTGTAATAAATTATTTCACCACAGCACTTTTAAAGGGCTCTGGATCATCAGACTTTACTTCCAAATGATTCATTTTTCATTTCACCCTTTGGAAGTAAAGTCTGATGATACAGACCCCTTTTAAAAGGGCTGTGGTGAAATAATTTATTACATGGAACCTTAAAGTGGTCTGTTTTTATTCAAATTTATTTGCTCTGAATTTACATTGAGCTCTCTGGATATCATCTTCCTTTGGTCTACCCATACGGATTACCTAATTTTGCATAAACTAACTAACTAACTAACTATATATATATATATATATATATATATATATATTATATATATATATATATATATATATAGATGAAATATATTTCTGTAGAATATATGGGTATAAGACCTATATATATATATATATATATATATATATATATATATATATATATATATATATATATATATATATATATGCGTGTCTGTGTGTGTGTATAATAAACACTAAAAAGCCAGGAAAAACCTACCTAATCGGTTCTTCAGGGTGATCTCGCTAAAAAGGAAATGACACGGAACAATATTTATTGATAAAACCACAAAAAACTAATTAACATAAAACCACGTCGCAGAGGATAGAAAAGAAATGGATCCACAAAGACTCTATTTTAAATACCAGCATTTCCTACGCCTCACCTAATTAAAATCTCGGATCTTTGATTTAATAAATTATTAGGAACATCGGAGGTAGCTGTTGCTAATTTTTCCTCCATACATAATAAGCAACACCTGGACCCTGCTTTATATTCATGGCATTTTTTTTTAGTATTTCCCATTTTAAAATTTTAGCTTTTACTCGCTTGGGTTTTTTGGACTAAAAGCTTAAGGCACTGAACGATTTGTTTTCGCCCTGTTCGGATGTCTTCTTGCTCTTTCTTTGTTTCCCATTTTTTACCCTCGGATGCCAATTTGTTTTGATGGACTTACAAGTTGTGCTATCCGAGGATTTTTTCCAACCGAGTATTACTAGTGGTATAATAATTTTAGCTCTAGGTCACCCTATCGACCACGTTTTTAAGTTAACCATCATGGAGCAAGTAAATATTAGTTACTCATTTAAAAATATCCCTTTAGCCGATAGTCATTTATATGAATTAACGTTACTTAAAGAGATAGAATCCTTCATTTCTTCTACGAGATGGAAAGCTCAATTCTTTCTTACTAATAATCAGAACAATCACGAAGAAATCACTGAGACTTATGGATTTCAAACCAATGCCCATCCACCTCATATAAAGGAGTTAGATAACTTCGAATCCGACATGATCGGCTTAGTTAAAACGATAACATATAGAAACATTAGTTACACCATACAACAACAAATCAGTAGGGATTTGAAAGAGAATAATAATAGCAAAGAGGTATTCGTTAAGGTAGTTAAATCCAGTTTTCTATATAAGATAATCCCCAGAAAATATAATAGTATGATGCATACGGAAGTGATTAAATACTATAATACCACTGCTAATCTGCGTCCTGGGTAAGACGTTAAACTACACCAGCGCCCTGGGTAAGACGTTAAACTACGTTCTGCAGCAAAGCCTCTTAATTGCTGGTGTTCCCAGGTTTACACTGACCCGGGTGGTAGCACCTGTTAGGATCCCAGCTATGGGCAAGTAGCTAACTATTACGAGCAATTCTTTTTTGAAAAAAATTATTACCAGCAATATAATTTTGAAGAAAATATATTACCAGAAACAAATTTGGGACAAAAAAAATATTACCAGCAATAAAAAATTTTGTCAGCATTAAATAATCCATTGAGGTTGATATGCCATAAAACAAAATAAACCAAACCACACCCCTGCTAATCTAGAAATTGAACTCAATAAGGAAGCTAGTATACTAGCCAGTAAATTTAATCTAAAGAAAATTAATATTAAAAATTGTTTCGTAACATTAAAAGATCACAAAAATGATTTCTATAACAACCCTAATGTCGGCTAATCAACCCAACTAAAAAGCAAATGGGGAAGATCAGTAAAATAATATTACAAGATATCTGGGAAATACTAAGAGTAGGTTTAAACATTAACCAATAGTGTAGTACTCGTGACTGCATAGAATGGTTTAATAATGATGGCAAAAACCCACAAATGTTCATTTGTAAAATATGATATAAAAGAATTTTACCCGTCCATTTCTGAAAAAACGATTAATATAGCTTTAGAACTGGCTAAGGAGTATGTTTCTATATCTAATGATAAAACTGACGTCATTTGGCATTACCACAAGTTATTATTATACCATAACGATGTGTTATGGATTAAAAAAGGAGACAGCAGCAATTTTGATAACTCTATGAGGGCATACGATGGAGCTGAAGTATGCGAATTTGTCTCGTATTAAATAATTTGAATAAGTTTATCGACCCAAGTAACCATGGTCTAAGTCTTCTTTATCTAAAATCTTTTTCATTCACTTTCCCCCCTTGCGTTTTAGTGGCATTATCGCTTTGCTTTGAGGTGAATTGATTAAAAAAAAAGAACGAAGCATAAAACAGAAAATAAAACAATCATTAATGCTTCCAAATATGCAATACAAAGTCTAAAAAATGCCTAAAATCAAAACATAATATATACCTACCATCCAATAAAAATGCAGCATTGAAATGATTAAAACACTCTGCTGTTGTCGGCTGCCGTGAGTTGAAAACAACGTGTGGCACAGCCCTCATAGCCGCTCAACGAACTAATGGTGGCTGACTAAAAATAAAAAGTGCCGTTTCTTGGATGTTACTGGACTATGGAATACCGGATTAAAGATGTCAGTATCAAAATAATTCGCATCTTCAAGCCTTCGTGGGACACGGCTGATAGAATAAGAGGCGTGTTGGAACCAGCGAATAAGTGACTCCTGGTTCGCAACAGAAAGAGAGAGAGAGAGAGAGAGAGAGAGAGTGTGTGTGCGTGTGTGTGTGTGTGTGTGTGTGTGTGTGTGGAACGCGTTGTAAGACTTAGATTGCTACTCCTTAATGTGGGCAATTTAACAAATGTCCTTTCTAAAGCAGGCACGGAGATGTCAGAGTGATCCATAAGAGAGAGAGACTTAACGGAGGAACTTGAAAGAAGTAAACGTAATAATCTCTGTGGATTTTGATCTGCGGAGCGAAACAGCGAGAGAAAATATCAGTCACTTGTTCTGTCGTAAATGTGGAACGAGCAATGATGAGATGCAGGTGGGGGAAAATGGCGTCTTGCGTTGACTTGTGAAATGTCCTTCAAATAGTTGAGAGAGACGACAAAACAGTTGCACTTCTTTCAGTTTGTACATGGAATTTAGGTGAAAGCAAGCAATTATAGTTTTTCCTCTTCATTAATTCCTTTCCTATCTCCATTTACTTTGGCATCTCTTTTGATTATTCCTACTCTGAACGCATTTGTATATTTGGATTTATCAATCTATGTCATCCCCACACTGAACACAATTATATTTCAAACTAATCACAATACATTATATTGCATCATAGATAAATAGATAGATAAGAATAGGCTGGGATAGATAGATAGATAGATAGATAGATAGATAGATAGATAGATAGATATGAACAGACTGGGATAGATAGATAGATAGATAGATAGATAGATAGATAGATAGATAGATAGATAGATAGATAGATAGATAGATATGAACAGACTGGGATAGATAGATAGATAGATAGATAGATAGATAGATAGATAGATAGATATGAACAGACTGGGATAGATAGATAGATAGATAGATAGATAGATAGATAGATAGATAGATAGATAGATATGAACAGTGGGAGTAATAGATAGATAGATAGATAGATAGATAGATAGATAGATAGATAGATAGATGCTGAGATAGATAGATATGAAGAGACTGAGATATGAATAAGCAGAGATAGATAGATAGATAGATAGATAGATAGATAGATAGATAGATAGATATGGTTCTGTTAATATTTCGTTTTCTCACGTGGTACGACGTCATAGAACCGCATCATGAATTTACGACCTGCGTCTGCTATTCCGTGACCGTTATCCTCGCATGACAATCTTCTGTCAACATAAAATCATCTTCGATTGTGAATATCTTTGTTTAAACGTCCATGTAACCACTCTGAAGATGGCTCATGTGAGCTGAAACTTTAAATCGAATAACAGCATCGTAAAAAATATCCAAATGTTGGACAATTTTGTCTTTCTCTCAAAATTAAAGCAGCTATACGAAGTTTAAAACGGCTCCTGATCAAATGTAATAGACATTCGTTGTCTGTTATATTTAACAATATGTTTGAATATATATATATATATATATATATATATATATATATATATATATATATATATATATATAATCCCTCACAAATCTATGTCATTCTGCTTGTATCTATCTATCTATCTTATTCTATTTATATCTATTTTATTCTTTTCATATTTATCTGTCTCTCTACTTCTGTTAATATCTATCTATCTATCTATCTATCTATCTATCTATCTATCTCTCAAACTCATCCTTTTGATATGCATCTATCTTTCTATCCAATCCTTTTAATTTCTATCTATCTATCTATCTATCTATCTCAGTTAGTTCAAACCTTTCTATGTATTTAATGATCAGGTGGGGTATCCCTATTTATCTGTCTTATACATCATTTATAAAACATAAGGAAAATCCTTGAAAATGATTAATAGATTAAGCGAAAGCCTTAATAACGAGCCAACATTTCGACACACGGAACCCCCACCCAGAAAAAAAAAGAGATCCCGTGTTCTCGTTATCAGAAAAAAAACACAATAAACAACTCCATGTCAGTCAGTGTCAATCACACACGAAACATGTATGAGAGAGAGATTGCTACTGAAATGTACAACTTATATGTATGTATGTACATATGTAGATAGATAGATAGATAGATAGATAGATAGATAGATAGATAGATATGAATAAGCTGAGATAGATAGATAGATAGATAGATAGATAGATAATGAACAGACTACGATAGATTGATAATGAACAGACTGTGATAGATTATTAACAGATTGTGATAGATAGATAGATAGATAGATAGATAGATAGATAGTGCACACAGGAATCAGCACTAAATGGTTAACACCTCCTCAGGCGATCTCCAGACCTTGTGTTGCTATTATAAAAGCGATCTCCATGTACTGGCAATTAGGTAAATTGCAGAAAAGGACACCGACCATTTGCAGTTTCTTTCGGTTCGCGCTGATTGCTATGCGCTGCCTTAATTGTTTTCTTTATTTCGTAACTTTCATTCTTCCTCCTCTTTTTTGTTCTTCTGTGTTACACACTGTTTTTTTTTTTTTTTGCCATAATTATAACAGTTCAGCGAGTCGTTCAATTCATTTGATGTTTAGTATAATATTAGAATTAATTAGATATTTTAAAAAACTCAACTTGTTGCAACTCACACACCGATGATGGTTGTGCTAGCAGGAGCTCAAAAGTCATCGTGACTGAGTTGCTGAGAATTCATCTACTCCACCCCAGAAACCCTAACTAAGCATTAGTCAACATAGTTGTGGTATAAACTGCAATTTAACTCTGTGACTGTTGAATGTATCTGAGCAGTCCTCTACAACCAACAGGAATCAACTAGCAACCCTTAAAGATGGGCTTATTCGAAAACCAGTAGATATTTTTTATTATTAATATTACTACCAAAAATGTCTAGAATTTTTTCTTTTATACATTCCTTATTTTCTTTTATTACAAAGCTGTGATCTAAATGCTACGGGTGTTACAGCTTTTGAAGAAGCTTTATCTGAATAGGCCATCGGTAAAACAATCGCTTATTTATAAAAAATCAAACTTCAAATGCAGACAAACCTCTGGCGACGGGTAAGGAACAGAAAATCTCACTTTATAATGTAATTTGTCATGGCTCTCCAAAGAATTATTTTGTTTAGAATCAGCGAATTGCAAAAATTATTCGGAAAAACTGTAGTAGTTTCCCGTTGCTTTCGCCATAATTTTGAATTCAGAGTAAACATTATTATTGAATGATCGCTACACAAAGCTGCAGAGTTCAATGGACTCTGCTATTTAAAGTAAATGGTATTCCTAATGTTTGAGTACATTTGTAAAAATGCATATTTTTAAGAAATTAAATTTTCAACATCATCTTATTGAGTTGGAATATTAACAAATAGCATCTTCAATATGTTTTCCATCATTTGTGATGCAAAGGTTGATGCATTTTGCAAGATTCACGTGAACTCGATTCAATAACTCCGCATACCCAAGAAAAAGAAGTCACATCTTCTTTTTTTTTCTTTCTTTCGACAAAACCACTTTTAATCTATGGACTGCCTGCTTTTAGTCGGTCATAGATAAATGTAGCGTAGTGGTTTTATTTATCGATAGTAATTATTGCTCAAGATATATCTTGAGCACCCTCAGTGACAAAATTCAGCTCAGCTCCTAAGATCTGTAAAATTACGTAACTAATCACATAAGCGGAGTTTTGTCACTAAGATTACTAAGTAGTAGTAGACAGAATGCAATAACGTTATATATGCAATAACGCCACATTGACAAAATTCAGCTCAGCTCCTAAGATCTGTAAAATTACGTAACTAATCACATAAGCGGAGTTTTGTCACTAAGATTACTAAGTAGTAGTAGTAGTAGACAGAATGCAATAACGTTATATATGCAATAACGCCACATTGCCGTCAATTTTAACACATTTACTGATTATGCGTTCAATCAAGTGTGTTGCATCTGTGATTTTCATTGAGTACACCTTCTTGTTTAGCATGCCCCAGAAGAAGTCAAAACAATATTTAATCCGTGGAGGTAAAAAAATGTACTTAATGAGATTTTCTGTGTACAGACTTTAGAACACCACATATATATATATATATATATATATATATATATATATATATATATATATATAGCAAAGTAAACCTAAAGCGCCAGACAACCTACTTAGGTTTCATCTATGCGGATCGTCAGGTCAGGGCAGATTGGCTAAAGAGGTGCAATCAGGACAGGAAAAATAAACCTACAATACATACATATATAATGAGAAACAGTTGAAATTTATAGGGTATATTATGTGGAAAGAAGGCTAGGTAAATTTAACACTCACAGGATACGTTGAAGGCAAGAGAAACAGAGAAAAGTTACGAATAAGCTATCTCACGAAATTGTGTAAATGGTTGGCAGAATAGGGATTAGTAGAGAGCAAAAGATAAACATTGTATGAACAGGTAGTTGTGGAGAACCATGATCGCCAATAATCTGTGGAATAACAGAAATATAGTTAACGAAATTTCACCCTGTATATACATATATATGTGGGGGGTGCATGTGTGTGTGTTTGTGTGTGTGACCTGCAGATTGCGTTCAAGCATAAAACAGACTGACGCTACTTGATGTAATCCTAGTGCAACATCATAACATAATATAAATATTACATTATCTGATGAATTTCACAAATAAATCAAATAATATTTTGTGTACGGTAAGTTTTGCACTTGCAAATATTTTATTGTTGTCGTTATAATGCTGTTGAATTGAATAAATAGTCTCTGAAATGGATTATGAGTATTTGTTCGTCGCCTAATATCAGGTTCTCTCTTTTATACACACACACACACACACCCACAAATATACATATATATATATATATATATATATATATATATATATATATATATATGTGTGTGTGTGTGTGTGTGTGTGTGTGTGTGTAAAAATATATAAAAAATAGGAAAGAACTCGCTACTTATGTAGTGTTGGAATCATATTTTTAAATAAATAATTATATATATATATATATATATATATATATATATATATATATATATAAATATAAACAAACATATATATATATATATATGTTTGTTTATATTTATATACACACACTTTTCACATATATATATATATATATATTTTTAAATAAATAATTATATATATACATATATATATATATATATTTAAATAAATAACTATATATATATATATATATATATATATATATATATATATAATCAAGCATCGGTTTCAGTATTTGTAAAGTGAATTATATTACTTCAAATGAAATTGTTTGTACCATACTGATAATCGATTTCAGTGAGTGCATACTTATCTTTCTCTCCTCCCTCTCTCTGTCTCTCTCTCTGTATCTCTCTCTCTCTCTCTCTCTCTCTCTCTCTATATATATATATATATATATATATATATATATATATATATATATATATATATATATATAGTAAAGGTTGGGATAAAATACAAGTTGATCCTAGTAAGCTCTATGTATTTATTATTCCAGAGCAAAAATTAATACACAATAAAATCCAATATGAGGTGCTTTTGGATTTTATTGGGTATTAAAATATATATATATATATATATATATATATATATATATATATATATATATATATATATATATATATATATATATATATATATATATATATATATATATATATATATATAACTTTCTTTCTTTCAATTCTCATATGTATTTGTCTTTCACCCTGTCTATCAATCTATCTTTCTTTCTTTCCTTCTTTCTTTCTTTCTTTTTTTGTTTTTTTTTTAATTTATACGCGCTTATTTTTATATTCCTTTGTAGACTGCTTCGAATATGCAACTAAATAAAAACTAAATTGTTCTGTCCTCTCCGCCTGAAAGGGGGATGCTTGCATTTACCGTATTTTCTTGCTCGTTATACGAGAAAATTAATGGCAAAAACGTGGGTTAGTATTATACACAAGTAGATATCTTCAGAAATTTTTTACTCAGCTTAAAAAAAACTCTTATTTTATGCGTTCAATCTGTGATTTTCATTGAGTGCACCATTAGTGTAGACCAGAAATAAAACCATGTTTAATGTGTGGATGGCGAAAATATATATTTAATGAGATTTCCTGTGTCCAGACTTTAGGGATACACTCTGTATAGATTGGGGAGAGGAAGGCATTTGTATGAAAGTAAATGCAATGGAAAAGATATGAATTTGAACTTGGCGCATCGATTTGGATATTCGGTACAAATTCAATTCCATTTTACTACTAAAAATGATCCCCCAGTGAAAAGACCTTGACTCCGGAATGGGTCGGTGTCCGAACGATTTTCACCATCGATGCCTGAGAACTATACAGAGTGTGATGGGCATATTGTCGCCATTTTATATTGTTAATGCTCGTTATTTGTTTCTGATTTGGTCGACTGCACAGTACGGTAGGTTCGGTTGGGCACTGCCTGTGTGAAAAAGAGCACCATGACGCAATTTACTCCGCCAGAAACTTGGAAATAGCATGATGTACTGCTTAGCATTCGCGCCAGAAGCTCCAATACAAATATTTCAGAGTGTTTGGACGTCAATCTGAGCACAGTGCAGAGGATTCCGAAAGAGTTGTATGAGTCTAATGGTGATTACGGAAAATAAATCTGATCGTTTTGATAAGAAAAGAACTCCGGAATTTGTTGGTAAGGATCTTGGACTCAACACGGAGGCTTAAATCGCCTTGAGAAGATAGTGATGCCCTGGGTCATGAATGTGGCTTCTGGAAGACCGTATATTTGACAGCAGGATTATGCACCATGCCACACAAGCAGGAGAACCCTGACATGGCAAACAGACAATTTCCGTGACCACATCACTCCTTACATCTGGCCACCTAACTCCCCAGACTGCAACCTCCTTGATTATTATGTGCGGAGCGCAGTTGAGCGAGAGATCAATAAAAATATTTGTAACACCAAAGATGAATTGAAGGTAAGCATTATGGCTGTATTCACCAACTTAAACAAGGAGACCGTTCAGAAGAAATGCAGGAGATTACGAAGTCATCTGGTGGCCGTGGTTGAAGCCAATGGTGATTTTATTGAATAAATTCACTGTTTAGTATTTCCAGACATTTTTGTGTAATTTTGGTAAATATATCTGTTAAGATGAGATGTCAGTGTTATTTTCGTTTCTGTCATTTGAACGACAATTTATCCATCGCGTCCTGCATATCTGTTAAAATGAGATGTCCGTGTTATTTTTATTCTTGGGACATTTAGACGACAATTTATCCATCGCATCCTGCATATCTGTTAAAATCGTACACTGTACAGCGCATCAGGTGTGGCGATCTATTCATTAATACTGAATTTCTAACTCGCTTCAAGTTAATCCACCTCTTTATCCAGCGTCCTCTCCGTTGAGTGGATTATATAAATCTAGAGACAGGTGAATTCCAAAACACCTGCGGTACAGGTAAATGATCCCCAGAGGGGAAACAGGAGGGCTACACCGTCTCCGTTTCATGAAAGAATTTGAAAAATTAAGTTATATAGACTAAAATATCGTCTTCGTATGCAAGGGCGCGAATGCTGAATCCTGTCGAGTCGGGATGTTTTCGACATCTGCTAAAGTTTGTTTGTAAAAGGTGGATAAACCGTAAAAATCAAATCAATCAACTACAAAAAAATGACTTGCATTATTTACATTATTCGGACTGTTATCGTCATTGTCATATTCACAACGTTTCGTCCGTTCTACTCTTCAGCCTTCTTCAGGTGATTGGAATTTCGAATCGAACCCTTTATTTCGTCCTCCGTGGCAGGTTGTTCTAGTTCCACGTGTCATGCCTCTTCCGGGCGTCTCAGTTACTTCCCTTTAACTCAACTCTCCAACTTTTGGTTCATTATTGAACTAGCTTTGGATCTAGTCACTAGATCTAACCAGCGTCTTTACCCCCATGGCCCAGTGGATAAAGACGTTGGTTAGATCCAGTGAATAGACGTAAAGAGTTATGAGTTCAATACCTGGCCACAGCAGTTGACGAAATAAAGGGTTCTCATCGAAATTTCAATTACCTGAAGAAGGCCGGAGCGTTGAACGACCGAAACGTTGTGAATATGGCAATGAAGATGAGGATAACAGTCCGAATAATGTAAATAATGCAAGTAATCATAATACCTCATCTCAGAGATATAGACAGATATATAGAGAGACATAGACATAAAGGCCGGAGCGTACAACGGCCGAAACGTTGTGAATATGGCAAAGAAGATGAGGATAACAGTCCAAATAATGTAAATAATGCAAGTAATCATAATGCCTCATCTCAGAGATATAGACAGACACAAAAAATGTTTTGGTTTCTTCGAGAAATCGATGCAAATTCTGCTGCCCAAAATTTTAACTCCAGCAGTGTAGATAGGGATTTCCTAAGCGTAACACAAGGCCGGAAGTATGCAGCACCCAGTGAGGATCAAACACACTGTTCAGTCGTAATTGATTTAGCGTGAAAAGCTCGTTAACCATTAGAAGTGCCTCTTACTTTATAAATATGCCATCATTGATACATATATGGCACGAACTGTCGCCATAGGTGAACACGTGACATCTACCCAACCAATGGAAAACAAATCAGCGAAGAAATAAAAAAGCGAAACAATCCCAAATATTTACAGATGAGTTGTAGCCAAATCTTGTACATTCACTTCCAACATTTTTACGCTATCATTTCATAATAAGATAAACAATGAACGCCCACAACGGATTGCTGAAGGGTGTTCCAACATTTTGGACCGTTTTTAAATGTGAATTACGTTTAAGCGTCTAATGATTTTTTCTTTTACATTCCGATTTAGTGAACATTTGGGCGATATTTTTTTTTTCACACATAATTGTCATGACTTAAATAATATGATCCAATAGAGAAATAAATAAATTTTCACCAATAACACTGATTTATTTACTGCTGACTTTGATCCGTCTTCCTGGAATACCCTTTACTTACGTATCAAGGCCACAAAAATGAACAGGGACCATTTACCCCTCTATTGAAAAACATAATGATGTTAAATAAAGAAATCGAAAGGACTTCTCTCTTTTTCATTCTCAAAAATGTTTGATGAAGCTGCATAAATAGCGACAGATGTCAAATTTATGAAGGTCTTCTTACTTGTTGTTTGTTTAATTATTTGATTGGATTTAATCGATATTTTCAGTTGAATAGGTTTTATCTAAAATGCTTAAAGATTCAAAGAAAATAATTGCCTTTTTCTCTTCTGAAAAATACGCTATTAAGGTAAAAAGCTGGATAGTTTTTTTGTTTTTTATTCACTATTTATTCACTATTCTATTTATATAGGGAAACTAGATTAGATCAATTTTAAATCTCGTTTTATTATGCGAGGATAGATGAAAAATTGTTGCTGTGCGAGATGGGTGCGTTTTAAAACGCAACCCGGAAAGATTTGATCAGAGCAGAAAAACATAATACTTCCTCCGGGATTTTCGTCGTTGTATTTTAATGGGACTCTAAGACCAGAGACCTAAGTCCAGAAATGGCTTTTTATTGTTATTATTATTATTATTATTATTATTATTATTATTATTATTATTATTATTTGTGCATGTTACATTTCCTGCTTTATATCCCGTCCAAACTATGGTTCTTAAATCCTATAAGAGAACTGTCATTTAACTGATAGCACTTTTCTTAGTATATGGGATCTTATTAGTAGGGCGATATTCTGGGCAACTTTTATGTTGTTACCTGGGACACTGTTAGTAAAATTGTTCATGCCTTTTCTCATGTGGCCCAGTGCTCCGATTACTATTGTTACAATCTCAGTCTTCATTCCCCACATTCTCGGTCTCCACGTCCTCGGATTTGGACAATTTCTCAATAATTCTTATGGAGGTATTTGTCTCTGAGTGTACTGCTATGTTAGCAAGCATAAACGCATAAATATTTTATGATATCAGATCATTTGCCTGTTACTTCCCTGTCAGTTTGAATTGGCATGTCCCAGAGGATAGTTACATCGTTATTTTGGGTAACTGTATCGAGTTGGTGCTTATACCATCTCTCAGTGGTTTCGATTTTGTGCTTCTTTCATATCTTCCGGTGCACATATGTCGCTACCTTATGCCTGTGGGTAAATTCATTTTTTGCTAGTTCCGGGCATCGTGAACTAATATGGTCGACAGTTTCATCAAATTTTCCGCAGATCCTGCATTTCGGTTTAGTTCCAGCTTTGATTATGTGACAGTGATAGGATCTGGTTGCGAGACTTTGGCTGTGAGCTGCAATAATTAGACCTTCTGTCTTAGCTTTCAACCCCGATGCTCGTCAGCCCCTGATGTATTTTCATTTGGTCCACATCTGATTCTTTCGTTCTTTTTAGGTATTTGCCATGAAAATTTGTCCTCCTAATTTTATTTTTTGTCATTTCATTTGGCCAAGTTGTATTGCTTTCTGTTTTATTCATTTGGTGTAAATGGTTTCGCCTGTTTTGTGGGGCGGTTGTAGGTTTTCAGTTATATTAAACTGTTTCTTGAAGAGTGCAGCTTCTTTGTTCATGGTTTGGTGTTTTACTATTTGAAGGAGAGGGCCATTGTTTTTTGTGAGGTACGCTTCCAATCCGATTGTTGTAGGTTTTAGATTTAGTTCAAGTTAGATTCGACAACGGCCTCCTAAAGCTCTTGCTACGTACAGCCTATCAACATCTGATTTTAGATGTGCATTCTCATTCGGTTAGCCAATTTTCTGTTCTTGGAGTTCAATCTTTTGATGTCATTCAACCTCCATTTAATAATGTTGAAGCTGTATGTTACTACAAGTATAGCTAAGGTGTTGATACCCTTCATTTTATTGGCCTTATTAAATTTACTTTCTATTATCAAACGCACTTCATACTTTATGACGATAATGGGTATGTCACCATTCCCATAAATAGTAGTGAATACTGTATGTATTGGTTTGCCGGTCTGCAGTTGGAGATTCGTTTCCTGCTGTGCTGGTCAAACTCTCTGCCTCCAGGCATCGAGGATCCCCAGATGAGGCTATGTCGAAGGGAAGTTTCAGCAAACAGCTACTTGACACCGTTTTTTTACGGGGGTCTACGGGAATTTTTGATGGAGCCTACGGGCTCAGATACCCCACATTAAATTCGGCCTTGTTCCACATCTGTCCACATGGGGTGGTTGGTAGACATCCTGCCGGTCTTCAGATTCGTCTCCACCTGCGCTGGTCAAACTCTGCACTACCGAACAGACATTGACGTGTTTTCTGTTGGTCTACATCTGCTTCTTTCGTTCTTCTCATGTATTTTGCCATGCTACGCCTTGTCCTCTCAGTTTTGTTGCAATTTAATTTGGCAAAGTTGTTTTGCTTATTGTTTTACTTGTTTGGCGTAAATGGTATTCACTTCGTTTTTTGTCGGTAGGTTTTCAGTTATATTAAGATGTTTCTTGAAGAATGAAGCTTCTTTGTTGATGGACTGGGTTTGGTGTTTTACTATTTGTAGGAGAGTGTCATTGTGCTTTTGTGAGGCATGCTACCAATCCGATTTTTGTAGATTTTAGAATTATTTCAAGTTGCATTAGCACTCAGGCTCCTAAAGCTCTTACTGCGTACTGCCTAACAACATCTGATTTCAGGTGGTGCATCATCATTTAAGTAAGCATTTTTGTGGTCTTGGCGTCCAATCTTTTAATGTCATTCAACCCCCATTTAATAATGTTGAAGCTGTATGTTACTAAGGGTATCGCTGAGGGGTTGATAGCCTTCATTTTATTAGCCCTATTAAGTTCGCTTTCTAATATCAAACCTACTCTCCTATAATATTCTTTTCAGACCTTTTTCTTCATAATTCAATATTCCTTCTCCTTCGTTAATTATTAAGTATTTATATGTATCATCTTTATATGTATCATCTTGATCTAATTCCTTGTTGTTGACAGCAAGTTCGAGGTCTATTATTATTATTAATATTATTATTATTTCACTGGGTTTCTGTTGTTTACTCATTTCCTTCCGACCCCCAACCAGAGAGCAAAAGGTCATAAATTACATAATGACACTTTCCCCTGAACATTTTTGTATTACATCACACACATTTTACATGGATAAAAACATTTGTAATCAGAAGATCCACTTAAACCGAGGGCTCCAACAAAAACTGGAATTATTGGAATAAGTATAAACAATAAGAATTAGAATAGAATAAAAATAAGAAGAATAAACAATAAGAATAAAGAAGAATAAGATTAAAGAAGAATAAGAATTAGAATGGAATAAAAATAAGAAGAAGAATAAGTATAAAGAATAAGAATTAGAATAGAATAAAAATAAGAAGAATAAAGAATAAGAATAAAGAAGAATAAGAATTAGAATGGAATAAATATAATAAGAAGAATAAGTATAAAGAATAAGAATTAGAATAGAATAAAAATAAGAAGAATAAAGAAGAATAAGGATAAAGAAGAATAAGAATTACAATGGAATAAAAATAAGATGAATAAAGAAGAATAGGAATAAAGAAGAATAAGAATTAGAATGGAATAAAATAATAAGAAGTATAACTATAAAGAATAAGAATAAGAATAGAATAAAAATAAGAATAAAGAAGAATAACAATAAAGAAGAATAAGAATTAGAATGGAATAAAAATAATCCAAATCCACGATTCATGAGTATTTAATGAAGCTTAGGTACTCAAATTATTACGATGTTTTTGTACCACATGATCCTAGTTAAAAGATTCTTTTTGATCTGTGATTTTCTGTATAAACACAATGAAAATACACCCTTTTTTAAGTGAGTTGTGACGGGTGATGAGAAATGGATCGTTTATAACAATGTTCAGCGAATAAGATCCTGGGGTAAGCGACATGAACCAACTTTAGCCATCTCAAAAGCAGGTCTTCATCTTAAGAAAGTCGTGCTGTGCATTTGGTGGGATTGGAAAGGTACTCTGTAGTATGGGCTTCTGCCAAGTAACGAGTCAACTGATTCTGAAAAGTACTGCTCGCAACTGGACGAATTACAGGCAACAATTCAAGAAAATCACCCAGAAATGGCAAACAGGAGAGGTGTTGTCTTCTATCAGGATAATGCCAGTTTCCTTGCTGACCCGGCAAAATTTGTTTCAGCTTGGCTGGGATATATTACGCAACCCGCCATATTCACCAGACATTGCTTCTTTGAATTTTCTTTTATTCAGGTCCTTGTAAAATAATCTTTTAATTCTTTGGATGACATAAAAAACAAACACCTTAATGAGTTCTTTGCCAATAAACCACCAAAATTCTAGGAAGATGGAATCTTTAAGTTGAAGGAAAAATGGAGAAAGATTGTGCAACAAAATGGTTCATATTTAGCTGAATAAATATTTAATGGCATCAGTTTGTCTTGTGTTTTAATTTTCCTTAAAAACGTCCCGGATAACTCAATATATTACAGCTGTTGGAAAATAACTGATACCGAGTTGTCATGTAAGGACTAAAAGCATTTCAGAATCTAGATAAACAATAAGGGCTCATCAAATGACAGTTGTATTGGCTTTGACGTAGCCATAAGTTCTATGTTAACAGTTTCTTTTCTCGCACTTCCGGCTCCATGCTTTCCAGCCAAGTTTGATCATAAAAATTAAAATGCAACTTTAATCGTCATCTACTGTCTTCCTGATTCCTCTTCTTTTATACTTTTCACTCCTTACTAATTGTTTCTATTTTCCAATTCTTTCAGAATCTGTGAACCTTTGTGTCTTAGTGGTTTTATTGCCTTGCATGAGGTGAAATAATAAAAAACATTATTTGTAAAACCGCATGTTGAAGTCTTTTTTTTTTGTTGTTTTTTACTGAGGAAATTACCAGTTTTTCTTAATGTTTCCAGTGTTTTTACTCACAATCAAGGCAATATAGCCACTAAGACGTAGGGTATTTAATAAGTGAAAAAAAGTATAAGAACAGCATTATTAAGGAGCGAAAACAATAAAAGAACAGAATAAAAAAGGATAGAAGATAAGAACTTGATGTTCCATATTATTTTTGAAGATCAAATTTGACTGGAAAACAAGAAACCGAAGGAATGTGAGAAGTGTGAGAAAAGAAACTGTTAGCATAGAACTTCCGGTTACAGCTAGCCATTTCAATTGTAAAATAATGAAACCTTGCCGCAAATCTGCTACTGCACTTAAGTTCGTAAAGAGGAAAGTAATATTTATTTTAAATAATGCAAAAATGTGGCACAAGGCCAAAAGGGGGGTAGCAGCAGGTTGGTCTTCAATCTGTCTTATCTTAAACTTAGCTAGCCACAATTACTGACCAAACATACCACAATATTCCTTACATCAAAACCACACATTCCTACTTATCATTCTTACTACAGTCACCATAATACCTCCTTGTCTCTATGATGTCCTAACTAGTCCTCCTACGTACAGTTTTAAGGGGGTGGGTAAAAAAAAACTACTTAAAAAAAGGAAATCCAAATGAACAGTTGCAATGATTACACTTTTATATGCTATACATCAGAGTGGAAATTTCATCAGAACAATTACCATGAAAATATTTATAGAACAGCTACAGGGAAGCCATATGACGTCGGTAGTAAAAAAACTGAAGTTGAGATGCCAGGTCAGGACCAATAACATTGCAGATAAATGGTCTCCTGGTTTCGATTCAGCCTCTAGTATTGAGAAAAAATGCAATGTTGGGCACTTTTTCATGTACCTAATAAAACATCCCCACCAAATGTTTGTAAAATATATGCTTTTTAGGGAGACATGCTCAAAGTTATTCGGTTCATTCTGTCTTTTATATATCGATGTCCCGTTTTAAATTTTAGTCAATCAAATGCCATTCTTTTGACCCTTCGGTGTATGCAAGTGGTTGGCTTCTTGAAATAGTGTTAGTTATACGGACGCCAAATTCACTGAAAAAAAAAGAGAAAAGGTAAAGTCCTTTGCTATTAATTTCCCCAATGCCATAGTAATCCAAGACGTTTCCTCGGGATTCGTGATCTAACCCCACTGTGGTATGGAATTGGCCCAGTCTTAAAAGTTAATCATGATACAAATTGTTTACATCGAATTCTTCACAGTTTGTTAAATCAACAACTGGTTAAAGTTAGGGTTGCAACATCAGCAAGATAACGTGCTGGACAAACTTCTCAAAGATGAAGAAGAGGACTTGAAGCAACATAAATGTGGCTCTACAGAAGGATACTGATGATATTTTGTACCGGTCAGCAAAAACGAAGTTTTGGAGAAAATGAAAACAAAAAGGAAATATTTAACATCAGGAAGAGATAGTTGAGGTTTCTAGGGTACATAATAAGGAAAGAAGGCTTGGAAAATCTGATACTCACATGAATGATAGTGGGCAAGAAGGAAAGAAGAAGAAAAAAGCATAACATAGTGAGCTTGAATAAATGGATGGCGGAACAGGGTCTTGGAGAAATAACAGAAAGACAAAATTTATTGAGCAACAAAAGGATGAAGATGAGGAGAGCTATCATAGCCTACGTCATGAGGGGACAAGGTAAGACGTATCTTCAGGATTCATGATCTGGGCAAACTTTGGTATGGAATTACCCGAGTCTTAAAAGTTAATCATGATAACCTATAGTTCTTAGAATAGAAAATATTTTCTCCTACAATTTCCTTACATCGGATTCTTCACAATTTATTAAATCAACAACTGATTAAGTTTAGAGCGTCAACATTAGCAAGATAGCGTTTTAATGTCATGAAAAAATCAGTCACCACCGGTAAATACGTCATTGTATTTCCTATCTTAGTTTTGATAGCAACTTCAACACCTGAACAGCGTGCTGCGTCCCCCGCTTTCATTGACAAAAAAAAAAATAATAACGTTGCCCCCTCCTCAAGCTGACCATAATTTGGAAATTAAATTGCTTCTATATCTATATTGTATTTACATATGACTTTTGTCACAAGAGCTTTTTTTTTTCTTTCGAATAACGTCCTAAAAGGTCCGGATATTCGAAGAAACAAAATTTAATAAAATATTTTGTGTATTTTTGTCAGTGCTTCGACTCGTAAGATATATATTTTTTTTTATGCGCATCTAGATTTAAGGCTATTTTTCTTTCGTCACCTCGCAAAATCGGGGAAGACATTAGAAAAATCAAGAATCTATATCGACAGCAAACCGCCTGCATACTGACAGAAAATGAGTTTAGCAGGTATCAAAATTCTAAAGAGGTTTAAGACAAGATGTGTCTACTCACTGGACTTATTCAACCTATGCAATTAGGTAATCGTGAGAGAACTAGAAAGTCTACCAGGATTCATCATTGTCGGCCATAATCTTAACAATATAAGATATGCAGATGAGACAGTGCTGATAGCAAACCCAGAAAGGAAACTGCAGATCCTGCATTTCGGGTTAGTTCCAGATTTGTAACAGTGATAGGATCTGGTTGCGAGGCTTTGATGCAGAGCTGAAATAATTAGTCCGTCTTTCTCAACTTTCAGCCCAGTGGTCCTCAGCCATTTCAGGTTAGTTCCAGCCTTGATTATGTGACAGTGATAGGATCTGGTTGCGAGACTTTGGCTCTGAGCTGCAATAATTAGGCCTTCTGTCTCAGCTTTAAACCCGATGCTCCTCAGCCACTGATGTATTTTCTTTTGATCCACATCTGATTCTTTCGTTCTTTTTAGGTATTTGCCATGAAACACTTTGTCCTCCCACTTTTTATTTTTATTTAATTATTATTATTTTTTTATTTTTTGCAATTTCATTTGGCCAAGTTGTTTTGCTAAATCATCAACTGATTAAGTATAGGGCGGCAGCATTAGCAAAATAACGTTTTAATGGCATGAAAAAATCACTCACCCCCGATAAATACGTCATTACATTTCCTATCTTAGTTTTGATGGCAACTTCAACACCTGAACAGCGTGTTGCGTCCCCGGCTTTCATTGACCCCCACCCCCGAAAATAATAACCTTGCCCCTTCTCACGCTGACCATAATTAGGAAATCGAATTGCTTCTATGTCTATATTGTATTTACTTATGACTTTTGTCACACGAGCTGTTTTTTCTTTCGAATAAGATAACGTCCTAAAAGTATCGGATATTTGAAGAACCAAAATTTAATAAAATATTTTGTGTATTTCTGTCAGTGCAACCATATTCCCCCCGGAACCGAACTCTAGTTTCCTGCAGGCTACCCGCCGAGTCATGGAAGCGAACGCCGGCGGATCGCCGGTCGGCATCGTTTACGGTCGGAACTACGATGGTATATGATCGTCTTCGAACCTCTGACTTTCGCTCTTGATCGAGGAAAACGTGCTTGCCACACGCCATCGTTGCAGTTTGTCTTGCGACGATCCCAAAATTTCACCTCTAACGTCGAGTGGCCCCGACCGCTCCCTTCGATCATTGCCTCGCCCTAGACGGAGACCGAGAGACGTAGACAAGGCTCTCTTCCATCATTCCATGCTAATCGTATGCAAGTTTCAATAGCCCGCTCTGAGCACTCTAATATTTTCAAAGTGAAGGTACCGGTCGCCGCGGACACTTGGTCAAGAGCACCCTTGAAGGAGAAACCGCCGACCGCGCACGCGCGCAAAACGGACGCGAAGATAGACGCGGAGGTAGGTAGAGCAGGACCGAGGGAAGACTGAAGGACGAGAGGGAAGAGGAGGCCACCGCACAGAAACAGCGTCAGGGAAGCCCGCGGCGGCAACGCGAGACGGAGCGACGCGACGCACCCTTTTAGGCGACGACGGCGACAGAGACGACGGCGACGGAGACGACGAGCAACGGCGCGTGGACTTCGACTGTAGTAAGATAATATATTTTTTATGCGCATCGAGTTTTTAAGGTTCTTTTTCTTGTCACCTCGCAAAATCGGGAAGACATTAAAATAATCAAGAATTTATGCCAACAGCAAACCGCCTGCATACGGACAGAAAATGAGTCCAGCAGATATAAAAAATTATAGAGGTTTAAGACAAGGATGTGTCTTCTCACCGGACTTATTCAACCTATACAGTGAGGTGATTCTGAGAGAACTAGAAATCCTATTAGGATTTATCATCGGAGGCCACAACGTTAACTATAGATGACACAGGGCTGATAGCAGACACAGAAAGGAAACTACAAAACCTCCTACAGAAGGTAGCGAAGGACAGCGAGAAGAAAGGACTAATTATAAACTACAAGAAGACTGAATGCATGGTCACCAGCAAAAAGATGAGTCCAAAATTCAAATTACAAGAGAGGGGTCACTAAAATCAAGCAGGTACAGAAAATTAAATACATGGAAACTCTTCTACCAGGGGACGGAAAGTGCGACACTGAGATCCGAAGACATATTGAATATTTTGAGCCTTCTGATTGGTTAACCCTTCTATTGGTGAACTATAAAATGAGTCAGCTCATTTTGGCTGGCTCACTAGTACACCAGGGTACCCAAAAATTCCAACAGGACACTCTCCTCAAAGATGAATAAGAAACTTTAAGCAACAGAAATACTACAGAAGGATGCTGAGGATAACGTGTACCGAAAATGTTTGCAACGTCGAGGTTTTGGAGAGAATGGAAAAAAAGGAAACATACTTTACATCAGGAAGGGGCAGTTGAAATTTCTGGGACACTTAGTGAGGATTGAGGGCTTGGAAAATCTGATACTCACAGGACAGATAAAGGGAAAGGGACAATGGAAAACAACACGTGACACACTTAATGAGTTTGAGAAAATAGATGGTAGAACAGGGTTTGGGGGAAATAACAAATAGACAAAACTTATTAAGAGGTACAAGCGACATAAAGTTGTGGAGGGCCATGATCGCCTTCGTCCTGAAGGGGCATGGAACATAAAAGAAGTTTTTCATCTAATTAGGCCTGCCTTGTCGCTCCACAGAGGGCACAAGCTGCACAACTGCCCAGAGATGTAATGCAGAAACGGCCTTCACCTGCCGAGGCACCACCTGTGCAAAGTACTAAGGACTTTCTACAGTACCCTCTCACTGCCCTCGTTACTGTTACTCCATCGTTTTCAATCTTTTAGTTAACATTTTAGGGTGGTTTAAATAAGTTACGGTGAGTAAATGTTTGGACTACCCACGCGGTGACTTCTTTAAGGTGGTAATGTGCGGAAACATTTATACTTTTCAGTACTGCTGATAGCAACAGTTGGTGTAAAGTCTGCCCTGTTAGAGTGGCGAACGCGTGTCAGTACAGACGCAAAAGAAGCCACGGATAGTGTATGGATATGTCTGCCACAAACAGTTACATTCTTGTTTTCCCCCGTTAGTAACAGAACAACTTGGTATCTTCAGATACGGGCCTCTCCACATCATGTTTAGATCCGGGTTTCTGTCAACTGTCAATAAAAGCGCCTAAAATACAGCAGTCAGCAGTTGATGAGACTTGGTGTCTTCTGAAGCCTGTCCTGTTGGTATTTTGTTCCTAAAATTACTGTGAGTACAACGTGCTGTGGTTTCTGAGGCAGTGTTATTTTTTACCTCTTTTCTTTCTCTGTTTATTACCCCCGTAGGGAAAGCAACTGGTTAGGCGTTTCCCTCAACGCGCCCTTGACATGTTTTACAACGAGAAGACCTTAGGCTTTTTAAAAATTTCCCATCTCCTAGATAGATTGTCAGCCCAAACTAAAGAACAACTCTAAGCGCCTAAGTTCCGCTATGACGCATAAGACAATAAGTTGTTATATTTAAATCAGCGCCACCTGGTGGTGATAGTGGAGTCCAAGCCTGGGTGATGATATATGGAAGCAATGCGCTGCCTTACCACGTCTCTCCATCCTCTCCGGCATCAATTTAATCCAAAGAAATACAGGGCATAAGATTTGGTGTCCGTTTGGCTGCAAGAGTTGCCAGAAGGATGTCAGTGTTCACAGACAACCGCCTTCTGGTTTCCATTCCGTGTTTTCTGATAATGCTTTTTTTTACAATATTGTTCATCCTGTACAAGGCCTAAGAGACAGTCAAGGTAGAGGGTTACAACGAAAGAGGCACAATTTATGGGGATAGGTGGAGAAGATAACGGTTAACTCTGAAACCGGATTCAAATTTGATTGATCGACGATACACTCCATGACCGAGACGGTTTAAAACAGGTTGGATCTAATGAGGGTTTCCCCTGCCAAGGAGGGACCCAATATCGAGTTTACCAGAGAGCTCATATTCTTCTTTAATAAGATTCTTCTAATATTCAGGTCGGTAGACAGAAATAAATAGATATACTATTTAATAAATAAACAGAACATCAACACAAATACGGGTAGCCACTGAAAAAAAATATATATATTTTTTTAAATAAACCACTTAAGTTCACCATGGCTTGGGTTAATTAACGCTCAAGTTACGTAATTGATAGAAGAAATGTTGTCGCTGCTTGGTATGTTAAACAGAAACGAAAGGCCCTTTAATCGCTATATCACCCACGTGCTGTGGCTTCCCTCTGTCTTTTCTACAAGTAGTTTCATGGCAACTGCTCCGACGAGCTACTTTCACTGGTTCCCAAACTGTATAAATTTAAGCATGCTACTAGGTTTGCATCTCGGTCTCACCCTTTTACTGTTGAAATAGTTAAATGTAACCGTCTCTTCTACTCCAAAAGCTTCTTGTCGCACACTTCCCGACAGTGGAACTCCCTTCCTCTTACTTGCTTCCCTGATAGCTATAATCTTCATATATTCAAGTATAATGTCAATCGGCATCTTCTGATGCCTTGACCTTGATCCCTGTCCTTCTCTTTATCCTTTTCCCAAACACTCCTCTTTACCCTTACTTTCACTCTCTGTAACCCCTTGCGTAATAGTGGCACTCCTGCCTTGCTTGGGGTGAATTGCTTAAAAAAAAGTACAATTGGTAGAATTCATTAAGTACAAAATATTGTCTCTAGTGAGTATTTTTGTTTTGTTTTAGGTTTTTCCTTTTCATTTCTTTACTTTTTTTCAGATTTCTATTTTCCAGTTGTCTTTAAGTAAGGCAACAAATTACGCAATACTTATTTCGATTAACTACGCCACTTAGAACGAATACTTCGCTACTTATGCAAATGTAAAAAAAAAAAAAAAACTCTCAGTAGACAATACTATAAATGACGGATGACGATAAAAAAGGCACTATTTACGGCTAATTTGTTTAAATAATACATAGATTATTATTTGCGTCACGCGACAATAATTGTAAGTAAAATGATGCATCAAAATAAGTAACCAAGTAATCGTTTTAAGTACTTAAGTCTTTAGTAGCCACGCCATTTTTTATAATCAAATTAAGACTAGCACTCCGGTCTCTGAATGTTTAAGCAAGAATTATTATTCAAGTTGCTTCATTTTTATACTTATCTAATAAAAATGAAAGACATTTCAATTTAACTAAACAGGTGGAGTAGCGGTAAGCCCAGTGGGCAGCAGTAAGAAAAACAGAACGTTTTCCTATTTATTTTTTTTTATATAAATAAGAAAACTTCAGAATAAATAAAAAGAGGAAGCTCAAATAGGGTCATTAATAACATCTGGTGTGTTCGTACTATTACCTTCGGAAAAGGCATCAATCTTTTTTTCTTCCACTCGCTATAGTAAAATAGAAAAAGAACAAAAATAAGAAAGAAGAGGATATAAAGGGAGACAAAATAGCAAGGTGACCGAGAAAAGAAATAATTGTCATTGATAACCTCCTAGAAATGACAAAGTCTGCTTCGTTCTATTCGTAATATGGCCCTCGGAAAAGGCATCAATTCATCTTTTCTCTTCCAAGCTATGCGTTAAATAAACCATTTCTTTGTCTATAATAAGAGAGAAAAAAAGGTTAATTTGTGCCTTTTCCGAGTGCATCAGTACGAACACACCAGCCTCTTTGCTCGATGTTATTAATGACCCCAGTCATTACTTCAATGACTCCACAATCTTAATTAATTTCTGTTTTGTCATTTACAGCCAACAGTCTCTACGCTTCACTTTTGATTTCTTTTGTCTTGTTTGCTTCAATCTTATAAATTTACGTTTTTCTTAATCTTTTCTACACTGTATACTTCTCCCAAACTGGCTGCCATTCAAGGCCAGAGACCCTCGCCTACTCCGCTATTTAACCTATGACTGGGTGGAGAGAAGAGATGGGCTGATACTTTTCCGAAAGGGTGTTTCCTATC
Organism: Acanthosepion lycidas; assembly: GCA_963932145.1. NCBI lineage: Eukaryota > Metazoa > Mollusca > Cephalopoda > Sepiida > Sepiidae > Acanthosepion > Acanthosepion lycidas. The sequence goes on along the minus strand of OZ010607.1, from coordinate 10,990,451 downwards.
AATAATGAATCCAAATGCAGTCGTTGCTAAAATATTTTTCCAACTTTTTTCTACGATTAGAGCATACGGTTTCGTCACATTTGAACACCGGGTATATATACGATCACTGAAGTTAAGCAATGTTAGTACCTAGATGGGTAACAACTTGGATGTGCGGGTGGGATGCCTTACGGACATATTCGGAATTTGAAACAGATCTTCTCGTACGATCAGCGAAGTTAAGCAACGCCGAAACTGGTCAGTACCTAGATAGATGACCGTCTGGGAATAGCGGGTGCTGTAAGCTTGGATATGCAGATGGGATGTCTTACGGTCATATCACGTTGAAACAGATCATCTCGTACGATCAGCGAAGTTGAGCAACGCCGAAACTGGTCAGTACCTAGATGGGTGACCATTTGGGAATACCAAATACTGTAAGCATGGATATGCGGATGGGATGTCTTACGACCATATCACGTTGAAACAGCTCTTCTCGTAAGATCACCGAAGTTAAGCAACGCCGAAACTGGTCAGTACCTAGATGCGTAACCGTTTGGGAATAGCGAGTGCTGTAAGCTTAGATGTGCGTGTGGGATGTCTTACGGCCATATCACTTTGAAACAGCTCTTCTCGTACGATCAGCGAAGTTAAGCAACGTTGAGCCTGGTCAGTAACTAAATGGGTACCCTCTTGGGTATGCCAGGTGCTGTAAGCTTGGATCTGCCAGTGGTGTAATGGATAACGAATCGGAACTGTTATATTCAGTTATGCGCAAATATCTTTAGGAAAAGTATAAATATTCTCCCCAGCTATGGGTTAATTAATATGACTTGTATAAGTAAATCATTATCATCTCACTCAAAATTTCTTACACTCGAAAAGTATATGTCTATATATTTGAGATAAGTCCCCAAAATTCATACACAGATGTCGTCAAAGACAGATGGCCCATTGGATAAAGACGTTGTTTAATCCAGTGACTAGACCCTAAGAGTTGTGAGTTCAATACCAAAAACTTGGAGAGTTGAGTTAAAGAGAAATAACCGAGACACCGGGAAGAGGCATGGCACGGGGAACTAGAACAATTTAACCCGGTGGACGAAATTCCAATCACCTGAAGAAGACCGGAGAGTACAACGCCCGAAACGTTGTGAATTTGTCAATAAATATAACAGTTCGAATAATGTAAATAATTCAAATAATCTGAAAGTATTTTTTGACTTTAAACAGCCTTCCGTAAAAAAAAAAAAAGAATAATCAATCTATGATTAGAATTTACCGCTACTCTTTCGTTCAAAAGAAAGGAAGTTTTGAAATCTTTGTTTAATCCTTTCTGTGATATATCGAATTAAATGAGCAGATGGTAATTATTTTTTTTCAGCTGATAGCTTTTTTGACTGAACGAAATTCTTTCTTTCTTTCTTTCTTTCTTTCTTTCTTTTTTTTGTTACTAAAACATTTGCCGCCTCGAAAAGAAGGTTGACTACAACTAGTATTGCTACTTCTAACGACAGACAATAATAACAACTGCTGCTATAGTTCAGGCACAACTCTAACGGCCGTTCTAAACTAACGGATCCATTACTATATCTCCAAGTGACTTGTTCACTTTCGAACCAACGAACAACTCGTTCGAACCACAAAACTAATCTTTGGCCGGTCAGCTTTTCATTCATTAAAAAAAATATATATTCATATACATCACGAAAAGTATCCCCGGTTTTCCGTGTTTGATCGAACGATAAGACATTTATATAGCCTCACAAAGTTACACGCGCCGGGTATATTTTGAAGATTTACATTCCTATACTTGTAAAATATACAACACTGGATTGTGTTAGAGATAACTGATTATTAATTATAAAAGGAATCATTTGTATCTGTTTAGAAAAATTCCAAGGATTTTTTTATTTGGCAGAGATTTTAAATCATGGAAAGTTTTAGCAATATTTCGGAAATTACTTGCAATCCAAGCCGACATCTAATGCTCCCAGATTCACTAAGTAAGTACAAATATTTGGTTTATTTACTTACTAAAAATTAATCACTGTTAACGGCCTAATCAAATTACTAACACCAACACCAGTGTGATAGGTATGATATATATATTATAACTATCGTACATATATATATATATATGTGTGTGTGTGTGTGTGTGTGTGTGTGTGTGTGTATGTATGTGTATGCAAAAATATAGAAAATAAAGTATATATATTTTTAAAAAATCCACATTATAACCAAAAAAGTTTTCTTCTTTTTAATATATATATATATATATATATATATATATATATATATATATATATATATATGTATGTATGTATGTATGTGTGTGTGTGCGTGCGTGTGTTTCGTGCTTGTGCGTGTGTTTCGTGCTTGTGCGTGTGCAAGAAGTTTTCAAAATATGTACATTTAATATAAAACTCGTTTATGGTAGGTTCCTTGGCTCATTTGGTGACAAAAACTAAACATTTCTTTATAAAGCATCTTTTTGAGAATGAACCTATGAGCGAGCAACTAGGTTTTTTATTTTTTTAAATTTTTATTTTTTTGTATCCCTCAAATAAACTTTCTGTACTTGTAACACACCTTAGTGTACACTCAGGTAAAAAAAGGAAAATACTACAGTTCATTACGCTTATCGTTCTTCTTATATTTTCCGCTGTAACATTTCAACCGGTTCATTCTCCGGCCGTCATCTTGCTTGGTACAGAATATGACTTGGGTACGTTGCCTGAATTGTTTCGATTAATTTTCATTAACTATTACCACCCAACCCCCACCCGGCACACACACGTCGCGCGCACAGACGCACAAAGACATCCTCGTGTTTGTGTTTACGTACATCAACAGATCCGTAGTCTAATGATTTTTTTTTTAATTTTACACAATAAATATTTACTTTTCAACATAATCGCCTTCATTTGTCAATGCACTTCACTCAATGCGGATTATTAACAAGATAGACCGAACATTATATTGAGGAAATTTCAGATCAAAATTCAGTTAAAGGTCACTTGCCTGGTCGATATGACAACGTTTGATGTCAAATGTTTTCGTAGGGAACGGCTAATAAGGATCGAATTCACGATTGATATTGGAAACGATCAAACACGTTAGACTTATTAACCATTTTCCCACGCCAAGCCGCAACTTATAAAACGTCTCCTACTACGAACTATTTCCAGCTGATATATATATATATATATATATATATATATATATATATATATAGATACACACACAAACATACACACACACACACATATATATATATTTATATACAGATATACATATATATATATATACGCAACCACACACATATATATATATTTATATACAGATATACATATATATATATATATATATATATATATATATATATATATATACGCAACCACACACATATATAAAGACATATATATATATATATATATATATATATATATATATATATATATATATATATATATATATATATATATATATATATATATATACATACACACACATATGCACAGACACTCACACACATGCATATATAGAGAGATAGATAGATAACACACGCACGGACAGACACACACACATCTATATATATATATATATATATATATATATATATATATATATATATATATATATATATCCTTTAATCGGCGAAACATTTTAAAGTAAAAACGTAAAACAGCAAATAAATAAATATCAAAGTTTTAATTTTTCACTGTAAAAATACATAAATAAATAAAAATATTAGGTGCCTTTCTTTCAATTCTTATTCCAGTCTATACAACCATCGTGTACAGAAGCTTTTAAACAATTTAATTTTTGTACATATATATTTTGTACATATATATATATATATATATATATATATATATATATATATATATATATATATATACATATATAAATATACATATATATATATATATATATATATATTATAATATAGTAAACTATATTATAATATTAGTACTACACAGTGTACTAATTGATATATATATATATATATGTGTGTGTGTGTGTGTGTGTATAATAAGGAAACTGATGCAAACATAACGAAAACGAAGAAACTAAATTAAAGTGACATGACTATCGGCCCAAAATATATATATATATATATATATATATATATATATATATATATATATATATATATATATATATATATATATATATATATATATATATATATATATATATATATGTGGGGGGTGGTCTGTGTGTCCGTGTGTATTTACATAAATTGAACTGGCAAAATAGTAAAAAATGGCAGGGTAGAGTAAGGGACTCGATAGAGCCGAGTTCGAATTCCAGTCGAATCCATTTCGTTCACTTACGTGCTAATACCAGTTGGAAAGGTATGAATCCTCTTCTTCTCCCGCCCCCGACTCAACTATGGCTAAATAGCAGGATAGACATGGTTCTATAGCCTTTGATAGAAACTCGTCTACTGCAGAAAGAAATAGCAACCAACTGCGGGAAAAAATCTGCCTCGTCAGTCATGTATAGAATGATACATGATCACCTCAGCGTGTATCACGCATGGCACATAACTGACTGATATTTTTTAACTCATTTCGCTCCTTCAGGAACTTATCAATGAATATATATATGTGTGTGTGTGTGTGAAAGGTTTGTGTGTGTGTGTGTGACGTTTGTGTATGTGAGGTTTGTGTATTAACATGTATGTATAAATATAAGCATGTATATATATATATGATGACAATTGGAAAAAAGATCTTAGTCTTCCGACTTTTTCAAGGCAAAAATGAAATCGAAATGATCTTGTTGTTATAGTTACATTAAAAAATCCAAATTTAAAAAGATAGACGCTTCTGTCTAAGGCTTTTTTTCTGGTTAATGATCTGAGAATTTAACAATATATATATATATATATTTATTTATATATATATATATATATGTATACTTAAAAGCGAAGCCGAAAGTATATGGCATCTAGTCAGGATTGAATTCCCTACTCAGTAGTAATTGATATGTTTTGTTAACCATTACACCATGTCGACGAACTCAAATACACACACACACACACACACACACACATATATATATATATATATATATATATATATATATATATATATATATATATATATATATATATATATATATATATATGCATGGTGGACTCTCCCATCGTGTTCTACGTATGAGGGACAAGTAGCTCAGTTCCTAGGAACCGACAGCCAGACACCAGCACACATATGATTTGATTATTGTAGCGAATATATATATATATATATATATATATATATATATATATGTGTGTGTGTGTGTGTGTGTATGTGTGCGCGTGTGTGTGTGTGTGTCTATCTATGTGTGTGTGTGTGTGAATTATAAAACACATATTCGTATATGAGAAGTTGTCTGCAAGAGGGATTGAATAGCCTCCTTAGCTGACGCGCGTCCGCAGATGAAGAGTGACTGGCCATTATTAATAGGTTGGTGCAAAAATAATATCGTTTTTGACGTTAAAAAAAGACGTCAAAAAACGATATTATTTTTGCACCAACCTAATATATAATGTATAAAACATACGCCTCACAAGTAACGTGATACTCGTAACTAACACAGCATATCTCATAAAATAAATTGAAATCTCGGAACACATTTTTTGTAATAAATCTATTATTTCTTTAACAATGGTTTACCAAAGCCAAGCGCACTCGCTCCGAATTTTGACAATGAATATACAGCTCCAACCCGGATATTTAACAACTCGTCATGCATGAAAGAAAAATTAATTAATCAAATTCCAAACAAAGAACTTTCGTTGTTCTTTAATCAATCTTGCATGAGTGAAAAACTTACCCAAATATTCATTAAGCTCACCCTATCAACTTACAACACAGTAAAAAGCAAAGAAAGCAAGTTTCAAGTTTGCCTTGCTATATAATGCTAAATATGTAAGTTTTACTCATGCAGATTGATTAAGAACAACGAAAGTTCTTCTTTGTTTGAATTTGATTAATTAATTTATTATGATGACCGTCAAATAAACTTCTGTTTCATTGTAAATTCGGAGCGAGTGCGCTTGGCTTTAGTATATATAATGACGTTTATTTTCCCTTTACAGCATTTCAACCGGTTCATTCTCAGATAGTTGTCATCCGGAATATGGCTCGGATGTGTTTCCTGCATTGAAATGATTATTATTCATAAACAGTTTTGCACTGAATATTTTCTCCCTACGCACACACAAACACACACAGAGTCACACAGAGAGATACACATAGTCTGATACAAAACGGACATATATGTGTGTACATGCTTGTGTCTCTGTTTTGACGGACATCAAGAGGTCTGCAGTCTAATGATTTTTTTTTTATATTACACAATAAATATTTACTTTTCAGTATAATCTTCTCCATTGTCAATGCACTTAATTCAATCCGGATTGTTCATACTATAAATCGAACATTATATAGAGAAAATTTCAGATAAAAATTCAGTTAAAGATTACTTGCCTGGTCGACATGACAACGTTTGTCCAGTTATTTGATGTCAGATATTTTATTAGCCTAACTAGATATTAAGAAATAAATTGTGTCAGACTACAAACTTGACCCACGTCATATATATATATATATATAGATAGATAGATAATATTAGTGGTAAATATACATATATATGCAAAATCCACAGGTGCATATACACACATGTATATTTTTTGAATAAAAAATTCCGAGAGGATAGAATCCAGGTAGAACTCAATGTCCAGGACAGAGTAAGGATATAATAACAAGGCTTAAACACTAATATTCCATGGTCATAATTTATTCCATTGGAATCGTAAATACGATCCAATTCATCAGACCTACAAATTCAAAAAGAAAACAGAAAAAAAAAAAATTTGAATTTGTAGGTCTGATGAATATATATATATAAGTAATGAAAATCTTTATAATCCGTATGGATAATAATTCCCAAGGAGGATGAAATCCGGAGAGCTCAATGTTAAAGTAGAGCGAATAATTTAATTTAAAGAAAAACAGACCACTTTAAGATTCCATCGTTATAATTTATTTCACCAGAGAGTTATTTTTCCCTTGATCATCGGACTTCACTTCCAAGGATATATATATATATATATATATATATATATATATATATGTATGTATGTATGTGTGTGTGTGTGTGTGTGTGTGTGTGTGTGTGTGTGTGATATAATAATAATAATAGACTCTCTCGTCGGTTTCGACGTATGAGGCTATATATCTCAAAATTCTCAATAAATTCCAAAGAAGGAATCAGATCTGATATCTTCACTTCAGTCACTTTCACTCTGCATATATATATATATATATATATATATATATATATATATATATATATATATATATATAATCACATGTATATTGCACTGATTTTATTCATTTTTATCTCTGTGACATAATTATTTTCTATTTTTAATTTTGAAACCTGATAACCCAAACAGTACCATAGGTAATTTCTTTTGCATATAATTTTATTCAAATATATGTATTTACTTCATTAATATTTATAAATCTTATATTCATTTGTTTATTGAATATTTCAGTCAAATCTGATCTGGTGTTCCGGCCATATACGTCGCAATTCTCAACAAAATCCAAAGAAAGGGCCTCTTTCTGGTTTAACTGGAATCTGGACTTCAGTCACTTTCCCACATTTGTTACATGGCTTCCCTCTGCCTTTTCTACAAATATTTTCATGGTACTTGTTCTAATTTAAAAGCACTAATAGATTGGAATTAAATTTCAACGTTTCACTCTTGAAATAGCTAGATGTAGCCGTAAGTTTTACTCTGATAAGTTTTTTGTCGCACTTCTCACCTGTGGCACTCTCTTCTACTTTCTTGCTTTCCAGGCTATATATCCCAAAATTCTTAATAAATAAGGTCTATAATGTAATCAGATCTGATATCTTCACTTCAGTCACTTTCACTCTGCATTTATAGCTTCCCTCTGCCTTTTCTATAAATATTTTCATGGTAGTTCTAATTGGCTCTCCTCCTTGCTACCTTGTTGCATAAAAGTAAGTGTGTTACTAGATTGGCTATTAGGTCTCATCGTTTTACTGTTGAAATATTTAGATGTAACCATAAGTTCTATTGTAATAGTTCCTTTTTCTCGCACTTCTTCCTGTTTCTTGCTTCCCTGCCAACCACAGTCTTCAAAAGTTTAAATGCAACGTCAATCGTCATCTTCTGTCTTCCTGAATCATCTTTTTTGTCATCCTTTCTCGTCACTAATGTCATCTCGCTCTCATCAAATAGCCATTTGCGTTTATAATTTATTACTGACTGAATACAATAATTATGGCACAAGGCCGAAAAAAGTGGTAGATGTGGCAAGGCTGGTCGACACTAACTATCCTACACCTAGCTAATTCGATTCACGATTCGTTACAATCTAAACATTCACCATAAGAATATATCCGTCACGATTCGCTACTACATACAACAAAATACCTACACCTTACGGGGCACCTACAGAAAAAGCACATATAAGATTCAGTGTAAAAATAGTGTAACGGTGTAAATTGTCAATACAATGGAACTTACATATTAATGTGTTAGAAATAGTTGTACTCGTTGTATAAGTCAACAACTTATAACGCATCGCTCTTCAGTTATGAATTGAGCGCTCTAGCCGCTGATTTGGCGTTTATATACATCACGTATATAATACACTAAAGATTTCTTTTCTATCCCAGGCGCCGATAATTTAGGGGTAGAGTCTATAACTGACACGAAATCGTTCGTCTAATCACATGATGAGCAGTGATACAACGAAACAGGCTTATATATATATATATATATATATATATATATATATATATATATATATATATATATATATATATATATACAGATAGATAGATAGATAGATAGATAGATAATATTAGTGGTCAATATATATATATATATATATATATATATATATACATAAATTCCCAATAGAACAATAGAATATGATCCAGGTAGAACTAAATGTCCAGGACAGTAAGAATATAATATAAAAGGCTCAAACACTAATATTCTATCGTTATACTTTATTACACTGGAATTGTAATCACGAACCATGGAATATTAGTTTTTAGCCTTTTATAGTATATATATATATATATATATATATATATATATATATATATATATATATATATATATATGAGAAAGAGAGAGAGATGTGAGTGTGTGTGTCAGAGAAAGGGAATGAGCGTGTGTTTATGAGTCAGGGAAAATCGGGAGAAACTTCTACTTGTAAGAACTTTTCATACATATTTAAAATATTTCTGCTTTCTGCAGAATAGGCATTAAATCGACATTTTTTTTTAAATGCCTTGTGATCCCCACTGCAACCATAAACATGACAAACTCCTTCTCTTTTTTCAATTTCCATTGTAAAAGGTAAAGTTTAAGTGAGGTAATGCCCTGTTCCTAAACACAGGCCCCTTAAACACTCAAATCTCAACTCTTACATATCTCTCCAAACATGTCATCCCTCCTTCGCACCTGTTCCAGACCTATGCAAAACAGTCTGGTACAAGGCCACTAGAATCACTCTATATAGAATATCCTTCTCTTATTGAGGACTATTATATATAGTAGTCAATGGGGCAGAAGAGATGTTTCGAAATTATTTAAACATTTTATTTCTTTGTAAAAACTTGAACCTGAACATTTACACAAAATAAACTAGTTGGACCCTTTATGACCATTGTATCGGAGTAGATGCGCCCTACAACCATAGTCTTACGGCCATATCTTAATGAAACACTGGTTCTCGTAGGACCACCGAAGTTGATCAACGCTGAGCCAGGTCAGAACATAGACGGGTGACCGCTTGCGAATATTAGATACTCTAAGCTTGGATGTGCAGGTGGTGTAATGGATAACGGCTTAGAATTGGAAGTCGGAGAGGAGAGCTCCAATTCCAGTCGGGTTCATTATAGCCACTTACGCGCAAATCGCCTTAGGATAGGCAGAAATCCACCTCTTCTCCCCTCCAATTATGGGTTAATTAGTAAGACTTATATTATTAAAAATCATTATTATTTTTACACTCTAAAAATATTTTCTGGCGTTAAATAACCGGCAGGTTGATAAGCCGTAAAAAACAAAATCAATCAATCGATTTAAAACCACATTCTTTACGAGAACCCTGTATGTGGGATCCGCTATTGATAAATTTTCGCTTGTTGACTGAGATAGTTGTGCATCCCCTACATATACCTGTTGACGGTGTTCAATCCCAGGTAAAAGACCCGATATCTATTGAAAACTGTTAACACGATATGACCTTTCTAGAACAATCGATGTGCCTTAACAATATAATTATTTCTTTTCCTTATTTAATTTTGATTCGCCGTTGTGTGTGTGCCTGTGTGTCTGAATATGGTTATATATGTGCATATATGTGTCTATGTTCATCTCTTCGACGTTGTGTAATGGTTAACAATCTTGACTCCCTAGATCAAATTCAACTGAGTAGTGAGTTCGAACCTCACTAAGTGCTCCGTACTTTCTTCTTTGTGCCACAACTAAGCTACGCTTAAGAAATAGTTAATGTATTTATGTGAGTATTTCATTTGTCTGTTGTTGTTGTGCTTAATCCGACCACGCGCGTGTGTATGTGAGAGTGATACCGGAAAATAGAGGATCTAGGTGTGTGTCTCTTTTTTTGGTTGTTGCCTTTCATCAATGTATGTGCGTGTGCGCGCATTTTTTCAGAGAGAGTGTCTATATGTGTGTCTGTTTTTTGTGGTTGTGTTTAATCCACGTGGATGTGTGCGCCTGTCTATGTGTCCAAACACATGACGAGTCCATCTTTTACCCTCTTTGTTTTTCATTCCTTCCTTAAGATGCATTCGATACAAAATCAATGTAAAAATCGCCATTAGAACCAAATGACCACTATATAGCTGTTGTCGTGACAGTTAAAATAAAATTAGAATATTCAATATTTGATTAAAATGGATGAAAAATCTACTTTTTTAAAAGTTTGTATATTATGTATGACCCATATAGAGGAGTTGATTTACCTTAAAACTATATTCAACATCCGAAGAAACGTGTATATACAAAATTAGAACTCTAGTTTAGTTTAGTATACTAAAATTTACTCAATACAAGGCTTAAGAGCCATTAAGGTAAAGGGTTACTGTTAAAATAATAATGAGAAATGAGGTGGTTCATATGAACGAAAGTGTGGTAGGAAGTGAAGATTATGAGGATATGGTGGATAGATAACGATTGATCATCGACTTGAAGAAGTTAAGACTATAGTGTACAGAGAAGCATGTACGCGTGAATATCTTCCATAAATAGCAATTCTCTTGAAAAAATGGTCTGAGTTCATTGTTTTTGGAATATGGGGTAAATGAAGGTGATTCATATCCGTGAAAGTAGTAATACGTGTCCTAAAGATCTGAACTGATGGAAATAAAAAATGGAGTTGATCTAAACACTTGCCATGGAAAGAACGATAGTGTAGCGTCGGACTTGTCTTACAACGTTGCTTCTATGAGAAATTCCCCGCCCCCAAAATCAATATACGATTTTGTGCCCTATCAAAGCACCCTCAGCCTAGATATGGCAACAATGATGCATCTCTGGTCTAATATGACACTTGTAAAGATAAAAAGTAGTTTACACTTCGCGCTAAGAAAAGTCCTTTATTCTGTAGGTAAAATAGCAGGGAAGAATGCTCTATTGCCTTGATTGGTAACCAGTCTACTGGAAAGACAACTCTAATGCAAGACCAGGAGTGGAATACTCGTCTACTCCATAATTTAAAATATTAAATTCCCTGCAACCTAATTCAGATACACAAAAACACAGAAAACTCCTCACCAACTCGCAGACCCCCAGCATAGTGAATACGATGCTATCATTAGTCGAAGACTATGAAGTTACTCAAATCTGTGGGGCTGGATGCAAGCGGGTTTCCTCCTCCGGATAGAAAAAAATCCCGATGATGATGATGATGATGATGATGATGATGATGATGATGATGATACTGAAAATGGCGGAAATCTTTTAAAAATAGTTAGGAAGTACATGACCACTATATAATGATCAATGTGTCATAGTTTCATAGAGTCACAATCAGAGCCTTGGATATATGACGGAGAAACACGAGAAGAGGTAATATTTCACATCACATAAAGTCTGCCTTGAGTGACTCTCGGGTATTATATAGGGCGAACATAAGAAAAAAAAACATCTCGTTTATATAAAAGTTGGTATGCTATAAACTACAATTGTTTTTCACATATCAAACGAATATCATTTCTGTTGGATCATTATTTTGTTGGTACACAAACATTCAACAGATGATGGCAGAGAAGATTTTTGTTTTAGTAGACTTCCACTGGTACAAGCCCCAAGAGCCATTCGAGTTAGAGGGCTACTAGATTAGGTGTATAGAGAGCGTAAATGGAAACGTAAGAAATTAAAATTACGAGGAGAGATAATGATTGACTATAGACTTGAAGAGTTTAAGACTGTGCTGTTCGAAGAAGCATTTGCTCGGAAAGAATACTCCAGGACATTTTATACAGGGTAGTAGAAGAAAGCGAGAAAAAAGGACTAACTGCAAGAATACAGAAAGTACGGTCATCAACAAGAGAAAAGACCTGAAATTGGAGATATGAATATGGAGCAAATGCAGAAATTCAAATATCAGGCAAGCGTTTTAACAGAGGATGAAAAAAGCTAAGCAGACGAGTTGAGAAAAGAAAAAATAATTCACTATTTACATTATTCAAACTATTGTCCTCATCTTTGTCGCCGTATTTATTACAACGTTTCGGTCATTGTACGCTCCGGCCTTCTTCAGGTAGTTGGAATGTCGAACTGAACACTTTATTTCACTCACTGGGGTAGACTGTTCTAGTTCCATGTGCCATGTTTTAATGAATGTCAGTTATCAGTTATCTCCTGTTAATTCCCCTCTCCAAGTTCTCCACTGCCTTAACCGGGTATTGAACTCACACGTTTTGGGTCCTGGCACTGGATCTAACTAACGCCTTTATCCACTGTGCCATGTCTGTAATAAATATGGCGACAAAGATGAGGACAATAGTCCGAATAATGTAAATAGTGTACATAATACCTCATCTCAGAAATATAGACAGATACTGAAAGTAAAATTTCGTTAGAAACAAAGAAAAAAAGTGCTGGATTGCTGTGTGTCATCCATCATCTTATATGGTGGTGAATGCTGGACAATCTCCTCACGGATGAAGAGAAAACTAGAGACAGCAGAAATGTGGTTCTACAGAAGGATACTGAGAATTCCGTGGACGGAGCAAGCAAAAAGAAAGTCTTAAAGAAAATGTCAACAGAAAGAACACTTATACTCAGAATCAGGAAACGAGAACTGAAAATCCTTGAACAAATAGTGGAAAGGGAGGGCTTCGAAAACTTAACTCTCACGGGACATACTGAGAGTAAGAATGATAGGTAAAGGCTGCAAGCCACTTATCTGACGAGTTTGTGTGAATGGATGGCTGAACGGGGGTGGGTAGCATTAGTAAAGTAAGAAAAACTGCTAAGGGACACAAGAGATAAGATGTTGTAGAGAGCCATGATCACCTATGTCCTGAGGAGACGCGTCACATACAGGAAGAAACTTCTGGAACGATTATAATGCCCTGTCTCTGCCTAGCGATATATAAGAATATAACATAAAACATATCTAGCATCTATATGCAACCGCTTTCTCAGATTAATGGTTTTAAACAAATTCCTCCTTCAAGTTTTAAAGATAATCCTTCAGACCCTATAGATCGGTGCTACAAAATCATAAACGAAAAGTTTTATCAATTTGAAAAAAAACTCTGAAACGTTATTTGCTAATTAAATCTTGACCTCTTCAAGTCTATAATTAGCTTTCTTTCCTGTTATCTTGCTCTTTGTCATGCTAATACAGCTCCACACTGTAAGCCTCTACTTTGAGTGGCCCTTGGGCCTTGTATTGGGTGAACATTAGTGAAAAAAGTCACTGCATATATTCTCCATACAGAATTATCCCACAGGATTATAGGCTGAGTAATCTGTCTATCTATCAATCTATATATATATATATATATATATATATATATATATATATATATATATATGCACATCTCTCTCTCTCTCTCTCTCTCTCTCTATCTATCTATCTATCTATCTATCTATCTATGCCTGTTCATACCCTCCTCTCTCTCTATCTATCTATCTATCCATCGATCGATATCTGTTGAATCTATCTATAGTCAATATGTACAACCCAAATGAAATTGGAAATCGGCTCTCCGATTAATAATTCCGAGTCCTTGTCTATTACACCATCCGCACATCCAAGCTTTCCTGGTATTCCCAAGCGGTCAGCCATCTAAATACTGGCCAGGCTCGGTGTTGCTTAACTTTGATGATTGTTTCTTGTCGATGACTATGCATTCTGTTTTCTCACAATTAACATTTAGTCTTTTCTTCTTGATTTCCATTACTACCCTGTTACATTGATCCGATTTTCTAAGTATGCAACCAACATAGTATCATAGCTTAAATTCGTATGGTACAAGAACACGCGTGCTTGAGCGCCTGGTAAAGACTGAACTATACTATACTACCTCTTAACATTTTACTTATTGACGCTGGCAACAAAGTCAGCCGGTTCCTTTCATGGTAATGATTAGAACAACATGGGAGCGGAATATATTCCAAAGGTTTGTCATCTTAAAAGAACTTCAATGGCAGTGGAGGAAGGTTTCTGCGCGTGATGTCTTCGACGACCTTTTACAACCTGTTGGAAAAATTTGCTTCTTTGGCTTAAACAGCGTCTATGCAGGTACATCGCCAACTGGCTCAATCACCAGCCAACTTTTCTAATTGGTTAGAGAATACATAACAGGCATTAATGGTGACACTGATGCGGCGCCGGTATCTTGGGTACTGACCTCCGACAGTCCTTTCGCCTGATTTCGCCAACTCAACGAAATTTTACTAATAGTAATTTATTTGTAAATTTAAAATGACTGATGGCATGAAAAATTCAACTCTGTCCAAATTAATTCATATGGAATCTTTTCAAAAAACATATCAAACAAAAAAAAAAAACAGAAAAACAATGTTTTTATTTTTCCGTGAGCTGTCAGTGGTCAGCAGATATATATATATATATATATATATATATATATATATATATATATATATATGTGTGTGTGTGTGTGTGCGTGTGTGTGCGTGCTGACCACTTATATAAATATATATATATATATATAAATATATATATATATATATATATTCATCACATATATATATATATATATATATATATATATATATATATATATATATATATATATATATATATATATATATAGTTAAATTCCCAGATTAATTCTGCGGACAAGTCAAAAAATATTAGTTTTTTGCTGACGCTTTTCGTCTACCGACTTTTTCAAGGCAAAAATGAAATTGAAATGTTTCTGTTTCTGAATTACAATACAAAATCCAAATTTAAAAAAGAGAGATTGTGCTGTCCTTTTGCTTAATGCAAATTTCCTTTATATGAAGAGTTTTTTCTTTTTTTTTTATCTTTCCATGTCCCCAATATTGTTAAATTCCCAGACCAATTCCGTGGACAAGACAAATTAGTATAAAATGACAAATATAACAAAATTTCATTTTGTCTTGAAAAAGTCGGGAGACGAAACGCGTCGGTAAAAACCAAGGTTTTCTTTCCAGTCGTCATCTTATACCATATATATATATATATATATATATATATATATATATATATATATATATATAGATAGATAGATAGATAGATAGATAGATAGATATACATACCTAATGAGCCAGACAAGTGAGTTTGTCTGGTTCACTAGGTGTATCTAGGTCTGCTCTACGGTTGTATTGAGCTCTTTTGTTAGTTAGTTGTTTACTCGTATCGGGGTTTTTTCTTTGGGCTTCAGACCTGCATCTGTGCGATTTTTTTCGGCAGTAGTTCATGTTTGTAGCTCTTTCTTTTTTTAAAACCTTTTTTTCTCTCGAGATTCATTTGATTATTGCCAAATCAAAAATTCGAGGGTTTTTCGAAACGAGTCTAGTTATCTATCTATCTATCTATCTATCTATCTATCTATATATATATATATATATATATATATATATATATATATATATATATATATATATACATACAAATATAGATAACTAGACTCGTTTCGAAATATATATAATTATTTATTCGAAAATTATAACATACATATATTATAAATCACTACAAAAATAGCCATTTTGTTTCAACACTTTTCGTGTTTTATCAAGTGATGTTGTTGAATGTAAAATAAAGGGTTTTAAATGGTTTAAATCAATCAACTTCCCTCGCTAGGGGAAACGCTGTTACATAAGCTGCAATGGCCAATCAAAATACAAGTATATGAGAATTCTTGAACACGAACTAAGGTTATAATAATTATTTAATGTTTTAATGCTGGAGTTAGACTAAAATAGAATTTATTCTAACTAATAAATATTAAATTTTACAATAAAATCTTAAATTTATTTTTAATTAAAAATTACCCATTTTAAAATTTAAATTTAATCTCTATTAAGTTTAAAATTATGAAATTATTGAGGAAAAAATAAAAAATACATATGTTATTCTATTTATTTTGTTTTTATTGAAATTAAGTTGGAATAAATGTTAAGATCAAATGTTGCTCTGAACTTGATGACAACGTAGATACATTTGAAGCATAAACAGAGGCAGAGGAGGTTGACATCATGCAAAAGACAATACATACACAAGCAGATTATAATACATAAACACGCAGACATATTTAGATATATACACATAAAAAAGCGACGAGACAGGAAATATCGCCACGACACTTAAAAAAAACAAAAAACACACGCAACATATATACACAATGAAAGGTACACACAAGTGACCATAGACACAGACACCGATAAAGACACGTACATACACACACATACATTAACAAAGACACGTCGATACACCTAGCAAGAAATATTCAAGTTTGAAAGTGTTATTAAACGGATTCTAACCACTTATTAAAATATAACTTATACGGGCAAATATACATAGATAAAAATGGTAGAATAGATAAAATTCAACATGGACCAAACAGAAAAATAACCATTAGGGAGAGGACATTAAATCAGATAGACATGGACAGAAAATAGACATATACGTATTAAAAATAATACCATCTAATATATAAAAACGAAAACTTCAAACACAAAGATATATAAAAAATATTTCATATATATCTATATACGCACTAGTGCACATACACGAGTACAAAAATATAACAGTTTTTGTAGTGATTTTATAACATATCTATGTTATAATTTTCGAATAAATAATTATATTTGCTCTACTCTGTATTGAGCACTCTTTTAAGAATAGTATTTGTTGGTTATTGGAATAATATATATATATGTATGTATCGCATACATACATATATATATATATATATATATATATATATATATGCGATATCCAAAATATTGAGAACCAGTATAATTTTCGATTTCTCATGTTCCCTAAGGAAATGTGTTCCTGATCAATTCAAATTCATAAATAATTATATTGGATATACTACAACATGCCTAGCAAGATGACTCATGTTACATCTAACTGACTATGGCTTAATTATATCTCATTTAATATACATGGGTGCCTTCCAAACTTCATCTGCAGGATACGACGTTGTGAATACAACTATAATAGCCTCATCCACAAGTAAAAATGAATAAAAATAATGAAAGCATTATTAATAACAAGAAAAGGCCAACACTCAATAATATGAACTATGAACACGGTCACAATATGCTGACTGCGTTTGGATGAGTTAAATATTTCTATAACTCCAGATACATGCATAAAACTATCCATACATTCATTTAAAAGTAAAAATAAAATCATCCTTGATAATGGCTAAAATTATAGCTGAAAATTTTTGTATAATTTATGTTCAGAAAAGAAGTAAATTAAAAGAACACAAGAAAAATTTAAAAAAAATATATCACAAAATTATATATATATATATATATATATATATTGCAGAGATTTGGTTGATATATATATATATATATATATATATATATATATATATATATATATATATATATATATATATATATATTACAATAAATCATTCATACAAAAAGTAGATTAGTAAAGTTAATGATATAAAATGGCGAAATCTCTTCGCAAACCAAAAAAAAGACCTTATACAGCTTTTAGTTATTAAAAACAAGGATTTTAACATTCATCGAGTGATTCGTAGGTTAATGCAACTTTAAAATTTTGGTTCGCGAAGAGATTTCGCCATTTTATATCATTAACTTTACTAATCTACTTTTTGTATGAATGATTCATTATAATATAAATTGAACTGCACCACATATTTGATACATATATATATATATGTGTGTGTGTGTGTGTATTCAATTTTTTCATAGTTGGAAGTGAGGTCTAATGATCCAGGGAACAAGAAAATCTCTAGGGAAATAAATTATAACCTTATGGAACCTTAAATTTGCCTGGTTTTCTTTAAATTAAATTTCATATATACATATATATATATATATATATATATATATATATATATATATATATATATATATATATATATATATATGAAGAAATATAGTCTTAAGGTGTGCTATATTTATGGGATAAAGTGAACAATATCAGAGATAAAGCGTGTGTAAAAGTGAACATTGAAGTCAACACTTAGAGGCTGTTTCATGCTAGACGCAATCGTCAGTCCACTTTCATGAACCTCTTCAATCCCTTTTTCCCATGCTACTGTCAGTTTGCCAAGCAACAGATGTTGCTTCTCGATATCAATTAAGACCACATCTGGTCTCAGAGTAGACACAATAACCTCTACTGGCAGTATAGCATCAATCAACGCTCTCCACTTCCTTGAGTTTAAACACACACACACACACACACACTAATAAAACTTGTTTTTCTCTGATCATTTAGGGTTATAGTTTGTTTTTATTTTAATGTTTTACTAAGATTCTCGGCGTAAAGGTTTCCGGGTTCGAATCCCGTACGGATCTTATTCATAATTTCTATTCTGCACTTTTTCCCTACTGCTGAAGATTAAAAGTCTGTGTAGTGTTCCAAAGTATCATTACCAGATGTAGGTCATAGAAGATTGGAAACGTGCACTTGAGTGGAAAAAAAGGAGAAATGAATTGAAATCCTCACTGACATTAAATGTTATTCCCTTCACGTCTTAGGGGGTCTGACTTTCCAGAGATCGGCACTCTCTTTAAGAATCTGTAAAATTTGTATTACTATGATTGTTCTTGGAAAAGATATTGGAATGGATTCCCTTTGATTTGTTACGGTTTTGAATTCAGCGTTGTCCTTATCCTCTGTAGTTTAACACAGCCTTAGGGAAAGGGGAAGAAATGCGTTTTTTTTTTTTTTTATTCTCAATGATATTAACTCAAATGAAGCAAAAGTTGTCTCAACCGGAAATTGAACTCGAGTCACTGATTCAATTTTTCCGCTGTTTTACACCCGCCATTTCAACCGAATCTCTGCAATTTTCTTCGTCCAAAAAGCAGGAATCAGTCAACCAGTTCACTCCAAGCAAAACGATAAAGCCACTAAGATATAAAGTATTATTAAGGAGAAAAGACAACAAAAAGAACAGGAAGGTGGAAGCAGCCAGGTGAACTTACTGCGGGAATTTTAGGGTTATCTAGAGTATTTTTTTTTTTCAGGAAGTGAGGTTTCGAGGGGTTATAACACGCCCAGCGAAGTAACAGTCGTACGCCTTTTGTTTGTAGATCTTCAGCGTTTGTTTTCACCGGCGTTCAAATCTCATCTGTAGCTTCAAATAGCTGTTTTTCATGCAATAGTGGCCAAATATAACCCCTCATATTCGGACTTTGTAACCAATTCCTTATATCCAGAAGGCCTCTTAGTCCGGTTTTCAGGGATTTGTAATAAACACATACAAATTCCGTATACCTGGGTAAAGTATAACTTTATTAAAAGGTCTTCTTTATGTTCTATGACATTCAACGGTAATTAGAACTTTTACATTTTACCACTAATTAGATTAGATCGAAATTCCAATCATCTGAAGAGTTCCTGAGTGTACAACGTCCGAAACGTCGTGAACATGGCAATAAAGATGAGGACAAGAACTAATCTTGCATGTAACCCGTGCCTCTAAAAAAAAGAGAAAAATAAAGAAAAACAGCTTGAACTAAGAACCATAATATTGTGCGTAGATTAACATATTCATATAGAGATATTCACCAATTTCATTTTTCTGCCTAAAATGCTAACCCAAAACTTGCCCAGTTCAAATCAATGAAGCTCTACATTCATCGCTAAAGAATACTGCTACTAAATATGTTTTCTCATATTTCTCCGTCCATCTGACACATTTTTTGTCATACATATCTAAAGGGTAGTTTGATTACTGTCATACATTTTGCCATACTTTAAAAATTCTCCATCTTTTCTCTGCTTACATTCACAGCAAATGCTTTATCCATATTATCGTTCAGCAAATCTACTTTTCTTGCTCTATCGATCTTCAATGTGTTCTTGTGGCATTCAGATTTTTTATTTCTTTTTTTTTTCCAATCTTTTCAGTTTATTTTGTTATTTTTCTGTGATTTTTGTTATTCTTTTTAAACATCTCCTAAATTGCCTTCTTATCATTCAACAACTTTATTTTTTTCTTTTCTGAGCTTAATATTAGGTTGGTGCAAAACTAATGCCGGTTTTTGACGTTAAAAAGTACGTCAAAAACCGACATAATTTTTGCACCAACCTAATATATTCTAAGATGCCGAACAATTTTCATATAGCTGAAATTAAAAAATATTGAATTGCCAAAATATCCGTTCGTTAAATAAGCGAAAATAGGATAGAAGTTTAAACACAAACCGAAAAAATTCACACGGCAGTTTTTCAGAATATATCAAGTAACTTCAATAAAACATACTACCTAAAATTTTAACTCAGGCGCTGTTTTGACATCTAAATTAATTGTTTAAAGTTTGACAATTTTTTCAAAAAAATTCGAATTATTCAAATTTATATGATTTTCTTAATAATTTCAGACAGAGTGTAGATAGATAGATAGATAGATAGATAGATAGATAGATAGATAGATAGATAGATAGATAGATAGATAGATAGATCATGTAAAAACCGACCTAGGTAGATATATGCTTTATCTACCTCTGGATAAATTGTCACTGATGCATAATCAATGAAAAATAAGCAAATTATAATAATTGCTGCCCATAATCAATGCCTTGCAACCAATAACGACCTAATGTTCTGAAAGTTAACAACTCATACTGTCCCCTATGTATATCACATACACAGACAATAATATCTGTGTGCTAATGACCGTTACTAACAGCGCACTTTCAACTACATGATAAGGCTAACCGACTAGTCAATATGTCGCGCATTCAATCTCCCCCGTAACGAGAATTGGTGGAAACATGAGCCATCACTACTTGTATAGAATCATGAGGTTACCATCGTCTGGAATTTGAGCGTTCAAAATAGTAGGGTAATCTGGGCAAATCTCAAAAAGGGTCTGTAATTGTGTGAGAATTGTACAGAAGCACACACAATTATATATATATATATATATATATATATATATATATATATATATATATATATATATATATATATATATATATACAAGTTTAATAGGTCCAATAGGCAAAGTAATTCCACAATTATATTCATTCCTCAATCTCAAGTACGCAACTCCTCGTCAGAAACGCGCAACTTTAATATGCTTACTGTGCCTTTATACATACATACATACATACACACACACACACACACACACACACACACACATATATATATATATATATCAGTGGTACTTTTTGCTTTAATTTTATAAACAATCTTTTAAATATGTTTATTGCATGCCTTGTTTTTTCAATTTTTTATTTCAACTTATTTCAAATGTTCTGTTTAAATAATTTATTCCGTACAGTATACAGTTTTTAGTGGAATGTATCTTTTAAGAAAGGGCAAATTAAATTTAGCCCTACCTTAAATTCGGCGAAAAGCAAATAAAGTGCCAGCCTTAACTTTTCGACTGGAAGGTTGGAGAGAGGAGGTTGTCTGGGGTAGTGTTAAGAAAATATATCAGTCAGCATGACTGATCACAAACATATAATAAAATTCACAGACGAGAGATACATAAACACACAGATAGAGATATACATAAACACACAGATAGAGATATACATAAACACACAGATAGAGATATACATAAACAAACTAACGCATAGACATATATACAAACACACACTCGAGATAGATACACACGTTATTTATCAAAAAATATATTTTAATTTGTCTTCACTCTTTTTTACTTACATATCTGGAAACTTTTTTTTTAAATTAATGTTTATTTTTATAGAATTATTACAATTAATATTTAAATACCAAAATGTGTGTGTTTTGAACAATAAAAAAATTTAAAGAATTAAAATTTTCAGAAACACAGGGTTCTATTTATTTTATTTTTATTTTTTTGTTTTATTTCAGTTAGGTTTCTTGACAAATTTCAGCCAGCATGGCTATCATCAGGAGAAAAAAAATTCCTGCTTGTTAGTAACTGTGAATGACTGTTTCTGAAGAAAGTGAAGTTTATCTGTAGTTTTCATTTGTTTTTTATCTTTTTGCTTAGTTCTTCTGTTGGTCAGACGGCCTCTTTCACGCTGTTTAAGATAGATGATGAGAGATTCCTGACTTTAAGAATTCACTCCTCGGTCATTTTGACAGTTTTATTGATTATTGGGAAGGGGACGTGTTTCTGTTAAGTGGATGTTATCTTTTAGTTATTTGGCAGTGTGTACGATGTGTGTATTTGTATATATTAGTATCAGTGTGTGTATAAGTGTGAGACCTCAACACCTCTGCAAGCAGGACTGCCTTGTGCGGGTAAGAAATATGGGTATGGCTTGATTTATGGGTTATAATAATTTTATGTTGTTACATATGCATATATATATATATATATATATATGGGGGGGTCTAATAAAGTTTTATTGCTGTTGTCTTTGATTAGAGTTTCGCAGATATTACATCCACTAGATATACATCCATATATATAGATATAGATATAGAGAGAGATAGGCAGGCGCGCCTCGCGGTGGTGTAATGGTTAACAAGTTTGTCTCGCTAAAACAATTACAATTGAGTAGCGAGTTCAATCCTCATTGGGTGCCCCTTACTTTCTGCATTGTGCCACATCCAAGCTACGTTTGGAAAATCACTAGATAGATATTAGTGAATATACATAATATCCTACGTCGATTCGGTGTTTATATATATGTACATACAAGTATACGTATGTTTTTATCATACCCCCCGGTGTGTGTGTGTGTGTGTGTGTGTGTGTGTGTGTGTGTGTGTGTGTGTGTGTGTGTGTGTGTGTGTGTGTGTGTGTGTGTGTGTGTGTGTGTATATATATTATGAAATAAATTAAGTCCGACAATTATTTTAATATATTTTCTGTTTATTTAACTATAAAAATAACGTATAAACGGAATATATATATATATGTATGTGTGTGCACTTTAAGATAGTGTCTCCAGTGGTGAATGATATATTATTGAATGCGGGCTGTTTATTTTATATAATACTAGCTTCTGGCCTTTCGTTGATATAATCCAAAATATGTTTGTTAGTCGTATTTTCGCCATTCGTGATGTGCTGGTCGATATGTGCCCGGATTGCATTGTGTTTCGATCAGTTACAGCGCAATCTGCAAGAGAGCAAGACGCATGTCTGCCCGATGTAAGAATGTAACGCTGTTTTGTTTTTGTATTTTATTACTATTAGCAATTTTAAACTTCTATAGTAGATGAAGTGTTTGTGAGGATTATTTAGTGAACAAGTATCGCCGAATTATTTTTTAATTGTTTTTTTTTTTAATCCTGTTTATAATTAAGGTGTGTGTGGTTCCGTTAACTTGACAATAAACATGAACCCCCCCCCCCTGCTTGCTTCACAGTGGAGTCTGGTGTTATTTTTCTAATTTTCGTTAAAGCTAATTTTATTTGTTCATCAACGACACGCAGACGCCACTTTGATTCAAGAAAATCGCTGTGATGTTCGAAAGTAATTGTACAAAACGTTGACACATTATAGATTTTGGGGGGGGCTGCTTATCCACAACTTCGATCAAAATACTGAAAGGCATATTCAAAAAGTTGGAAAAATACAATAAAAAAAACACACACACTTTGAATACAATGTACAACAAACCGGCAGCCACTGATAGTTTCTTATGCAATCTTCATATATATATATCAGTCGGGTTTCGATCCTAGACCGAGGCAACCAGACATCGAGTCACACTGATGAGCTGTGATACAGCGGAACAGCCTGTCTGTGGATGACAATGTATACTCTTGAAAAATTTATTTCGGTTGAGCTCTCTGGGAGGAAGTGTGGATTTGTAAACAGTGACTATTACGATTAATAATGCAAGACTCTACGGTAAATCGTATCGAGTTCTCTAAGTCACTGTATGTTTATTTAAAAATAAATACGCTTAAATTCACCTTCATCACTGCCGTGCGCAAACGGCTTAGTAGCAGAATACCCGACTAACGCCTTTCGATCCTTGCCGGACGTCTAGCCACTAGAGATACAGCGAAACAGGATGACAATATATATATATATATATATATATATATATATATATATATATATATATATATATATATATATATATATATATGTATATTTATATGTGTGCGTGTGTGTGTGTGTGTGTGTTTTAGATAATTCCGAGGAGGATATAAATCCAGGGAGAGCTCAATGTAAAGAGCATTATAATGATAAGAAGAGGCCGGAGACTTTAATTATCCATTTCGATTATAATTTAGTTCAACTCTTCAGACCATAAATGGAGAAAATATACCGGACTCGCACATTAGATTGGTAGTGGCATAAATAAACGTCTTACCAGTTTTTGACTTGAAGGGATAATCGTAAATATACGTCTTATCATTTACGGAGGAGATTTCGGTCTGAAAAGTTCAACATCTCGGTGTTCACGAAATAAATTATAATTGAAATCGATAATAAAAGTCTCTGTCTTCTTATTATCACTATATATATATATATATATATATATATATATATATATATATATATATATATATATATTCCTACGTGCTTCATTTAATAATATAGACAAGTGTTGTCTATTTAATTTATGTAAATTCTTTTCATATTGTCTGATAAGCTTAATAATATTATCATTAAACGAAGAAAGAAAATTACAAGACTGATACATATTTTTTAATCCAATCTAAGCTTTCGACAAATTACTGTACAATATATTAAGCAATACACGGACAAGAATGTCATGATAGTCTGTTTTTGTTTACATGGATGATTTCCAAGCAACGACAAACTCGTGGATATAAGACGCTGGAAGCGAAAATCGCACCGCAGCTCATGACGTCACACATGACCACGCGAGAGTGAATTCGAGAAGTATTAAGTATGGGAAGCCATGGTATAAACCAATGGCTTCTGTTACCAATTATAGACATTTACGAATATTTGGTGAGATTTCATAGTTTATTTGGTTCAGGTTAGGTTTCAACTGTTTTATGTATACAGCTTGAAGAATTTTTAGTTTTCGTTTATTGTTTTCATGTTTAAGTATAATTGTGTTTTCAACAAGGATTTTCAGGAATTGTATATGCGGCCAGGCATGTTCTTTTAAATCCCTAAAAATGTTTGTGTTATCATTCAAATGTAGTGACAATATATAATGAAATGGACTAATTCCAACAATTATCTTAATATATATATATATATATATATATATATATATATATATATATATACATTATTTTTATAGATAAAAATATTTAACTAAATAGTCTATTTATAATTGGCCGGTAAATGTTGTTAATACTGTTTATTATAAACAGCATTTACTTAAATTTGTATCTGTAAAAAATATATGTATTGATAATATTAGTGGTAAATATACACATACATACGACTGTTACCCCTCTCTATATCTTTCATTTACTCTAACATTCGTCCCACACTCTCATACATACACTCTCACTAAATTTTATTTTTTATTTCCGCAGTTGTTTTTTCTGTTTTCTTTTTGAATTTGTAGGTCTGATGAATTGGATCGTATTTACGATTCCAATGGAATAAATTATAACCATGGAACCATGTGTTTAAGCCTTTTTTATTATATATATATATATATATATATATATATATATATATATATTAATAAATATACATATGCAACCAGTTTCCTGGTTCTACCAACTCACCAGGCACTAACTATTACACCTTATATTAAATTAAGTAAATATTTATTCGCTTACCTGTATATGCACACTAACGCTCGTATATACAGTTGCTAATATCTAATTATTTGATTTATATCCACATTGATCCCTACATATATATATATATATATATATAGATAGATAGATAGATAGATAGATAGATAGATAGATATAATTTTGTATGTATGTATGTATTTCTCTCGTGCGCTTTAAAGAAAATTAAAAATTGGAAGAGTATGTATGCTTTTTAGTCCAAATGCACCAAATGTTAAATGTATCGCTCGAACGCGTGCAGTGAACGAAATTTCCCAATATAGGCGTAACAGAATCTTCCCTGTTTATCATCCATCTTTGTGATAGACACCGTGGGTAAATATATAAATATATAGAAATATGTGTGAATGATATTGTTACTGATTTATGCTTCCATAGAAACAGATTGGCATAAGATAGATAGATATATAGATAGATAGATAGATAGATAGATAGATAGATAGATGAAGAGACGATGCTAAAAGGATAGATGGATAACAGCCTGAGCTACATAGATAGATAGATACATCGATACGTACATAGAGACTGAGCTAGCTAGCTACCTCGATAGATAAAAACGAACAGTGTGAATATATATATATATATATATATATATATATATATATATATATATATATATAGAGAGAGAGAGAGAGAGAGAGAGAGATAGTTAGAGAGAGAGATGCGAACATATTGGTCAAAGATAGATAGATAGATAGATAGATAGATAGATACGAACAGAGCTATATATATATAGAGAGAGAGGGGGGAGAGAGATAGATAGAGAGATAGATGAACAAACTAAGCTAGCGAGATAGATACGAACAGCCTGAGCTAGTTAGATAGATAGATAGATAGATAGATACGAATAGAGCTAGATAGATAGATAGATAGATAGATAGATAGATAGATAGATAGATAGATACATACATACATACATATATAGACGGACAGACTGAGCTAGCTAGCTAGTTAGATAGATAGATAGAGAGAGAGAGAGAGAGAGAGAGAGAGAGAGAGAGAGATACAAACAGAGCAAGGTAGCTAGATAGCTAGATAGATAGATACATATATATATACATACATAGACGAACAGACTGAGCTATATAGCTAGATAGGAAGAGATTGATTCAGGCTGATATATCTTCCTAGAACTTCTGTCTCATCTCCCATTTCTCAGCAAAGATCGATCAAGACATAAACGTGTTCAGAAAATGCACTGTTACGTGAACGCATAACAGCACACATTTCGCCAAGTGCATCAATAATCTTATATCTACACGTACCTTTTAAAATTGTTCATTAATGGACAGAGTTGAACTGTTAAATCGATAACAAATCCTACCCAAAAAAAAAAACAAGAATGGTCGCTGCTGTAATTTGTCTCAAGTTAAATTGATACGTTTTCCCGCTTCTGCAAATGACTTTCCGAGATGCAGTGAACAAAATTTGGAAATTGGGTAAGTGACCTCAGCATAACAGATATTCTGCTCTCAGCGCATGTCAGTTAGCAGGGAATTATAGTGGCGTTTCGATTTGCAGCAAAATGGCCCTCTTTGAATAGCAGTCAGTCTTGTATTCAAAATATAGTTATAATGTCTCGTTCAGTAAAATTAAACTTTTTATAATGATTAAATTGTATATATATATATATATATATATATATATATATATATATATGCATGTTTCATTAAAAACGACAGACAACGTACTACAGTTAAGCTTTTTAATTTTTCTTGTGTTCTGACAAAAGCTTTCTTTTCTGGACAAAGAGTGTGTAAAAACTGTCCAAATGTTTTAGATTTCCGAGCGCTTCCGGCTATACCTTTATCCATTATCAAGGATGATTCAATTTTTCAGCTTAATTGAGTGCGTGCATTATGTGTATGTTTTAGTGCATTATAGAGATGTTTTAATTTCCGAATACGGTTATCACATTGTGGCCTTGTTCGTAGTTAATATTGTTAAGAGTGGCTTTTTCTTATTTTATTATTAAAGCTTCCATTATTTTAAATCTTTTTTAACACGTGGATGAAGTTATTTTATTTATGTTTTCTACTAGTATGTTTCTAATGGAGTCTGGTAAATTTGTGTGTGTGTTTAAATGGGTTCTAATGGAGCTGTGATCAGATAGGTGTAACGTAAGACGTCTGGATAAGCATGTGGTTGTGTAACCGATGTAATTATTTATGGGCCCAGTTTGATCAGGAACACAGTTCCTTAAGAGGCATTTGAACTCATAGATAATGTTCGTTCTTTGTAATTTTTATTTACCTGGTCTGTTGTTATTTTTGAGTATAAGGTTAGCTGCCTTAAATTTTTTATAATAGATAATGAATTTGATATTTTATTCTGGTCAATTAGAGTAGAGTATTTCTTTATAATATACGTAAGTGAAGATTCGTCTAGTTTGTAGTTTATGTGTATTTGTTTTTTGTAATAAATGTTTATGTAATTTTTGACTGTGTGTTCACTATCGTTAATACTTACTTGGTGGTAAATAGTCTAATTTGGTGGTATATAAGGTGGTTAGGGAAGCCATTGTTGATTAGTGTTTGTTTTACATTATGAAGTTCTTTGAGGAAGATGATGAATTCTGATGAGCTCTTTTTAGGGAGATATATATATCTTACATTTATTGCACAACTCCGAGTTTCATGCCGACGCAATTTTCAATTGCCGTAATTATTATTTTTATTTATATTTTGCGTTGACACCGGTTTTTTTTTTTAATTTCTATTTCGCGTGGGGTTGGAGCAAAATGTTATTGGGGTTAAAATATCTAAATAAGGTGTAACTTAATTCTGAATTTGAATTTAAGACCAGATCAACATTTAAGATTGAAAATAATGTTGGAAATAAGAAATATAAATTCTAATTTAGAGAGACGCTGGTTTAACATCAAGAATTGATGTCATAAAATCAAGGGGAGTAACTCTATTTTTCCGGGGATCAATAGAGTAATAAATAATAATACTATTAATATTAATATTCCTAAAAAATCTAAAAGCTGTGATTTCGGTAATAATAAAATATGCCGTGATAAATGAAGACAAGACAAAGTAAAATAAAATGAAATGAAAGCCATATATAGGAAATAAGTAAAATTAGAATAAAGTAAAATAAATATAAATACAAATAACTGTCTATATTTCTGAGATGACGTATTATGTACACTATTTACATAATTCGGACTATTGTCCTCATTTTTGTCGCCATATTTATTACAAGGACAAAAAGCACAGTGGATAAAGGCGTTGGTTAGATCCAATGACAGGACCCAAAGAGTGTGAGTTCAATACCCGGTTAAGTGGAGAACTTGAAGAGCGGAATTAACAGTAGATAACTGATAACTGACATCCATTAAACATGGCACGTGGAACTAGAACAGTCTACCCCAGTGAGCGAAATAAAGCGACATTTCAGCCGAAACATTGTAATAAATATGGCGACAAAGATGAGGACAATAGTCCGAATAATGTAAATAGTGTAAATACAAATAAGTAAATTATCAAAGGAATAAATAAGGCAACTAAATGAATAATTGAATAAAAATAATGAATGCAAATAGACGAGTAAATAAACACGTTTCTAATAGTAGGATGAAAGAGAAAGAATGAAGAAGACAACAAACAAAGCAAAAACAAAAATAGTTATATACTAAAAATGATACTGATAAGATAATGGAGAAAATGGAATGTCAAACATGTTAAATGTTTTATGATTTAATATTAACAAAAGTCGTACAATAAAGGTTGTCAGAAAGAAAAAGAAAAAAATATTTATAGCAATGCTAGTAAATGCGGACGCCTGATCCGGTTAGACAATATTGATCTGGGTCAACGTGTTTGAGTAGGAATTTGGATTTGGAGCTTGACACAATAATTCCATTTTAAAGAAACACTTCAGCTACAAAAAGAAACACTTCAGCCTACAAAACAGTAACATCTTCACAACTAATAACTGCAACTGCAGAAATAGCAAACCCTGCCTATTAATGTAGTAATGCATGTCCAAATCGTTAGTTTATACAGCTGAAATCAAACATGGCGACGAGGTCAGGTTTTACGTGGGTTCTACGGAGAGCAATTGGAAATCGCGCTTTTCCACCAGTGAATGACATTTGACAATATCAAATATCAAAACAACACTGCTCTCTCTAAATTTTTCTGGAAGCTAAAAAGCAAGAACAAGAACCCAATTATCACCTGGTAATTAGTATCGAAAACTAAGCCTTTCAGCCCGAAAGGTAATAAATGTAACTTATGTCTCTCTGTAAAATTAATAATCCTGGAAAATATAAAAAATCCTAACCACTTAAACAAAAGAAGTGAGTTGATTAGCGCCTGCATACCTAGATCCAAATTCCTACTCGCAGCATATTTTATTATTTCTGATATCACTAATTTTAGTTTTTTAGGAATATTAATATTAATAATATTATTGTTAAAAAATGAATATAATAATAATTACAGCACTTGAAAATTGCTTCGGCATGAAACTCGGAGTTTTGCAAATAAATGTAAGATATTGCGTATATTTCTAAATATATATATATATATATGTGTGTGTGTGTGTGTGTGTGTGTGTGTTAAATAAGTTTGTTACTTAACATTGAGCCCTGTTTTACTTACGCTATAAAGTAGTTATATGTATTTGTATACGATCGCTCTCTCGTATACTTATAGGCGTCCGGACATACTAGTATTGCAATAAGTATTTTTCTATTTTTTTATTTTTCTTTCTGGCTACCATAATTGTACAACATTTTTTTAATATTAGACCATAAAACATTTAACATTTTTGATATTCCATTTGGTAATATATACATATATAAAGAGTGTTTCAAAAATACGTTTCCAAAATTTCGGCGGGAGTTTCCTCAGACCAAAAAAAAGTAGAAAAGTCTATATAAAATATGTTCGAAAATCTTTCGTTTTTGAGTTATTAAGTTTAAAGTTTACGGTGCACATGTTGCAAATGATGCGAATACAGGAGCTGCTCTAGAATTGAACATAACATTTATAATAATATTAATGTATATTCGCATTATTTACATTATTCAGACTATTGTCCTCATGTTTGTCGCCATATTTATTACAACGCACAGTAGATAAAGGCGGGGATTAAATCCGGTGACAGGACCCAAAGAGTTGTGAGTTCAATACCGGGGTTAAGAACTTTCAGAGGGAAAATAACAGGAGATAACTAATAACTGACATCCATTAAACATGGCACGTGGAACTAGAACAGTCTACACCAGTGAGCGAAATAAAGGGATAAGTTCGACATCCCAACCACATGAAGAAGGCCGGAGCGTACAACGGCCGAAGCTTTGTAATAAATATGGCAACAAAGATGAGGACAATAGTCTGAATAATGAAAATAGTGTACATAATACTTCATCTCAGAAATATAGACAGATACTGAAAGGCCGAAACGTTGTAATAAATATGGCTACAAAGATGAGGACAATATTCCGAATAATGTAAATAGTGTACATAATACCTCATCTCTGAAATATAGACATAGATATATATATATATATATATATATATATATATATATATATATATATATATATATATATTTACATATGAAAAATTCATATTTTTTTCTCTGACATTATTTTTTTTCTTGTTATAAATGTTACGTTTTTCAGGTAAACATTTTTGAATAAATCTGTAGGAATATTTTCTTTCGGAGGACTTTGGATCTTTATGTCGGTGAACATTGATTTCACTTTTACTAAAAGAATAGTGACGTCTACTCAAACATGTTCACCCATGTATTATATTTCTTATTGTTTTAGAGTTGAAGTTGGTGTATATAGTTTCGGTCCAAACGAGGTAGCAACAACAACCGAACAGAGGCAGAATTATACAAAACAACTGGTACAAAATACCGAGTAATGTACATCGGTGAAACGTCTAGCAACCTCCAAAAAAGACTATATGAGTATTGCGGATATATGCTGCATAGCATTTAAACGCAATAGTAATTGACCGAAATACATCTGACCATAAATTTTTCTTAATAAATGTATCTGATCAGAAGAGAAAAAGATTGACTGAAAAGAAAATGCATTAAGAGTGCACTATTCCCATAATTATCAACATCAAGACCAGGACCTTACATATATCAGTGATCATCACTAGAAGCACAATACTGTATACGAGTTTATTGAGAAAAAAAATAGAGAACTACTCAAAGTGGGTTGATTTAAAATCGAACGGCTTAAAAAATAAAACAATTTTTAATGTCTGGTCGTCGAATCTGATAAGTTTATTTAAATTATTGTACCGCCTGACCTACAAAATACTATCACTTTTTCGATATTTATTTTTTTTTCTTTCATTTCGTCATGAAGACGCCTAACCAACACATATTGCGGAAATGCGTAGCCCTCTATGGGGAGGGAGTCTTACTCAGGGGAGATATCTGCGAAGTGTCGTCCAGCTTGGAACGAGAACAGTCTACCCTAGCGATCGAAATAAAGGGTTCAGTTCAGCATTCCAACCACCTGAAGAAGGCCGTAGCGTACAACGGCCGAAGCGTTGTTAAAAATATGGTAACAAAGCTGAGGACAATAGTCTGAATAATGTAAATAGTGAAAATATATGTCGTCTATTTATCAACCTCGGTTTGTGTCAGAAATAAAAATTTAACTATGAAAGATTAGCCGCTCGAAGTAATACAGAATGTATCCATTTCAACATTTCAGTCAGACGAAATATATATATATATATATATATATATATATATATATATAGGACGGTCTGACGTGCTATACCAGTTTAGCTACGAAGAAGTGTCTGATTAACAAGTAAAAGGAGTAAAATCGACTTTGCTAACGAGAGCTATTCACACGCACACACACACACACACACTCAACACACACACATATATATATATATATATATATATATATATATATACCCGCATATTATATATATATATATATATGTGTGTGTGTGTGTGTGTGTGTGTACACCCGCATATATATATATATATATATATATATATATATATATATATATATATATATATATATATATATACACACACACACAAATCAACCATTTGCCCTTGCATGGAGTATTGCTGCCATATATGGTCTGGTGCACCTTCTGTTTATCTCGGAGTTCTTGACAAGATCCAGAGGTGGATATGTAATATAATTGGACCTGATCTGGCATCTCGTCTACAGCTGCTCTCTCACAGACGCGCCGTCGCCTCTGTCTTATTTTACAAATACTTTCATGGTAATTGCTCCGATGAGCTGCTTTCACTGGTTCCCAGACTTCATGAATTCAGGCGCCCTACCAGGCTGGCATCCCGCTCACACACTTTCACTGTTAAATGTAGCCGTCTCTTCTACTCCAATAGCTTCATGCCTCGCACCTTTCGCCTGTGGAACACCCTTCCCTATTACTGTTTCCCTGAGTGCTATAATCTCCAACTATTCAAATGTAATGTCAATCGACACCTCCAGTTACCTTGATCTATCCACTATCCCTCTCCTCATCCTTTCTTCTATCACTCCTATCTGCTCTCGCTCCAAATCTTCTGCAACCCCCTGCATCCTAGTGGCTTCCCGCCTTGCTCGGGGCGTAATGCTTTAAATATATATATATATATATATATATATATCCCCCCAAAAAAAATTCGCTTGAAGATGGAACAGAGCTTACTTTAATTCAATTTAATTCAAATAATTATATTGAAGTTTTCGGCTCTTGTTTTGAAACATGAGAACTCTTATGTAGCGTGTTAGAATCATATTTTTAAATAAATAATTATATTTATGCTCTACTTTTGTATCAAGCACTATTTTTTAAAAATAATAACTAAAATACTAAAGAACTTTGAATTATTTACCTAACGAGATCTTTCCTATCTTCTATATATTTTCACACACACACACACACACACACATATATATATATATATATATATATATATATATATATATATATACCCACATATATATATATATATATATATATATATATATATATATATATACCCGCATATATATATATATATATATATATATATATATATATATATATATATATATACCACAATACTGAGAAAAGGTTCTTTATTATATTTCTTCGTGTGCAATAATTCGAAAGAAGATCGATTATTTACACACGAAATATAGGTGTTACTAAAAATATTCCAGTGTCTCCCAAAACTGACAGGTCTTCTGTGCGCACAATAATAGTCAGCCTCCCACTGGGTGTCATCAGGAAAACGTTGTATGTGGATCAAAATCCCAAACACAAGCAAGACAGAATTAGCCACGTGAAAATATGAAAATAGTAAAGTTGAGGCCAGCAATCTCGTCGTTGTGTTTCGTTTGCGACTCTACTTAAGCTGTGGGTCACTAAAGAAAATTCAATTCAAATATCCATCCTGTTTGCCCGTCAAGAGCTGAGGAGTTTACCAAAGACTCCCCACAAAGCAGAATGTGGCACAAGGCCGGTTTTTATCTGGAGCGATTCCGAGTACGTAGGCTTGGGCAAAAATTCCCCATAGATAACGCAAATTCCCCGTAGACCCCGACTACACGGAGTCGGGTTCGTCTACCTCCCCAGACGTGACTCTGGACTTTGGCATAGCCACGTCTGTGCTCCATTATATCCAGAAAAAGAAAATAATTGTACGAATGCAAGGCAAATATAATTAAAAAAAATAGTCGCATTGCTATGTCGGTCGTGTTCAATAAAACTATCTATCTATCTATTTATATATATATATACATATGTGTATGTGTGTATGTGTGTGTGTGTGTGTGTGTGTATATATATATATATATATATAAACTGAATAGTAATTTTAGGGATTTCAAGAATGTTTCATCATGTCTTGATCTAGAAAACTAAACAGAATGAAGAAAAGTTACTGGAAGGCCATTCCGACCTATTTTTTAGTACTCATCAGTAGTCCGCATTCTCTGTCGACTTTGGGAATTGAATCACGACTGTTACGACGCAAGCATCATACTATTGGGCCAGCTGGCCTCGGTGTTGAAGAAGAAAGCAAGTAACTCAACTTTCCGGTGTTGATATTCATCTAAGTATAAATAACCCACTGGACTAGCCCCAAGAGCAACGACTGACTTCACCAAGCCGCTTCATCCAGAGCATAAAAACCTAGATCTAGCTTAGGCTTATATAACTAAATTGCGTTTAAACGTAACACACTGGGCTCGATTCTCAGTAGTGGGTGATAAGTTTCAAAAATAGTACAAAACGGCCGTACAGTGCTTTACTGCATTCTGTTTCTAGTCCATTATGAATAATTATCGTTTCAAAGTCATGATAAATTATTATGAAAAAATAAAGATATATATATATATATATATATATATATATATATATATATATATATATGTGTGTGTGTGTGTGTGTGTGTGTGTGTATTTCTATATATAGTCTTAAGGTGTGCTATGTTTATGAGATAAAGTGCTCAATATCAGAGATAGAGCGTGTGTAAATATAAAAGTGAACATTGAAGTCAACACTTAGAGGCGACAGGCTGTTTCATGCTAGACGCAATCGTCGTGGCCTGACGTTTGCCTCTAAGTGTTGACTTCAATGTTCACTTTTAAATATATATATATATATATATATATATATATATATATATATATTATGCAATTCCCCCCAAGCAAGACTGGAATGCCACTAGCACGGAAAGGGTTACAGAGGATTGAGAACAGGAGGGGCGTGTTTAAAGGAAGGATACAGAGAAGGATAGGGAACAAGACCAAGGTATCAGATGTCAATTGACATTACACTTGAATATTTGAAAATTATAGTCATTGAGGATGCAAGTAAGGAGAAGGGAGTTCCACAGTCGGGAAGCGCGCGAGAAGAAGCTGTCTAAGTAGAAGAGACGGTTACATTTAACCGTTTTGACGGTGAAAGGATAGGACCGAGATGTCAGCCTGGCAGATCGCTTAAATTCATGCAGTCCGGGAACCAGCGAAAGTAGCTCGTCGGAACAGTTGCCATGAAAATACTTGTAGAAGAGACAGAGTGAAACCACGTCACACACACACACACACACGCACAAATGAACACACACATACGTGTGTGTTTGAGCGCACTCTTGATACAAATATAGATTCTAATGATTGAGGTCAACGAATTATTAATAAAGGTGGGGTTAGAAAATTTTTTGAAAGGATAAAGAAAGAAAATTTAAATATAAGTAAAGTTTATTTTTAACATTTGGAAAAAGTTTATCGATAAATGGGACATTCTATTAGGTTGGTGCAAAAATAATGACGTAATAATGTCGTTTTTTGACGTTAAAATACGTCAAAAAACGACATTATTACGTCATTATTTTTGCACCAACCTAATAGAAAAAACAATGAAAAACGAGTGTTTTTTTTTGTTCTTTTTTTTGTTGTTTTTTTTTTTTGGAGTTTTTTTTTTTTTTTTAACAATGGAGTTGTTAGACTTACTCTAATGATTTTGTTTTCTTGTTTGTACCGTGGGGAAAAGTGTGAAGTTAATAAACTTTATTAAGCAGCAGAATTTTTATTTATTTATTATTCAGGAATTTTTTTTTCTTATCTTCCATAAGAAAAAAAAATTCCTGAATAATAAATAAATAAATAAATAAAAATTCTCCTTCACCTTCCATTAGACATTTGTGAATTGGGCTGCTGAAATATTCTCAGCCCAACACACTT
This sequence comes from Acanthosepion lycidas, assembly GCA_963932145.1. NCBI lineage: Eukaryota > Metazoa > Mollusca > Cephalopoda > Sepiida > Sepiidae > Acanthosepion > Acanthosepion lycidas. The sequence continues at coordinate 10,953,318 of OZ010607.1, read as the reverse complement.
CCCAAAATTGATATATTGTATTTTAATGACCAAATGTCAGAACGCCACAGTACCAAAACGAGGATATTTCAGCACCACTCCCACTTATACATATATAATAGTGGATAGCGGCTTGGATTGAGAAATCGGAGATCAGAGTTCGAATTCCAGTCGAATCCACTGCATTCACTTACGTACTATTACCCTTGGGAAAGGTGTGAATCCTCTTGTTCTCCCCCTAGATATGGGTATATAGCAGGACAGACCGGGTTCTATAGCCTTGGATGGCAACTGGTCTAGGAGAAGGACAACTCTGAAATTCAAAACCTGCGGAGGGTCGTTTGGGGACCTTGTGGCACTTAGTGTACCAGGTCTCTGAATTCGGCCCTTCAAAAAGTGTGGATGGTCCTGCACGAAACCTTCACCACTATAATCAAATCTCATGTGCTGTTGTCAGGCTGTCGGTTTCCTGGAACGGATCTGCTTGACCCTCATACGCCGAATTGAATATTGAGGATAGTGAATTTAAGTGAGAAATCTTTAATTATCGATTGTAAGGAAACAGAAAATATTGTTATCGGCAAAAGAAAAAGCCCAAGATGCGGACTGACAAACTGAAGCTGCCAATACCAAACAACTACAGGAGTTTAAATATCTTGGAATATTTTAACGAAGGATGTAAATGTGACATCGAAATTCGTACACGCATCTTTATTAGCAAAAGTTACGATCGAGAAGCTAAGCAAAGTATAAAGAAACAGAAAAACGTTGTTCGGAACAAAGAAAAGTTTGCTGAACTGTTTGAAATTGAGTATATATATATATATATATGTGTGTGTGTGTGTGTGTGTGTGTGTGTGTGTGTGCGTGTGTGTCAGCTTGAAGCAATCGGACGTCTAGCCACACTTAGGAGCTGTGATACAGCGAAACAGTCTCAGTAGTTGACTATATATATATATATATATATATATATATATATATATATATGTATGTATGTATGTATGTATGTATAGATAGATAGATAGATAGATAGATAGATAGATGTACGGAGTGTAACAGTAGAATTCTCCATCCCACAAAATGTTTAATATCTAAAAAGAAATCACTAAACTGAGTTTATATTATTCAATATAAAAACGAGCGCGTGTAAATGAAATAAATAAAGGAAGATAGATAGATAGATAGATAGATAGATAGATAGATAGATAGATAGATAGATTTTAGCATTGAAACAGACAGACAGATAGATAGATAGATAGATAGATAGATAGATAGATAGATAGATAGATAGATAGATTTTAACATTGAAACAGACAGATAGATAGATAGATAGATAGATAGATAGATAGATTTTAACATTGAAACAGACAGACAGACAGATAGATAGATAGATAGATAGATAGATAGATAGATAGATTTTAACATTGAAACAGACAGACAGACAGACAGACAGATAGATAGATAGATAGATAGATAGATAGATAGATAGATTTTAACATTGAAACAGACAGACAGACAGATAGATAGATAGATAGATAGATAGATAGATTTTAACATTGAAACAGACAAACAGATAGATAGATAGATAGATAGATAGATAGATAGATAGATAGATAGATAGATAGATAGATAGATAGATTTTAACATTGAAACAGACAGATAGATAGATAGATAGATAGATAGATCAGTAGGCCTAAATAGAGAGACTGATAGATATTAGCAGTGTTGAAAGAAAGAAATCAATATAAATCATATAAAGAATCATATATATATATATATATATATATATATATATATATATATATATATATATATATATATATATATATATATATATATTATTTCTGTATGTAGGCAGCCATCTTCGTTCATGTATATTTCACTGAATACGCCAGATAAGTTTCTTTGATTTAGTTTTGTATACAATTTCTCCTGGGATCTAATTTTTTTTTCTTTTCGGTTCAATTAGTTCTCATTTAAATACTCAACCTACAGGACCCTATTTGTAACATACTTGTTAAAAACACTAATATAATAGCATCATCTACATTTAAAAAAGTTAAAAATTATGGAAGACTTATTAATAAAAACAATAAAATTACAAAACTCAAATAATATCAACTATGAACATGGACACAATATCGTGACCGTGTTTTGAATATGAAAACATTATATAAATACATACAATAAACTATTTCTTGTTAACAGTTAATATATTTCAACCTTGAAAATGGCTAAATGTAGAGCTGAAAGCGCTCTGATAAAAAGAAAAATTGGACAGTTTTTATACAATTTATCATCCGAAAAGGAAAAAATTATTAGATCACATGAGAAATGGTATATATATTTAAGTTACGAAAATCTTGGCAATCCGTATTGATAATCCAATTGAGGATGAAATCCTGAGAGCTCAATGTTAAGCCAGAGCGAATAATTTAATTTAAATGAAAAACAGACCACTTTAAGGCTCCATTGTAATCATTTATTTCACCAGAGAATTTTATTTTTCTCTGGATCTTCAGACTTCACTGCCAAAGGTGAAAAGAAAAATGAATTTAAAATATATATCCAAATCGTGTTGCAGTATAATTGTCCATCCCACAGAATGTTTAATGTCTAAAAACCCTAAAGTAATTGAGTTTCTTTTTTCCAGGTTTTCAGATAAAACGTTTAGCCATCTTGACACCATTTGTCGTAAGAATCTGAAAAACCTTTGAGTTATTCAGCTAGAAAGAGAACAGGTTCAAATTCAGGAAAAAATCTTTCAGGTCTTCAGTAATGGTACCAACATTCATACTTTGGCTTCCATCTTCGAAGTCCATTCAAGAACCATCAAGAGAAAGGTGAATAAGTTTTAAAAAGGGGGAACAGTATAGAGGAAAACTGAATCAGATCACAACAGGAAGAGGGATCATCATTTCAACTTAGAATTAAAAACATTAATTAGGAAAGATCAATTAGATCCATCTCAGTTCATAAGTCTTTTGCCACGTGAGGGAGGAGTTTCATCTATAACAGTCCAAAGAGCAATGAAAAAATAGTTGAAAATGAAATCGTACGTAAGACCTGTGAAACACATTCTGGACAGGAAGTTAAAAGGTTAGAGAGGGCGAAGATCATCTTGAATAAGTTAGAAAATGACCCTGGAATAAGATACATATATATATATATATATATATATATATATATATATATATATATATATATTTGAACTTAATTTCAATCCTACATCAGCTTTCGATCCTTAGCTATGATGAATGTCAATTTTGTTCATGATCGATTTCATCACGATTTTTCCATTAAGCTTAGAGAGTAATTATACATTCTCATTGCTCAAAGTAGAGTCCAATAGGGTTATAAAAACTTTGGAGAATTCCAGTAAGATATCTTTATGCGTTTCTAAGATACAACGGTTCAACGCTTAATCTAATAATTGGACAATTTTGCTTTTACACGATTTGGACAATTTTGCTGTTACATCCGTTATGTCATTCAATGCCGCACAATGTCGCTCTTCTCAGATGTGTTTCTAAATAAGGCTGCTGATAATTCCATGGGCAAATCGCATAAACAATGAAAAGCCTTAAGGAAAATGGTAACAGAAATGACACTTATACTCAGAAGCAGAAAGAAAAGTATTGAATATATAATGAGGACGAAGGCTTCGAGTATTTGACACTCATAAGGCGTATTGGGAGACCGAGAGGCAGGGGAATGGTAGTGGATTACCAATTTTAACACCTCCAAAAGTAAGCTAAACTTCTCTCCATTAATCATCTGAGAGGTTGCTCTCTGCCTTCTATCAGCATGGCTGATGCTAACCTCCAGGAAACGAGCTGACGAGATTGTGTGAATTGATATGTAGCGGAATGGTGATCGAGAGGTTTGGCAAACGAACACGCGTTACTAAAAGCTACAATGAATATTAAGCTGTGGAGAGCCATGATCGACCACATCCTGAAAATACACGTTGCATGGCTTTTAATTGTTTTAATAATTAAGAACTTATACTGAGGAGAAGTGTTAGTCAATTCTTGTTTTGTTTTTGTTTTTGTTTTATTTTGTTTTATTTTTTTTTAATCTTTTCACCGCAAGCAAGGCTATAATGCCACTAAGACGCAGGGGTGCTACAGGGAGTAAAAGAATGAAAAGCCGTTAGTGAAGAAGAGTTTGGAGAGAACAACTGAAGCAGTATATGAAGCTGTTCAATATAATCAATCCACTTCATGTCAGTGAAAGACATGAGCTCGCGAACGTGCAAAGTGTTGCACTTCTGAAATTTAGTGCTAGCCATGCTGATGGCAGACAGGAAACGGCTCCCAGTGGTGATTAAATGAAAGATTTGTTCTGGGGGCGTTAAAATTAACTAGCTATTTCTTGACCTCCTGATTGTAGTTCTCTTTCGAAAGCAGTTGCCAGGTTTACTTTGTCGATCATGTCGTATTTGCTACTAAGACGGAGTAAGTGGTAGTGTCATCTGCATAAATGCCTATTTGGATACTGATGATATCAAGTATATTCAAAGTTTGGTGGATCGCAAGCAAAAGTGTTGGCAAAATATAACAAAAAATGTTGACTGAATTTTTTGTTGTTGGGTCACATGATCTATTCGATACAGGATTTTTTTTTTCTAAAAAGAGTGTCAATTCAAAACTGTCTCTCGTATATAACATTCATTTGAACAAGATTTTAATGGCTTTCCTAACCAGCAGAAAAAGCAGCTTTTTAGAACTGATCATCGAAAGATAAATAATTAAACCTGAGCTAGATTTAACCCCAGACAATCATAACTTGACAAATAGAATTAAGTTAAACAATTTCTTAAATACTATACTAAGATTTTTCACTTTCAAAGTAAATATAGCAGAGATAACTTGTTCCAAAATCATGAGGCCATGAAGATGCAAAGTATTATTCTTCTGGAGTCAAGCATCAGTGATGCTGATGGCAGACAGAAAAGGCTACCTGTGGTGATTAAATGAAAGCAGTTTTTTTTGTTTTGGAGGCATTAAAACTTACAAAAACTAATTGGAGATCTTTTATAGAGGTGCCGATAGATTTAATTTGTTGATTCTGTCAGACTAGCTACTACGACAGGAGTAAATAGTTTTGTTTTCTACGTAAATACTTAGTTGGGAACAGATGATATTGGGGAGGTTCGAATTTTGGTGATTGGAGAGAAAAATTTAGGCAAAATATAACACAAAAGTGTATTAATTTGGCTGCATTTTTTGTTGTCGCGTTGTATAATCAAAATGATGTAGGTATTTTGTCTAAAAGAGTGTCAATTTAAAACTGTCTCTCGTTTATAGCATTCATTTGAACAAGATTTCAATGGCTTTCCTAACAAACAGAAAAAGCAGCTCTCCAGAACTGATCATCGAAAAATAGATAGAGAAACCAGAGCTAGATTTGATTTAATCTCAGAGAATCATATCTTGATTAATAATTAGAGTTAAACCATTTCTGAAATTCTCAGTCAGGCGAGTTTCAAACTAAATATAGCCGAGATCCCTTGGGGATTGTTCTAAAAATGCCAAATGTCTGCGTGCGAGCCTTCTGTGGGTTTGGGGTAGACATATTTGGTTGAGTCAGATATAATTTCCGTTTTCACTTATCTATTTTACTCTTCAAAACATTAGATTTTATTCATTTATATCTTCTTCATTATTTGCAGTGACTTCTTGCCAATTATCGGGTAGGTCTTACCTTTTGGGTAAAATTCCGTAGGCTTTGATGGGAAACTGAAAAAATGTCTTCCTGAGAACAATTTTCCTACATTTTGCAGATTTTAAGTATTTTATTATTCGGGAACTTAAACTAAAAATGGAGAATGAATGTTGTCTCAGACATTTTTGTTGGCATTATTTTAATTTGGAGTGTGGAGGTAGGGTAGAGTGTGGGGGGGGGCACACACAAAAACGGTAAAAAAAGAAACGGTGCTAATTTTACTGAATTTTGTGTTGTGGGATCCCCAAATAAATATAGATATTTTTTTGGAAAATAGTGTCAATTCAAACTTGCCTGCCAATTATAACATTCATTTCAACACCATTACAAAGACTTTTCTAGGAGACAGAAAAACAGATAATTAAACAGTAACTTGATAAAGGTTATTTTGAAAAAGAATGTCGAACTCAACCCGTCTATCAATTATAACATACATCTGAGTAAAATTTCAATAACTTTCCACGGCAAAAAGAGACAGAAAAAGCAACCATCTATAACTGATCATCTAACAATAAATGATGTGTGAATTCTGACTTCAAACGATCATACCTTGACAAATACTTGGAGTTAAAATGAAGTTAGGCGTCATTGACTGAAGCAAAAGATGACTTGTCAATTTTAACGCTTCCAAAACTAAACTTCTCTCCATTAATCATCTGAGAGGTCGCTCTCTGTCTTCCATCAGCATGGCTGATGCTAACCTATAGGAAAGTGACTCGTTACACCTTCTCAGGCTCACATTCTCCCCTGATATGAAGTGGAAAGATTATTTCGAATCTATTGCTGGGTCAACCGCTAAGAAAGTTGGTTCACTGTGTCGTGCGGGACAATTTTTCTCCTCAGAATCTATCTTACATATCTATAAGTTACCATTTGTCAATACTTAGAATACTGCTGCCCCTGCTATTTACCTTGAGTTCCTTGATAAGATCCAAAGAAGAATCAGCAATATTATTGATCTTGATCTGGCAGCTCGGCTTCAGTCACTTACCCACCGCCAATAGGTTGCTTCTCTGTACCATTTTTTTTTTTTTTTTAGAAATACATTCATGGTAAATGTTTAAGTTTTGTCAAAATTCAGACGATCCTAACTTGACAATTATTTATCGCAATGTCAAATACCAATTCGGAAATACCTAGACTGTTTGCATTCAGATTCGTTGTAGCATATTGCAGTTGTCTTGGCGCTCGTGCAAGTGGATTAAGTACTGATAACGATCTCATAATTCAATCTGTACCGGTCACGTGATAACCGCCATATTTTGGAGGGAAAAAACAAAACCGGAGTTGCTGTATACTTGCCGCGAAAAGAAGCTTGGCAGGACTTGTACCTGCTCTCGAATTCTGGTGAGACGCTACACAAGAAGGTTTGGGACACGTCAGCCATCTTTGAATTTCTATTCTACTCCAGCCCTTCTTTGTGTTAGCCAATGCAAAGTGAAGAATTTGTTTTGTCCTTTCTGTATTTTTCCGTTGTTTGTCGAGACGCAAATAAATACGTTTTTCAAGCATCAGTTGATTCTTAGAGTTGTCTTTCCCAGAGGAAAAACAGCGGAGGATGTAAGAAAGAATTACTTGTTCGCCCTCTAACCAGAATTCGAGAATAAGTATAAATCTGTAATAAGTTTTGATGTTATCATGGTTGGTTTCACTGGGAATCTTATTTTATATAGATTAACATACCAAAATCCTACTTTTTATAGAGTTTGGATTAAAATGTTATATTCTCCTAAATTTATACCATATTTTTGTCTGGTTTACTGTCACTTTACCAAAAATCAAAGAATCATTCCTTGTGTTGCTACGTGTATGCATCACAGAATATATGCTTTCGGCTGTTGTTATTTAGTGGCATATCAACACCTCTATGTTGTTATTTCATGGCGAAATCTAAATATTTTGTACATAATGTCATACTTTCAGGGTAAACATATAATCTCCAACTATTCAAGTGTAATGTCAATCGACATCTCCAGTTGCCTTGATCTATCCACTACCCTCATCCTTTCCTCTATCACTCCTATCTGATCTTGCTCCAAAATGTTTTTTAGATATATATATATTGCAGATCATAAAATGAATTGTTGGTATTTTTAATTGGTAATTTCACTAAAAAATATATTGTCGGTAAATTTCTTTTTAAAACTATTGCTTGTACATTTACTACAATAATGTATCCTTATCCTTCTTACCATTTTTCAATAAAAGTGTATTGTTAGTCATTTTACTATTAAAAAAAAATGTAGTGTTGATTTTTGCTTGGAGGTTTACTCTTTGCCCATATCTGGGACCCTAACGGGTGCTACCACCCCGGGTAATGATGGTCCTAGAAAGTACTACAGTTAAGGGATGTTTCTACGCTCCTCAAAACCTCCTGATCAGATGCCTTGCTGTCGGTTGTACTTTATCGTTATACCCAGGATACTATATGTGTTGTAGAAGCCCTTCTATTTGATTTAAATGCTAAACATTCGATTTTATTTCATTTGGATTCGAAGTTCATAGATTCGATCGGGATTGATCCGCATCTTTCGTCTTCATAACGTTTGTTGGCGTTCGTTTTTATCTATGCTTCTTTTAATTGTTCAGTTTTAAGTAACGACATTTTTAAAAAGACTGGGAATGGATCATAAAAATAAAGAAAATTCTATCAATGAACAATTATGTACAAAGTGTCATTCGGATGAAAATGAAGAAACCGATAATAAGGAAGGACGAGGTCATAAAGGTCATGAAGGTCATTAAGATCATGTAGACTTCAACCGAAATACTTTTGAGAGTTGATTCTTAGAGTTGCTACCCAAGGCTATAGAACCTAGCCTGTTCTCCTAATTACCCATAGCTGGGTGCGGGGAGAGAAGACTTGGATTCATACTTCTCCCAAGAGTATTAGCCTGTAAGTGAATGTAATAGATTCGACTGGAATTCGAACTCTGCTCTCCGTTTCCTCCGATTCGTACATTAGGGTCGTAAGGACACCACATGTACAGTAGTCGAAGTATTAGGTTGGTGCAAAAACAATGACGTAATAATGTCGTTTTTGACGTATTTTTTAACGTCAAGAAACGACATTATTGCGTCATTATTTTTGCACCAACCTAATAGAAGTGTTATTTCTTAGGAAAGAAGCCTAACAGAGCTCAAACCTCTCCAGGCCGGTTTATCTTCTTCTAGACTGGTTGCCAACCAAGGCTATAGAACCCAGTCTGTTCTCCTAATTACCTATTGGGAGTGGGGAGAGAAGAGTTGCATTCATACTTTTCTATAGGGTATTAGCACGTAAGTGAATGGATTTGACTCAAACCTATTCCTCAACCCGAGCTGCTATCCATTACTCCACCGTGCCTCCATTGAGTTCATCTAAATTCAAATCCATAGTCTACTTACTCCTCATGGAGGAACCACTCCCTAATTGACCATGTCTTCAGGTATGTAGCCCTACTTACCACGCTTGGCCAATTGCGGGTTGGTGAATTCACAGTCCGGGATAGATGGCCGATGATGCTGAGGAGTTCCTCCATCCTTTAACAGATCTTGTTTTGTGTGTGTGTCCTGCTGGGGTTTCCCTTATCCTCCGCATCAGATCCTGGTGGGTAGGGGAACCGGTTTAGTCACCGTCCACTTAGGTTTTGAATTCAGAGTCTCCCTTCTCCTAGACCGCTTACCACCCAACAATATCGCACCCAGTCACTCTTGCAATTTAACCAGAGATAGGGGTGGGGGATTTATTCATACTTTTCCATTCATTTTATTTGAACGTAAGGAACTCAAATTAGAAATCGAACTCGGCTCTCCTATTCCCCAATCCGAGCCGCTATCCATTACGCCACCGTGTCTTGAGTTTGTGTCCCTCTTATCTTCAACATGTCCAGTGAGTGCTAAATTTTCCTGGCCTCTTTTCCTCTTTATGTGTCCTAGAAATTTTAATAGTCTCTTTTTTATTTAGTCTATGGTAGGGTCTGGTGCTACATGTAAGCTACGTTTGGAAAATCACTATACTGAGTCTGTCATTCTCAATATCCTTCTGTAGAACCACATTTCTGTTGCCTTAAGTCTCTTCATCTGTGAAGTGATTATCCAGCATTCACTGCCGTATGGGACGGCCGATATTACGGAACAGTCCAGTATTCGTTCCTTTGTTTTTAAAGAAATTTTCCTGTTTCTTAATACTTTGCTTAATTTTTGGAAGGCAGTTTCGCTATTCCAATGAACCTTCGGATTTCGATGTTCGTCACACAGGTTGTTAAAAATATAGCGTGTTTCTGAATTACGATCTATTTGGCAGCATAAGTTGTCCAGCAAGAGAAAAGGAAAAGGGAACAGGATGTGACGGTGCATTTAAATTGGCACGTGGACTGACGAATGTAGCAATAACGATAAGGTGAGATTTTCAGCAAAAAATGAGTTCTGTCCTTCAAAATTCTTCAGTGATCATCTTTCGCAAAATTTTGCCTGGTGAAAAAACGGCTGATTTGAATTTCAGTAAGAAACAGAGACCACGTGACTTTGGTGCATTTATCTGAAAACTGAAGTCTATCCATAAAATATACATTAATATACAATACACGTTTTTAGCTGTCAACGACTTCCTTTTCTTCAATATCTGTGATCTGCCATAT
>OZ010607.1:10932990-10937990 GCA_963932145.1 Acanthosepion lycidas | reverse complement strand
AAATCCATTTCATAATCTGTGACGTCATTTGCCTACATTTGAATACGCATCTAGCAGATATGAATGTATGAGAGAAAATCATGGACTATTGTGGTTTAAAAACAGTAAAATCGACCTTGCTAACTGAAACACCCCTCTGTGGCTCAATCGGTAAAACACATCGGGCTATATGACGGTTCCGTATAGGATACAGGTTCGATTCTTGTCGGAGGGCATATATTTGCTATGAAAATTTATTGGAAATTCGGGCCGGTAAATTTCGATAATGCTGTTTATTATAAGCAGAGCATTTACTTAAATATATATATATATATAGTGTTTTGCTATATTTGTAGATTAAAGTTCTCAATATCATATAAATAATAGTATATTAAATATAAAAGTGGACATTGAGGTCAACACCCAGCGACAACAGTCTCTCTCTCTCTCTCTATATATATATAAATGTAGCCGTCTCTTCTACTCTAATAGCTTCATGTCTCGCACCTCTCGCCTGTGGAACTCTCTTCCCTTTTCCTGTTTCCCTGTGAGCTATAATCTCCAGCTATTCAAGTGTAATGTCAATCGACATCTCCAGTTGCCTTGATCTATCCACTACCCTCATTCTTTCTTCTATCACTCCTATCTGATCTTGCTCTAAATTTTCTGTAACCCCTTGCCTCCTAGTGGCTTCCCGCCTTGCTTGGGGTGAAATGCTTAAATATGTATATATATATATATATATATATATATATATATATATATATATATATATATATATATATATAATATATATACAAGTACAGAGCTAATAAAATTCCGATAACCAAAAACACTATTCTTAAAAGAGTGCTTAATACGGAGTAGAGAAAATAATATTTATTCAAAATCTTAACATATACGTGATAACATTACTACAAAAATTACAATTTTGTTTCAACACTGCTGGTTTCTTATCAAGTTAAGGTGTTGATTGCAATCAACAACATCAATCAACACCATTACTTGATGAGACGCCAGTAGTGTTGAAATTTTTGCAGTGATTTTATAATATGTGTATGTTATAATTTTGAATAAATATTATATATTCTAAAAACTAACATAATTGTATTAAAATTAATGTAATATTTATCATTTACTAATTTCTAAAGAACTAAATATGAAAATCATTTTTTATTTATAAATTTATAAACATTTACTAAATTATTAAAATGTGTGAACCAGCAATAAGGAAATCTTTATTATTTACCATTTTATAAAGTTCGAATCAATTGGCAACTAGCCGATGTTCTGCCAACCATTCCAATAAATAACATAATCAATAAATAGTGTAAATAAAAAATCTAATCAAATTCGGGTACTAACAACCGGGACGTGAAATGATTTGGTCATTTTATCGACACGTTTGATCTTGTCGATAAGTACCTTCGGGAGGTAGTTTGGACAAATAGGGGCGGCTCGGCTACGGAGGTGCGTTCTAACTACCTCGACCCAGGTGAGAGTCGATGTAGGGCTCTTAGCGTGTCAAAGTTTCCATTATATAGTTTACTCGAATCATACGCCCGTTCGGGTTCATGTAAATTTAGATAAACCTAAGATTAAGATGGTCGCCTACTGCTAACTGAACTCATCATTATTTGCTGAGCAAGATTTCTGGAACAAGCTGCTACTAATGCTAAACGGGAACCTACTTTTATTCATTTAGTAGTTTTGTAAATTTTTCTTTCGTTTCATGGCTCTGTTCTCATCTAATCTTTACAATCGCAATTGTTTTTCAAACGCTGAGTCAGTTTCCTAAAAGCGATCGCATGACAGTCAACTCAGAATTCATTAACCCGATTAAAAAAAAACTATACCCGGAAGGTTGTCAATATCTGAAGTGTTCTAAAACTTCAAATTCCACCTACATATATATGCAGCATGCAATTCTTACCTTTACCAAAAATTCAGCAGCTATGCAAATATCTCTCAGGTCTACGGCGACCTACCAAATCTGTTCCAACCAAACAATCATTCATTGTATACTTGACAAAATTTATAGGCACAAAATAATAAAGAAACAAAAATATAAAAAAAGATAAAGAATTGACAGCTACCATATACATATACATTTATCAATATATATATATATATATATATATATATATATATATATGAAATATATAAACTCCCATGAGTCATTTGTTTACTTCCATCAACTTGATTCTGTGCCCGACGAGCTGGGTGCCAACAAGTGAAACTATAGTCACACGCCAAAACGTAGATATGCGCATATATACTAATTAATAATTATCTTTGCTCTGTATAACCGTATTGAGCACTATTATGTTTACACCTCATGCATAAATTTTACGATTATTTATTTGCTTGCCCGCGTATGCACCCAGCACACGCATACATGCTTGGGTATATATGGCCGTTTCATTTATCTATCCTACCTATTTCTCTCTCTCTCTCACTCTCTCTCTCTCTCTCTATATATATATATTATATATATATATACATATATACATATACATATGTGTATGTATGTATATATTATTATTATTATTTGTACAGTACTTATTGAAAAGTGCTTAATATCAGTGATAGAGCTAACGTATTCAGTTGCATGGATATGAATTTGTGACCCTGAGTTTCACCCTTTTGCGATCATCAGACAAACCCTCAGACTTTGTCTGATGATTACAAAAGGGTGAAACTCAGGTTTACAAACTCACATCCATACAACTATATATATATAAAGTATAAAATATACAAATTAATATAAAAATATACGTATAAATTTAAAATATAAATATAGAAAATAAAATATATATAAAAATTAAAATCAAAAACGTTTCTCTTCTTTTAAAATATACACTCTTCTCTCGTTGGAACAACTATAATCTCTCCCTTATATATATATATATATATATATATATATATATATATATATATATATATATATATATGTGTGTGTGTGTGTGTGTGTGTGTGTGTGTGTGTGTAAAATAATGCATAAAAATACAGGGGTTGGAGAAAATAATTGGAACAGTTGTAAAATCCACTCGTATATTTCAAAGACCTATTATATTAAGAACTTTAACTAAAACTTCGTAATTGCAGGTTATAAATATTTTAAATACGTTTATTTATCTAATTTAAAGTCTTTGTCTTATTTATTTTTAGAATTTAGTAAAATTTAAGCTAAATGCGTGACCTCTCCGAGTTCGAAAAAGACCAAATTGTTGGAGTTCGCATGACAGGAGCCTCGATCACTAAGGTTGCTGAACTGTTTGGTTTTTCAAGGGCTACCATATCAAGAACACTGATGCAATTCGAGAAACAGGGCAAGGCCTCTAGCAACCGTAGCAATTCGGGCCGGAATCGCAAACTTACTGACAGAGACTGACGTGCATTGAAACGCAATGTGGCAAACAATCATCGGACAAATGCGGCCAAAGTGATTGCTGAGTTGAATAACAATCTGAATAGTTCAGTTTCTACTAAAACTGTTCACCGTGAGCTCCATGAGGCTGCATATCATTGAAGAGCCGCTGTGAGGAAACCTCTTCTCTCCACTCGCAACATTCAAAAGAGGTTGAAGTGGTGTAGAGATCACAATGCCTGGTCTGCAGACCAATGGAAGCAAGTCATATTCTCAAACAAGTCCAGTTTTTCTCTTTTCCCAACTTCAGGGCGAGTTTATGTGTGAAGGCAGCCCAAAGAAGCTTACAACCCTGACTACCTTCTTCCAACAGTGAAGCATGGAGATGAATCAGTGATAGTTTGGGTCGCCATATCATGGAAATGTCTCAGTCCAATAGTTGCCCTGCATGGTAGAATCAACAGCAAAGATTACCTAAACATTTTGGGAGATCATGTTCATCCAATGGCCAAGACTTTATTCCCCGATGGTGACTGCATCTTCCAAGACGATAATGCTCCAATACATGCCGCTTGACTGGTTAAGAATTGGTATGAAGAGCATGAAAGTGAGCTAGAACACATTGAGTGCCCTCCTCAATCTCAAGATATCAACATTATAGAACATTTGTGGTGCATTTTGAGCAACAAGTTAGGAGCTGCTATCCTCCACCGCCGTGTCGCAAAGAGGTGGAGGTTTTAATGGAAGAATGACTGAAAATTCCTCTGGATGAAGTCAGGAAGCTGTATTATTCCATTCCTAGACGTATTAAAGCTGTCTGTGAGGCTAAAGGAGGACCAACTCCATATTAAATAAATTTTCTTTGAATTTAACAAGCGTTCCAATTATTTTGTCCAACCCCTGTATGTATATAAATATAAATTCAGAAAATAAAGTATAATATATATGAATAATCCACATTAAAATCAAAAACGTTTGCGTCCTCTTCTCTCTTTAATATATACTTTTCTCAATAACGTCTCCCTTATACATACACACACACACACGCGCGCGCATATATATATATATATATATATATATATATATATATATATATATCGAATAAGAAGTATTGACAAAATGGTCAGAGACCTAGACGGAAGAGATCAATAAGGTTGACAAGTGTCTTTGTTCGATGACACCTATATTCAGTATTTGTCTCAAGTGACAGATTTCCTTGAACTATCGACTCACAAAAGTTGACGAGCATTTTTCTTTTTATTGACGCTGGAAGAAAAATGTAATTATTAATGCAAACATTCGTCGCTTTCTTTCTATTGTTGATTGGCCCAATTAGAAATGGGAAAAAAGCTCTCAATGGAAATATCTTATCAAGAAAGTCGCAAAATATCAGTGACTTGAGATTGAAGGGGAAAAACACACGGTCACACATACACACACACACTTACTCACATATATATATATATATATATATATATATATATATATATATATATATATATATATTGAATCAATGACAAAAAAAAAAACAAATAAACACCAAAAGGACTGTAACTAAAACATCAATCAGTAAGTCTTAACAAATTGTAATAAAAACAACAGAGCGTGTGAAAAAAAAAAGCCATTGTAGCCGGAGAAAATCCCCCAACCC
>OZ010607.1:10830490-10927990 GCA_963932145.1 Acanthosepion lycidas | reverse complement strand
CATCTCGGGCCAGGGAGGACCTGGGAACAAACAGCAATTAAAAATCTCAGAATCTCCCGATCAAAGGCATTGCTGCCAGATTTAGTTTATCGTCATACCCAGGACGAAAATGGTTTATGTCACTAGCTCATTAATCATAACCGCGAAAAAAGCTCGGGGCATTTTCTGAATTTAATCCTTCTGAAATTTACAGTAATGGAAAAAAATCCTACTTACTGGCAAATCATTTGATTTGGAAGCATTGCTCGTCGATATACGCTTTATGTAGCTTGTGTGCCTCTGTGTTTAAGCCAGGCGCAATAAACGCTTAAGCACGCCGACGCAAACACTTATAGACAATAAAAACATGCAAATGATAAATTAGCATTAATATCGAAACTTACGGCTTAACGGGAACCTGGCTTTCTCTTTAGAAACGAATTAAACCGTTTCTTCTTAATTTCTCTCCTCTGACAGATGACGATGGCAGATCGACGAAACAAACAAGCACCATCGCAGTTGCCCTTAAAGCGTCAAATATCCGACCAGGATGTGTATATAAAATTGTTATAAGTTTTAATTCGTTGCTATCGATTTATTTATAAAACACATGTTTGGTCAGTTGGTTTTTTAGGTTTTTATCTTTTCCTTTTTAAAGAAAAAAACATATTTACTGTCACATAAATGCGCATGTTCGTCTGGCGGTCTATTGCGTGTGGCACATGATTCTCCTTTACTTTTTTAATCATCTAAATGAAAATACAAATACCTTTACGATTTTTGAAATGATTGATTTGTAAGCTGAATATATGGGACACCCAGTGAGGACGGAACTCACTGTTCAGTTGTAATAGCTTTAACGATTCAAGCTTGCTAACCATTACAGAACGCCGAGGTGCCCAAAAACAGACATGATGTTATGGTTATTTTCTAAGCGTAGCTACGATGTGACACAAGGTCAAAAGTATGAGTCACCTAGTAAGGATCGAACTCACTTTTCAATCGGAACTGATTTAGCGAGACAAACTTGCTAACCATTACACAAAGGCAAGATTATCAAAATATTTTTCTAAGCGAAGCTTATGTGTGGCACAAGGCCGAAAATATAAGCATCCCGTGAGGATCAAACTAACTACTCAAACGTAATTGATTTAGCGAGACAAGCTTGCTAACCATTACACCACGTCGCAGTGCCCTGATTTTCTAATTATAGCTTAGATGTTGCACAAGGTTGAATATATGGGACACCCAGTGAGGACCGAACTCACTATTCAGTTGTAATTGCTTTAGCGATTCAAGCTTGCTAACCATTACACAACACTGCGGTGCCTCGAAACATGACGTTATAAGGTTTCAAATATCCAAGATAGCGGTGATTATAGCATTATGTAAGGCCCAACCAGACTGTCTTGTTAACCGTTACTTCAGACTTCTATTTCGAATGTTGTTTCTTTCTTGCACAGCTAGAATAGTCTTATTTTATCAGCACAGGTCGTACAGCCAATACGATTTTTTAAGGAAATTATATTGTTTTCACTAAGTCCTATTAACCCACTAATGTTCACCGTAAAATTCGATATTAAAAAATAAAAAGTAAAATAAAATCCCGATCTTATTATTCTATGTGCCATGCCCCATTCAAGACGTTATCGATCATGGCTCCCCACTATTTCCTGTCCTTTGTAGCTCTTATTACATTTTAACTATTTGTTATCTCTCCTAAACCATGATCTGCCACCCATTTACAAAAGCTCATTAGGTAGATTATCCGCTGATTATCACTGTTTCTCTTGCCGTCTCCTTTGAGTGCTAAACTTTCCGAGCCCTCTTTCCTCATTATGTGCACTAAGAATTCCAGCTGTCCCTTTCTTATGTTAAGTATAAGTGTCGTTTTTTATTTTCTCTAAAACTTTATCGTTGCTCACATGTCGAGTCCATGTTATTCCCGGCCTCCTCCTGTAGAGCCACATTTCGGTTGCTACATGTTCGTCTTCGTCTGTGTAGAGATTATCCAGCATTTCCTGCTGTGTAGAAGGACAGATATTGCATAATAGTTCATTACACTTTTCATCGTTTCCAGTGACATTTTCCACTTTCTAAATATTGTTGCTTAGCTTTTGGTAGGCATCTTGTCCCAGTGCTTCAAAGATATTTAGGTTTACATATACATTTGTTATTAATTACAGGCTGGTAAAAAGCCGATATTATAAGTATATAAATTTTCTCATGCTAATGCTCTCAGCTGATAGAAAGACTATATTAAATCCAGTGCTAGGTCAGCTGCTAAGAAAGTTGGTTTACTGCGTCGTCCGAGACAATGTTTTTCTCCAGAATCTATTGTACATATCTATAAGACTACTATTTATCCATGCTTAGAATATTGCTGCCACATATGGTCCAGTTTACCTGCTATTTATCTTGAGCTTCTTGATCAGATTAGAAGCAGAATCAGCAATATTATTGATCCTGATCTGGTGGCTTGGCTTCAGTCAATTTCCATCGCCGTAAGTTTGCTTCCTTGTGTCTTTTTTATAAATACTTTCATGGTAATTGTTCGGGTGAGCTCTTCGCTAGGGTACCTAGACTTTTTGAATTTAAGCGCAACACTAGTCTGGGGCCAACATCTCATCAATTTACGGTTGAGCTGGCTAGATATAGCCGTAAGTTATATACTAACAGTTTCTTTTCTCGTACTTCTCGCTTGTGCAACTCCCTTCCGGATCCTTACTTGCCAGCAATAATATAATCTGAAAAAATTTAAATGCAATGCCAATTACTGTCTACTCTCCTCCTGATTACTTGTTCCTCTTTCCGCTTTTTATTAATGTTTCTGTTCCTCTATCTTGTGTCTTAGTGGTTTTATTGACTTGCATAGGTTGATACCGATTAAAGCAAATTGCATTAATCATCAACATTGAAGATATGATAAACAGATCCATTGGTCAGTGAGGAGCTGGAAGACAACATGGAAAAGAATCTACGTTACGCGTTTCGTAATAAAATTTTTAAATTAAACAATGCAGTTTTATTTCAAGAAGAAATTATTTTATTAAGGCGAAAATGTATTGAACGTTGACCAATTTGCGAATCTTCCACGGTAAATATGCGTTCATAATCATACGACATATCTTATTCCCTAACAAAACTAATGCATTGGTGTTTTACAATAAGCAAATTAAACTATTACTATAGATGAAGCCCTACGGCTCACAAAAATGTTCAGGGTATGACGATAAACTACATCCGGGAACAATGACTCTAATCGCGAGTTTTTGAGGAGCGTGTAGCCCCTTCTTAAACGCTGTTGTTCCAAGGTCCACCTTGACCCGGGATGGAATCACCTGTTAGGGTGAGTAGTGAATCCCCAAACTGGGGTCAAAAACAGTCTGAACGTATAAAAATACATTCTTATAGTAAAAATTTCAGATTTTAATAATGAAGAAAAATATCCAGTAACAAAAAAAAAACAAAAAAACAAAAAACAGAAAAAACGCAAAAATTCCAGCAATATATTTTAATAGTAAAATAAAAGAATCCAAAACTCCCGAAATTAAATTTCGGCATTAAATCCAACCGCTCCTTCTACTCCAACAGCTTCTTCTCTCGCACTTCCCGGCAGTGGAACTCCCTTCTACTTAGTTGCTTCCCTAAGAGCTATAATCTTCAAATATTCAAATGTAATGTCAATCGACATGCCTTGATCTTCAACCCCATCCTTATCTTTCTCCTTTCCACAAACACCCATCTTTCCTCTTACTCCTACTCTCACTCTCTGTAATCCCTTGCATGCTAGTGGCACACCCAACTTGCTTGGAGTGAAATACTTAAAAAAAACGACCCATAAGGAGTTGGTATGCCGTTAAACAAACCAAACCAATCTAGGTTACTAATATACAAAAAACATTTTTTTTTTCATAAGATTTAAAAGGGATACAGTTTGATATATAAATTCCTTTTTAACTGATCTCCCCCTACGGAAGCTAAAACAACTATGCTTATTAGACGTGATTAGCAAGTCTAGTGATATCTTAGTCTACTGCCATAGATTAAGTAAAGGGTACAGTTCGAAATTCCTTATAGGTGAGCCGGGTCGTAATTAGTAGATTTTTTTCATATATTAGTATTGATTAAGAGCTCTGCCTATTTTTCTGAGATGAGGCATTTTAATTATTTACACTATTTACATTGGTCGGCGTGTTTTCCTCATCTTCGTTGGAATATTCACGACGTTTCCTGTGGGATGAGATTGAAATAATAGACAGAGAACATCACTGGAGAATACGAAAGCTTAAAGAATCAGCGTATATGCTAGGGCACAAAAATCCCCTACGCATAGAAATGAAGACATTATAAAAACCAGTAATAGAGAGTACTAGAGAAAAGCAATAACAACAACAAACTTGTAATATGAGCTCTGGTAAAAAATTGTTACTGAGATATTATGTTTATAAGTCCACAAAATTTGTACACGGATATCCTGCAGGACACATGGCCAAGTGGATAAAAGCGTTGTTTGAATACCGAGAATTGTGAGTTACAGCAGTGGTGAACAAAAAATTGGAGATTTGAGTTAAAAGGAAGACAACTGATACTGAGAAGAGGCATGGTACGTGGAACTAGAACAATCTGTTGATGTGTGGAATCGTGCATGGATTCCACCTATTTTTACGTGCGTGTGCGCGGATTGCACCCCTTCCTTTCACGATCGGCTAGACATAGTAGTAAACTCCTCAGCCGTCTGCTGGTCGTCGTAAGGAAGGTTGCTGGCTAGCTACTGCTGATTACAGCTAGAATCAGAATTTGAAGTTTTCCCGCGCATTCTCTGACGTCACCGTCAAAAAACGACATTATTACGTCATTATTTTTGCACTAACCTAATAGACTATTTTCCAGAACCTTCCTTCTAAAGAAACTTTTCCCGCCTTAGCCATTTTGATTTTCATTTTGGCGCGGAACTTTAACATTCTTCTAGTCACTACTACTGGCTAAGAACAGTCCTTACCTTTTCTGATAGTCTCCGCTGCTTGAGGCAAAATTACTTCTTATTAAAATAAAGTTTTGTATTTGTTTTTCCACCAGACTCGTTTCCGTCATTTTACCTATTTTTTTACCTATCTTTATGCACATGTTGAACACAGTTATTTTTAATTTTTATTTTTTTTACTTTGTTAGTGGACTCGGTAGTCGTAAGTAGTGTCTGGCACAAGGCCACCCTTTTCGTAGGCCAGCACTGCATGCTACCGGGTCCTCTACAGATGGACGAAATAAAAGGTTCAGTTTGAAATTCCAATCACCTGAAGAAGACCGGAGCGTGCCACGACCGAATAGTCGTGAATACGCCAACGAAGATGAGAAAAACAGTCCCAACAATGTAAATAGTGTAAATAAGAGCTCTAGATTACGAATTATATATATATATATATATATATATATATATATATATATATATATATATATATTAAGAAATAGTTGTAAAAGCTTTTGGCTTTCGTAGAAATATCATATAAATTTATATATCAAAGTGGACCCGATTAACTTCAAATGAAACTGAAATTTAAGAAACATTTTTTTCTTTTTAATATTCCTGATCAGAAGTGCTTAATCTATAGTAATATGAAAAATATTTTTAAAGAAAATGATTATTTTTTGGTGGGCGGGTCTATTGTTCTATTCCAACCCTAATTCTGATACAATGAGAGACATTTCAAAACATTAGCCAATAAATAAAAAGTTCGATAATAAATTGAAATTATACATCGGCTAAGTTATACATCGAGATACAACGGACATATTTCTTAATCATTTCGCTCTAAGCAAGGTAATAAAGCTACTAAGACGCTGGGGTGGTTATTGCCAGTAGAAGAATATAAGAAAATACTGTTAGGGAGTGAGAACAATAAAAGAACAAGAATTAAGAAGGCAGAAGATAACGATTTACAATGCATTTTAATATTTCAAGATCAAACTTGACAGGGAAGCAAGAAGAGAGTTCCACAAGCGAGAGGCGGGAAAAAAGAAATTGTTAGCATAGAACATACGTTTGCATCTAGCTGTTTCAACTATAAAAAAAAGGAAATCTTGCCTCTTATCTAGTACTGCGCTTAAATTCATAAGGTACGATATAGGAAAGTTCATCAGAACAATTATCATGATAAA
Organism: Acanthosepion lycidas; assembly: GCA_963932145.1. NCBI lineage: Eukaryota > Metazoa > Mollusca > Cephalopoda > Sepiida > Sepiidae > Acanthosepion > Acanthosepion lycidas. The sequence goes on along the minus strand of OZ010607.1, from coordinate 10,921,855 downwards.
TATCTATAGAAAAGACAGAGGGAAGCTACATTACGGTAGTAAGAAAGGAACTGAAGCCGAGATGCAAGGACAGGACCAATGCTTCTTGGATTTTTATATAGCAGGAGAACTAGACCATATGTGGCAGCAATATTAAAACATGCACAAAGGGCAAACTTATATATATATATATATATATATATATATATATATATATATATATATGTGTGTGTGTGTGTGTGTGTGTGAAAGATAGATTCTGGCGAGAAAAATTATCTTCCACGACACAGTGAACCAGATGTCCTAGCGACACACCTACAAATTGATTCAATATAATCTTTCCACTAAATGTCTGCGAAAAAAAGTTAGTCCGAGAGGGCGCAAGGAGTCACTCTCCTGGTGGTTAGCATCGGCCATACTGATCGAGGAAAGAAAGGGTTCTTTCAGATTATTAATATAGAGCAGTTTCATTTTGGAGGTTTTAAGATTAACGAACTATTCCTTGTCCCCATTAACAGAATTTAGGTCATTCTTGAGATCAGCTACCAATTTGACTTTATCGAATCAATCAGATTTGCTATTTGTCATTGAATATTATTAAGACAGGAGTAAATAGCTGGGTCATCAGCATACATATTGAGTTGAGAACTGATGACATGAGGAAGGTTGTTGACAAAAATTAGGAACAATGTAGATTCAAGGAAAGAGCCCTGTAGGGCATCTGCATTAATGCAAAAAGATCTAGAGTGGTCGTTCAAAACAACTTTGATTTTGCGATTCAATAAAAAAGACTGAATCAGTTCACAAATTTGTCCAGGAATACTAAAACCTTTTCAACTTGTGAACAAGAGCAGTGTACCAAACCCTGTCAAAGTAACAGCTCAAACTTCACCATTATCTTAATACGTCAACAGTTGACCTAGAGAAGTGTAATCCATATTGCTTATCTGAAAGAAGACCATGTCAGGTGAGATGCTTAACCAGTTTGGAGTTAATTAGAGCTTCATACGACACACAGAACCAACTTTCTTAGTAGCTGACTGATCAATGGATTCAATAATGTTTTTCCTCCTCATGTCAGACGTGAATGTTTGCCCAAGAAAGTCTGACGTGTCATTCTCTTGAAGGTTAACATCAGCCATGCTGATGAGAGACAGAAAGGGTTCGTTCACATTATTAATAAAAAGCAGTTTCATTTTTGAGGCGTTAAAATTATCAAGCCTTTCATTGTCCCAGTTAATAACAAAAAGGAGGTCATTTAAACCTAAACGTTTTTGTATCTTCAGCATTTCTCCTTGTAATTCTCCCCACTCATCTCCTCTGAAGAAGTCGCTTCAGGAGACGAAACGCATAATGTAGGAGTATTTTTTCACTTACATCATTCAATTACTCACAAGATATTTACATATAACTAATCTATGCCACCTTCAACAAAAATGATTGCGTTTATTAAAAGATTAATATCCAACTTAATTATTAATTCATTTTGTTTCTTTGTTCACTTAACATTCGTCACCTGTGAATCTAATAATAAATCGTTCCCAGAGAATCATGACTTTCGATCATAAAACTGTAATATCAATCAATGAAAAACATGACTTTTTAAATCTATTTGTCCGGATCTAACACGCCATTCTTACCGTTAATATGATTTTAATTCTTAAATAATTTTCTAATTATTCTTACTGTTTGTGTGTTGATAGCAAACGAAATTTCTGGAAATCATTTTTAATGACTAGAGATTTTCAGCGCCGAAACTGATTGGTTTGAAAGGTCGCTTGCTGCATCTTTGGTATACGGAGACATTTTTAATCGGTGTCACCCCATGCAAGACATAAGGAGTTACAAGGTGTGGAAGATTTAGGAAAAGAAACATTAATAATGAGCGAGAAGAGGAAAGGGTAGTCAGGAGAACAGTAGATAGCGACTGATATTGCATTTAAATTTTTGCTGATTATAGTTGGATGGAAAGCATGGAGTTGGAAGTGAGTTCCACAAGCGAGAAATGCGAAAAAAGACACTGTTAGCATCGAATTAAGGTTACATCTAGCCAATTTAACTGTAAACTGATGTGATCTCGACGCCAGTTTAGTCTTGCGCTTAAATTCAAAAAGTCTTGGTACCATAACGAAGAGCTCATCCATGAAAATATTTATAGAAAAGACACAGGGAGGCAACCTTGCGGTGGTGGGGAAAAAGGCCTGAAGCCGAGCTTCCAGATCAAGACCAATAATATTGCTGATTCTTATTAGGATCTGATCAAGGAGCTCAATGTAAATAGCAGGGGTACTGGACCATATGCGGTTGTAATATTCTAAGCATGGATTTAAAGATATGCAAGATAGATTCTGGAGAGCAAAATGGTCTCGCCAGACATAGTGAACCAATTCTCTTAACCTAGGTGATCTAGATTCATGTCCGCTGAGATCTTGAGCTTAAGAAGGCGCAACGCATAACTTTCTTGGAGGTTAGCATCAGCCATGCTTTTGGAAAGCAGAGAAGGATCTCTCAGATAATTAATAGAGAGAAGTTGAATTTTGGGGGCGTTAAAATTAACAAACCGTCTTTTGCTCCAGTTGACGGCGGTCTTGATATTGTTTCGGACATCGGCTGCCATTTTGACCTTGCTAGACTGATAAGCACAGATAATGCACAGAATACAATGACATTTTCCATGGATATTTCAATATCTACTACCATTTTATTGCAATGTCATTCCGGATTAACGAGGTACTAAAAGCGCAAGAAAGTGTATATTTTTCTTCTTCTTCTTCTTCTTCTTCTTCTTCTTCTTCTTCTTCTCCTCCTCCTACTCCTCCTCCTACTCCTCCTGCTCATCCTTCTTCTCCTCCTCCTTTTCCTTCTTCTTCTTCTCTTCAGGACGTTGGCCATCATGGCTTCTGTTTCCTAATAAATAGTATTTTCTCTATCTCCCCTAATCCCTGTTCTGCCATCCATTTAAACAAGCCTGTTAGACAGGTCATAGCACTACTTTCCTCTGTCTCTCTTGCCTTCAATAGGTCCTGTGAGTGTTATATTTTCTCAGCCCACTTTTCTCATTATGTGACTTAAGCATTTCAATTATCGCTTTCTGATATTAAGTTTGTGTGCTTTTTTGTTTCCATTTTCTCTAAAACTTTGTCATTGCTCCCATGTTCAGTTCATAGCATCCTCAGCATCCTTCTGTAGAAACACATTCTCTCTTACCTCCATTTGTGATTATATAATCCGGCATTCAATGGAGGAGGATCGATATTACATAACAGTTCAATACACTTTTCTTTGTTTTTTCTGCTAACATTTTTCTTGTTTCTTAATACTTTGCTTAGCTTTTGTAAGGCACCCCAATGCACCTTCGGCTTTTGGTATTGGTCATCTAAAACTCTACTAGTGTTAAACACAAGGTTTAAACAAACAAAATGCCTTCTAAACAACAAGACGGTGACATTATTTGTTTTGGAATCTTGTTTCTTTATTCTAGTTTTAGTTGCTAGTTTTTGATCTCTCCGATTGGTTTATATTCTACAATAATGAAAAAAAAACGCACACTTCGAAAAAAAACAAAACAAGTAGACTCGAACTTAGTATATTTTAGGGACTCGTCTAGCATGGACAATGCCTTAACTGCTAGGCAACGATAATACTTCAGAAGTTGAAATTCAAGTTTTCAGACTTCACTGCAGACTTTCATACTCGATTTTTTCTAGGCCATATTGTTTGTTTACACCTACTTTTTGTACAAATTTCCCACAATACAAGGCCCAAGAGTTACTCAAGGTAGACAGTTACTAAACGAGTATGATGTAGGAGCATGTAACAAAGGAGCCATAGGTTCATATTATGATATGTTGGACGGGTGAAGGTTGACTCTATACCTTTGAACTTTCAATTTGAGAATAGTCACTTTCAAAATGGAGTTGGCACTTTCAATTTAAGAATAGCAACTTTCAAAATGGAATTGTTACTTTTAGTTTTAGAATAGCAACTTTCAAAATGGAATTGTCACCTTCTAATTTAGAATAGCAACTATCAAAATAGAATTGTAGCTTTCAATTTGAGAATAACAACTTTCAAGATGGAATTGTCACTTCCTAATTGAGAATAGAAACTATCAAAATAGAATTGTAGCTTTCAATTTGAGAATAGCAAGTTTCAAAATGGAATTGTCACCTTCTAATTGAGAATAGCAACTATCAAAATAGAATTGTAGCTTTCAATTTGAGAATAACAACTTTCAAGATGGAATTGTCACTTCCTAATTGAGAATAGCAACTATCAAAATAGAATTGTAGCTTTCAATTTGAGAATAGCAACTTTCAAAATGGAATTGTCACTTTCTAATTGAGAATAGCAATTATCAAAATAGAATTGTAGCTTTCAATTTGAGAATAGCAACTTTCAAAATGGAATTATCACTTTCTAATTGAGAATAGCAATTATCAAAATAGAATTGTAGCTTTCAATTTGAGAATAGCAACTTTCAAAATGGAATTGTCACTTTCTAATTGAGAATAGCAACTATCAAAATAGAATTATTTATTTTGAGTAAAAATAATGGAAAACTAACGAATCAAATATGTACTTTTTATATATCTAAATTTCAATGTTAAAATTGTTTTCAAAAACTGATAAAACACTTATTTACCTAAGGATCTTCAAATATAATGAAAAACTTTACCCAAAATTTTATGAATTAAAATTTGTATGAACAGAAAGCGAAATTTCTATCGTTTGTAATATATTTTTGAATAATATATAAAGGTTGAAAAATATATTTAACTGACTAAAGTGTTTCTTAAAATTCAATCCGATGTCAAGATCATACAAGACTGAAAATGCAAAAAAGAAAACTCAAATTCTGGATGTCTACGAATCAGATGGAGATTAGACGCAAAAAACTCGACCTATTGGAATCCACCAGGTAAATGCTAACAGGTGGGTATCCCAAGGCGAAAAGAAAAACTCAAGATGTGAACAAAGGTTCAGAAAAGTCTCAAATGAGAACAAAGATTTTATGCAGAACAAAATTGAAGAAAACCCCAGAATAACGCTGAATGAGTTGACGTAATTTACTATAAATTCGATTTAAAATTGTCGAAGAAAACTTTCCATCGCCACCTGGACATGCTTTTATGCGCTCTGAAAAGGGTCAGGTTCGAGCCAGAAACAATGACATATTAGAGAATAAAGAATAGAAAAAAAAGGTTTGTGGGAGAACTTGCCAATCCTCTACCTGGAAGAAACAAACTTCAGTATCCATATTTCAAGGAGTGAAGTTTAGGTTGAATAATTTATTTTAAAAGGTGATATCTCAAATATTCATACGTTATTCTTTAATGCATAATTTCTTGCCAAATAAATCTTCCAAAACATTCGGTGTTTGAACTTCTGCTTCAGTTTTTTTTTTTTTTTTTCAGTTTTACGTGTTTGTATGTAAATGGAAAAGAATTTAAAAACTCCAACCGTGATAAAATATCGACAATTCCCTATACAAACCAGTCTTTAGTTGTCACAAACAGACCGTGAAATCATTTGGCGTTAATTCCCTAGCTGGGAAAACGGGATTTAAACACTCATGAAAGACGATCGCCATTTTATCTTTTGTCGCTTCGATAGCCTCGTTTTAAAATAATCTCATTTTATCGTTTCTCTCTTTCTTTCTTTTTTTCTTTCTTATGAATTATTATTTTGTCTCTCATAAATTCGAATATTTCCCATTAATTTTCTCACGTTTTCCTTTACTCGATCGAGTGTTAGTTTCCTTTTGGTCAATTATTCTTTTATTTTGTGAAGCATTTACGTAATAGTATTGTAGTAAATAATAAATGTATTTTTTGATTGATAATTAATTTTATAGGTTTATCAGTTTCAATTGGATCATTTGGCCTCATTGACCTGCATTTCCGATCGATGCAGAAAAATTAATCTACCAACAAAGGCAACCTTCCACACCGAAATAATTTGATGTTTGGCTAGATTTTTGCCAAGATCGATATATAGATATGAATTGACTAAAATAGATAGATAGATAGATAGATAGATAGATAGATAGATAGATAGATAGATAGATATGAACAAACTGAGATAAATTCAAGCTAGCAATAATAAAACATTCGTTACCATGCAAACTCAACAACTTAAAAAGCTTTGATGAATTTTTAAAATTTTAACATTTAAAAAATAAATATGTTACATATTTACATTTTCTTTGAGGAATACTCATTATTATACAATAATCTATTTGGACTACTATCCTCATCTTGGTTGTTTATAGTCATTTTTAGGTGGATTTCAGAGATGAGGAATTATTATTATTATTATTATTATTATTATTATTATATATTAATCTATTTGGACTAGTATCTACATCTTGGTTGTTTATAGTCATTTTTAGGTGGATTTCAGAGATGAGGAATTGTTATTATTATTATTATTATTATTATATATTAATCTATTTGGACTAGTATCTACATCTTGGTTGTTTATAGTCATTTTTAGGTGGATTTCAGAGATGAGGAATTATTATTATCATTATTATTATTATTATATATTAATCTATTTGGACTAGTATCTACATCTTGGTTGTTTATAGTCATTTTCAGGTGGATTTCAGAGATGAGGAATTATTATTATTATTATTATTATTATTATTATTATTATTATTATTAATCTATTTCCACTAGTATCTTCATCTTGATTGTTATAGTCATTTCTATGAATTTCTGAGATGATGAATCGTCAGGCCGCGATTGTCATATTTTTCTCGACTATTTATATATATATATGGGTCAGTGGTCCAATGTGGGTAATCCATTCTGGCTGTTATTTTGGCGGGAGTGACATTTTATTTATTTATTTGGGTTAATTTTTTTACTTGTTTTTAATTTTATATATATATTTATTCTTTTCAGTTTTTGATATTTTATTAACGTAGAAAAAAAAATTGGTGGGGGAAATTTGTTTTTTTAATAGTTTGTTTTGGTCTGAGAAAATAATGTTATTTTTTCGTCCAATTTTTGGATTGCTTGCCGTTGATTCTACTATTTTGGCAGGGGACTGTTTTTAATTTGTTTATTATTTTTTTTATTAATCGATTTGGATTCATTATTTTTACTTGTTTTTGATTATTTATGTTTATTTTTATTAGTTATAACGGTTATTTTAGCGGAAGCGATTTGTTAATTTGTTCGTTTATTATCCAAAATGAACCACTGACCCATATATATAAATAGTCGAGAAAAAACCCGACACTGGCGGCCTGACGATTGCGCCTAGCATGAAACAACCTGTCGCCTCTGAATGTTTACTTCAATGTTCACTTTTATATTTCTATATTTATATTTACATACTCTCTATTTCTGATATTTAGCACTTTATCCCATAAATATAGCACCACTTTAAACCTATATTTCTTATAGATAGATAGATAGATAGATAGATAGATAGATAGATAGATAGATAGATAGATAGATAGATAGATAGATAATAAAAATATACTTTTAAGGTATGCTATATTTAGGGGTTAAAGTGTACAATATGATGGATAGAGTGTATGTAAATATAAAAGTGGATATTAAGGTTAACACCGGAGGCGACCGTCAGTTTCATGCTTAAACGTAATCTACAGACATCACATTATAACTCTAGGTGTTTTTATGACTTTGTCTCTTTCAAATGTTCCGTTTATCTTTCTGTTTCACACTTGCTCTCTTCCCTCCTTTGTGATCCACATCTTCCCCACTCCTAAAACATTCCGCCCATCTGTTTCATCGCTTTTCTTAATCCATAAATGGAGAAAGTTTTCGAAGTCACTCAATCGTAAAATTCGTATGACACTTTCCATTTTAAGTTGCACATTTTAGAAAAGAAAACAAAATCTTCTTTCTTCGCTTCCGGTTTGGCAAAGACTTTCGTTTGAAAATTTCCGATTTTGTGTGTAGAAACAGCGAGAAATGCATCTACCTCTCCGTGAGTTTCCATTTTCTTTATCAAAACTCTTGAATGTTTTAGTACCACCAGCATTCAATGTGCAATATTATATATATATATATTCACTTACTTTTGCACAGACCATGTATACACACACACACACACACACACACACACATATATATATATATATATATATATTCAGTATTTCACCCCAAGCAGGGCGGGAGTGGCACTAGCACGCAAGAGGCATGATAGAGGAAAAGAAAAAGAGAAGGATGATGAGAAGGGAAATTAGATCATGGCGGTGTCGTTTAACATTGCATTTAAATATTTGGAAATTATAGCTATAAGGGAAGCAAGTAAGAGGAAGGGAGTTCCACACACGGGAAGTGGAAGCGACGACACGTCATGTCGTAAGGGTTAATCACCGACTGATGTCAAATCGCTCGAGTTTCGATCCTGGCTTGAACCAACTGCATGCCTAGCCATATTGATGAGCTGGGATACAACGAAACTATATATTAGGTTAGTGCAAAAATAATGACGGTTTTTGACGCATTTTTTAACGTCAAAAACCGTCATTATTTTTGCACCAACCTAATATATATATATATATATATATATATATATATATATATATATATATGCGTGAGTGTGTGCACGCGTGTTTGTGTGTGTGTACGTGCCCGTGTTTTATAGTAGTTTGGGAGTTGTAATTTTATTTTAACTCTATGAAATCTCTCTGCCGCCTGTCTATTGCTGTATAAATTTACCCAACTTTATATGACCAATTTAAGCACACATTGTTTTTCTAGATAGTTTTTTCTCTCTTTTAGCCATCCGTAACATGAAAAATAGACAGCAAACTTGGACAGCAAAGAACTAAATCTGAATCTACTGAAACTAACAAAAATCAATTCTCTTTTGCGGCGTTTGCAAAGCGTTCGACACAAACTCCACCTCTAATTTCATCCTGCAATTCTTTTTACTATTTTCCCATTTAATGCGTCCTAATTAGTTTGCATCTCCGACACTGAAATGTCCTTATAGCACGCATTTCACTGAATCATCAATGTTAAAAGAGTGAGCTTCCTTGCAGTAGCATTCCGATGCTGCCAATCGATATTCAGTTGGGTCTTACCGCATTCGTCACATGTTTTCAAACGAAGAATGAGAATCTCAAAATCTATGACGTTTAAATTCACAACACGATGGAAAATCCGTCAGACGAACGCTGGCAATTAATGAACTACGGTATAAACAAGAGGGACTCGGTGCTTTCCCACTTAAAACGCGTGCTGTCAAGACTTTGATCCGAAGACTTTAGTCTTATCCAGAAATTTCGATTTATTGCTCTATGCATTTATAAACTACAAGGGTCGTTAAGTGTTCACTTCAATGTCCACTTATATATATATATATATATATATATATATATATATATATATATAATATTAAAAAAAATAGAAATTAAAATTTTTAGACACACTGGGTTGTATATTAATATTCTTTAGTTTTTATTATTTCATTTAGATTCCTCGACGAGTTCCGGCCAACATGGCCATCATCAGGAGAAAAAATGTCTACTTGCTTATAGCAGTGAACTACAGAAAAAAAATATATATGTGTGTGTGTGTGCGCGTGTGTGTAAATTCTTTTAGATAGAGTTTATCTGTAAAGTAATAAAATAGATTAAAATACAATAAGAGAAACTATTCTTAGACGTCCTGTGATGGACTTTATCAAGGCAAGTGTAGGATTTATTTATGTATAATATGTATGTATATATAAATATATATATGTGTGTGTGTGCAATTTCTATACATATAATTCACAAAATGTGTGTGCATATGTATTTGTGTGTGTGTGTGATCGGATGTTGTTTAGGCGTTTCGACAGTTTTCGATAATTTTTTTTTTTTTTTTTTTTTGAAAGATAATTCTTCAGTGCCGGTTTTGAATCCAAATTGGCTGGAAAAAATTGAAGGTGAAAAATCGAAAAAACTGATTTTTTACACTACGCAAAAATTAAAGGCAAAATTTAATGTCCGGTAAAAAAAAAAACAGCGTATAATCAATGTAGAGAGTTGAAATCTAACGCAAAATATTATTAGAATTATAAAAAAAAAATTATATTATAAATAAAAATTTTCGTCTATTATTATTATTATGACGGTCCATGGAAAAGGTTAATTCCTTGCAAGATTGAGAACGCAAAAACGGCCCTTTTCACCGCCACCACCTCCAAATTGTTATCCCCACCACTACCACCACCATTTGGGGATGTGCCTCAGTTGCACCCAATTTTTGTTACTAATATTAATTTTCAGGTGGGGTGACTTTAAACTTTAACTTTCGTTTAAACTTAACCCAAGAACACTAACCATGGGTATATAGTACCCAGCGCAAATTTTCCTATTTTTAATTACAATTTTCAGTACCTGATTTTCTTACCTAAATAATGATTTTCAGTTCCTATTAATGTTAACTCAAAGTACAAAGTTTGAAGTGCCTGCATGTAAAATATTTCAAATAAAGATTTATATTTAATTTTTTTTTTTTTTTTTTTTTTTTTTGATATTTTCAAAATCAGGTATGATATACCCATGGTTAGTAGTGGGGTAACTTTATTTAATGGTTAGTGTTCTATGGTTAAACCCAGGGTGACAAACTCACATCAATACAACTGAGTATGTTAGCTTTATCACTGATATTGACCGCTTACCAATAAGTATCGCGCATATATAATATATATATATATATAATATACAAGCAGTACAACCCGTCTTCAACCAGGTCTTACATTACTGAGAATTTTCGCCGTTCAGTTGGACCAGTTTAAGTTTAAATCAGCCCACCCGAAAATTAATATTAGCAACAACAATATTCTAGAGCTTCTGGTGAAATTTGAACTCGATTCGACAAATTCAATAGCCCGTATACTATGAGATCATCTTTGGTTATCGCTATATTTAGTTAATATTTATAGATTATAAACTATGATTTCTACTCCGGAACTGTGAATATAATGAATTTAAATGAGAAAATGCGAGATATATATGTATATGGTCTTCATATTCTCATAATTTGCTTCCTTATCTCGATGACGTGTTATCTGTTATCTGTAATAAGGCAAACTCGCCATTATTTCAGCCAATCAAATTTGCTCATGAGATGAAAATAAGTGAAAACGACCTTCAAAATATTCACCGAATAATTAAAGGTTCTTTCATATTAATTATTATTTGTTATCTACATTGTGTATTGCTTTTTTATGTCCCTGGCATCTTCTTTCTCTTGTAGTTCTAAACGAGCAGTCGGCAACCTTGCGCCGACTTAGGCTTTGAAAATCATTCAGTGTGCCAACAGCGTACGTATGTTTATACAAGTCATGGTCAATAGACATGTTCCACAATATGTTTTATATAGTAATATATAGTATATATGTTTTAGTATATATTAAAATTGAAACAGCTAAATAACTTTGCGTTGTAGTAGCCATTGGTTCGGACTTCTCGATGCTATTAGGTTGGAGCAAAAATATTGTCGTTTTCTCTCATATGTTACTATGTGAGAAAACGACAATATTTTTGCACCAACCTAATATTTGCGGCTTCGTGCCATTGAAAATTGCTTGGTGTGCTAAGTGTGGCACGCGTGCCGTAGGTTGCCGACACGTGATATAAAATATTCTAAAAACATTCTGTGTAAGGGATCCTAACCGCTGCTCTCCATAATATATATATATATATATATATATATATATATATATATATATATATATATATATATATATATATATTGTCACCACAGACAGATTGTTTCGCTGTATCACAGCTCATCAGTGTACCTAGAGATCCGGTTGCCTTTAGCTAAGATCGAAACGCCACTGGATTGGCGTCAGTCGGGGATTCTACCACTTTATATATATATATATATATATATATATATATATATATATATATATATATATATATATATATATATATATATATATATATATATATATATAATATATATATATATAAATTAACTGATTTAAAATATGGGACTCCAAAATTCGCTTGAAGATGAAATGGAACTAATGTTTTAATTTAATTACAAAATTAAATTTGAAGATTTTAGCTTCCATTTTTGAAACATGGTTATTACTGTGTAAGGAAAAAAAAACATATTTTAAATCAGTTAATTTATAATATTAATGCTCTGTAAATTTACATTGTGCACTATTTTGTAAAAATAAAAATATCAATAAGAACAGCGGATTATATATCTTACTGTTCAATTTTTTTATTTATATATACATATATATGTATATGTATATATTTTACCATTTTATATATATATATATATATATATATATATATATATATATGTACATATATATATATATATATTCTATATATATATATATATATATACATATATTCTACCATTTTATACATACATATATATATATATATATATATATATATATATATATATATATATATATATATATATATATATATATATATATATATATACAACAAATGGCAAGATTAAAACCTTTTATGCTAACATGTTTCGTTCCTTGTGGAACTTTATCAAGGCAAGTGAAAAATTTTATACAAGTAAATGGAGGGGCGTAGAAAAAATAACGTTAAGTTATTGAATTTGAGAACATTCTTAGCCAGGGGTCGGCAACCTTTTGCTAACAATGTTCCGACTTGAAATCATTCAGTTTGCCAACAGCATACGTATTTTATACAAGTCAAGGCCAATATACCTGTTCTACAATATATTAGGTTTGTGAAAAAATAATGACGTAATTATGTCGTTTATTGAGGTTAAAAAATACGTCAAAAAACGACATTATTACGTCATTATTTTTGCACCAACCTAATACTTTATACAGTAATAAATAGTATATATTAAAATTGAAACATCTAAATATTTTCTTTGCATTCTAGTATTGATTCGGACTTCGTGATGACATTTACGGCTGCGTGCCATTGGCAATTGCTTATCGTGCCACGTGCGGCATGCGTGCTGTAGGTTGCCGACCCCTTTTCTAAGCCGTATATTTCCCTTTCCTATACCCCATTCCTTGTACTGCCATCCATTTACACAAGTTTATTTGATCATTACTTCTACCCTTCAATATTCCTTATGAATATCAAATTCTCCAAGCCTTCTTTCCACTATGTAATTTTTATCATTTCAACCCCAGCAAGGTGATAAAGTCACTAAGACGCGGAGGAGTTTCTGACAATGGAAGAGGTGGAGAAGACTTTAGTGAGAAGAAAGAACAAGAAAACTTCAGTCGGACAGAAGATGGCGATTGACATTGCATTTAATTTTTGAAGATGGTAGATGGCGGGGAAGCAGGGATACCGGAAGAGAGTTCCACAGGCGAGAAGTTTGAGGAAAGAAAGTATCAGAATAGAACATACCGTTGAATCTAGCTATCAGGGAAACGGTGAGACCTAGTTGCCAATCTAGCAGCAAGCTTGAATTCATGCTCGTGAGACTCTAAGGAAGGCTGATCATCAGAACAATTGCCATACAAAATAGTTGTAGAAAAGACAGAAGCAAACCACGTCACGTCGATGAGAAATTGAGTGAAGTCAAGATGACTGATCAGGATCGGTTACATTACGAGACCATTCTTTGAATTTTGACGAGAAAGTCGCGATATATAACAGGAGCACCAGACCAGATATGGCAGCAATATTCAATGCATAGACGAATGGTAGATTTATAAATGTGCAAGATGGATTCTGATGAGGAAAACTTTGGCGGTGGGAAAATAAAGTCATGATTCTAGGTGAGGACCAATAACATTACATTCTTTGGATTTTGTTGAGAATCTCAAAATATATTATAGGAACAAAATAGATTCTGACGATAAAAAATGGAAAGACACAATGAGCCAACTTTCCTAGCAGTAGAGATAGCAATTGATTCAATATAATCGTTACTTTTTTATATAAATTGGAAACGAAAGATCCTAGAGGTCAGCATCAGTCATGCTGATGGCAGGTAGAAAAATGTCTTTATGGTGATTAAATGAAAGCAGTTTTGCTTAAGAGGTATTAATATTTACAGGCCATTCCTTGCTCTAGTTAACCACTTTTTGAACGTCCATTTCCAGCTCAGTTTCCACGTTTATTTTGTTCCACTTTCGGGCTTGTTACTAAGACAGGAGCAAATAATTGTGTCGTCAACATAAATATTTAGTTGGGACCTAATGACATCGGGAAGGTAGCATGCGTGAAATTATATACGGCCTCTTTCTGGTTCCTAAAATAATTTTCCTTCCTTTTTGGCATACTCCATAGATGGTATTCTCAGCATCCTTCTGTAGAACCATATCTTCATTGCCTCAAATTTTCTCTTCATCTGTGAGAAAATGGTCCAGCATTTATTACTATATAGGAGTCTTACGGCTATATCACGTTGAATCACAGGTCCTCATACGATAAACGAAGTTAAGTAACGTCGATGCTGGTCAGTACCTAGATGGGTGACCACTTGGAAATTCCAGGTGCTGTAAACTTGGATGTGTGGTGGTGTGGTTTATAACGGCCCGAAATTGGAAATCGGAGAGCAGAGTTCCAATTCCAGTCGGCTTTGTTATATTCACTTATGAGCAAATAACATTGGGACAAGTTATGAATGCACCTCTTCTCCCCAATCTATGGGTTAAATAGTACAGCTTGTATCAGTAAATCTTTATTATCTCAAAAAATTATGACAAACTGAAAAATACTTTCTGGCTTTAAATAACTGGCAAAAGGTTGATAGACCGTAAAATTCAGTACTAGTTAGCGTAATTGAGTGGCAGAACAGTGACAGGTCCAACAAAGTAGAACTGGAAACTGAGCTGGAAATGGTCCTTCAATCAGTGGTCAAAAGACAATACATGCTAAGTACTACAAAGGATAGGGTGTTGTGGAGAGCAATGATCGCCCACGTCTTACAAGGACGTGGCACATAGATGATGATAACTTTAATGTAGTTACTGACCAGGCTTGGGATTATTTAACTTCGTGGATCATACGGAAACCGGTGTTTCAATCTGATATGGCTGTAAACCTACTCGAAATGTATCGAATAGCTGTGCCTCATAAGTGGAAACATTTCGTTGTAAAAAGGTGAGAACAGGCAACTGAATAAAATTTAATTTTACTTTATTATTTGAAGAAAAAACTTAATAAACAAAACCTTAAATTATTCATACTCGACCTAATCTATCAACAGAACATGTACAGCAGTGCTAGATAGCTAAATGGTTTTCTATGTAGTTCTAAAGTTTGATATTCCGACTGAAATTCGATAGGTTTGCAAAGGCGTATTCCCTTGAGCTGCTATTAAACGTTCTTCGTGTGAGCCGAGAGTGACCCAAACTCCAACATGTCTTTTATAGAAGTGTTAAGTCACGTGCAATAAATTTCTTTCCAGTCACGTTTTACGGAAAGTTAGGAAGAGATTAAATTACTTTGCCAAGGAAATCTTTAACCTGATCTTATATCGACCTTCGTCAGTGTACATACATTTTTACATTAATGCAATATATATATATATATATATGTGTGTGTGTGTGTGTGTGTGTGTATGAAATGGACAAAATCCGACAATTATTTTAAGACATTTTCATGTTATACATTCTTTTTATAGATACAAATATTTAAGTAAATGCTCTGTTTATAATAAACAGTATTAATGACATTTATCGGCTTGAATGTCCGAGAAATTTTCATAGAAAATATGCGTTCGATTTATATATATATATATATATATATATATATATATATATATATACAGTGCTGTTCGATAAAAGTTACTCACCTGATTTGTTTTTACTAAATTCAAAGGATAAGCGATCTAAAATCCGAAGAAGAAGCTTTGAAAGCTCTTTGAATTTAGCAGTAAGTACTGTCAAGCATCCGTTCAGAATAATGTTCTCGGGATGCTTTTCTTTTCATGGAACTGGTTTCTTAAAACCTATTGAAAAGACCCTCAGGAGCAAGCAGTACAAGAGAATTTTAGAGTCTTGTCTGCTCCCTTCTGCTGAAAGGGTGCAAATCGAACCCACCAAGCTCATTTTTATGCGGGATAATGCTCCCTATCACAAACCAAAATTGAGGAAGGAATACTTTGATGAGAAGCAGGTGAATGCTAATGACATGGCCGCCCCAATCTCTTGACCTCAACCCCATAAAAAACTTATGGAGCCTTATAAAGTACAGGCTCTTGAGAAAGCAGTTGAGCGACAAAGAGGATTTGATTGTGAATTTCATATCCGAATGGAATTCAATGCTTGGAGATGAGATTTGCCAGAACCTAATCAAATCATTGCCAAAAAGGGTTGAAAAGGTTATTCAAAATAAAGGAGGACCCATAGATTATTAAATATTCCGAACTATATTACCTATTATAAATAAATTATACCTCTATTCTTTATTTAAAGCGGTTCGGTTATGTTTCTATTGATTACTAATTGCAGGAAATAAGTGAGTCACTTTTTTTTCATAAAGTTTTTCCCTAAGTCTCATTTATATCTAAAATTATAATTATCAATAAAATACCTTAGGGTGAGTAAACTTTTTTACTTTATATTAGTAAGATTAAAAATTAGTTTGACCCCAAAAACAATAGGCGAAAAAATTTTTAATAAAAAAAATCAGTTGAGTCACTTTTATCGAACTGCACTGTGTATATATATATATATATATATATATATATATATATATATATATATCACAAAATACATTCGAATGCTTGAATGTGGTCCTCAGTGATGAAAGCCGTCTTCATCGCTGATTTTGGGGTTCTTATTCATCATATCAGCTCCGACAGCCACCCCCGACCTGTTATCTTATTCAACAGTTCGCCACCGTGTAAAGGATTGTGCTAGTACTCATGACAGAATTTATACTTTCTGCTCTTAAAAAAAAAAAAATAAATAAATAAGATAAAAAATATAAAATAAAATAAATAAATAAAATAACAACCAACAGAAGCGTCCAAAATTGCTTGCTCTGTCCCAATTAAAATATTGACGATACATTTATCTGTTCACTAAAATGGGGGCGTCTTTTGTTTTTGTTTTTGTTTTTTACCTTTTCCTCCTTCTCTCTTGTTTTGTTTCCCCCACCTTCCAAACTGAATTATATAAATTGCTTGCTTCGCACCAATTAAAAAAAAATGTAATCTTTTTCAAAAATAATTTATACTACTTAATTAAATATATATATATATATGAAATGAAAGACTTATATTGGAGTCATTGAAAAAAGAATGGAATAAATTATCAAACTTTGCAACAAATGCCAAAGATTTGTGCAGCAGTAATCACGTCTAAAGGAGGATATTTTAAAGAGCACGACATTTAATTATAATTTTTTTTTTTATCTTTTTGTCATAATAAAATTTCTAATAAAAAATCCCGTCTCATTTTTTTAATCATGAATCTTATTTAAAGTACAAAAAACTACTTTTTTTGTGAATTTAAAAATTTACCAGAGACACCCCCAAACTTATGAACCGTATATATATATATATATATATATATATATATATATATATATATATGTGTGTGTGTGTGTGTGTGTGTGTGTATGTATGCATGCTTATACATATGCATATATATGCATATATAAACTTCATGAAATTTTAATCTCATGAAAGCCAATATGAGCCTATTTCTGATTTCTCATATATTGGATATTTTCAGGGAGATTAATATATTCAACCTTAAAACTGTTTTTTATTACATGTTATAAATTTAGCCAATGGTATAATCTCAAAATTTATAACTCAGCGATAATGTCTTCAGCTGTTCATAATCCCCAGAATTTTTTTCTCATGGGAAGTACTCGATTGTAAAAAGATTCATTTTCTGGATTTAGCCAATCATCTGTTTTTAAATGTTTTTATTTTATTTTATTTTTACAATCTCACGATTTTTTCCGACTTTCTGCCCACCGAAGATAAATTTAGAAATATCTCCACAACTGAATTTACTGTTGGAGCTCGTTTGGGATCTGAGACAAGGCCAAAGACAGCCTCTCCCTATCGCACGAACAGCAGTAATCCAAGTAGTAATCCTTTGTATCTTGAAATGTCCCCGTATTTTTAGCACCAACAATATTCAAGATGATCTTGTCTAATAATTTATATTTATAGACCTGGCAGTAAGAACACCGGAAAATGGAGTTATGCCCGCCACACAGCACCTCTTCAGTGCATTTTTATAAATCAGTCTTGATAGAGTTCAAAGTCGTTTACGGGCCTTGTCAGCGATGAAATGCTTTCTCCCCTACACCTTCCCCAACGCTATTTCCATATAAAATGTTATGACGAGTTACATTTCTTAGTTGTTCTAACAGTTCAGACTTTTATATCCCCTGGGTAAGACGATAAATTACAACTCCGTCCTGATTAAAATGATAACCTCCGTCCAACAGTAAGGCCTCTGATCGGGAGGTTTTGAAGAGCGTGGAACCACCTCTTAATTGTTGGTGTTCCCAGGTTCACCCTGAACCGGCGTGGTAACACTTGTTAGGGTCCCAGCTATGAGCATATAGTTAACCCCCAAACTCGGATCAAAACACTATGAAAGTGTAAAAATAGGTTTTATTACCAGCAATACATTTTTTTGAAAAATATTACCAGCAATAAAAATCTTGTCGGCATTGAATAACCCATTGAAATTGATATGCCATAAAACAAAACTAACCTAACCTCTTACATCCATGCCATGTGCACAGAGGGCAAACCATCTTCTATTTGAATTCCATTGTTAAGGAGGATGTTCTTCACAAGGGCCGCTGCTGTTTTCTGGAAGAGACACCCAAAAGAATACATTCCTTTCTACGGCAATATTAACATCAGTTCTAATGTAAACCGTTTTCTATCCTCCTTATCCTCACAATCTATAATTCTGACGTCTATAAAATAATCCCATTCAGTACCATTCTACCTTGAGTGGTTCTTGAGCGATTCATTATTTGTAAGCAATATTCTTACTATAAATACTCAATAGAAAACATTACAGCCTTTATCTTACAAGATTTTGAACACTTTTCATCATTTATGCATATAGATGGTTTAACTGGAAACAGTACTTGTTCGAATCAATCATTTAGTTTTCCGACTATTCCTTTGTAATCCCATCAACAAACCGCCCAAAACGTGACGTGATCGAACCATTCCTACGTTGTCAATCAACCAGAAACAAATTAGCAACAACTCTGGCGAGGCTCTGCTTCGGATAATCATGGTCATAACATGAGCGCCATGGTGTGTCGTTTGCTCCCATATTCCAGAGGAGTTAAAAAACGCTAAACACGGTATTGAATGTTGCATGTCTTTTTCTGTCTCTGGCCATTATAATTAAACACACATGATCGATTTCTCTGTTGTCTACGGTTGGAAATTCCAGTGTTCTGTTTCCATTTTTTTTTTTAATCGGAATCGCCCCAAGCAAGACAGTAATGCTACTAAAACACCAAGATGTTACATGGTGTGGAAGAATTAGGAACAGAAACAGTAATGATGAGCAGAAAGAGAAAAGAGAAAAGAGTAATCAGGTGGACTGTACATAGCGATTGAGTTCCACAAGCGAGAAGTGCGAGAAAAGAAACTATCAGCATAGAATTTACGGCTACATCTAGCCATCTCGACTGTAAAGTGATGAGATCTCGACGCCAGTCTAGTGTTGCGCTTAAATTCAAAACCTCTGGGTACCATATCGAAAAGCTCATCTGAACAACTACCACGAAATCATTTATAAAAAAAAAAAGATATAGTCAACTTTAAGGCGGCTGGAGAGTAACTGAAGATGGGCCGCCAGGTCAGAACCAATAATATTGCAGATTCTTCTTTGGATCTTACTACAAACACATCTAGGTAAATGTTTCTCGCCATGATAATTAAGCACGCGCGGCTGACCACTCTGTTGTCCACAGTTGGCAATGGTTCGTTAGTTATTCCTGGTAAGCCTGTGATAACGGAAATCAGAAAATGTCAGATGTCCTCACAATTTAAGAAATGGGATGCACCTTCCATTTGACACCCCCTATCACACCCGTTTTCATCTCCGATTCTTCACTTCGCCTTTTCATGAGCAAGCCGACTGACTCACCATATACTCACTTTTCATCAATGATGTATTTAAATGGTTTAACTGGAAACAGTACTTGTTCGAATCAATCATTTCGTCTGCTGACTATTCGTTTGTAATCTCATCAACAAACATCCGAAAACGCGACGTGATCGAACCATTGACAGTCACCCAGAGACAAATTAGCGCACTATTTCTATAGTCCTGGACTTTTCCATGGCATCAAGCATGCAAGAGTTGTCCTTTATTCATTACAACTTATTTTATCCTATGACTTTTGGCCGGTCAGTGAAATATAATATCTTCCCAGCTTTCTGACGGAAACTGCACGCACCTGATATTGTACGAAAATCCGATCTTAAAGCACTAAGATTAAGTATTGATTAGCTGAATTATTTCTGGCTATATATCATAAAACTTTTTCGGTAACACGCCAGTCGTAAAACCATTATTTTGACTTGAATCTATAAATCGGTGAAGGATAAACAATTTAAAATAAATATTTTCATGTCGCTCCGTCGTTGAGTGACACTCATCAAAATCTTATCTTTAACCAGCTTTCTTGAGTCATTGTCTTTATCACAACATTAAAATGGCTGTACCCTTTTAGAATTCTATCTGCCTCAGTTCCAGACAAGAGGTTTTGCTATTGTTAGATTTTTCGCTTCCTTTAACATTCCGATATACACTAGGGCCTGATTTGTATCTGGATTCCTGATAGTACGTCCCGTTGCTATAATACATTTATTCTTTCATAACAAGTTCCTGGTTTTTATAGTTTATATCAGGGTTTCTTAACCGGGGATATCCATACCACTTAGAGGTATGGGAACCAAATGCTGAGGGTATGGGACTCGATTTCTGGGTATCCCCCACCCCCGCCTGCACTAAATTATAACTTTAATTTGCTTTCAGTAAAAAATATATAATGAAGTTATCAATGCTTATGTTTTTTTTGGGGGGTGGGGTTTTTTTTTTGTTTTTTTTTTGTTTTTTTCATGTTCTATTCCTAGCAATCCATATCTAAAGTACAGTAAATTGAAGACATACTGGCAAATAATAGGATTGGTGATAATTATTTCGACTGTCAAATGAATATGGGACCACATTGGACAATCCATTGGGGGTCTGGAATTATCAAAAGGTTAAGAACCCCTGGTTTATATCATAAAATCTCGGTCGATGTACTCTCTGGCCTTTTTTCCTACCCAAATATTTGAGATGAAATCTTGCTACAATTTACTCTTTATTCTTCGTTTTGCTGTATTTATGGCCAATTTTTGGTCAATATACTTTCTGGCTTACTTCCTCTCCACATTTCCGATATGGGTTGTTGCTATTATATTACTTTGACATATCGAACAAGATACTTTGTAACCCTCTAACTTGTGTGGCTCTTGAACGGTTCATTGTTAATAAGCAATATTCTTATTATAAGTACTCAATAGAAAACTTTACACCCTTTATATTACATGATTCCGGACACTTTTCATCAATGATGTATTTAAATAGTTTAACTGGAAACAGTACTTGTTCGAATCAATCATTTGGTTTTCTGACTATTCCTTTCTAATCCCATCAACAAACATCCGAAAACGCGACGTGATCGAACCATTCCTACGTTGCCAGTTACCCAGAGACAAATTAGCAATGTCACAAGCTCTGGCGAGGCGCTACTGGATAATCATGGTATTAACAGGAGAACCCTGGTAGGCCTTTTGCTTGCATATCCCAGTGGAGTTAAAGAACGCTGGACGATGTATTGAATGCCGCATGTCTTTTTCTGTTTCTGGCCATGATAATTAAGTACACGCGGTTGACCACTCCGTTGCCCACGCTTGGCAATTCTAACATTCTATTTTCTTTTTTTTTTAATCAAAATCACCCCAAGCAAGACAGTAATGTTACTAAAACACAAGGGATTACGTAGTGTGGAAGAATTTGGGACAGAAACATTAATGATAAGCAGAAAGAGAAGAGAGTAATCAGGTGGACAGTAGATAACAATTGACATTGCATTTAAGTTTTTGGAGATTAAAGTTGGCTGGAAAATATGGAGCCGGAAATGAGTTTCACAAGCAAAAAGTTCGAGAGAACAAACTCTTAGCAAAGAACTTACAGCTACATCTAACCAGCTCACCCGTCAGTTGATGAGATCACGACACCAGTCTAGTGCTCTGCTTAAATTAAAAATCTCTAGGTACCATTGGCGAGAAATTCATTCGAACAACTATTTATAAAAAAAAAATCACATAGAGAGCCAACTTCACGACGGTGGGAAAGTAACTGAAGCTGAGCCGCCAGATCAGGATCAATAATATTGCAGATTCTTCTTTGGATCTTATCAAGGAGATCAAGGTAAATACCAGTAGCACTGGACCATATATGGCACCAATATTCTAAGCATAGACGAATGGTAGACATATAGATATGCGAGAAAGATTCCGGAGAGAAAAATTGTTTACCCCGACATAGTGAACTACTTTCTTAGCAACTGACCGAGCAATGGATCCAATATAGTCTTTCCACTTCATATCAGCAAAGAAAGTGAGACCAAATGTCTGAGATCAGGTTTTGTTTCGGTTTACTTTTGGCTTTTCTGACTAGTTGCTTTTTTTTTGCTTTTTTTTTTTTTTTTTGTTGTCTATTTGACAACTTTTTGCTCGATATAACCTCCAGTATTTTCTTTGAATTTCTGAAAAGCTATGTTATTATTATGGCCGGATGGTAAGTAATGAATAATTCTCGGCCGAAAAAAAAACAAAAAAAAAAAACGATTTAAAATTTTTTTGTCTTTGGTCTTTTTGCTGAACATTGGGTGATGTGATCCGGTTCGAAACATTTTCGATATCGCTCCTATTATACATTGAATTTTTTTCTTTCAAACAAGTTTCATCATCTTGTCTTCATGGCAACATTATAACGACTAGGTCCCATGACTAATTTGACTGAATCTTATAAGCGTTAACCTGTTTCATTTTAAACTAGCAGGCTTCGCCCGCTCGCTATCTGGTAATTTTTGTAAGAAAAATTAGTTGTTTTTCTATGAGATTAATGTTCACTATGTATGAAATGGAGAGAGGTTGTGGGCGTTCAATATATTTGTTCAAAGAATATGACTGCAAAGACAGAAGAAATTAATTGGTCGGTGTTGGAGCAAACTTGTTATAGTTTAGGAAAGTTCTACAAATAGATGCCAACTTGTTGTCGACAAAGTAAAATGCAAATTTCAAACACTATTCTGCACTATATAAGACAATATTCTTAAATATGAAATCCAAAACCATCCTTTAATAAAAGAACACCAATGAAGAACAGTTAATTAATGAACTATACTTTTTTAAATCGATATGCAAATTACTTAAACCTGAAAAGTGATATCGCATAGAAGCAGATAATATATAAATCAGATAGTGAGCTTTTAGTGCGTAAATTACTCTTTTTGAGTAGGCACAAATCTACTTATCATCTCTCAGTTGCTTCTCTGTCTTTGGGTAGAGTGGCGACTCCGTCAAAGGACAGATTCGCAACTGAGGAAAATTATACTGAAGAGGTGCCTAGCCCTGGGGAACAGCTGCCCGAGGCCGCGCCTCCCATTGCACCATAGGGAGGATTCGGTGTTCGCACCGAGGCCAGCGCAAAAGACGGTTGTGGAGGCTGAGGGGAATTTTTGTTTCTGTCCGAGGTGTACGCGCTCGGGTTCCCACCTAAAAATAGACCTTGTGTCACATCTCGTCCTGATGTGGGGACAGAGTAAATACCGTGTGTAAATTACTGTTTTGGAGTAATTTCACATTTACTTATCATCTCTCTGTTGCGTCTCTGTCTTTAGACAGAGTGCGCTCAGGGGCTTCTCTGTCAGAGGAGCAACTGAGGAGAATAATACTGATAGGTGCCCAACCCTGGGGAACAGCTGATCGAGGCCGCGCCCTCCTAACGCACCAGAAGAAGAGATCGGTGCTCACACTGAGGCCTGCGCAACCGATGGTTGCGCGGGTTGAAGGGAATTTTTGTTCCTGTCCCGGGCGTACGCGCTCGGGTCTCCACCTAAAAATAGACCTTGTTTCATATCTCGTCCTAGTTGGGGACTGAGTAAATACCGTGTGTAAATTACTATACCGTTGTTTGTAATAACCTATTTATCATATCACAGTTGCGTCCCTGTCTTTGGGCAAAGTGCTGTCAAAGGAGGCTCTTTCGAAGGACAGAATCACAACTGAGGAAAATCATAATGAGAGGTGCGGGCCCTGGAGAACAGCTGCCCGAGGTCGCGCCCTCTCATTGCACTGGAGAAAGTGATCGGTGCTCGCATCGAGGCCAGCGCAACTTTCGAGGGGTCGGGGAATTTTGTTACTGACCCGTGCGTACGCGCTCGGGTTACACACATCAAACCGATCTTCTGTCACAACGCGACTTCGGGAGGGATCGATTAAATACCAAATTATAAGTAAAGTTGTGAACTTTTAATCTCAGAATTCGTGAGAGAATTGATCTCCAATTTCGCATATATATATATATATATATATATATATAGCTAGATAACGTAGAGTTTCTGTTTAAATTTTTCCCCATCTAATTAAACATTGAATTCATAACTGCATATCGATGTGCTACTCAGTTTTCAGTGTTATATAGTAGATATGGGAGGCGAATGGGATCAATATTGCCAACACAACACGTAGCCTGTCTCTCGCCGCCGATAAGCCTTTCTCTGCTGCCTTTTATTGGTTTGTATCTTTTTGCGTTGTTCATTAAAATACCTAAAAATTAAAAACGAAACTGCTCTGTTTTATTCAGCTCAGACAACCATTTTTTTTTGTCTTCCATCAATATAGCTGATATTAACCTGCAAGGACAGCAACTCATTTAGCCTTCTCAGGCTAACGTTCTCTGCTGACATGAAGTGGAAAGAATATATTCAATCAATTGCTAAGTCTACAGCTATGAAAATTGGCTCATTGTGTCGCGGTAGACAAGAATCTATATTAAATATTCATAAATGTACTATTCACCCATATCATTCAATATAGCTGTCACATATGGTCTTAAAGACGGAAAAGACTTAGCAGATACACTGCTTGGTTTCAGTGAGAAAATGAAAGAAAGAAAGATTTGTTTTATGTATATTTCAGAGAAATATAAAAAGTTATCAATTACTTATATATAAAATATGTATTTTTACCAGTGCTCATATTGCAATTCTTCTGTTATTATAAATATTCGATATAGAAGTTTGCCATTGCTGGTGATAATGGTGAGCCCATTCCTAAACCTTCATCTTGTCGATATATGTCCGATCCCATTTTAAAATGTGTTGTTTGCGTACAGAAAGTCAACATCTCCATCAGGCTATCTATTGATATACTGGTCGGTTCCAGGGATGAGTCCGAGGCCTGTCTTCGAAATTCCAATCACCTGAAGAAGTCCGGAGTATACAACGGCCGAAACGTTGTTAATATGACAATGAAGATATGAGTGAAAGTTGGAATAATGTAATTAATGTAAGTAATCATACTACGTCATTACAGAGATATAAACAGATATATTAGCCTCATATAAAATAATAACCCGCATTCATATTCTATTTTTTTCTACGTCTCATAAACGCTTTGCAGGTTACCTCAATCCAGAAAATATTTTACATTGTAAAAATTTTATTGAACATAATAATGATTTAGGAATAAATCTTTTACTAATTAACCCATAGCTGGGGAAGGAAGAGATAGATTCATACCTTTCGCAAGGGTATTTGTTCGTAAGTGGATATAACGAACCCAAATGAAGATGGAACAAGACTCTCCGATTAACAATTCCGAGTTATTATCCATTGCACCAAACTTACAGCACCTAGTATTCCCAAGACGTCACCCATCTAGTAATGTCCAGGCTCGACGTGGTTTAACTTCGGTGATGTACTGAAGACGGTTTTTCAACGTGATGTAATAGTAAGTCGGAATATATGGTTCGTGTGTTGGATGAGAGGCCTTAGGGCGCTCGTATATAACACACTGTCTGAGAATAACTAACGAAATATTGCTTAACTTCGGTAATCATTCGGGAACCGATGTTTCTGCGCGATTTGGCCGTAAAAGAAAGAAAAGTAAGATAAAGAGACAATAACACTGTTATTGTTTCACATCTGTTTCAGTGAAATGGAAAAATGTTGTGAATTTCATGTTTTCATTTCTTACTTCTTTAACCCATTAACTGCCAAATTTTTTTAATGCGCATTTTTGGCCCAAACAGGTGTCTTAGGAGTTTATTTATTCCTTATGTTTAATTTCAGTAGTTACCATTGTCATTTTTATAGAAACTAGAACATCAAATATATATGTGTATAAAATATCAAAAATATTGATTAGAATATTGATTAGAAATAATAAAAATAGTCATTATTTTTCTAATCGTGAAATGCAAAATTACGACAGAAAGTTTCTTCTTACAGCTAATAATAAAAACTTTAAAGCCTAAGTGTTGTAAAATATACCTCTGCAAATGCAATGTATGTAAGCAATTCAATGTAAATACAAGGAATAATATGTAGTGAGTTTAATTTTAACAGATCCCCAAATGGGGCTCATGGTAGAAAATGGGTTAAATAACCGTCAGCATTCATATTTATTATTGTTATTGCAATATTTTATTAAATTTATTAAACCCGAATATTTAACGATGCAGTAAAGGAACTTCTGTGGCAATTTTATTGTCCTAGGACTCACCATGAATTTATTCAATAATCAACTTCAAAACTTATGGTTAATTAGAACATTCAAATAGGAAAACCGTGAAATTTTGCACGGGGATTTCTAGCGAAGAATATCTTTAAGTTTTGGCGGGAAATGAGTGAGAAAAATCAAGAATAGCGTCTTAACATCAGGTTTTATGAGAAGATTTGTAAAAGCATAAAAAAAATTTTCTCATAAAACCATTAAAAATGGCTTATGGTAAACGGGCTACAAAGAACTCAATTATTTTTGAATGTCACAAGTGGTTCAAAGGTAGGCAAGTCAATTATGCATAATGACGCAATACATCGGCAGCTCAAAACAAAAACAATAGATACAAATGTTTATTTAGAAAGGATTACGAGAAGCTGTTTGGAAGCAAAAAAAAAACGGAACTCTGGACTGATGTAGATCCTCCATTATACCAATCCGAACTTTCTCATGTTCTGATATAACTTCACGAGATTCTGGTTAAAATAAAAAAGGCCAACATAAAAATGCGCTATCAACCTTATTCACCAGACTATACCCCCTCCCGTGTTGTTTTGGATATTTTCAGAATTGAAAAAAAATACCCTGAAAAAACAAAGACTTGTTGAGATTCCAACATTACTGAAAAGTATCCAGGAAAACCAGTTCGAAAAATGTTTCCAGTAATAAAACGATCGATTCACGAAGAGCATTGCGTCACGAAGAGTCTTCTTGAAGGAGACGAATTGCAATTAATCCCTGAAACCTGACGTGTCAATTAAGGAACATTTGTTTCTAGTGCAATGTACTC
Source organism: Acanthosepion lycidas (assembly GCA_963932145.1). Lineage (NCBI taxonomy): Eukaryota > Metazoa > Mollusca > Cephalopoda > Sepiida > Sepiidae > Acanthosepion > Acanthosepion lycidas. Next base: position 10,894,327 of record OZ010607.1, on the reverse strand, counting down.
GTGGGTTTCCTTCTTTAAAAATCGCATTGTGCTATATTTGGTTCGGGTGGACGGACGGATAAACAACGTCATCACTATTTGTAGAGGACTGTGTGGGTTTGCGTGTTGTTGAATTAGAAACACGTGCTGTTTATTCCTGCTAGAAGGTCCAACTACAAGAAAATGGCGGACTCAAGCTGAGTCCCACCGAAGATGTAAAGAAAACAAACAAGACTGATATATATATGCCAACAAATATATGTATTAAACAACAAATTTACAAGTGACAAAGACATCAACATTTGTGTTTGTATGTGAACGCAAAGAGCTTGTATATTGGTGAATGTTCGTACGTACGTGTATGTGTGTGTTTCATGGCGTTTTCCGATAAGTGGACGAAAAACGCTGATCTCTGTGAGAGATCACATTTTTAAATGTGTCCGTTGAAATGCAAAGTAAAAAACAGAACGAGGCAAGAAGTCGTCCAGTATTTATAGTGTAGGGATAACAACCCCTAGTGAACAATTTGGGAATTAAGAAGGAGCTAACTCCGACATATTGTTTCAAATTGAAGGCACACTTCAAATCAGTTTGATTTGTCATTTTCAACATGGCTTCTCGTTTCCGAGCGAGCCAGCCTGCTTAGGGCCACCTGTGGTTTATACTACACATACACAGAGAAGACTTTAGATAAAGATCAATGTGACCCAAATACGATTTCGAAATCAGAATTGCCCATTTTCTATGCTAGTTGCCAGCCACGGCTAGACAGTCTCATTCACTCTACTATTTAATCCATAGCTAGGGGGACAGAGAAGAGTTGGAACACCAGTTACATAATCATGATCATAACAAAGAAATATGCCTATTTTAATGTAACAATACACAAACAAATGCTCTTTGTTGACGTTCGAAATGACGTTCTATTTTGAATTTAACTCTTTGACAAATGCACAAAGATTAAAAACGAAACTGCTCTTGTCTGAGAGAATCTATTTTACCCTTCAACAACATGGCTGATACTATCCTCCAGAAAAAGGACACATTGCTCTTACCGGGACTAGTATTTTCATGAAGTGGAAAGATCAATTGCTCAGCCTATTGTTATGAACATTGATTCACTCAGTCATGCAAGACAATTATTCACGCCAGGCTCTTTCACATTTATAAGTCTACCATTCCTCCGTGCATTGAACATTGTTGGCATCGAGCTCCTGTTATGTATTTAGGGATTCTTGATAAAATACAAAGAAGAATCTGCAATTTTATTGGTCCTGACCTGGCATTTTCGCTTCATGAGTGTCTTCCTTGTAGCATTTCTATAAATATTTTCCTGGTAATTGTTCCGATGAACTGTCCTCCTTGGATTCTAGATTTTTTAAAATTTAAACGTACTACTAGATTGGCAGCTAGGTCTCCTCATTTTACAGTTGAAATGGTTAGATGTACCGTAAGTTTTATGCTAATAGTTTCTTCTCTCTCACTTCTAACCTGTGCAACTTTCTCCCAGCTTCTTAATTTTCATTTAATTTTGACGTTCCAAAATTTAAATACAATGTCAATTGTTATCTTTTGGCTTCTTAATTCCTCTTCTTTTATTATTCTCTCTCCTAAATAATGCTTTATTTTATTCTCTCATACACTAGTAACCACTTGCGTCTTAGTGGCGTTATTGCCTTGATAGGTGTTAAATGATTAAATCAGATAGAGTAAATAAAAACTGTTCGAAATATTGTTAATGTGAAATAAGATTAGTTTGTAATAAGTTGTCATTTTTTTTATAATTTTAAATCTTTGTAGAGAGAGGTTAATTATTTGGTTCTAACCATTTTTTAAAATTCTATCATACAACAGATATCGAAATTAACCATGGTTTTTATCTCTAATATTTAGCCTTTTAAGCAGGGTGCAGGAACTTTTAATATGTGAAGAAATGATGTCAAGAATTTTTTTCCATTACTTTCGCTAGTCTATGGGTAGCATTACCAATTCCAGATATGATGAATCGCATTATTCTTTCCTCTTAGCAATATCACCTGATCTTGTAAACAAATAAGCAACATCGAGTGTACAACAAATTCATTGCCAATCTTATTTTAAGGCAAGATGAGGGAGAAGAAAAAATTCAGCCATGTTCAATAAACGAAGAGAAAAAAAAGTGCTTTATTAAAATACGTTGGGCCACGTAAACATGTCTTAATGTCGATTCAGGGAGATGTGAAATGTTACTTTCCTCGAAGCTACTATTCGGCTGTTGTTTAGAAAAACACGCGAAACACGAATACATTTCTTTTTTTCTTTTTTCTTTTTTTTTTTCTTTTTTTTCTTGATTCGTTTCTAATCTGGTTAGCTGAATACGGACATAAGAAAAGATTTTGAGATAAAAGAAGAAATTTTTGCTTTCTTGGTGATAGGATCGACCCGGCTTTTCTCGGTAAAGGAAGCCCCTGATTCAGATAAAGCACTCACTGCATATACGAACAACCTAAAAATATTAATGGAAAATGCTTTCATTATTATGAGACGAAGACAGCTATCTTGACAGATCACACACACACACACACACATGAATAAATATATCCTGAAAAAATTATATAGAGAATGAATATCAATCTATCCATCTGTCATTCACTCACTCTCCATATATATATATATATATATATATATATATATATATATATATATATATATATATATATATATATATATATATATAGGGGAACCTCGAGGCTGTGTAATGGTTAGCATGCTTGGCTCGCTAGAACAATTACGACTGAGTAGTGAGTCCGATCCTCACTGGGTGTCCCCTATTTTGGCCTTATGCAGCGTTCTAGATTTCAAAGTTCAGAAGTCACGTGTTTTTTGTTTTTTTTTGGGGGGGGGGTCTAGTATAACGGAAGTACCTTTTCTATTTTTGCTCATACATATATATTTTTTTTACTACGACGATACTAATAAATCTACTTATATTTCATAGTTCGATATCACAGAATTTAAAGGAACACTCGTGCCCATACTCACAGATTAGACGAATATAGTTGAAAATACATCTATACTACATAAAACAATAATAAGCAAAAAGTTAAAATCCTTGGATCACTCTATATAATAGAATTAAAGCCCAAAATAAATAAATTCAACTCTTTAGCAATAAAGTCCCTAAATGCTTATAAAACACTTTGCAGGTTATTTAAAACTAGAAAATATTTTAGATTGTAAGAATTCTATTGGAGATAATAAAGATTTTGGGGATAAAGGTTTTGGTTATGAACACATAGCTGGATAGAGAAGAGGTGGATTGATACATTTCCCAAGGATAGTCGAGCAGAATTGAATATACCGAACCCGGCTGAAGTTGGAACTCGGCTCTCCGATTAACAATTCCAAGTCATTATCCATCGCATCACCCTCACATCCAAGCTTACAGCACCTGCTATTCCCAAGTGGTCAGACATCTAGCTAGGCTCGACGTTACTTAATCGAATGGGAACCGATGTTTCTACGCGATATGGCCGTAATCCAAAATGTAAATATTAGTTCGATTTTACAGCAGAGCCAAAAAGGTTGACATAGATCCGCTTTTACTCTAGAGTTAAAAATTTAGACATCGGACCAGGTTTATATATATATATATATATATATATATATATATATATATATATATATATGTGTGTGTGTGTGTGTGTGTCATTCGCAGGCAGTACTGTTTCGCTGTATCACACCTCATCAGTGTGACTAGACAACCGAATGCCTCAAACCCGGATAGAAATCTAACCCATTTGGTGTGAGACAGAGGTTCTACCACTGAGCCATCTTCACTCGACAGAATGAATCAGCCAAATCTAGCGTATTGTTTTTACAAACGTAAACAAACACCAAGCAGCCAAAGTGCTCCATTCATTTTACTGAAGAACTTCGTATTTACGCAGGTGACCGTTGCTTTTAGAATTAGCTTGTCATTCAACAGTGCTCAATTGAAAATATATTTTCATGAGCTAAATGGATTTTATATTTATATATAAACTTTTTGTCTGAATATAAGCTTTGTATGATTGTGTTCTATATTAACCTTTGCGAGAATATACACGTTTCTGCGTAGGATGGAATTCTGAAATGTTCCTTGTCCAACTGAGAAGAGATTCCAAAATACTTTCTTGTCAAATTTTGTGTAGTCAAAAAGGTAGCCATAGGTCTAGTTTACTCTTGAACCAAAAAGCAGGCATAGGTTCAATTTTACACGCCCGCCAAAAAGTTAGACACATGACTGGTTTACATTAGAATAAATAAAATACACATAGGTCCGGTTTATTTCGGGATTTACCAATTTGTATGCGAAAGGTGGCAAAGCAGATCATGTATGAATGTGTGCGTGCGTGTATGTCTGTGTTTGCATGCTTGCATGTGTGTCTGTGCCTGTCTTTTATAAAGACGGAGTGAACAAAAGAGAATTTACTAGAATATAAATTTGTCCCAGACTTCTTTCACATAGATAAATCCATCTACTTCCCCAGGTATGGGTTAAATAGCACTGATAGCCAGTCGGGGAGAAGGTAAATTACATCGACTGATGCCTTCAGTCATATCCTAACGAAGAAAGGGAACTTCGACGTGGTGTAATGGTTAGCAAGCTTGTCTCAATAGATCAATTACGACTGAATAGCGAGTTCGATCCTCATTGGCTGCTCCATACTTCCGGCCTTGTGCCACATCTAAGCTACGCTTAGAAAATCACTATATAGTAACAAGGAAATAACTCCAAACAAAAAACCCTGTGTTTCTAAGGGGATTTTTTTACAGTGAGAGTCACCCTTTACCGTGCACGGGAGCCACTCAAGGTAGAGGGTTACATTAGGAGGCTATGTGTGTGTGTATAGATGAGGGAGATAACGATTAACCCTAGCTTTGAATAGGTTAAGATTGCAGTGATCGAGGAAACATCGTGTTGTAAGACGATTCCACAGGGCAGTGGTTCGTGGAAAGAAGCTGTTCCAGTGGAACTTACTTCTCACCGATAGAATACAGACGAAATGTGTGTGGTTTGCTATTATATAAGTAGCATGCCTCGACGGGACCAGGGAATGTAGTTCGTTCGAGCACTTTCCGTGGAATTGACGGGAGATTAGGGAGAGTCTTATCATATCCTGCCTATGACAGAGAGTTTGAAGTGTAGAGAATAATTCGTCACTCACAAGGGCTCGGAGATGCTTTTGAACTCAAAGCTGGAGAGTGATGTCTTGGCTGCTTCTGCTCAGATATGACAACAGTACTCCATTTTTGGCCTGATCTGGCTCTTGTAAAGGCAGAGGATAATAGGAGGTACTTACTGGAGTGGTGCAGCGAGACAGCCATTTTACCTGCATCGGATCGTATCTACAGTTCCACTTGCGGTTGGGTGTGAGTTTGAGGCCCAAGTGTCTTTCAAGGTACAATACTTCCTAGAGAGAAACTCCGTTCATCTTGATTGGTGATAGTTCGGAGTCATATCGGCGATAATGGAACGTAATTGGCTTGGTCTTTGAGTTTGAACAATGACCCCCCCTCACCAACATTCCAGCTACTCAAAGAGTGTTGAACCGCTACATCCTATCTAATATTTAATATGGCAGTGAATATTGTAGAATCCCATCACAGATGAAGAAGCGACTTGAAGCGACAGAGATGTCAATCTACTGTCAAACGCTGAGAATGCCATGCAACGAAGATGAGTGCAACAAAGAAGTTAAAGGAAATGTATACTTACAATCAGAAAGAGACATAGAATCCGGGTATAGGGATAGCAAAAGTAGCCTTACAAAAACTAAACGAAATATTAAGAAATAGGAAAAATGCCAATGGAAACAAAAGGGTGCTAAAGTATAATGTAATATCTAATTTCTTACAGGCAATGCTGGTCAATATCTTCGCAGATAAAGAAAAGTCTTGAGGCAACATAAATGTATTTCTACAGAAGGATGCTGAGAATTCCACGGTGGGGGCACGTGTGCTAAGAGGAAGTTAGGGAATACAAGGGAACTGTTGCAAATAATCAGAAAATAAAAGCAGAAATTTCTGGGAAACATAATGAGGAAAGGAGCCTTGGAAAATTGAACACTTACGGGGCAAGAGAAACGGGGTGAACACAAAATAACCTGCTTAATTTTTCTGCGTAAAATAGAAAGCAGAATAAGAGGGTGGTAAAGTAGAGGCAGTTACTTAGAGCAGCAAAGGAAGTTGTCGAGAGCCATGATCGATGACTTACTGAAAAATACATTGAACATATAAAAGATAAAGAAAAAGGTAAATTTGGTACAAGACCACATTAATGAAACGTCTAGTGAGAATCGAACTTACTCTAGACTATGGTCACGTCCATAACTGCGCTAAGATAAACGCTTGGATTCGGTAAATACTTATAAAATTAATTTGTAGATATAGGTGTTGCCTTGATTGTGCGCCAAAAGACAACTTACATCTTTCATGATAGGAATAATCTATAATTTCTAAAACGTGAGAACATTAGATCTTATAAATATAACTAAATATAATTGATGTCCACGAGGGAAATACTTATATATATATATATATATATATATATATATATATATATATATATATATATATATATATATATATATATATATATATATTGCTGGATGATCAGGGAATTGATGACTTCCTTGTTTCACAAAAAATATTCTCGGACATTCAGGCCGGTAAATGTTGTTTAATACTGTTTATTATAAACAGAGCATTTATTTAAATATTTGTATCTATAAAAAGAATGTATAAACATAAAAATGTCTTAAAATAATTGTCGGACTTGGGCCATTTCATATATATATATATATATATATATATATATATATATATATATAATTATTTATTTAAAAAAAAAATTATAACATAAATATGTTATAAAATCACTACAAAAATAGTCATTTTGTTTCAACACCCTCGGTGTCTTATCAAGTGATGACGTTGAATGTAAAATAAATGGTTTTAAAAGTTTCAAATTAATTAACAATCCTTCGCAAGGGGAAAACGTTGTTACAAAGGCTAGATGGACCAATCAAAATACAAGTATAGGAAAATTCAAAAAGCTTGACAACGAAGTCATGTTATAATATCTATTCAGATGTTTCAAATATGGGTAGTATTAAAAAAGAATTTATTCCAACCAATAATTACTAAATTATATGATAAAATTTAATATTGAAATTTAAAACTGCTAATTACAAAATCAAAATTTAATCGCTATTAAGTTTACAACTATAAAATTACTGAGGAGAAAAGAAGAAATATATATGTTATTCAATTTATTTCTTCTTTGAAGTTACTTTAGCTAATTTAATATCCGGTCCTTTGACAATGTATACATTTTAATCCTAAGAGTGTGTGAATGGGGTCCTAAACTCACGCGTAAAACAAACGCAATCAGATTCTAATATATATATATATATATATATATATATATATATATATATATATATATATATACGTGTCCATAAAGTCTGTGTGCACTTTAAAAAATTTATAACTTTATTTATATTTGCGATAGAAATAATCTATAAAAAACGTTACAAATTTTAATGTACCTAGTTTTAAGTATAGCTAAAATAACTAATATGATTTCAGGCATTACTGTAAATCAGTTGGCAAATATTTACCGAGAACTGCAAAATCGTATTACCCTTTGTATTGCTAATGATGGAGAACATGTGGAAGCTTAAATAAAATTTCCATAAAACTATAGATTTACTTCTTTCTAATCCTTTTTACAAATTATTTCTATCGCAAATACAAATAAAGTTATAATTTTTTTAAAGTGCACCGAACTTTATGGACATCCTGTATAGATTTATATATATATATATATATATATATATATATATTTATATATATATATATATATATATATATATATATATATATATATATATATATATATGAACCCACCCTCAAAGTATATATATGGTGTATCAAAAATACTTTTACAAAATTTAAGGGTGGGTTCATTGCACTAAAACAAGGACAAAAATCTATATAAACATATATCGGCAAATCCTTCTTTTTGAGTTATTAAAATTAAAGAAAATTTACAGTAAATAGCGTTGTGTAGACGAGTTTACATCTGTCATTCGTATACTTTTGTGACTATTCTCTCTTCAGCGTTTTAACGTGTGCAGTAGTGTGCAGTAGTGTGCAGTAGTGAGTAGCTGGCCGATATGATTTTTACATACGACCGCGAAAATGATAATAGTTCCTGTCTTGCAGTAATGTTTGGTCATTCGGATGCCTTCGTTTTTGAAACGGAATCTGATACAGCCGTGCAGCCTCGCATCGATTACCAATTTGTGCCGCAGTAATCAACGATAAACGGGGATATTTTGACGAGGGCAAAATTTGAACATAAAATGCTTTTTCCTTTTTGCCATAATAGAATTCCTAATAGAAAAATCATGTCTCACTTTTTTTAACCGTGTATAATATATTTTCTCTTATTTAAAGTACAAAACAACTACTTTTTGAGTCAATTAAAAAAATTACTGGGGTTGGCCTCAAACTTTTGAACTGTAGTTAATATTCGGGTTTAATCTTATAAAACGTCTTCCCTTTAAGACAAATACCTTCCACCTTCCTGACCCCTGTTTCATAACTTACGTCTGACTTGAAACATTAAAATGTGTAAATTCTGTATTAGTTTTCGACAGGTTGTTTTGTTTTTAGCTCTCAGATTTAATTTCTAGTTCCTACCCCTCCTAACTGTATAGACACGAACGCAGTCCACACCGGGGTTGTTAAGACAGATGACTGATATCCCCGTCTGTCATATGAGGTAATTGTGATTTTATTGTTTATTAAATAGGTAATAAAAATTTTCGTTAGAAAGATTCTGTACAAAACCTTATTATATAGACTAAAATGAGGATTGGAAAAAAACGGCCTAATATTTAATAGAATGATATTTATTTGTAATATATGAATTTTTACAGAGAAGAATTAAAACTTTGTTACTTAAATTGGATTTTCAGTGTTTTGTCTTAGAAAAACAATTTTGATGTTTCCCTTTTCTAACCTTTTTTTAACCGGTTTCGCTTAGCTTTTCTAAAAGTTTTTAATTGTTTCTATTTCCACATATTGATGCTTATGTTTTATACCAATGAAAAAAATGAAAATCAAGGGGCGTAACTGGTTATATATGTCGTTTATATTAAGGGGAATTTACTAGAATCGATTTATGCAATGAATTAAGTATGGGTTCAAACTTGTTGATGAAAAATATTTCCTTAATAAATCGCCTTTGTTCAGTGGTTCTGTAGTCGCAATGGTAGAATGGAAAGACACAAAAATTTGGTAGATTTTGTCCTCCGCATTCTTCTATATGTTGTCTAAGGGATATTTTTCTGGTGTGGGGTCACTAATTTGTTGACGATGAACTTTCATCCTTTGTCGGAGTGACTGGCCGGTGTGGCTAATGTAATGCTCGTGGCAACCTTTGCAAGTAATTATGTATATTAAATTCTCTGAATCGCACAAGAAATCATTTTGAATTTTGATCCGTCTTTGAACTGAAATTCATGGCCTTCTAATAGGTAGATGCATACCCCGCAAAGGGGGTCAATTTTATTTTTTCACTTGAGGGTCTTTAATTGTGTTCTGCAGTTTTGCGCTGGTCAGTATTTTAGTGATTAAGGTTGTCATTTACTTTTTATGATTGGATATTTTTCTAATAGCCTTCTCTTTTTTTTTTTTTTTTTTTGTCCTTTAGTAGGATTGGTAGATTTAGTTGTATGATTATTTACCCGCTGCCCCACGCAGCAAGATGCGGCACAAGGTCGAGTTTAATGTGGGGAATCCGAACCCGTAGGCTCGGGAAAAAATTCCCTATAGACCACGTAAAAAACGGAGTCAGCTTCCCGAGTCGAGAATCTACGCAAAGCGCATAGCATCGTCTGGCGGGGGGTGGGGGGTACCCTCTGACATAAGCCAGTTGTATGTATGTGTGTGTACATTTCTGTGTTCTTTGGGTTGACAGTTGAGATATAAGGGATATACTTTTTTTTTTTTTCCTTTTGTTTTTCGGAGAGTGCGGATATTACCTTGTTTTGTTTTTTCAATTCTAATATCGACCAAATTTTGTGGGAATTTTCTCTCTTTTTTTTTTTTCATTTCTTCTAGTCTTTTGTGGTTGTGTTTTCGACTATTATACATATCCGCTTGGCCAAGGTGAGTATAATGTTGGTAAGAGTGTGCTTCGGGTGAGAAGATGTAAAAAGGAGATATTGTCAAGAGTCAGTCGGTTTAAAGTATATGTCGGTTTCTAGTTTAGTGTTTGTTATCGTTATTATACATCAGAAATACCCTCCCATATTTTAAAATTTCACAAAAAGACCAAGGTAATTGCTATTAAAAATATTTCACTGTTGTTTTAAAAAAAGGGCCGCAGATTTTATAGATTTAGTTTTAAAAATGAATTCCTCTAAATGATGGTCTCCATTTGCCATACACTGTTATAGACAGTTTCGAAAGCCTGAACATCTGGAGTTTAAGCGCTTCAAGACTTTCCTGGTTGCTTTCTTTTAAGTGCTGAACCTGTGGCCCTGGAACTTTAAATGTAGGACTACCTGACACGTAAGAAAAATAATAAAATTAATAATATTTATTAAGAATTTATTACAGGAAATATCAAGTTTTACGGTGACATTATTGACAATTATGCATTTAGTTACATAACAAATAAACAAAAATATAAATTTTGATGCTATAGTCGATTTGTTGTTAGGTATTTTTCATTTTCTCTTTTGTTATCAGCAGCATTTTAGAATACTTTGGCTGCAATGCTAAATTTTCTAAGTTGAACAAACTGAAGCTACAGTGCTGTTCGATAAAAGTGACTCACCTGATTTTTTTTTTTTTTACTAAATCTTCTCTTCTCCGATGAAACGAAAGTTGCGCTAAATTCAAAGGATAAGCGATCTAAAATCCGAAGAAGAAGCTTTGAAAGCGCTTTGAATTTAGCAGTAAGTACTGTCAAGCATCCGTTCAGTATAATGTTCTGGGGATGCTTTTCTTTTCATGGAACTGGATTCTTAAAACCTATTGAAAAGACCCTCAAGGGCAAGCAGTACAAGAGGATTTTAAAGTGTTGTCTGCTCCCTTCTGCTGAAAGGGTGCAAATCGACCAAACCAAGCTCATTTTTATGCAGGATAATGCTCCCTGTCACAAATCAAAATTGATGAAGGAATACTTTGATGAAAAGCAATTGAGTGTTATGACATGGCCGCCCCAATCTCCTGACCTCAACCCCATAGAAAACTTATGCAGCATTATAAAGTAAAAGCTCTCGAGAAAGCAGTTGAGCAACAAAGAGGATTTGAGTGTGAATTTCATATCCGAATGAAATTCAATGCTTGGAGATGAGATTTGCCAGAACCTAATCAAATCATTGCCAAAAAAGGTTGAACAGGTTATTCAAAATAAAGGAGGACCCATAGATTATTAAATATTTCGAACTATATTACTATTTATATTAAATAAATTATACCTCTATTATTCTTTATTTAAAGCTGTTCTGTTATGTTTCTATTGATTACTAATTGCAGGAAATAAGTGAGTCACTTTTTTTTTTCATAAAGTTTTTCCCTAAATCTCATTTATATCCAAAATTATAATTATCAATAGAATACCTTAGGGTGAGTAAACTTTTTTACTAAGTGGTCGGGAAGGGGTCTTTATATTAGTAAGATTAAAAATTAGTCTGACCCCAAAAACAATAGGCGAAAAAATTTTAAATAAAAATATCAGGTGAGTCAGTTTTATCGAACGGCACTATATTTCATTTCTGTTTTGTTACCTGACTTTTTGTTATTTTTAGATCGCTTTCTTTCAGTCATTTTGATGGGCAATAGCGAAATTCTGAAATATAGAATGATCTTATTTCATTTCAAAAATAAAGTCTGTAAAAAGGAATATTTTAAATTAATATACGACCAAAAATAAAATGCTTTTAACAAAAAACCTTAAGGATTTCACTCTAATTATGTAAGAATAATGTAATGATATTCCGCAGACAAATCTACGGTTTATGTTACCTCATCTCATTGAATGGTTACGAACTATAAACCTAAATTATGCTTGAAATATTGTGTAATCGGCTCTAATTTTTTGTAAGATACTGGAATATAATTTAATGAATAATTTGCAGTGAAAAAAACGATTTGGGATTTTTTGCTGAATATGACCTTCCTCCGCCGAACGCGTCATATATTCTTATTGTAAACGTTACATTTCGTGGGTACATGGGTTTAAACCAACAGTCATGACTTTTTAAATGGTTACATTACCAGCTACGACGCCTACTAGCCAGGTGTGATTTGTCATTATACTATGGTAAGCCACTACAGCAAAGGAAGACTCAGTTACTCTTTTTAAGAAATGCGCATCTCTCGTTGGCACCTTTCGAGGTCTATATCTGCTAATTTTTGTACGGGTTTGATTCTTGTCTAGTCGTATATATTCTCCAATAAGACTTTCGATATTTATACCAATCGATATTAATTCCATTTCAACAGAAATATCAGCTCAAATACGTGTAAAAACCTTTTATACCAACGCTTTTCGTACATTGACAAAAATCCGCCAAGGAATGAAACGCGTTGCTGTAAAAGGTTTTCCTTTTGCCATTTCTTTTTAGATAGATAGACAGATGGAGGTTTGAACAGTTAGCAATGGTATCGAGCACTCCAACACTGTAGCCTTGTGCCAGAATAGCGTGGCAAATTAGTTTGTTTTGTCCTCGTTTCTTTTTTAACAACTAGTCATAAAAGCCAAAACAGAGAATATTCGATAATTACAATTTATCTAATCGAGATTCGATGTGGAATTCAAACATAAATCCAATGGCTCTAATTAATGCCATCCAATCCAGTTTCCGAAGTATCCATTTTATTTTAGTCTCAAGTCAACATCACCAATCTTAAGAACAATTTTGGAAAATATCATATTACTCTAAGATGTAAACTAAAAACATTAAAATCTTAGCAATACATCAATTCTACATCACAGCGCAAATTTTAGAGTTTATAGCAAAGTCATGGATTCCCCTCAGGTCCCTAGTCACGATTATCTGCTCTGTATTAAATTCAGTGAGGTATATTCAATACTGGTATTTTCAATAACTTTCCGACAGGAATATAGTTTTATCGGTGGTTTCTATTTAAACTTCACTCACATATATCAGACAGTCAGAAATGGGTGGAAAGTTTTGTGGGACGTTAGAAGCCTCTTCTCGCCACTGTCAAACGAAGAAAAATGGCGTGGTTTGGACATATTACAAGACGCGACTGCCTATGCAAAACTATCACGCAAGGCACTGTTAAAGGTGTAGATAGGAGAGGACGCCAACGTAAAAACTGGTTGGACAATGTCAAACAATGGATAGGGTATGGCTATACCAGAACTGCCGATAGTTGCCGTTGGTACACCCTTATGGAAAAGAGTTAGTGTGGCTTCTGCATTCGGATCCGCCCTACGATTACAAGAATTATGTGGATGATATATATATATATATGTATATATATATATATATATATATATATATATATATATATATATTTGAATAAAAACAGACCACGTTAAGGTTCCATGTAATAAATTATTTCACCATAACCCCTTTAACAGGGCTCTGGCTCATCAGACTTTACTTCCAAAAATTGAAATGAAAAATGAAAAATGAAAAATGAAAAGAAATTCACACATTTTTGACGGACCTCATCAAGTATACGCAAAATTAACGAAGTGGGAAAGAGGATATGAATGTGTCATCTGTAGCATTTCAAATTCTTATTTTTAATTTTTAACTCCAATATGTCGGCTAGATGTTGTTCGAATTTATTGTGTCTTGTTCAATTTATTGTGTCTAGTCTAGTTTCATTTCAATTTTTGGAAGTAAAGTCTGTTAAAGGGGTTATGGTGAAATAATTTATTACATGGAACCTTAACGTGGTCTGTTTTTATTCAAACATATCTGCTCTGAATTTTACATTGAGCTCTCCGGATATCATCATCCTCGGATCTAGCCATACGGATTACCTAAGTTTGCATAAACTATATATATATATATATATATATATATATATATATATCGTCGTCGTCGACATCCGTCCGTCTCGATAGACGATGGAGTAGCGCGGTGCGCTATTAGCCCGGGCGGGATATATGGAGAACTAGGGCTGCCCGGACGTCTAGTTCCCCTTCTCGGCCTTGCTAACAGAGTCCAAAGGAGAGGATGAACCAATACAGTTTGGTACCAGCGCGGTTGCATGAGTTGCCGGAAGGTAGCACAAAATGCCGTCTATACGCCTTAGGGGCTCCACTCCGGGTTTGTGTAAGTTTTACTCCTTACCTTTTCCTTCTCCCGAAGATTTCCACAAAGCAGTGGAGCTAATTAACCCATAGGTGGGGTTTGGTTCATGGGCACCAGGGCATGCCCACACACCGGTGGGCCTACATGCCGCATGTTAAGGGGGCCAAACTCCTCCCCGTCCCCTATAGTTTAGCCCAAGTCGGCAAGGTACTCGGTTGCCATGTGTCGCCACGAGGAGGCACTACATAGACTTTGCTGATGGAGAGGCTATATACTGGCAGGGGAAGACTTATGCACCCTGCTCCCCTTTCGCATTGCTGCTAGCCAACGGCGGTTACTGAAAGCGAGAAGCGACAAGCACTACTCCTACAGACTACCACACTAGACGCATCACAACAGCCGTTGAGACAAACCCACACCCACCCACATACACCCACCCACACACACACATATATATATATATATATATATTAAAATAATAGGAAAGAACAATGAGATATATAATTCAGAGTTCTTAGCATTTATTTTTATTTTTAAAAAACAGTGCTCAATACAACCGTAGAGCATAATTTTTTTTTTTAATATATAAGCATCATAACAACGAAATTCAAATTCATCATAAAAATTAAACTTAAAATACAAAGTTCCGCTCCATTATCAAGCGATGCTAAGAATAACTTTTGAGAAATTGATTTACTTAATTCCAGACAATTTGGTATTTTGAGATGTTAAGGAAAATTCAATGTTTTTTTTTTATTATTTTAGTGAGTGTTAAGATTTAAGTCAAAGTGCGGACTGGGGTATCTGTCTGTTGATACAAACTTCCTTTTTTCAAATAGAAAACTGTGGCTCCAACACGTCGTTTAGGTTTCAATAGCAATACATTTGGATTTTTTTTTTGTTTAATTTTTATTTTTATATAAATTTCAATTACGGTTTTTTCAAAAGTGGAATTAAAATATTATCTACTCACAGTTTTAATATTTATATTTTTATTCATACCGACTTAAGATATTATATTTAATTTATTTACTAACTGAGTACATGTATGTTAATACTAAATTTAATATATTAGAATCTAATTATGTATTCAATAAACTATTTTATTTATGATCAGATATAAATATGTTACTTTCACTTTTTTTAAAAATTAGCTATTACTTAAGAAAAAAATTTAGCAATGTCTACAAAAACTCGCTATGTCATTTCTTTGATTTAATAAATATTTATTTTTCAGAAATTTAATAATATTGAACGGAACTTTGTATTTGGAGTTGAATTTTTATGATTGAATGTGAAGTTTTTAAACATGGAAATTCCGGTGTTGCGATGATTATATATTTAAAAAAAACAACTGTTATATATAAAGACATTTTTTTGTTCATACGTTCTTTTTATAGATACTAATATTTAAGTAAATGCTCTGTTTATAATAAACAGTGTTAACGACCTGAATGTCAGAGAAATTTTCATAGAAAATATGCGTCCTCCAACAGGAATCGAACCTGTATCCTATACGGAACTGTCATATAGCCTGATGTGCTTTACCGATTGAGCCACAGAGGAACGTTTCGGTTAGCAAGTTTGATTTTATTGTTTTTATACAAATAATATCTTAAATAATTGTCGGACTTTGCCCATTCCATAATGTGTGACGTCATTAGTTTACATTTGGATACGCATCGAGCAGATATAAATGTACGAGAAAATCATGGAGAATTGTAGTTTAAACAAAAAATATCTTAAAATAATTGTCGGACTTTGTCCATTCCATAATATATATATATATGTGTGTGTGTGTGTGTGTGTGTTTCTTACATGTAAATTGAAAACACAAATACTACACCTGTCCTGGCTGATCAACCGCGAAAAATTGATCGGTCGAAATATCGTTGTCTCAATGTTTCTCTTTCATCCACTTTAAATCGATCAACATCTACTGGAATCTATAAAAATAAGTGAGAGTTTGTTCGATTAACAATCTATCGATTACAGTCTGATTGCTTGCATTGATCCCACTTTATTCAGTTTTCCGTTCGGAACTACAACCAGTTCTATACAAACGGAAAAGAAAACTTCGTAGATGTAATCCTAAGAAAGAAGGCGAAGACCAATATATCAGAGATTTTACGAACTACTCTGTGCTTCGGCAACCAGAAAGAATAACAGAAGAACTAAAATATTATTTTACATTAAAATCACAGTATATTTTTTTTTATAAATCTACATCATCTCACCCAGAAAAGATAACATAATAAAATCCATAAAAAATTGCTTTTTAAAAGTAAAATGATGAAAATGCATTTATAACACTATGGATGTTTCACGTAAATTGTCTACTACTTATAAGAATGTTTATGAAAAGTCCGAGATAAATTAAGTATACCACTGTAAATTAAAGAATTCTTTCTGGGCGAAAACATCTTTATTTTTGTAGAGACATTCGTGCTTGAAAACAAGCATAACCAATATCTATCAATATTTCTCAAGGACACATGGCACAGTGGATAAAGGCGTTGGTTAGATCGAGTGACAGGACACAAAGAGTGTGAGTTCAATACCAGCTTAAGTGGAGAAATTTCAGAGGGATATGAACAGGAGATAACTAATAACAGACATCCATTAAACAGGGCACGTGGAACGAGAACAGTCTACCCCAGTGAGCGAAATAAAGGGTTAAGTTCGACATTCCAACCACCTGAAGAAGGCCGGAGCGTACAACGGCCGAAACGTTGTAATAAATATGGCGACAAAGATGAGGACAAGAGTCCGAACAATGTAAATAATAAAGCATAACCGATATTTATTATTTTTACTTTTGCCTAAATCTTCGACCCTATGTAGTAAAATTTAGTCGAGGCTCCTTTGGCGCCAATCCCTGTTAATAGACATTTTCTGTGTATTTTATAGGATGTATGTATGGCACAGCGATTACTAGTATTCAAAATGGCAACGGGGTATCAGGTACAAATTCCAGTCAAGTTTGTTGCGTTCATTTTCTCACAAGCAAAAGGGTCGAACTCCAGATTACTATCATCAAATTCACGAAACAATGTTTTAATACGCTAGGCTCTTGTGCCGTGGGACAAAGAACTTTGAGCCTTAAACCTTATGCCTTTTATCACCTATGTTGAAATTGGAGAGAGACATCAATATCCGCAAAGGCAAAGCATGAGATTTCCTTGATGGTCTGAGTCCTCCTTCTCTGAGAAACTTAAAAGGGACTTCTTTAAGGTCACGGTAGAATCGGTCTTACTATACGGCCCAAAAGCATCACTTTACGCAACATACACAAGGATGTTACGAGTTGGAGTGGACATCAGCTGGAAGGAACACCCAAGAAAGAAAAGCCTGTATGGATACCTTCCTCCTATCCTTGTTTTGCTAAGAGAGAGACGGTTTCGGCCAGCTGGTCACTCGTGAAGAAGTAAGACGTAACTTGTGAGGGACACTCTCCTATGCGACCCATTGCGCAGCAAAAGATCGGTTGGAAGACTCCATCAAACCTTCATTGACCTCAGACCTCCTGCTCAATAGGAGATCGTTACTTAGTCGTCCTTAGTTTTGGTACTCTTTTAAAATAATGGCCGCAAATATGATGCACGGGCGTGGAATTCACATGCCCCGCGTATGATTTGCAGGACAGGCAAATGGTTTATTTGGTGAATGCTGCCATAATTCTTGCCTTCAGTTCATCTTTGGTGTTACAAGGAGTTTTGTTTGTCTCTCGCTTGATTGCACCCCACACATAATAATCAAGAGGACTGCAGTCTGGGAAGTTAGGTGTCCAGATGTAAGGGGGCTGATGTTGTCGCAGAAATTGTCCGACAACAATGACTGAGTTCTTCTGCTTGTGTGGCATGGTGCAGAGTCCTTTTGCCAGACATATCGTCTTCCAGCAGTACTTCCTCAAGAAACTTGGTGTAGATCTCAGTGTTGAATCTAAGGCCTTTGTAACAAATTCGAGAATTCCTTTCTTAACGGAGCCATCAGAGAAATACTAAATTATATTTATTCAATAAAATCGCCATTGGTTTTACCCGCGGCCTCCTGACTACTTCGGAAACTTCTGTATCTCTTCTGGACTGTTTCTTTGTTTAACCCTTTGCATGTCCAGGGCATTTTCGTCTCTACTATCCAAACATTCATGCTTGTTTTCAGATTTATAACTATTGTAAAGCAACTCAGCTTATTTAGTAAATAAATGTGTTTCACATAATAAAATCCTGTGCATCACATGTGATGACCAGGTTATAATCCTTTCAAGAAGATGTAAAAATAGATGTTTTCTTTTGAGAAATTACATTATCAGTAAAATGTCCTGTGGCCATATATAATGTTTAAAATATTTGATTAGTCCTTTCTTCAGATTTCATACTCAATAAGTCTCTTTTCTTAAGCGCCTTTAGTTTGGCGACTTTTTTAAAATCACGGCTCGTGTGGACGACATATAATGCATGTACGTGGAAATGACATGTCCTGCGCATCACATGATGTACAAGACATGTAAACCGGTTAAGATAAGAAAGTCTTGTACAAAAATGAATTATCAATGGATTGGCCAAGCTTCAAATCATTATGGTTGTAAGTCATTCACTATTGGGATTATATTTCTAACCAAATGAAGCTATTTATCAGAGCAACTATAATTATACAAAACAATATTTGACTCTTAAATTACTTTCCTTATTATTCCCGAATAATCATTCCTCCAAATTCAATTTGATGACATTTATCGTATCAATTAGCTTTAAAAACATTTTAATACGGAAATTCATAATGAATAATGTCAATCTTATTTCCATAATTTTCAATGCTTTATTATGATTACTTTTACCTAAATCTACAACCCTGCCTACTAAAACTTAGTAGAGGTTCTCTTGGCACGGATCTGCGCTAAAAGACATTTTCTGTTTACTTCAATGGATGTATGAATGGTGATCAGAAAATGTGTCTGGCATATTGGATTCAAATTCCAGTCAAGGCTGTTGCACTCGCAATTAATATGTCACCAATTTCAGAAAACAATGTTTTCATCCCCTAGTCTATTGTGCTTTGAGACAATGCTGTGTAGAGAACTTGGAGCCTCAAACCTAACAATTTTAGTCACCCATCATATTGAAATCTTCCTTAGATGACATGATCTTGCAAGGTTTAATGCAATATCAATTTCTTTCTAAGACAATGGAACGATGTGTGTCACTCTGGTTGAAAATATTTCTTTATATGTCCTCAGAGCGATCTTTGGTTTTTGTCATATTTAAAAAGAAAAATGATTATTTAATTTGGAAAATAAATTAATATAATCCTAAAATGATGTTGCACATTACAATATGCAAAGATTATAAATGCCTCAATTTTAGATGCTGTTATGACTTATCATCCACTATGGTTTTAAATAGCAGGGATTGCTGGGATCTCTAGCCATGATTGGCAACCAGTCTAGGAGGACAACAATTTAGAATTCAAGGCAATATGTAACCCTGTCAAAGCACATACTTAAACAATAACTAAAATTCACTCAGTATAGTTTGAGTATAATCCTCTGTGGGGGTTAAAAGAAAACAGAAATGAGCCTGATCATAAAGGTCTACTCAGAAATAAGCAGCCATGATAAAGATTTCTTTCAGTGATTACAGCCCACCCAGTGTCCATAGGTAAAATTTAAATTAGAACTCAAAGACCTCAGTGTTTGTCTTTCACCTCAAATTTCTTGTTTTCTATTTGACAATAGGACAATTGTAATTTCACTAGTTTACAGTTTTTTGTCATACACCTTTCAAATTTGCAGGCATATACATCTATTGTTTTCCTATAATGTTAATCAGGATGTTATAGCTCAGGTGTATACAAATTTGTGCAACAATGATATAGATCTATAACTGATGACTGAGAAAGATTGCATCATAAAAACATTTATTCACCTAGACTCCAAAATCATTACAATATCTTTGTCTATAGTTTTGATTTACTTGGATTGATTGATTTGTTTTTTATGGTTTATCAACCCTTTGTGGGTTATTTAAAGGTGAAACATACTTTGGATTGTAAGAATAATTTGTTTTTTGTGTGTGTGTGTGTATGTGTGTGTGTGTGTGTGTGTGAATATTGCATTAACAATTTTCCTTTTTGAGAATACCAATAATACCCTTTCAAAGCACATACTATCAGTCCCCTACGCTGATTTGTGAATGATAAATTATTTTCCACTCTACAACGGCTCACTCGTTACTCTATCGCTATTTCCACAGCATGTGTTCTGACGAGCTATATTCTTAAGACCCACCAGCCCTAGGACTCACCATAGCACGTACGCAAATATGAATCGTCCTGATTTCTTTTATATTCCATAAGTAAGGAGGAAGTTTCATCATAACAGCTTCTTCCCTAGTTCCTTTCTCACGAATACAAGTGTTCCCCAAGGCTCTATCTTGCGCCCTACACTGCTTCTGATCTCCATTAGCGATCTTCCTGAAGTCATCAGTTTCCAAGTAGGCATCTAGACAGATGACATTACTATTTACTCCTACCTCAATAGCAAATCTTGTATCGCTGACAAAATTAACCTGACCCTTGGTCTCAAAAAGGACCTCCAATCTGTTGTTGACTAGGGCAAGAAATGGCTCAAAAACAAAACTGCAATCTTTTACCCACCACAGAGAAACCTCCCTGCCTACCATTAAAATATCTGATGCTCAACTCAACGAGAGCATCTCGCTGCGACTGCTTAGTCTCACACAGTTCGCTGACTTGAGATGGAACAAATATATTGAATCAATAGCTTCATCTACCGCAAGGAAAGTTGGTTCTCTATGTCGCGCCAGAAAGTTTTTCTCGCCCGAGTTCATCCTTCAAATCTATAAATAAACCATTCGCCCTTACATGGAATACTGCTGCCATATATGGTCTGGAGCCCTCGTCTTAAGGTCCTCGACAAAATCCAGAGACAGATATGCAATGTGATTATCCCTGATCTAGCATCTCGTTTACAGTCGCTCTTTCACAGACGTACTGTTGCTTCGCTCTATATTTTCTATAAATATTTTCACGGTAACTGCTCCTACGAACTAATTTCGATAGTTCCCAAACTACAGAAATTTAAACGTGCTACTAGGTTGGCATCTCAGTCCCACCTTTTCACTGTCGAAACGGTTAAATATAGCCGTCTCTTCTACTCCAATAGCTTCATGTCGTGCACTTCCTGACAGTGGAACTCCCTTTCTTCTTACTTACTTTCCTGATAGCTATAATCTCTAAATATTCAGATGCAATATCGACATCTCCAGATACCTTAATGTAATTCTCCGTCCTTCTCTTCATCCTTTCTTCTATCACACCTCTTTACTCTTGCTCCCACTCTCTGTAACCCCTTGTGTGCTATGGCACTCCCGCCTTGCTTGGGATGAAATGCTTATAAAAGAAGAACAGCTGTTTTGTGAATCCTTTCCAATTCACTCAAATCTTGACCTCTTCAAGACTTGGGTTAATAGTTACCTTTAATTATTCCACAGACGAAACATCTCTTTTTCATTCCTTTTAATCATCTCACCTTCTTATTGTCATTTACCTTGAGTGGCTCACGGGCTTTATATGGTGTGAAATCTATTATTAAAAAAAATAAAGAACGATCTTTTTAACTATAAAAATACGGTAGGCACTAGTTTTATTTTTTTTATCATTTATTTATTAAGTTTTGTTTTTCCTTTTTGTTTTTTCTACGTTAAGAGTTCTTTGAATGTGAGCGGCTGCCAGACTTGGAACTGACCAATAAATATGTCCCTCTATATCTGCTGGCAATCGACTATATTCGTATTGAATCTTTATATGTAGATATGCGCAGAGATTGCCCTAGGGCGTGGATTCCCGGATTCTTATGACTCTTCGAGTGTTTTTGAAGCACTAGAAACATGTGTGGACAGCAGAAAAAGCGTGATAGTGTATTCGGCAAATTGCTGGAATAATTTGTTGGACATAACAGCATTCGCTACGATTCTGATACACAAATATGTCGGGAAATGTGTCGGCTTCGTACGCATGCGTTCAAATTCACTTATCGGAGTGACACGAGAGGAGGAAAAAATATAAGTTTCTTTTTTTGTTCGCTTGTTCTGATTTTTACGGAGCATGTGTTTCCAAAACGGAGATTTTTTTCTCCCCCGTGCTTGTCTTATTTTCTGTCTTCCTTTCATTTTGTTTTGATATTTTTTCTTTCATTTTGCTTTCACACTTTTTATTTGTTTTTTTTCTTGCATTCTTTCTTTCTTTATTTATTTATTTCTGTTTTTCTTTATTTCTGGCTTTCTTTTCGTCTTTCTTTCTTTCTTTCTTTCTTTCTTTCTTTATGTTTGCCTTTCCGTGTTCCTTTCTTTCCACCTTTCTTTCTTTTCGTCTTTCTTTCTTTCTTTCCAGCTTGTATTCTTTCCTTTTTTCTCTCTTACTATTTTTCTTTCTTTCTTTTTTCGCTACGTCTTTCTTACTTTCTTTCTTTCTTTCTTTCCGACTTTAGTTCTTTCTTTTTTTCCGTCTTTCATTCTTTCGTTCTTACCGTCTTTCTTTCTCCTTGTTATTAACCTCCTTTCTTTATTTTTCCCTTCTTCATTCTTTCTTTCTTATATTTTTCTTTCTCGTTGCTATTGTCATTGATTTTCCTTTGTCTTTCTTTTTCATTTCTTTCACTATATAGGCCTTTCCTTCTTCCTTATATTTATTTCTTTCTCTCTTTTTCAATATTGCTTAATTTTATTCCCTTTTTTCTTTTTTTCTATCTTTTTGCTTTTCTTTTTCTTTTTATTTCTTAAAAATTTATTTTTTATTTATGTCAAATTTCTCTTTTATTCTTATATTCTCTCATTCTTTCTCTTTTATTCTTATATTCTTTCATTCTTTCTCTTTTATTCTTATATTCTTTCATACTTTCTCTTTTATCATATATTCTTTCATTCTTTTTTATTTTATTCTTATATTCTTTCATTCTTATCTCTTATGCTTATTTTCATTGTCTCATTTTTTGTTCTTTTTGTTATTCATTCTTTTTTGATTTCATCATTTCAATCTCTCATTCTTTAATTGTTTCCTTCTTTTCCGTATTTCTTTTTATCGATCGCTTTCTAATTTTTTCATTCTTTCTTCAAGTCTTTGTTGTTAATGAAAATCTCTTTTTCCCCAATAAAAAATATCTGTTTATATGAAGATTTTTCGTCTTAGTCTTCAAAATATCTCGCAACAAGTTATCTATTTCTTTCTTTCTTTTCATTTTACTTTTCTCGGTTCTTCTGTGACTGTAAAATAAAAACTCGAAATCATCAATGGACGAAACGAAATCACTAAAATGAGACTTCATTATTACAACACAGTTTAACGACCGAAAAATCAATCAGCCAAAAAAACAAAAAAAAACGTTGTAATTAAAAGTAACAGAGAATGATAAAGATATTGAACATAAATATGAAGAAAATTCTTTGTAAAAATAAAATTTCTTCCTCTTAGAATCGCAAAACAGTTTCAGAACATTGTTCGCAATTGAACGATGTTGAGGAACCATTGATCGTCTTAAATGATTTTTGAAGTAAAAAAGAACTCTACTCTCATATAAACAAGTAAAATTGTACATAATACAGTCACTTTTTCACCGACGTAGGGTAGCTACCTTCTGTTTTCTCTACATATATTTTCATGGCAACTGTTTTGACGAGTTTTTTTTCCCTGGTGTCCCAACTATGAGAAATTAAGCGTCATACTAGATTGGCATCTGGGTCACACCCTTTTATTGTTGAATTAGATGTAACCACCCCTTATACTCTTTTATAATTTGTTTTAAGTTATTTATCATATCATGTGTCTTCTCATGGTCAGAATGCAAACTTTCTAACCATTCGGACACGTATTCATTTGTAGACGTAAGCAAATAGAAAATAACAGTTGCCTCACAACACACAGAAAATAACAGTTGCTATCGTCAAAATATCTCACAATTTATCTATTTCTTTATTTACTTATTTTACCCTTTCAATTCTTTGATCGTAAAACTGTAAAATAAAAATCGAATTCTTCAACGGACGAAAAGAAATCACTAAAATGAGACTTCATTTACCAACATAGTTTAACGACGGAAAAATCAATCAGCCAGAAAAAAACGTTGTAATTTCCAACAAAGTTGGAAAAAATTATTACCAGCAATGAAATTTGGAAGACAAAATTTTTACCAGTAATACATTATTATCAGTTTTGAAAAAAAATTCCCAGCAATACATTTTTTTAAAAATAACATTACTAGCATCTTGTAAGCATTAAATAACACATTGAGTTTAACATGCCGTAAAACTAACCAAACCAAACCAAACAAACCAAACCAAACCAAACCAAACAAACCAAACCAAACAAACCAAACCAAACCAAACCAAACCAAACAAACCAAACAAACCAAACCAAACCAAACAAACCAAACGTTAATTTCGGCTAAATTATTTATTATATTTTATCTAATTATTTTTGAAAATCTTTAGCTTCGACACTCATACCAATTCGTTTGTGTATATTTTATTTGGATCTTATTACATCCATTGTCCTTGTAATAATTTTGTATATACTGCCTCTCTTCCTTTTCTTACGCCCTCTATCACTCTCGAAAAAAAAAAAAGTTTTCCCTCGTTATCCAAAAGTAGAGTATTCTTATCTTCGTAAACTCAAATAAAGTAAATGGTAGAAACGATCTTCATTATTCTATGTTTTTTTTTGTTTTTTTACATTGGTGTTCACAAGGCCAGAGGGCCACTCGAGGCACAGAGTTACAGAGTAAGAGGCACAGCATACGCGGGTATGCGTGGAAGATAGTTGTCTTTGACTTTAGTAGTGGGAAGAGGGAAACACGAAGGCAAAGTGGTTGTTTTTTTTTTTTAATGTGGATGGTATTGTGGGTCTTAGGCGGGAAGGTCTGGACTGGTGAAACTAATGTGTGTAGTTCATATGAACATTCTCTATGGAAATAGCGAGAGGCTTGCGACGACTTTGATTGTAAGAAAGGTGTTACAGGTTGAAAATAATTCGTCACCTACAAGGACCCGGGAACGCTTTTCAACTCTATCGAGAGTGAAAAATGAAGACTGGGCAGCTCCTGCCCATACATGGCAACAGTACTCCGTATTTGGCCTGATCTGGCTCTTATAAGGGTAGAGAATAGCAGAAAGAGTGAGGTACATGCTGGAGCAGTACAGGAACCGACTATTTTTACCAGAATCTCTTGGAAGGGATCATACTAGTTGCACTTGAGATCTGGTTTGAGTTTAAGTCCCAGTAGTCGCTCGAAATACTGCCCCCCCCCTTCTGAGGCAACTTCCGTTCATTACGATTGGTGAGATTCCTGTGTCCAGTCGACGATGGTGGAAAGTCACAAGTATAGTTTTTGAGGCAGTGAATTTATTATGATGACGTAATAATGTCGTTTTTGACGTTAAAACATACGTCAAAAAACGACATTATTACGTCATTATTTTTGCACCAACCTAATAACTAGCCAGTCCTCCCCTACCCACTGAGCAGCTAGAGCTAGATCACAGAAGAGATCAGTTGCCAAGCTTTGCTCATCGTGCTAATACATATTGTTTATATTACAGTATGCAAAACGTGGAACCTTTTCTCAATTAAAACCAGATTCAAATCTGCCGCATTGTAACTCAAATGTTATCGGAGGACAGCTTGCTAAGTGGCTACAAGTCATTGCAAATAATGATGAATATATCATTGTATAGAGGATATAATTGCTCTTCATTTTTGGAATCAGAAAATTCATAACCAAAAATGATCATTTTTGTTACTGTGTGGCAACTGTTATTTTCTGTTTGCTTACGTCTACAAATGAATACGTGTCCGAATGGTTAGAAAGTTTGCATTCTGACCATGAGAAGACCCAACATCGAATCTCACCATAGTCAGGAATATTGTTATCAGAC
Organism: Acanthosepion lycidas; assembly: GCA_963932145.1. NCBI lineage: Eukaryota > Metazoa > Mollusca > Cephalopoda > Sepiida > Sepiidae > Acanthosepion > Acanthosepion lycidas. The sequence continues at coordinate 10,868,058 of OZ010607.1, read as the reverse complement.
TTTCGATTCCACTTTGGAAACTGCCTGAAAACAATACCACGGTTTGACCAAAGGCTTTGTAAGTGAAATTGGGTAAACGGAACTCTGTGCTAGTACAAAATCACAAGTCATCGTGACCGAGTGCTTGAGCGTGCTAGCCTAGTTCGCTAGGTAACATGCTATCTCCAGAAACTCTAACTAAGCATAGTTGCAGTATAAAACATTTGCGGGCTCTGTGGGTGTTGAATAAGCACAAATAGGGATTGGCTAACCGCCCAAGTAGGCGGGTTTCCTCGAATACGAGTGGCCAGATATACGTCTAGAAAGTATGAAAAATGGCTAATATTAATGATTCAAAAGAAGCATTTATTTATTTTATGATTACACAAGAAAGGCTACAAAAAATTAGGAGTTTTTTGCCATTTACGCTTATACACTAAATTACTTTCACAGATCAGGCCTCAAATATAGTCACCCAGCATTGAATATATCTTTGTAATGTATAACTACATAGATATTTAAATTCCAGTAAGTTTAATTCAATCCACTTAAAAATACTATTGCAAATTAGATAGACAAAGATAAATAGAGAACAACTGGTGAACATAAGGGACGGTTATACCTAGCAAACCCGGTTGGTGTTCAAGACCGGAGAACTGTACTACGACTATTACTACGCAAAGAGTTGTGTAAAACTATAACAACTAACAAATAACGAACTTAAAAGAACTTTTGCAGAATACTGATTCATTTTACATATTTCAGTCTCTACGAGAAATTAAACTGATTTAATAAATATAATAATATTAAATAACCATAATAAATATTTTGATTATTTAAATACAATACTTTATTTCAAAAAATAAACAACATTAAATTTCGGCATTAAATAACTCAGTTGATTTATAGGCCGTAAAATAAAACAAATTAAACCAAACTTGGATTTTAACAATATTCTTATATTTCTTAATAGTTTTAGTTTCTGGGAGACTTTTGCTGTTCAGATGTGCATCCGAAGATATTTGGGACGCTAAAATGAAGTAGATCTACTTCATTTTAACGTCCCAAATATCTAGTTCGCACTTTCAAACATGCAGTTAATCCTTTCTTCTTGCTTATTACAGAGAATTCTCCCAGTTACCCGTTTTAGAAAGTATCTCCCGCGTATCTTATGTTATTTAGTTTATACCCACTGAAAATTAATTCCTGGTAGGTTTCTTATAAGATTATCTCGTAGTATATCGAAATAAATAAATAAACGGTAAATTCTGTCTGTTCGTCCGTCTGTCTGAAACTCCTCAAACTCCGGCCGCATTTTAACTCTACATAGACATACTATACCTTTTTGGAATCAGGATAATCCCCAGATTGAAAATCTACCATTCATTCGGATCTGTGTCCGGATGAGGAGGGAACAATTAAAAAATTCAAAATTTAAAATAACTAAAAAAAAATAGTGATTTTAAAAGTTTTTAATTTATATTGAGTTTAAAGTAACACGAAATTTGTTGTGATTTAAAAAAAAATTGTTTTAAATTCAGTTTAAATTATCTCCAAAACTTTATGAATTGAGAAAATCAATTTTAATTCTTTAAAATGCTAAGGAAACAGAGTAAAAGTTACAGGTTTTGTGAAGCATGATTTTGAAGTTTCGCAGAGATTTTGTTTTTCTCACAGACGATTCTCAACTGACCCTAATATACTGTGCAGTCGAAAAATACAAACAACACGCATGCGCAAAATCCCAAATCTAAAATAGCGACAATTTACACATCGTATCATATATGTATGTTTATATATATATATATATATATATATATATATATATATATATATATATATATATATATATATATATATATGTGTGTGTGTGTGTGTTTGTTTGCGTGCGTACGTGTGTGTATGACTTTTAATGTATTTCTTAGAATATTACTTTTTATACACATTATCACGTTCTCTTTGATTTTCTCTCACACCCCGTTAACTCTTTCCGATATTTCGGCTTCTCTCTATTTGAAGAAATAGCCATCATTGATTATGGATTCAGAGCAACAACCAGTTTCCCTCTGCAATCGATTTTAAATTGTTGCCATACCACCTTTCGTAGAACAGAATATTTCATGCATTGAAATCTCATCGAAAATCTTTCAACCCTTGATTTTTTTTTTTGTTGAATTTCACACAATACAAATTGATATGAAGTGTAAATTCGAAGTTCATTGGCTCAGAATCTATCCATTTCTCTAACACCGACACACTGAGAAAAACTCGAATATATATTCATAGCAAACGATATATTTAACTGTGAAACATGAATATTATCGAATTACCTCTTTTTCCTTAAGACAATTTATCATTTTTATCATAAAAAAATTAATACTTTGTGTCACATTTAAGTTAAGTTAAAGCGACAATTATATTACAGTTGAAATTTCTTTTACATTGAAAGCGTAGAACATATAAAAATCTAAAACTAACAAAGAAGCTGTAGTTTAAATTTTGCATTGCAAAGGACTTGGATTATAGAATTATTGTTTTAGAAAGATTTATCTTGATAAAGCGCCAGGAAGAAAATAAAAGCATAAATTTAATAAAAAAAAAAAAAAATAACGCAGTTTTGATTTTGTTGGATAATACGTAAGAATGATTAATATTGTTTTTGATTCATTGATTCGTTTTTTACGGCTTATCAACCCTTTGCTGGTGATCTTAAACCAGAAAATATATTCTTTGTTTGTTTGGAGATAATAATTATTTAGTAATACAAATCTTACTAATTAACCCATAGCTGGGGGGAGAAGAGGTGGATTCATAACTTTCCCAAGGTTATTAGAGCGTAAGTGTTAGTAAGAACGAATCCGACTGGAATTGGAACTCGGCTCTCCGATTTTCAATATTGAGTCGTTATCCATTACACCAGCCGCATATCTTCGCTTGCAGCAACTGGTATTTTCAAGCGGTCACCCATCTAGGTAATGACCAGACTTGACGTTGCTAAACTTCAATGGTTGTACGGGAACAGGTGTTTCAACCTGATATAGTCGTAAGCCGAACAATTTCGTGACAGATGAATAGTAAACTTGAAGCTTAATAATACAATTCTTACTAATTAACACATAGCTGGGGAGAGAAAAGGATATTAACTCGGCTCTTCTTTTATACGCCGTGTCCCTTCAGAATGTAAACGATAATAGCCCTCCACATCTTCCTGTTCTACCATCCATTTGCTCAAGCTCATCGAATACTTTACTCCCTGCGTTCCTATGTTCCTTTTCCCCTCAGTCTGTCCTGTGAGTATCAAATTTTTCAAGCCCCACATTTTCATTACGTGCCCCAGAAATTTCAACTGCCTCTTCCTGATGATGTTAGGTATAATCAGTTATGTGCCATGCATGATACACGCTTAGGCGATCATGTATCTTTCGATAGATGACTGGCGGGGCAGATTTTTTTCCATTTCTTTTTGCCATTTCTTTCTGCGGTAGACCAGTTGCCATACAAGGCTATATAATCTGGTCTGCCCTGTTATTCATCCATAGATGGCGCGAGAAGAAGTGGGTTCATATTAGCACGTAAATGAATGTAATGGAATCGACTGGAATTCGAACTCGGCTCTCCGATTCCTCAACCCGAGCCTCTACCCATTACTCCACTAAAACATCGTCGCTGCTCACAGGTTCGGTCCATAGCTTGATTCTACGATTAAGAATTTCGAGCCATCATCTATTACACCACCTGCACATCCAAGCACCTGGCATTCCAAACCGGCCACCCATCTAGGTACTGACCAGCTCGACGGTGCTTAACTTTGGTGATCGTGCAGGAACCGATGTTTCAACGTGTGTGGCCGTAAGCCATAACGATTAATATGTATCAATACAAAAAGCAACAAGGAAGGAGTAATTTTGCTTTGGTTTTTTACGACATATCAACCACAATAGGTTATTTAATACGACAATTTTTATTGGTGGTAATATATATCTTTTCCAGAAATATATTGATGGAAATATTTCTTTCCTTCAAAAATCTATATCTGGCAATATTTTTTTTCTTGATAGTGTATCGCTGGCAATTTTTTTTTTTTTTTTTTTTTGAAAAATGTATAGCAGGTAATTTTTTTTTTCAAAAATTTATTGCTGGTAATAATTTTTTACAAAGTATTTCTGGTATTAAGACCTATTTTTACACTTTCATAATGCCTTAACCCCAGTTTGGGGGTTAGCTATTTACCCATAACTGGGACCCTAACAGGTGCTGCTACCACGAGTCAGTGTGGACCTGGAAACACCAGCAAATAAGAAGTGGTTCCACGCTTCTCAAAACCTCCTGATCAGAGGTCTTGCTGTTGTACGTAGTTTATCATCTTACCCAGGACGCGCATGTAGTTTATCGTCATACCCAGGACCGGGAAGGAGTAAGACGAGCTGTTAAATTATACAAGACAATCTTAGGAATATACATTCTTATAATTTCTAAAGAACTTTTATTTTTAGTCTTACTTTGATTTTTATTACTTTAATTCTTTCATAGTTCTCAAAGGCCGATAATGATTAATACTTTTAATTGTTATGTTTAGTAGGTACATGTGTTTCAGTAAACATAAAACTATGGCCCTCATAGCCTCACATATGCAAGGTGATTGCGAGAGAATTCCAGGATTTTTTATTGGCGGCCATAATCTTAACAAAATAAGATATGTAGGTGATACAGCGGTGATAGCAGACGCAGAAAGAGGACTACAAAAATTATTACAGAAGGTAGTGAAAGAAATCAACAAGAAAGAATTAAACATCAAATTCAAACGAGAAAGAATGCATGGTTGTCAGCAAAAGGGGTGAACTCAAAATGCAAATTACAAACTGGGAATGCCAAAATCAAACAAGTACAAAGATTTAAATATCGAAGAAGTGTTCTAACAGATAACGGAACGTGTGACACTGAAATCCGAAAATGAAGAAGAGATTTGAAGCAGTAGAAATGTCGTTCTACAGAAGGAAGCTGAGGATACCAGGTGCCAAATATGTGAACATCGACATAATTTTAACAGTCTACCCCAGTGAGCGAAATAAAGGGTTCAGTTCGACATTCCAACCGCCTGAAGAACGCCGGAGCGTACAACGGTCATTGTAAAAACATTGTAATAAATAGGGCGATGAGGACAATAGTCCAAATAATGTAAATAATGTATTAATCATCAGACTCGAGAGACCGTGTATCTTGGTCTGGGTGTTTTGTTTCCACCCGTAGTGGTAGCGCAGCATCTTTTGTGATTGTCGCATGGAATTGATGGACTCAGCTACAGCGACGGCTCTTGAAGAAGCTCTCCTTATTGCTGTGTTTTCCGCCCTGCTTCGAGTGCGCTTTTCTCCAGCGACAGACACCAACCTCTCTTTACCTCGTTCCAGCCCTCTTCTTACTTCCTGCCCTCTAGCGGGGAGCGAATTTTTGGTGATAACCTCCACTCACTCGGCGTTCAGGTTCAGTTATTAGGTTGGTGCAAAAATAATATCGTTTTTTGACGTTAAAAAATACGTCAAAAAACGATATTATTTTTGCACCAACCTAATATTTAATTTCTCTTATGTACACATCTTTGAAACGAACGCCGAGTTAATGTCGTACTCTTTTGCTAGTGGCCAATTACCTAGTGCTTTTTGTTTGATTTTTTTTTTCTATCGGAATCCTCCTGTCTAACATACTATTTTCGTGACCCGGCCTGCAAAAATAAGGCTACCGAATCATGATGAAATATCTCAGATATTTTAAAAGCTAAGTTAGTAAAAAAAGTAACATGAAAAGTTTATATTAGATTTGCAGGGGAAATAGAAGGGGAAAAAGTTAGTCCATTTTATCTTGAGTAAAAAATATTTCTCTAAAACCGGATGATCTCCCAGCAGGATTGACCTAACGAGTAATCGATAGCAAAGTATATCAATCTATTATCTCTTGTTTCACATTAATCATTTCAGTCCAAGCAGGGCGATAATTACAATAAGACGCAAGAGAATGAAAGACAATTAGAAGACACTAGTGAAGAGAAAGGATAATAAAATAACATAATTCAGGAAGACAGAAGACGATTGGCGTTTATATTTAAATTTGTCAAGATTAGGTGGCAGGGAAGCCAGAAAATGAAAAAAAAAAAAAAAGTGTTCCCAAGGCGAGAAGTGTGAGATAAGACGCTATTATTAGGTTGGTGCAAAAATAATGTCGGTTTTTGACGTTAAAAAATACGTCAAAAACCGACATTATTTTTGCACCAAGCTATCAGAATAGAACTTATGATTACATCTAGCTAATTAAAAGTATCTGTCTATATTTCTGAGATGAGGTATTATGTACATTATTTACATTATTCGGACTATTGTCCTCATCTTTGTCACCATATTCATTACAAAGTTTCGGCCGTTGCAAAACAAAATTGCAATATGAGCACTGGTAAAAATGGTTGCTGAAGATATTAGGTTTATAATACCCAGAAATTCACAAACTAATATCCTCAAGGCACAGTGGATAAAGGCGTTGGTTAGATCCGTGACAGGACGCAAAGAGTGTGAGTTCAATACACGGTAAAGGCAGTGGAGAACTTTCATAAAGGGTTCCACGTTCAACGGTTGAAACATTATGATAAATATGGCGACAAATATGAGGACAATAGTCCGAATAATGTAAATAGTGTACATAATACCTCATCTCAGAAATATAGACAGATACTGAAAGGCACAAACGTTGTAATAAATATGGCGACAAATATGAGGACAATAGTCCGAATAATCTAAATAGTGTACATAATACCTCATCTCAGAAATATAGACATATACTGAAAGGCCGAAACGTTGTAATAAATATGGCGACAAAGATTGTCCCAATAGTCCGAATAATATAAATAATGAGGTTAAAAGTAATTGCTAACGTTCATCATTACGAATTAATAATTACCATTAACCCTTCAACTTGAATCGGTTTCAAGCCTTTTATTGAGTGAATTTTAATATTCTAATCATACGAAACTAGAATCTTGTAGGCATCTAGGTTAATATGCCGTAAAAGAAAATAAACCAAACCTATTTACTTGATTCTGAATACTTTAAGTCTTACATTGTGAGATAATGCAGCAGTTGGAAAGATGAGGCTATAGACTTTCTCTTCGTTGTAGGCTCTGATCAATGAAAGACGAACGCTCGTCTACGCATTTGCCCTACAAAAACCATAAAGGGAATGTTTTATATGTAGAGCGGGAAAGAAGCTACCTCTCATAAGACAGGAAAACCTAACGATGCCTGACAGCCTATTTTACTTAATTTAAACCCTCGGTGTGTGCACGATGCAGAAAGCTAACCTCAGTTAATGATGAAAGCAATTCATTGTGAAGGAGTTGTTAACAAGCTAATTAGGAAACTGCTAATCAGTATTAGAAAGAACTATAACAATTACATGACTTGAGAAGTCTAATTTCTTGGAAAACTTGATAAAGGAAAATATTATATAAATATCAAGAGTAACGCTTACTGTTCGAAACCCGATTTTCCTCAGCGCAGTCAGGATGTGACACAAGGCCGAAAGCATCGAGTTAGGATCGAACTATTCAATCGTAATTATTCTACGGAGACAAGCTTGCTAACCATTACAGCACGTCGTGAATGTCAAATGCCTCCTGAAATGAAATGGTTAATTTTACCGTTAAGTGACACCGGTAAAATGAACCATTTTCTCTCAGAATTCTCCAAGAACAATTTGTTTTTTCATTTTATTCATTTAGTGCATTTTGCGATGCCACTATGATCACCACTCCCCTCCATCTCACAATCATGCTTCATGGTGACATTCAAGGTATTAGGTTGGTGCAAAAAATAATGACGTAATAATGTCGTTTTTTGACGTATTTTTTAACGTCAAAAAACGACATTGTTACGTCATTATTTTTGCACCAACCTAATAGAATAGGGCAAAATGGCTGACCGGTTCTTTTTGTCCCGGGGATGTTGACATTACTCCGTCCCTCCGCTCAGAGGTTGATTTGTTTTTCAAGTTTCATTCATCTTGCCTAATGAGGCAAAACCTACAAGGCAACAGGTGGTTTTTAATTCTGAGTTTCCTTCTCCTAGACTGGTTGCCATGCAGCCTGTCCTGTTATTTTTAACCATAAGGAGGAGAAGTGGATTCTTACCATATGCTTTCTGCTATATCAGTCAGTTATGTGCCATGTCATACACGCTTAGACGATTATGTATCTTTCGATACATGACTGACGAGGCAGATTTTTCCCGCAGTAGGTTGCGGTAAACCAGTTGCCATTCAAGGCTATAGAACACGGCATATCCTGAAGAAGGCGGATTCATACTTTTCCCAAGAGTATTAGCACGTAAGTGAAATATAAAGAACTCGGCAGGGATTCGAACTCGGGATTTCTCAGTCCGAGTCGCTAACCATTACTCCACCGTGCCGAAAAGGATGATAGGTTTTAAAAATAAACAAGGATCTTCAACACAGAACATATAGTAAGATAAATACTACTATTATGGGATCGATCCCTTTTAGATATAGTTTACTTTCATCATTTTGCAAGTTGCTAAGCTAATATTAACATAAAACTAAAACCACTGTTATGAACAAACAAGAGTTGTCTCCCTTTGTTTCGTTACTCTCCTCCTTGAGAGAGCTATTTCTGTTTACTGGGACCATAAAAGGACACTATACTCGAACCTTGTATTCTTCGTTGAATACAGCTTTCTTTCGTATTTTTTCATTACAACCACACCACTTGAACATTTCCAGAGGCAGGCATAACAAAAAGTGTTAACAGATGTAACTAAAAGATGAAATCGAGCTGTTAACACTGCCAAAATCAAAATGTCTGCAGGGAATCTCCCACCAATTTTAGAAATAACTGTTAAAGTTCGTTAACTTCTCTGAAAATAACAGGATTTTATATATCTCAAGCGACAATAACACGAAATATTTCATCAATGAATTCCAAATGCTTCTTTTATGGAAACGGTTTATTTTGCCAATAAATCGCTCCAGAGAATAATGGAAATATTAAAAAAAAAAAAAAAAAAGAATTAGATGGCGTTCTCCAACGTGAAACAAAAATGTGATATACACTACTGCTATAAGTTCGATCCGTTTTTTGAGATTCTCCCCCTGTAGATTCTAAGATTAGTGAATAATTAGAGCGTCTTCTAAACTGGGAATAGATGTTATATCATATTATTATACCATTAGCGATTTCTCTTCGCGAAAGCTATTCTTTGTCGAACCTCAAGAATTGGCGGCTACAGAATAACAAAGAACGGTCGCAAATAATAAAAAACACATCATTTGAGATTTTTATCAACAAGCAAAATCGATATCGCATGAAATCCAAAGAGAACTAATCGAGATGTTCCACACAACTTCAAACAAAAAGTTAGACAGGAAACTCCTATCAATACCAGAAATAGCCTTAACAGTTACTGGATTAAACTTAATTTTCTATTTTTTTTTAAGAGAAAGATTTTATAAGTTTCAACCGACGGTCGCACTGGCTGATCGGTCAATGGATGTCGAATGTTTCCTTATAAGGAAATGGCTTATATTATCGTTACTATTACTATTGATATGAGGCCGATCTATTTTCTATACTATCTATTTATTGTCAATGCTTGTAAGTTTAGTCGATTATCACATAGAATGTTTGCACTCTCGACGTAATCAAGATTAACTCGAGCGCATAACATGCAAAGGAGTAATATCATTTGCGATTCTTTGGTGGGGATATCCAGGTCAAACCCAGTGTTTATCCTGCATGTGCATTACCCCATACATTTATACGCTATAATGTAGAAGTATATTTTTTAAACATATATATATATATATCTATCTATCTATCTATCTATATATATATATATATATATATATATATATATATATATATATATAGCAATAACCGAGTGGTGACAGTCTGTTTCATGCTTGAACACAGTCTTCACTCGACATTAACCTTAGTTTCCACTTTTATATTATATACGTTCTGTCCTTGATATTTTGATATAAAGCACTTTACTCATAAATATAGCTTACCTTAAAACTATAATTTTATCATATATATATATATATATATATATATATATATATATATATATATATTATGTTTATACGTTCTTTTTACAGATGCAAGTATTTAAGTAAATCCTCTGTTTATAATAAATAATATTAACGACATTTTACCCATCCATAACAGAACGTATGCTAGATAAGGCCATCAACTTAGCTCAGGAACAAGTAATAATACAACCAAGCGAAATCAACATCATTAAGCACTCCCGTAAATCACTATTATTCCACAATGAAGAAGCATGGATAAAGAGAGATGGGATATTTGACACTACAATGGGAAGCTTTGACGGTGCAGAAGCATGCGAAATCATAGGCATTTACTTACTAAATGAACTGAGCAAAATAATAGATAGAAATGACACAGGACTCTACAGGGACGATGGTCTCATAATCTTAAGAAACTGTAACAAACAAAACACAGACAAAACTAGAAAAGCAATAATAAAGATTTTTAAAAATAACGGATTCGACATAGATATAAAAACTAACCTAAACGAAGTAGATTTTCTAGATGTCACCTTCAACCTAAGAGAAGGCACACATAAACCATATAGAAAACCTAATGACAAACCACTCTACATACACATCTTCCAACCATCCACCTTCTATAATCAAACAGATACCAAAATCGATTAACCGCAGGCTCTCTGACAATTCCTCCAATGAATCCCTATTTAACAAAGCTAAGAAAGACTATGAAACAGCCCTAAAAGATAGCGGATTCCCAGAAACACTCACATACTCACCACAGAATACAAAAAAGGCCAACAGAAGAAGAAATATCATATGGTTCAACCCACCGTACAGCAAGAACGTAAAAACAAACGTAGGGAAAATATTCTTCAAACTCTTACACAAACACTTCCCAGAATCAAGCACCTTACACAAGATATTCAACAAAAACACTGTAAAAATCAGCTACAGCTGCACCGAGAGCATGGCACAAATAATAAAAAAGCACAATAGGAAAATTATCAACAAACCACACGAACAAATTAAACCCACGTGCAACTGCAGAATAAAGAACGAATGTCCCTTAAACGGAAATTGTTTACAAAACAACGTAATATACCAAGCCACGATAAAATCACCAGATAATGAAGAAAAAGTATACATAGGAGTAACTGAAGGACCCTGGAAACAAAGAAATTATACACACAAAACATCTTTCACAAATAGTAAATATGCAAACAGTACAATGCTTTCTAAGTATATCTGGGAAATTAAAAACAAAACGAACATCACACCAAAAATATCTTGGAAGATAAGGAAAAAATCATCAGCCTACAATAACCAATCAAAAACTTGCAAACTTTGCTCGGAGGAAAAAATAGCTATCATTACTTTTCCCGACCAAAATAAATTATTAAACAAAAGATCCGAACTCATCTCAAAATGCAGACATGAAAATAAATTTTTACTACGTAACCTAAAAAATTAAAAACGGAAAAAATAAAATAAAAACAAATAAATATACTAATAAGCAAAAATAACAAAAAAAAAAAAATAGAAATAAAACATAAAAAAATACTATGTTACTTAAAAATCGAAAACCGAAAAGAGAAAATATACAAGTAAAATAAATTAACCTAAATTCATCCAAGTAAATAAATAAACAAACCAATCCCAAATAAAGATAATCAATTAAAAACTGTTCCCGCCAAAATAATACTTAGAATGAACTACAACAATCAACCCCAAAACTGAACAAATAGTTTTAATTAAATCCCCAAACCAAAACAAAACTGTTAAATAAGTGATATAAACAAATTTTTACTACGTTAATAAATAAATAAATAAAATAAGAAACAAAAATAAAAACAAGCAATATAATTTGACCCAAATAGATAAACAAACGACTTCCGGTGAAATAACCGCCATAATAGAATACCCACAATGCACCACTAACCCGTATATATATAAATAGCCGAGAAAAATAACAGCACACGTGGCTTGACGATTGCATACAGCATGAAACAGACTGTCGCCTCTAAGTGTTGACTTCTATGTTCACTTTTATATTTACACACGCTCTATCTCTGATATTGAGCACTTTATTCCATAAATATAGCACACCTTAAGACTATATTTCTTTATATATATATATATATATATACTTATTTGTTAAATATTAGGTCTGATCATGAGCCGTTCTAATGTTCGTACGTTTTCCTTTAATTTCGGGTGACTAATAGTGTCCAACATTTGGATATGTTTTATTCAGTTGGTCCTTGATCTAAGCTTTCTGCTCACATAAGCCATCTTCAAAGTGGTTATACGAACATTTAAGCCATGATATTGACCATCGAAGGTAAGGTGTTTGCTTTATTTTACTTTTACGGAATTAAAGCAAACATACGACCATTAGAATGGCTCATTATCAGACATATTAGACATTCATTGTCTGTTATATTTAACAATATATGTTTAAATAATGATCTGCTGTCCCAATACACTATATATATAAGTGTTTAAGAAGAAACAAAATGTACCCTACACAAAATGTACCCTACACAAAATGTACCCTACACAAAATGTACACAACAAAGTGCTTTCCCAATTTTATATATTTTATCATTTAATCCCAAACAAGGCGATAAGCCACTAGAATACAGGGGTGGGGATACTGGGATTAAAGAGAATGAGAAGACTTTAGCGAAGAAAGGTGAGGAAAAGGACAATAATGGAACAGTTTCAAGATGGAAATTGACGCTGCGTTGACATTTTTGAATATTGTAGGTAGCAAGTAAGCAAGAATTTAGAAGGCAGTTCCACAGGCTGGAGTTTAGTATCAGCCATGTTGATGGCAGGAAGAAAAGGTTCTCTACGATGGTCAAATGAAAGCAGTTTTGTTTGGTAAGAGATTAAAATTTCCAAGCCACTTAACCATCTATTGGAGGTTCTTTTCGAGAGCAGTTGTCAGTTTAACTTTTGTCTGATTATTGACAATGTTCTTTGCTAAATGTGGGCAGCACATTTTTAAATTTCTTTAATAGTATTCTTACCTAGTATTTAATTTCAAAATCAATCAGTTCATTTATCAAACCGAGTCTTCCTGTCACTACTGGGATAATCGTGGGCTTCTGTAACCCATATTATTCATATTATTAAATAACTGGATATTTCCTGAAAAACACTTCTATCAAATTTTCACCTGGATTATAGAATTATTTGTAGTACACTTTATTAAATTTTCAGCAAATCATTCCCCCCACCAATCTTTGAGCACTCTTTTCTAACAATATAAATGTGACATTACAGTTAAGTATGTGACTCGGAATGGTGTTTGGCTACTCCGGTCGTTATTCCGTATTAGGCTGACTTTTTGGAAACGTTAATCTTCACGGCTGTCTCCAGGCCAAAACACCAAAGTCGCACTTCTACTGTCTATTACTGAAAATAATTCAGGCGTTTTTTCCACGAGGAGACGATTTTTTTAGTAGTATTATATAACAGAAGCCCCGAGGAGGCACGGTGGAGCAATGAATAGCAGCTCGGATTGAGGAATCGCTAGAGCCGAGTTCGAATTCCAGTCGAACCCATTATATTCACTTACGTGTTAATATCCTTGGGAAAGGTATGAATCCTCTTCTTCAGGACAAACCGGGTTCTATAGCCTTGAATAGCAACTGGTTTACCGCAACCTATTGCAGGAAAAAATCTGCCTGGTCAGTCATGTATCGAAAGATACAATATCGCCTAAGCGTGTATGACATGGCACATAACTGACTGATATAGCAGAAGGCATATGGTCTGTATTTTCTAATATTATTGTGCCCACAAGGGGAATTTTTCCGACAACTTTTCAGTGACGGAGAGGGAGTTAGAGAGACTTTCCAATCTTAGCAGTGGCAAATCCACGAGTTCCTGCTAAGATGAAAATTATCACTGAAATGTTTGAATGGAGAATTTCCTATTTTAACAGGAAATATCGCCTTCTTGCTAATATCTAATTGGTCAGTTCTGCGGCTAATAAAAAGGTACTTTTCTTTTTTAAATTATTTCGGGACTTGTGACCGTCATCTATTCCTATCTACATATAATTCAGAAATACGATATTTTCCATCAAACTGTGTGACTGTTTTGTTTTTTATTTATATTCTTTTTTTTTTCTATATCTTAATCTTCATTTGCTCTTCTCAATTTTACAGACATAATATTACATATAGCTATTAGCAAAATTACTCACGCTACGAATGGACTCAATACGTATAAGGCCAAACAATTTTATCTGTACATTAAAAATTGTCCAACAGGGAAATCAAAACTAATGATATATATATACCGCTGCGGAGCTGAAAGATTGATTTGCCTAAAAGTTATTTTTCAGGAAAGGGGTGATCAAGTGCAAAACTGCACTAAATAAGCCTTCCTTCAGGATGTTAAGTTTCGGACTAAACAAAATTCTTTCTTGCAAAACTTTTGGATATTTTCGCCCACACATAAACACTGAATCGACAACCGCTATTCTCCCGCCCCTTTTCTTGTTCTCGGAAATAAGGAATGTTTAAAGCGAATACGCTATTCGGAAAATTAGGATTAATTTCCATTTCTTCAGTCTTCCGACCATCCAGACATTTTATAATCACAGATTGATCGATGTGGTCTCCAATCAACAAGATATTACTAAGAATACCGTCTCCAAGAAAATGGAATTACAGACGTCCCTCACTTAATGATCAGGTTACTTTATAAGTACTTCATCTCTAAATAAACAGGACGCTAAGTAAAAAATTGTACCTAGCCGCTATTTCAGGTATTCTAGGCATGTGCGGGTTAGGTTTAAATGTCAGAAGACTTTAATATCACTATTTACATTATTCTGATTATATATATATATATATGTATATATATATATATATATATATATATATATATATATATATATATACACAAAAAGTGATTTATACCAAAACAAATAAAACATTGCTTTAAACAGCACAGACGTCATACCTTAGGTACCTTTCGGCCAACACTTTTTCAAAGGTACTCTTTGGAGATTGAGAATATAAAGGAAGACACTCAATAATGTAAATTAGGTGGGAAAGGTGGAACGTGATTAAAAGACAAATTTTAATTACATTATTTACATTATTCGGACTATTGTCCTCATCTTTGTCGCCATATTTATCACAACGTTTCGGCCGTTGTACGCTCCGGCCTTCTTCAGCTGGTTGGAATGTCGAACTGAAACCTTTATTTCGCTCACTGGGGTAGACTGTTCTAGTTCCACGTGCCATGTTTAATGGATGTCACTTATCAGTTATCTCCTGTTAATTTTACCTCTGAAAGTTCTCTACTGCCTTAAGCGGGTATTGAACTCACACTCCTTGGGTCCTTTCACTCGATCTAACTTACGCCTTTATCCTCTGTGCTATGTGTCCTTGAGGCTTTAATATCACTGTTTCGCCATTTTTAACCTTTTTTTATTTATTTGTAAATGTTTGTAACATAATTGTTAATGCAATGAAGACATTCGAAACTTATATCTATATCCTGTCTATTACTTTGATAGGGAAATACAAGAAATTTTATTTAGTTTTCTGTTTATATTATTTATTTTAATTCATTTTGGAGAAAGAGAAACAAAGAAGATCGATCATTCGTTGCGTACATCAAACATAAGCGTCTAGATGGATGTTTTATCATTCATTTTATGACATTTTATAACTGATCGTAAGTGCGAGTTTGTTAAACTGGTGAGTCGTTAAGTGAGAAGTGGCTGTGCACCGGTGTGCTTATTAATTGGAACAAAACGAATAATTGCGTTATTATTTACTTTTTTCTCGTATTTTCCCAATGAAACATGACCCAGAGCACATGTTAGTACTTCGTATGTCCATTCCACAAAGTCGTTCCTTGCAGATTGATAACAGATTATCGATTGTACTTAAATCAGAAGATTTTCCAGGTCAGTCTATGGTTTGCTCACTTTTAAGGCTTACCAGTGTGTTCATGCAGCGTTAGAATTTTCGTACGTTTCCTTGGAGTAACGTCCATCGCAGACAATGGCCGTTGGACGTTTTATCATTCATTTTATGAGATTTTGTAACTGGTCGTAAGTCCGAGTCAGGCGCGTCGTTAAGTGAGGAGTGGTTGTATTTACATCATTCTCAATGTCCTTCGAGATTGCTTCTCGGAGACAGTGATGGACAATAAATCGAAATTTTAACAAGTCGGTCAGGAAAATCGTTCTTTAATGCCTATCTTTTTGCAGTCATACGACAGATATCATACTACAGGTTTGATGTTTTTCATTAACGGATATATGAAACAGATGTTTCCACTAGCTTATATACTTTCTTAATTAAAAACCTCGTGCGTATTGATGGCTTTCAGCGTGAAGCATACAAAACGCAATCTCCTTAGGAATGGGCCCTGGGGTGTGTGAAATCATTCAGGCTACAGAACCACTCAGTGGATTGAACTGAAATTTGTCTGACTGGCACTTGCACTTTAACTCCTCAAGCACAAGGGGCTTAATAGGATAGCGCTTAATTGTTAAGTAAACAATTACTTACACACACGCACGCACATTCACACACGTGTTGGAAAAAGTTCATAGCGTTTTTCAGTCGGTGGATTTTGAAGATGCAAATCCCTTTCGCATGTGATAGAAATTTATTACATCTATCCAGTCTCTGAAAAGTGACATTTCCACACATTTTTCTATTCTGTTGGTGTGTGGATTGTGAATTTTAAATATTTTTACGGTTAAAGTAAATATGGAAAAAACAGAAAAGCATCTTTGTCATTCCATACTTATTTATTTCATAAACGAAAAGAAAACAGCACAAACAGCCAAAAAGATATGCGCCGTTTATGGAGATGGTGCCGTAGCTGAGATTATCGTTCGTTAGTAGATTGTTAGGTTCAGAAGTGGCAATTTTGATCTGAGAGACCATGAACGATCCGGAAGGCCTGCAATCACTGGTGATGATCGAATTGAATATAACCCAGGTTACACTACACAAGAGATTTGAACCATTCTCCCCATGTTGCATATGAGTCTTGTATGGCAGGTGAAAATATTTGAACACGCAAATCACTACAAGCTAACAGAAAAGAGCAAATGCACCTACTTTACAAGCCTGACTATTGTGTTTAACATATCAAGCATCTTAAATATAACATAGCTTAAAAATATATTTTATCATATATATATGTGTGTGTGTGTGTATATCGGCCTATTCATATCTATCAATCTCTCCCTCTCTCTCAATATATATGAGTATGTGAGTATGCATGTATATATAAATGTGTGTGTGTGTGTGTTACTTCATTGCTATATATCTGTCTTTCTATCTGTCTATTTGTCTCTTTTCTTGTCCGCCTGTCTTTCTCAGTACCTTATCTACCATTATGTATTGTATATATATATATATATATATATAGAGAGAGAGAGAGATAGATAGATAGATAGATAGATAGATAGATAGATAGATAGATAGATAGATATAGATATATAGATATAGATAATTGATAATATTAGTGGTAAATATACACATATATATGCAAAATACACAGGTGCATATACACACATGTATATATTTTGAATAAAAAATTCCGAGAGGATTGAATCGAGGTAGAACTCAATGTCCAGGACAGAGTAAGGGTATAATAAAAAGGCTTAAACACTAATATTCCATGGTCATAATTTATTCCATTGGAATCGTAAATACGATCCAATTCATCAGACATACAAATTCGAAAAGAAAACGGAAAAGAACAACTCCGGAAATAAAAATAGAATTTAGGGAGAGTGTTAGTATGAGAGTGTGGGACGAATGTTAGTGTTAAAGAGAGGGGTAACATACGAGAGAATTTGTTAGATTAAAACTTAACAGAGGGTTTTTTTTTTTAAACTAGAGGTGAGTGGAAGGGGGAAATATGAATGTTGTCGAATGTTGTTAAGGATACATTTCGTAGTGACATACACACACCATAGACGATCTAATGTTAAAGATCAGAATAAGGAGGGAGAGAAAGGGAAAGAAGCGTTGGGGGAGAGAGATGGGGCGATGAAATTAAAATTGGAGGACATATACTGAAAGAGACACTGTGTAATTGAGTAAATTTGACAAAAATAATATCGACTACAGGTTACAAATCAAATATAAACATATAAAAAATAAATATAACGATTATCTAATCTAGCAAGGACCTATATTTTTATGTTCAAAACACATGCGAATACACACATACACAATAACATATACACGTATATACATACACATAGGCGTATACCTACATACACACATACATATACCCATGTACACATATATCCACATATCCACACAAATACACACATACACATACATACACACACACACATATACATATATCTGATTTAATATCTGAGCTCTATCTCTGAAACTAAGCGCTTTCTAATAAGTACCGCGCATATAATATACAAATAATTATACCTACATATATACATATACACATACACATATACATACACGCATATATATATACACATATACACACACACACATACACACATATATATATGCATATACCTAGACACACACATATATATACATATATATATATAAATATATAAATATATATATATATATATATATATATATACACACACATACATATATCCACCTATACCCATATACACACATTTTTCCACATACATATACATAAATACATACACATGCATACATATACACATATATACATACACACACACACAAATATATATATATATATACACATACAAAAATACACACACACATACCTACATATACACACATACATCCATACGTATCCAGTCCTTACACATTTTCTCACATATATACATACAAACATACGCATACATACACTTAAACATATATACCTAAAACCCTACATTTCTATACAATTACATACACCCATTTAAACAAATAAATAATGTAACCCTGTATCTATCAGTCTAACTATACATACATACATATATACGTACATATACACCCATGTACATATATATATATATATATATATATATATATATATATATATATATATATATATATATATGTCTGTGTGTGTGTGTGTGTGTGTGTGTGTGTGTGTGTGGGTACATACATACCAAAATATACACCCATATATATACACATCTCTACATATACATCCATCTACATATACCTACATCCATATACGTATACACGAACATGCATATACACACATACGCATGCATATACATATACATCCATACATATACATACATATATCTATACACACACACTTAAATATATACCTACATACACACGCAGCTCAGTACATACATACATATATACATACATATACACATATACATGCATACACACACATACACATCTACCTACAACAATACATACATACATATATATACATATAAATTAGAATTTAAAGTCCAAATAAGTAAAATTTAAACAATTTGGGGGTAAAAAAAAAATTTAATACATAGCGCATCACATAAACATACACAATGATCTATATAGAGATAAACAAAATAAACATAATAGTCATTCCGTTAAAATGTCATGCCCGGTGTTTTGAACCAAGATGGAACTGACATAAGTGACAAAATGTTACAAAACGGTGTTTAAGTTTTGAAACGTTTCTTATGTCTACATTTCGAAAATATCTCCTTACAAAGATTCAGCAGTTCATCTTGATTTTTATCTTTGATAATAAAATTTTTTTCCGCCATGCATAGATCACACCGCTGCGTGTTTTATGAAAAATGATCTCTTTTTTTCATAAAACACCTTGAGTTTATAAGCCGTTTGAAGGAGAACAATGGCCATTCTTGTGGTGGAGTGATTTTCATGTATCTATAATTCATATATGCTCTGTAATAAACGGGCAAAGTCCGAGAATTATCGCAGACATTTTTTATGTTTATACGTTCTTTTTATATATACAAATATTTAAGTAAATGCTCTGTTTATAACGTAATTATTATTAACATTTACCGGCCTGAATGTCCGAGAAATTTTCGTAGAAAATATGCGTCCTCCGACATGACAATCAGTCCGGAAAATGTTGTTAACTGTTTTTTATAAACGGAGCATTTACTTAAATATAAGAACGTATTAACATAATAAATGTCTTATATATAATTAAGTAACTCATTGAGTCTAGAAGAAACAGCAGCAGAATGCAGAAAGCACTGGACGGCCGTTTATTTGGAACTCATCAGCAGTGCGCATCCACTACCGAGAATTGAAACCCGGACAGTCAGGTTATCGAGCAAACGTCATACCAACTGTTCCAACGAATGTGAAGCAAATCAGACTCGATATAGTTCCACTCGCTCACATATTCTGTGGTAGAATCAACTGAGATTCTCTCTAACCATAGGATTGTGCCCACAGGAGCCACGACTACTGTCACCAAGGCGCTCAAACTTGAGCATTAGAAGCCGGTTCAAGCAATAATATACAAATGATAGAAATGTGAGCGAGCGGCGCTATATTGAGACTGATTTGCTATATTTTCGTCACCGAGGCCCGTCGGTGGCGAAGAGGTAGCGAATAAGACTAGATATAACGCGACTCGCTCACATATTCAGTTTGCTTGATAACGTAACTTTCAGGGTTTCAATTCTCGGTAGTGGATGATTCCCAAAGATAGAACGAAACAGCCGTCCAGTGGTTTCCGCATTCTGTTGAGGTTTCTTTCAGACTCGATGAATTACTTAATTGTAATTATCAAATCCTTCTAATAATTTCTATCATATATTTGCAAAGAGTTTTGGTCTACACAGCATTTCTATTAAAAACATCTTAAAATAATATTTTGTATTTTTTAAAGTGAAAATAAAATTTCAGTAACTATAGTGTATTTTTTTTATTCGTGTTTCCATTTTTCCCGCCTGTGATCGGTTGAAAAACAAAACGCCAATATCAAATTCGAATCGCCCTTTCTCTTCGACTTTTCCCTCTGATGAACGTCACAGGAGGTTTTCAGAG
This sequence comes from Acanthosepion lycidas, assembly GCA_963932145.1. Lineage (NCBI taxonomy): Eukaryota > Metazoa > Mollusca > Cephalopoda > Sepiida > Sepiidae > Acanthosepion > Acanthosepion lycidas. The sequence goes on along the minus strand of OZ010607.1, from coordinate 10,847,032 downwards.
CAGATGCACTGAGCCCAAATCTCATTGTCAATTCATCGTTGTATTAATAGACTACAACATTGTGCAAAGGCTTCATAACCATTCGAACATTTAGAAATAAGGTGATGGCAATTTCATCGGAACAAATTTCCTGTCAACACAATTAGAATATTTTTTTTTTCCATTTCATATTTTCGGAAAAGGTATTGATACGATTCTATCAATGATTCTATCAATGATTCTATCAATGATTAAAATATTTCTAGCATTTGCGGGGTGAATATCTGCATTATTGTTTTGCTTGTTTGTATTCTGCCTAAGAAGTATACGTTATAAGGATTTAGGAAATGAATGAAAATATCAAAGGGATGGTTTCAAGAGTAAAAATGGGTGTGAAAGTTGCAAAATAACAGTTAGGAAAATTTAAAGAGGTGTCGACAGAAAGAAAAAAAAATTGAAAATGCAGGTATAAATGCAATGGCTTGGTACGCTCCAGCGTCGTCCATTTCGTGTGGTTGATTCGGGGTCAGAAAAATTATTGAACTATTCTGCACAGGCGATTAGGCATCAGACTGTTTCGACATCATTGTCTTTGATCGGAGGCAATATGTTCTGTAATAAATACATTGAGCTGTGAATCAGTTTTAATATTTTATATTACTAGGATTCGCTTAGATTACTTACCACGGACTTTTACCTGTACATATATATATATATATATATATATATATATATATATATATATATATATATATATATATATATATATATATATATAATAATGACGGTTTTTGACGTTAAAAAGTACGTCAAAAACCTTCATTGTTTTTGCACTAACCTAATATATATATATATATATATATATATATATATATATATTAAGCGTTTCACCCCAAGCAAGGCGGGAAGCCACTAGGACGCAAGGAGTTAGAGAAGATTTGGCGCAAGATCAGATACGAGTGATAGAGGAAAGGATGAGGAGAAGGATAGTGGATAGATCAAGGTAACTGGAGATGTCGATTGACATTACATTTGAATAGTTGGAGATTATAGCTATCAGGGAAACTGGAATAAGGAAGGGAGTTCCACAGGCGAGAGGTGCGAGACATGAAGCTATTGGAGTAGAAGAGACGGCTACATTTAGGAGTTTCGACAGTGAAAGGGTGAGAGTGGGATGCCAGCCTCGTAGGGCGCTTGAACTCATGAAGTCTGGAAACCAGCGAATGTAGATCATCGGAGAAATTACCATGAAAGTATTTGTAAAAAAGACAGAGACAGACAACGGCGCGTCTGTGGGAGAGCGACTGTAGACGAGATGCCAGAACAGGGCCAATTATATTTCATATCCACCTCTGGAGCTTATCAAGAACCCCGAGGCAAGCAGAAGGGGCTCTAGACCATATATAGCAGCAATACTACATGCAAGGGCGAATTGTTGATTTGTAGATCTGAAGGATCGATTCCGGGGAGAAGATTTCCTGGCGCGGCACACGGAGCCAACTTTTCTTGCGGTGGATGAAGCAATTGACTCCATGTATTTGTTCCATCTCAGCAGTCAACGTGAGTCCGAGCAGCCACAGAGAGGTGCCCTCGAGAAGTCGAGCGTCAGACATTCTAATGGAGGGCAGGGAAGGATCTCTGTGGTGATTAATAGAGAGCAGTTTTGTTTTTGAAGCGTTAAAGTTGACGAGCCAAATCCAATGTAGTCGCTTTTATCTTTTTCTTAAAAAAGAAAAAAAGAACTCATTTAAAGGTGTTTTTAAGGAAATAAAGGCTGTCCCAAAAGGTTTTGCCTGCAGTGTATACGCACAGACACGCACACACACACACACACACACACACACATATATATATATATATATATATATATATATATATATATATGTATATATATATAAGTATGTATGCGTGTGTGTGAGTGTCCTGTTCTTATTTATCTGTTACTGTTCATCCCTATAAAGCTATCTATATCTGTCTATTTCTTTAGCTTATTCGCTTCATCTCTAGATACCTATCTCATTCTGTATATCTATCTATCTATCTATATATATATATATATATATATATATATATATATATATTCTAGGTTTATTTATATGTTTATGTATGTATATATATATATATATATATATATATATATATATATATATTCTCAGTTTATTTATATCTGTATGTATGTATGTATATATATATATATATATATATATATATATATTCTCAGTTTATTTATATCTGTATGTATGTATATATATATATATATATTCTCAGTTTATTTATATCTGTATGTATGCATGTATGTATGTATATATATATATATATATATATATATATATATATATATATATATAGAGAGAGAGAGAGAGAGATAGATATACAGAATGAGATAGGTATAGACAGATATAGATAGCTTTATAGGGATGAACAGTAACAGATAAATAAGAACAGGACACTCACACACACGCATACATATATATATATATATATATATATATATATATATATATATATATATATATATATATATATATATATATATATATTCTCAGTTTATTTTTATCTGTCTATATGTCCATGTCTTCAGACCTCTTTTATCCTCGTAAACCACGTAAAGCCTGAGAGGAGGAAGTTATAACCGTTCACAATCGTCAATGTCAACTGGACACACTGACATGCCAGTGGGTCTGTGGGTCTGTAAAGATTAAATCTTACAACGGGTAACAAATCAGTCAGTTGGATAATCGCAAGACCAAAGCAGAGACGCAAAAATAATCTCTCTGATCGGATTGAGTTGATCTTTGAAAAGTTTAACTTGCTGAACTAACATTAGGAGGTCACTACTCGCACCTAATAACAAAAGATCAACACTTATATTAGGTTGGTGCAAAAATAATGTCGTTTTCTCACATATTAACATATGTGAGAAAACGACATTATTTTTGCACCAACCTAATATGTTATGCTTTAAAATCTGTTATTTAAATATCATCATAGACAACCATATACAGGTTGTCTAAGTATATATACGGTAATTTAATAAAACAAATGTAATCTTACAAAAATAAATTTATTTTAATAAAAAAGCGTGAACATACGTTTGATAATGCGGGACCGAAATCATTGACAATGAAAGTGACTCGACTTTGTGGATGGAGTATTGTGTGTTTTAGATGTAAACGTCTGAACTGGTGGAACTAAAGAATGGGTCCCGAACCAGTTCTCCTATGTGGCAGTGAATGCTAGACCATCTCCTCCCAGATGAAAAAGTATCATCAGACTTGAGGCAACAGAAACGTGATTTTGCAGAAAGATGATAAAAATACCATTGACTGAAAAATTTCTCCACATATATATATATATATATATATATATATATATATATATATATATCACACTACTAAACTAAATGTAAGCAGCTATACTCGTCCGGCATAACCTTCGGTGTTTTAGCTTGTAAATGAACAAACTATTAGGTTGGTGCAAAAATAATGACGTAATAATGTCGTTTTTTAACGTTAAAAAATACGTCAAAAAACGACATTATTACGTCATTGTTTTTGCACCAACCTAATGATACTTATGAGAAAAAACGTCTAAAATAAAGAAAGAACAAAGAACATGTACTTCCGGTGGAAATAATCGTCTAGAATCTAAGTTCAGAGTTCAAAGAAAAAAACATCCGATACGAGTAAAGTAAAATAACTAAGCAAAGTGCTCAATACGCTAAGCAGAGCAAATGAAGTAAACCTAAAGAGCCAGACAAACCTCGCTCTTTAGGTTTACATATATATATATATATATATATATATATATATATATATATATATATATATATAAAATAAAAGACATAAACAATAAAATTTCATGAGGTTAAATTTATTTCATTAGGATCGTAAAAACGGCCCCGATTCATCAGAACTTTAAATCCAAAAGGAAGCAGAAAATATTTCTCCAGGTTTAAATAAAAAATTTAAGTAAAAGTGTATACGTAAAAGTGGAAGAAAAAGTTGGTAAGAAAGACGCGTAAGTAAAATTCAGAGAGAGGGGTGGAAATAAATACAGAAAGAAAGACAAGAAAAAAGCGTATGTGAGATTGAGAAAGGGAAGATGATCAAATTATTCAGAGACAGGAGGTCAGAAATTTTTTTTTTAAAATTTAGATTGAGGCGAATGGATGTTATTTTTGAGTTGAAAAAATTGACTTTCGACTTGACCTATTTTAAAATACGGACTACAAATAGCCATACTTATCTCTAATATTATCATATATATATATATATATATATATATATATATATATATATATATATATATATATATATACTGCATCTATCGTAAACATTAAACTTAACTCAAAAATGAAGTATCTGCAGACATATGTTTATATGGACATTTGTTCTTGTTTTCGTGTGAGGAAACTGCCCATAAAGTTTGTAAAAGTATTTTTAAACACCCACCATATATATATATATATATATATATATATATATATATATATATATATATATATATATATATATATGTGCGTGTGTGTGTGTGTGTATTTGGAGATATACACTGAATTTGCAGTTATCAGTTCTTCGAAAATGTCAGCTTCTGCACGTGTCTTGACCACTATAGTCGCATCATATGGATGGCTAGTCTAGCACTTCAGTTCTAAATCTGAAGAGTTACATGGAAATCGTGAATGGACAGCTAGTCAAATACTATATATATATATATATATATATATATATATATATATATATATATCATTATCATTATTATTATTATTATTATTGCTCCAACCTGAGTATTCCGCATTGCAATGGGAACGACTGGTCGTCTAAAAAAACGTTATTCTTTCTAAAAAACGCAAATCAAGCTTTCTTTTTACTTTGTTTTTCAATCTGTTTCTATCTATATCCTTTTTCATATCTGTCTATCTATCTCTCTTCTTTTTTCATAGCTGTCTGTCTGTCTATAATTCTATCGTTTTTTTTTTTTCATATTTAATATCTCCTTTTCCTTATCTTTTTCCTTTTTCATATCTATCTACATATCTGTCTACTTTTTCATATCTATCTATCTATCTATCTATCTATCTATCTGTCTGTCTGTCTCTCTGTCTGTTATAACGCTTTTTTAGAGCTTATAATATAAGTAATGCTTCAGCTTACTGCCGTATTAGTCTGGAGACTGAAAACAAACGGCCTCTTCTAGTATTTACCAAACCTCCCCATAAGGCACAAGGCTGGTTTTTACGTGGGTCGATTCCGAGACTCTAGGTTCGGACAAAAATTCCCCGTAGGGAATACACGCGGTTGGGTTTGTCAACATCCCCAGACGAGACTCTGCCTTTAGACATAGCCTCGTCAGAGGCAGTGTGTTCGACAAGCCTGACACCAAACGAATTCTTCTTCGGACATTGAGCTCTTTATGGACTAGTTCATATAGTCACCGAGGTGTACTTTTTACTACGCAACGCCCCCAACCCTTTGAGATTAATACTTTTTATAAGTAATCTATTTTTTATTGGTATTACTATCTCTACTTCCACTTTCTAGAGAGTTTGCCAACCTACTTCACTTTGTAGCATTTTGGATCATCTTCCAGGTCTTCGGTACGTCTTCTTTTTCAAGAACTTCTTGTAGATTCAATGAATTTGTTGTGGTGCAGGCACATTGAAAACATCAAATACCATTCTTATCAGTTCTTCCAATTTTCAGGACTTTCATCGATGAACTTTTATCTGATTATCACGCCTTTTATGGTTAAATCTTTTCCCTTTTAACACGTAAATCAACTTCCCAATTTTTGCTGATATTATGCCATCTACTCACGGTTCTTTGTCATCCTTATAGGCTCTAAAGGACACTTTACCACCGACCTTGAGACTTTTGGTGTTGTTTTTTGTTATCCGTTCGTGTTTTTCGATTTGGTAATAACTTGTCGATCCCCGATTTTATTTTTCTAGCAAACATTAATTCTGCCGGTGACATGCCTGATGGTGTATTGGAGTGAAAATTTCGAAGTGCTTCCGCATTTACTTTCTACAACACAAACTGTTCCGCTTATCTGTTCGACCTCGGGATCGTAATATGTTCAATGAAGAACATCTTATAAATGTCTTTGAATTCTTCACACGTGAATTTCGTTTCGTTATCAGAGACTATGGAATCTGGCATGCCATATCTTGCAAACAGTTCATACAATGAATTCACTTTCACTGAAGATGTTAGATTTTTGCACTTATTAAGTTCTGGCCATTTAGTGAAAGTTTCAACTACCACAAGATAATGTGATCTATTCATAGGACCTGAAAGATCTATATGCAGCTTCGACTACGGCGTGTCTGTCTTTGGACAAATTTCTATCTAGGTAGTTTTGTTTTTTCAATATCTTTGTCCATTCTGGCTCAGTATACAAATCTTCTCATCAGAGATTTTTTTCTTGAAATACCAGGATGTCCTTTATGAAAATACTTCAATATTGGCTTCTGTAATACACTAGGTATTACAACCCTTTGCCAGAAAATTACTACATCGTTGCATAGCGAGTAAACGTTTAAGTCTGGATTTCATTGTTTTCATTTTCTTTCAATTGCTTTTTTTTATTTTCGAAATAAAGACGTCATTTTAAGCTTTTTATTTTATTTTTTGCAGAGTAACTGGTAACTCTCATACTACGTTGCACAATTTTTTTATTTCCATTTCACTTTTTAGCGCTGCAATGACAGTGTCCTCAAATGGTTCTGCATTTTTAGGTATCAATCTTGATAATCCATCCATATGCCATAATTTTTTAGACAGTTGGTGCTCCATCATAAAATCATAGTTTAATAAAATAGTATTCCAGCACTGTAGTCTATTAGCTAAATGTGTAGGTGTTCCTTTCTTTGAAATATATATTGTTAATAAATGTCTGTGGTCTGTTTGTACTCTAAAACTTCTTCCATAAATAAATTTTTGAAATTTCTTCACAGTATATATAATTCCTAGAGCCTCTTTTTCTATCTGGCTGTAATTTTTCTATGCTGTTAGAATCGAGCGCGAAGCATGAGCGAATGATTTCATTATACCACCATCGTATTTGTTTAAAATCCCCGCACCGACACTGTAGTCACTAGTATCTGACGCAACTACAATTTCTGCTTTTGGATCGTAGTGTGATAATGATAAATATGACGTAAGTCTTTTTTTTTATTTCGTCAAACGCCTTTGAACAGTTATAATTCCAGTCTCACTTTATTCCTTTTTTTAAGTAGATCGTTTAGTAGAGCTACAAAATTATATATATATATATATATATATATATATATATATATATATATATATATATATATATATATTCATGAATCATTCATACAAAAAACAAATATAGAGGTTAATGATTTAAATGGCGAGAATACTTCATCGCAAACGCATAAATAACCTAATAAAATAATAAAATCATTTATAATAATTATAAGTTATAATTGCACCTTTTAATTGAAATATATATATATATATATATATATATATATATATTCATGAATCATTCATACAAAAAACAAATATAGAGGTTAATGATTTAAATGGCGAGAATACTTCATCGCAAACACATAAATAACCTAATAAAATAATAAAATCATTTATAATAATTATAAGTTATAATTGCACCTTTTAATTGAAATATATATATATATATATATATATATATATATATATAATTTGATATTAATTAACCAGTCCTAGAAAAGCATGTAACGTTGACATGTTTGTTGGTGGAGTCGTATTTTTAATTGCACTTTCCATCGACGGATCTGGTTGACGAACATTTTTATCAATAATTTGACTGAGGTATTTAATTTTCGGCAAAAGAATTCACATTTTTCTTCGCTTCACTGAGTCTGACTCCGTAATCTTAGTTTTTTCTAAAATTGTTTCCACATGCAGAACATGTTCTTTAGATACACTTCTGATTAAAATGTTGTCCAGATATGCCACTGTGAAATCGAAATCCGAAAGCATGGCCTCCTTAGCTTGTAGAAAAATAACTGGCGCCACCTTTACACCAAAAGGAAGTCAGTTACTTATGTGCGTATTTACGGTCATTGATTCCGAACATTTTCAGTCTGAATTTGTGTTGTGGCCTGTTTAGGGGCCAGAAAGAAAGACACGGAAGATGAAGGTAGGTTGAACAAGTGTATTGAAAATAACAGATATATACAAAGCAAGAGTGTTAGTAATAAGCTGATAGAGGTGTACGTCCGAAATGTAGGTTAACACTACATCTACCCTCTCCCAACTGACTCTCGCAGTTAGTATTTATGAGAGGAAGAAGAGTTCATTCTACTGTAGGGGGTTTACCACAACAGGGGGCAGAAAGAAAGACACGGAAGACGAAGGTAGGTTGAACAAGTGTATTGAAAATAACAGATAGTGTTAATAATAAGCAGATATAGGTGTACGTCCGAACGGTAGGTTAACATTACATTTCGGCTCCCAACCGACACTTCAAGTTAGTATTTATGAGGAGAAAGACTTTATTCTACTGTGGGAGGGTTTACTACAACAATTTGTTAATAAGCTTCAGAGAGATCTAGCTTTGAAAATATTATTCTGTTGTTTAACATCAAAACATTTCTTCTGGACTTGGTGATGGGTAGTTATGTGTTTTTTTTTTAGTATTCTTATTATTACACCAATTCTTTTGAGTCTGTGCAACTCTTCATTGACTTGCTTCAATGATGTGAACTGTACGCTTTGTTTCAGCTTGAATACTGACATCAAACCTTTTTTACAGAATATCTAGAAAAAAATTTTTTAATACTTCTTAAAATTTTCTCTCTGACTTTTTAAACAGGTTGCTTGTCCACTTACGTTTTTACAGTTAATGTTTATCGACAAATCCCAAAGTTCAAATAGTTCCATCCAGTCAGTAACGAATAAGTTCGTAGTATTTTGAATGCATAAGCTTTAGTTTTTAAACTTATGTAACCCACTGTGCGTATTTATGGCCGTTAATTCGGAAAATTTTCAATCTGAATTTGTAAATACGCTTCAGAGAGATCCAGATTTGAAAATATTCTTCGACCGTTTAATTACGTTCAACTTAATTTCCTCTGGACTCGGTAATGAGTTGCTATGTGTTTCTAAACAACTGTTTAATTCTGTCGAGAAATCCACGTAAACACGAGTTTTATTATTTTTTTCTTTACATAAACCTCTGGTGCAGCCTATTTTGAATGGTTAATTTTTTCTATTACATCAATTCTTTCGAGTCTGTCCAACGCTTCGTTGACTTGTTCTAATGTTGCGAATGGCACGCTCCGTTTTGGCTTACATACTGGCGTGGAACCATTTTTTACTTAAAAATCTGCCTTGAATTTTGAACACCGGTCATTTGACTGTTGTATCCCGTCGGCACTCGCACATTTTTTTTTAATTCTTCTTTAAGATTCTCATTCTGACTTTTTAAATTGCTCGCTTGTCCGCTTAAGTTTTTATAATAATGATCTATCGGCAAATGCCAAAGTTCAAATAGTTCCATCCAATAAATAAATTCGTAGCATTTTTAATATATAAGCTTTAGTTTTTATATTCTTATTTCGGAATGAGACATTACAGGTCCTTTCTCAAAAGAAAATTCTCACCAGAAATTGAAATTGCGACTTTGGAAGTCCTTTCTAATTTCCTTCCGTGTGGTTTCCCTCATTATTTAAATATTACTACTAGTGTCCAGTAGCATTTTCACACTCATATTATTTATTTTCACATTCATAAATTTCCTTTTGCTTTCTGTGACCATTTTTCCATCCCAATTTTGTGTTCGAATTTCTTCCAGTGAGATTTTTTTCTTGGTTTAATTTTGCTTTATATGTCCTCTTTTACCACACTTGTAACATTCTGAATTTTTAAATAGTCTTTTCCAAGATGTAATTTACCACATCTGAAACAAGGATTTATTCTCCTTTTTGTATATTTGTTCTTTGCTTGTACCAATGCACATTCTTTTTTTCTGAATTTCTTCAGAATCGTGTTTTACACATAGAACTGTCTGGCAATCGTCCACTATTTCAAGCAGTGTAATACTGGTGTTTTCTTCAATTTTCACTCGTATTTCAGCATTTTTTGTAGCTGTTGAACCTTGATCGAAAGTAACTCTTTGAACATTTCTGAAGTCATTCCCTTTATTCTTTTAACATTCTTTGCATACGTGACAAAATCTTTGTCCTCTTTTTTGGCTAGATTCATGCACCTTCAATGAATATTAAACACATCTTGTCACTAAAGATTTTCATCAAAATGTGTACTGTGTCTTCAAACCTGATTTCACCTGTTTTGTTTTGTTTTCGGGAATATTTAGTTGCAGTATCTTTCATACTATTTTCCTCAACATCGATTTCGTTTTTCTCTCATCTTCCTATCCGTTGCATTCCTGGTTAAATATGTGTTAATAACTACGAAAATACGCAGAAAAAGTCAGTGTATCATAAGGATTGTATACAAATTCTGCTATGGTGTTTTTCACAGCGTCTGGCGTAAGAGACGTTGAAGACTGTGTTGTTTTCTTCAGAATATTATCCAATAATTCCTCTTGTTGTTTTTGTAGTTCTAGCAATTGTTGATTTTGTTGCTGTTGCTGTATTTATTGTTGTGGTTGAATTTCAACTATCGAAGTCAAAATATGCTCACTATTCGCAAGAATATGTTGAACTTTTTTCCAACACCCAAGAGAAAAATTTTTTTCTTCTACGAACACAATGTTTGTTTGTTTTTAAACAACGTGGTTAAAATTCTTGTCGTTATCCGTATCCTTGTTCCCGAAACAACAAGTATTTTTCCGTATTTGTTCAATCAGTAGGAGTTTCCAAAATCATTGTAACTCTAGTTACAACTCTTATGAGTTCCTGATTCCTCGCTATTGTTATAGTTTTAGTTTCGAATCTCTCTCCGGGGTTAGACTATTTACAATCACAACAATATATACTTCCTTCTTCATATCTATCTCCTATTTCATATCTGTCTATCTGCATTTCTTTTTTCATAACCATCTACCTTTCTATTCATCTATTTCTTTTATCATATATATCTATCTCAGGCTATTCATATCTATCTACATTGTTCATATCTATCTATCTATCTATCTATCTATCTCAGGCTGTTCATATCTATCTATCTATCTATCTATCTATCTATCTATCTCAATACAATATTTTTCATATCTATCTATCTGAGTCTGTTAATATCTATCTATCTATCTCAGGCTGTTCATATTTATATCTATCTATCTATACACACGCATATTTATATTTAAATTGATTGATATATATAAATAACTCATTTAGATAGATAGATAGATAGATAGATAGATAGATAGATAGATAGATAGATAGATATGAACAGCCTGAGATATATAGATGGATAAATATTAATGGGCTGAGATAGATAGATATGAAAAAAAAATTATAGATAAATAGATAGATAGATAGATGCTTTTTGCCGGTAGGAGAACATTTTCTAGCAATTTTCGTCTTTTCAATACCACAATATGTCACGCGGTTTTTTTATTCGTGTTTCCATTTTTCCCGCCTGTGATAGGTTGAAAAACAAAACGCCAATATCAAATTCGAATCGCCCTTTCTCTTCGACTTTTCCCTCTGATGAACGTCACGGGAGGTTTTCAGAGCAGATGCACTGAGCCCAAATCTCATTGTCAATTCATCGTTGTATTAATAGACTACAACATTGTGCAAAGGCTTCATAACCATTCGAACATTTAGAAATAAGGTGATGGCAATTTCATCGGAACAAATTTCCTGTCAACACAATTAGACTATTTTTTTCCATTTCATATTTTCAGAAAAGGTATTGATACGATTCTATCAATGATTCTATGAATGATTAAAATATTTCAAGCATTTGCGGGGTGAATATCTGCATTATTGTTTTGCTTGTTTGTATTCTGCCTAAGAAGTATACGTTATAAGGATTTAGGAAATGAATGAAAATATCAAAGGGATGGTTTCAAGAGTAAAAATGGGTGTGAAAGTTGCAAAATAACAGTTAGGAAAATTTAAAGAGGTGACAACAGAAAGAAAATAAATTAAAAATGCAAGCGTTTGGTACATTTCGGCGTCGTTTATTTCGTGTGGTTGATTCGGCGTCAGAAAAATTATTGGACTATTCTGCACACCGTTTAGGCGTCGACGTTAATGTCTTTGATCGGAGGCAACTCCCCCCTCAAAAAAGAATAAACGCATAAAAAACACCCGACATTCAATATGACTTTTGATTCTTTTAGGGAATTAAGGATCCCATTAAAACACTAAGGGAATAATGTAAATTAAAATCTTAAATTAAAAATGTTGTATCTGAAAAAAATTAAAAATCTTAGTAAAGTTACTTAATCTTAGAAATTACTTCTTCATTTCATAATTATGAGCAACACCCTTCAGGAACTCAAAAAGATCGAATGATTCAACTTCCATTATAACTTTTTCATTCGTTAGTCAGCACGAAGTACTAATTTGACTACTAAACGAGAGATAGAAAGAGAAAATTCGACTATAACAATGAACTAGTAATCTGACGCTTACTCGTCCCTCTGTCGAAAAATTCTTATGTCGAATCGCCAACTCCGAATCCTCGACGGCAAATGGGCTACGCCGGAACATCCCATTCCCTAAATGCAAAGCGAAAAATTGCGATGTTTCAAAATTCTTTCAGGAGAAAGGGAATAATTATTTATGAAAACAGAGAGAGCAAAACTCCTTATGGACACAGAGAGATTGTCGTATCCCGTTGGCACACCTACATTTTTTAAAAACAACCGGAAGAAAAAGCTTCGCTAGTGATTTGTGGTAAAAATGATTCAGTATATAAAATGGCCTCAAATCGCAGAAAAAGATTTTTCAGCCGTCCAGATGAGTAGTAACAAAGGTGTAGTTTCTGTTATCATAGCCGGCTCATGGCTACAGCCATCAGCAGCAAATCAAGCCATCATCATCTGCAGCTTTATCTAGCCTTCGGCCGCCGCTCTAGCTCAAGCTACCTTCGCCAGCAGCAAATGCCCTTTTCAGGAAAACGCTCTTCAGCGACTATGAAACTGTCCTTTTCAGGACGAAACACTTCAGCGACTACAAAACTGTCTTTTTCAGGACAACGCTCTTCAGCGACTTCAAAACTGTCTTTTTCAGGACAACCCTCTTCAGCGACTTCAAAACTGTCTTTTTCGGGACAACCCTCTTCAGCGACTACAAAATTGTTCTTTTCATGACAACGCTCTTCAGCGACTTCAAAATTGTCCTTTTCAGAAAAACGCTCTTCAGTGACTGCAAAACTGTGCTTTACAGGACAACGCTCTTCAGCGACTATAAAACTTTCCTTTCCAGGGTAACGCTCTTCAGCGATTACAAAACTGTCTTTTTCAGGACACGCTCTTCAGCGACTATAAAACTGTCCTTTTCAGGACAACGCTCTTCAGCGACTACAAAACTGTTCTCCCCAAGACAACGCCCGTCAGCAACTACAATACTGTCCTCCACAAGACAACGCTCTTCTCAGCCTCTACATGCGCATACAGAGGTATTTTTTGCCAAGTGCCATGTAATGTTATTTTGGTTGATGTATTTTCTTTGACAAAAATAAACTTGTCAATAAATATATTTTTATTGCAGTTTTCGTTTTGTTTGTTGTTCTCTTCCGTAATTCAATATCAGTTCGTGGGCCGACATTCAACCAGCAACAAGATTAAGATTCTTTTTGTTCATAGAGAGCGTAAAACATTTTCTAAACAAATACAACAAAATTCTTTCTGGACAAAATGAACAAAATTATTTATGGAAATAGAGAGAATAAACTACTTTGTGTGCACAGAAGCAGCAAAATTCTTCACACATAGAGAATAAGATTTTAGAGGACACAAGGAGGGGCAAACAGATTAAACTTATTTCTGGGTACAGAAAGTGGACTCTCAAGAGTTAACAGATGCGAAACGAGGCTCGTAACCATCACGATAAAAAAACAACTAGACGGTTTCTTTTCAACATTTATTTTAATCTGTTTACGTTGAAATTTGATGCATTGCAATTAAATTGCAACGGAAGAATTTCCAATTATTTCCCTACTTTTATTTTAATACTCAACCGAATATAGCCATTGTTTTTTTTGGGGGGGTTTTTTGACATGACTCGAAATATCACTTTAAAAAAGAAACACGGCTTAAATATTTCTTTTCCTTTGTGACATCATTAAATTATTTCAGAATATATAATGAACATTAAGGTGTTGCGCACACACACACATGCGCACACGCACATACACACACGCACATACACATATATGCGTGTGTGTGTGCGCGTGTGTGTGTGTTATAAAAAAAACTTCCATAAGTGCAACGGATAAATTTATAAATTCAAAATTCTAAAATAACTGTTAACAGAGCTCGTTTGCCCGTGTTTTTAAAAATCACCATCATAAGAGAATCAAAATTTTTTTTTATCACAGTTCCAATAAGTTTGTCTTTGTAATTTACACCTGAAGGTGATCTTAGAAAAGACCGAAAGTACTTGGGTTAATAAAAAAAATGGCGTCTTCCTTGATGAATTGCAACTTAAGATCAAGAAACTGATAAGGCAACTGGAATCAATCAGTATAAGTAGGCACAATATCTATATTATTCAATGAAATATATTTCAATAAAGATATACTGCCCATATATATATATATATATATATATATATATATATATATATATATATATATATATATATATATATATATATATGAATTAGCACCCACATCTCTATGGTCCAGTGAAAAGTGTATACTTTATGATGGGGATGATGAAGTGAAAACTGCTGTAAAGCTGAGTTTTGCGAAGCTGGGGAACATGTCCTCATTCCTAAGTGGAACACTGCCATTGGTAGAGGTGGGGACTATCATGAGAAGTATGGATGTGTACCTGTAATATATAGCTATATCTTGAGTCACGATATTGCGTTCCTTCTTTCTTATATAATAAAACAAATTGCATTATTTTTTGACTCACCCTCATATAGATAGATAGATGAATAAACAGATAATGAACAGGTATATATATATATATATATATATATATATATATATATATATATATATATATATATATATATATATATATATATGTGTGTGTGTGTGTGTATATACATATATACGAACACACACACATATATATATTGATAATATTAGTGGTTTGATGAATGTGTGAATACGTGTGTATATGTGTATGAGCATATATGTATATGTATGTATATAAATATATATGCATGTATGGTGTATATGTCTCTTTATATACGTATGTGTGTATGTATGTGCATATTTGCATGTGTTTATATGGAGATGTATATATTTTTGTATATGTATGTATGTGCGTATGATTTCTTTTCAATGTATTTTACTGGCTGTAACTTTGTATTTCCTCTAGCAGCCCTGCTCGTCAGGCTTTTGTTCTTCCCAGCTTCCTTTTATAGCTTCAAGGATTTTTCTAGATAAAAACTTTTATTCATGTCCTCTTGGAATTTGTAATAAATTGTCTGGAGGATTGAAACTACTGTATCTGTCTATATTTATGAGATGAGGTATTATGTACACTGTTTACATTGTTCGGACTATCATCCTCATCTTTGTTGTCATATTTATCACAACATTTCGGCTGGTATACGCTCCTGCCTTCTTCAAGTGGTTGGAATATCGAACTGAACCCTTTTTTTCGCACACCGGAGTAGACTGTTCTAGTTCCACGTGCCATGTTTAATGGATGTCAGTTATCAGTTATGTCCTGTTAATTTCCCTCTGAAAGTTCTCCACTGCCTTAACCGGGTATTGAACTCACACTGTTTGAGTCCTGTAACTGGATCTAACGCCTTTATCACTGTGCCATGTGTCCTTGAGGCCCAATTACCTGAAGAAGGCCAGAGCGTACAACGGCCGAAACGTTTTAATAAATATGGCGACAAAGATGAGGATAATAGTCCGAATAATGTAAATAATGTACTTAATGGTTTTTAGGCATAAAATACCTGGTTAGTTGGTAATTAGAATGTGGGATTGTTTTTCTTTCTTTTTTTTATGCTAATTTTTTATTCTTTCTGACGGCCGCTTTCTCAATAAAATGTCATTTGGGCCAAGCCTCTTTAGTCAGAAGTATCCTGATGATCTGGTAGGTGAAACCTAGTTAAGCAGATTCTGGCTTTTTAGGTATATATATATATATATATATATATATATATATATATATATGAAATCGACTCTCTCGTCGAATTCAACGTATGAGGGTCAAGCAAGAACCGGCAGCCCGACATCAGCACGTGAGATTTGATTATAGTGGTAAAGATTTTGTGCAGAACCATCCACACTTTTTAAAGAGCCGAATACAGAGACCAGTGCCACAAAGTCCCCAAACGACCATCCGCTGGTTTTGGATTCAGAGTTGTCCTTCTCCTAGACCATCCAATGCTATAGAACCCAGTCAGTCCTGCTATTTACCCATAGATGAAAGGAGAAGAAGAGGATTCATACCTTTCCCAAGGGTATTAGCATGTGAGTGAATGTAATGGATTCG